>JAKSZU010000001.1:29502510-30102510 GCA_026018925.1 Tupaia tana | reverse complement strand
AAGAGAATGGAGAAAAAGATTGTGGCATGATTATTTCCCATGGGGAGGAGGGTAAGGGTGCTTTATCACTCTTTCTCTCTGTATATACCTCTGGCAAGTACGCATGTCCTCTAATGAAATTTAAAAATCCATGAATAAATAAATAGATTAAAAACAGTTATACATGATAATCATATACTGGTAGGACATCCTTCACATGACACATGTATTTCTTAAAATACAAATCTATCCTTTATGTGTTAAGGGAAACGACTGAAGAGAAATTGTGAGTTACTGTCTGGTCCCACTATACTTAAGATCGACCAATAGAAACGGGTAATGATTCTTCTTATATAATACTTAACAATACTCAGAAGAATTTACTAGATGCTTCCAATTGCTGGGGAAATGATAGACCAAGGCCTGTATCTCTACAGATTAGCAAAAGCTTAGACAGAGTGGAGTGTTCAATTTTATTATTTGCTTTTGGAAATTCTAAAACAGTATTATATAGTATGCTAATACTATAATATCCATATTAAAATATAAGTGTGAAATATCGATGCATGATACTCTCCATATAGTCTATGTCTACATTATGCCAAGAAAAAGAGAAATCTGTGTGTTTCAATAAAAGTATCAGAACTTTTTTTTAATTTCCCAGAGGGTATACGCACTCACCAGAGAGACAGAGAGAGGGAGGGAAATGAAGAAAGCACCCCCATGGGGTATCATCAGTCGTAATGCCTTCTGTTCCATGTCTCTTTGCTTTCAGGATTGGGCACACATGCACACACACCCAGCATGTCTCTAAAGCCACAGGGTCCAGGATTTGAACTAGCCAGCCATATGGGATCCAGCCATCTTAACCACCAGGCCACGTGCTGGCCAGGGTATCAGATCTTATTACACTGTATTTCCAGTCAACACACACTGATTTCAGTGATTACTTTGCCTCAGCCTCACTAATATGAAGTAGAAAGTCACGAATGAAGACTATTTTAAACAAGAGTAAGAGAGGAAACCAGCCTTTTTAGTCTCATAGCTCAACTGGAGAATGTCACAAAAAATGACTATATCAATACAATTATTGAGGACTACAACAAACCAAAAATGTTCTGTGGTGAAACTGGAATTTCAAAAAAAAAATTGCTATTTAGCTGTGTTTATGAAAGGGAAGGGTAAGAAGGACTTCTATTCATGTCCCATAATGTAGAAAAAAAAATCATAGACCACTTTTTTATTTTATTTTGAGAGGTTTTTGCTATAGGGCATATGCGCTCGCCAGAAAGACAGAGAGAGACAGAGAGACAGAAAGCAAGAAATCACCACCCCCCCCCCCCCCCAGTGGGATGGCCACACCACAATCCCTTCTCCTCCATTCTCCTCTCGGGATCTTGGGTATGCACATACACACGCCTGGCATGACTTTAAGCCACCGGGTCCGGGACTCAAACCGCGGTTGATTACATGAGAGTCCAACAACATAGCCATTACGCCAACTGCTGGTCCCTACCACTTTAGACTGTTAGATATCAAATAGAATTAATAGAATTTGGTGATTTAAAAGTATCCTCCAACGGCAAGGACCGAATTAATATAAACAAGCCTGGTTCTATGATAGAGCCTCCTTTATCTGCCGCTAAGACCACTAATCATCACATTTTCTGATGAGACAAAAATCAAATTACATAATGATCAGTAGGTGAGGATTAAAATAAAGCAGCTTTTTTTTCTTTTCCTTCATCAATTATAACTTAGTATTAACATTTCCACACTTCTAATATATCTCCAACAGTGTTGGTTTTGGTAAAAATAACCCAACTGTGCTAAATGAAGAAGTTAAATTAAAACTGGAGAACAGGCATTTAATAAACTTTACCAAGTTCAAGAATTGTTAATGCCAGTGTCTGAAGTCACGTCCCAATATTCTCCAACATTTAAGTATAGCTGAACTTCCACCAAGTAGTAAAATACTATACTTCAGACTTAAGCATACATTCCTTTCATTTCTGTCTAGTTGCTACAGGGCACAGCTATTCATATCTACAAAGCCTGCTGGATTTACATGGGAGAGGAGGCTGGGTTGAAATGAAGGTTGCATCGCCAGAGAAAGCATGGGCACAATAGAACAGAACAAGAGAAGGATTGTCTGAGGCACCTCTTTCGTACATTGCATGGACTGAGTGTCCAGTTCTTTTTCAGATATTTATCAAGAGCAGTTACTATCATCCTTTTTGTTGGAAAAAATAAATGGACAGGGGTGGGAAAAGATGTCATGAGTAGGGCAGAAAGTTATGTGTGGAATGAAGGGGGAGGATGATGGGAGGGAATAACTTACCAAGGTTCTTTAAATCATGCAAGCCTAATGACCTTGCACATTTTATTCACACATACACTTTCCAACCTCCAGAGAAACTTAAAGACTTGTAACAATGTCAGCGTGTTCTGTAAATATTAAAGGACAATATCTATTATACAGTTAAACTCAAATATATAGAACAAGTAAAAACAAAATTATACAATGTTTTGATACCTTTGTAGAGAAAGGGGGGAAATGTGCCTATAATTTTGATTGATTTTAAAATTACAAATGTTTTACAAACTACTGCATACATCCACATGTGTAAGTGAACATAACCTAAAAATTAAGAAGAAATTCAGCTTTGCTAGCCAATATATAAGTCAGTGAAATGTACCAACAGCTCAGGACATCTTTATAGAAAGGGATAGAAGCATGTTACTGGGAAAATAAGTAATTAATTGGAGAGAATAGATCTGTTATCATTTTAACACATTCAGACAAATATGTGTAAAAATAATTTGTAACACATGTATGTATAGCAGTAAGCTTGAAAATAAAGCTTAGAATCAATGTTAGAAACTGCATCTTAGAATATAAGCTTACTCTAAGTTTGCAGCTATTTGACCAATTAATTCCTTTCTGCAGGACAAGTGTACATACTAGAAATACTAATAGAGATTAAAAATTTTAAATCATTTTAAAAAACCAAATATTTTAGGGCAAATCTTTTTATTTAGAAAAATGTAGCATTACTAACATAAATTCTCATAATTACATAATTTGTAATAGAAGACTTTAGTGCTCTGCTATTTTTCCTTATTTATCTTTTTGGAACAAACTCAGACTCTCAAAGGACATAAAACTATGTTCACTTTATTTCATTTATTATCATCATTATTATTTGTTTAATTTGACTTTAGAGAGACAAAACGAGAGAAAGGGAAAGTAGGAAAGCAAGCCTCCAGGTCCAGGACTAATACTGTGGTTGGCCATGTGGGAGTTTCAGCACCTTAACCACCATGCCACCTGCCTGTCCCTTGTTTCTGATTTTTTTTTTTTTTTTTTTTGAGAGGTTTTTGCTACAGGGGGTGTTCGCTTGACAGAGAGAGACAGAGAGACAGAAAGCAAGAAATCACCCCCCAGAGGGCATGGCCATGCCAAAATCCCTTCTCCTCCATTCTCTCGGGACCTTGGGCACACATGCACACGCACCCGGTGTGAGTTTAAGCCACCGGGTCTGAGACTCAAACCGCGGTTGACTACATGGGAGTTCAGCAACATAGCCATTACGCTAACTGCTGATCCTGTTTCTGATTTTTTAAAATAGCATTCTTATTTTAAATATACTTACTTCAATGACATCCAACAAAAGTAAATATTAGCTTCATGTCTATATTGTTTGATATTTGTGATGTCATTTGTCAGCTTTCTATAGAAAACAAAACTGGGCTTTTTTCGTATTTTACAGTTTTAAAATTCTTTTAACTGGTTATCATAGAATTGTATTTAAACATTGCTATAAGAAATCAAAGAAAGTCTATGAACTTTATTCATGTGTAGGGAATTTAAATCTAATTTTATCAACCATCAGACATCACTGACAGAAAGAGAACTAGAAAAATAATACTTCCTGTCTTCTTTCCAAAATCACTGGGTACATGAGCTGCAGAACTTCTATATGTCAGATATAATACTGTATTACTTAACTTCTGTTAAGTTATTGTGTGAGGCACTAGCAAGTTGACAATTCCTCTTCCTTTCCTCTGAGAAGACAGACTAATTTAAGATGATTTCTTTTTCACACAATCCCAAACAGGCTGTCAGATAGAAAGACTCAATGAATACTTAGCATGAAAATGGAAAAGCTAGCTATTATTTGAGGGCTTTCCTCCTATACACTGATAGGAGTGTATTAATTCATAAACCACAAACATTGTTAGAATCTGTATAAGAATATGCATTTTTTAATTTGGGAGATTTTGTAGGAAGGAGAAAATTGTTTATGCAATAAATAATATTTTATCTGTTTCTAAACTAACTTAACGTTTCCCATGAATGTATTATGAGAACTCTTCATTAATCAAAATTTTCATTTCTAGTAAATATAATTTCAACCTATGAGCATTATATTTCTTCCATCACTAGTAATAGAATGAGAAAAGAAGAGCAATGGAATTGGGTTATGTAGAGAGCACACTAACTAGTTGGGAGCAGCAGTTAGCGTAATGGCTATGTCACTGGACTCCCGCCGTAGTTAACCCCAGTTCGCATCCCGGACCCAGTGGCTTAAAACTCATGCCGGGCACGTGTGCGTGCGTGCCCAATATCCCAAGAGGGGAATGGAGGAGAAGGGATTGTGGTGTGGCCATCCCCCCTAGGGGGTGATTTCTCGCTTTCTGTCTCTCTGTCTCTCTCTCTCTCTCTTTGGCGAGCGCACGCACCCTATAGCAAAAACCTGTCAAAAAAAAAAAAAAAAAAAAAAAAAGAGAGAGAGAGAGTACACTAACTAGTGATGTAACCTTGGTAATTTTCGCTCTCTAGATCTGTCTCCATGTCAACAAAGTGAAGTGGTTGGACTCGATTCTGGTACGACCTGTTTTGATTCTACAGTTCTCTGAATTCTTGTTTTTCTTTATGTTAAACAACATAAAATTTAGAAAATAATGTTCATTTTAGCATGGCATATTTGACCCAAGTTGAATAAGTTATAATTTTTTTTCGTTGTTGTTTTTACTTAGTTTTTCCTACAGGGAGTATATGCTTATTAGGAGAGAGAGAATGTGAGAAATCACCTCCAAGGGGGATGTTCATTCCCAATCCCTTCTACACCATTCTCCTCTTGAGATTTTTGGGAAAGGCATGCACAAGTGCTCAGTGTGTTTTTCAAGGTACCTTGTCTGGGACTTGAACCATGTAGTAACCATGTGGGACCCAGTTACCTTAACCTCCATGCCAGTTGCTTGGCAGACTAAGTTATGATTACTGATCATCTTTCATTTGGGGATTAAGTCATAACTTAATGTACCTTGATGCCGATGGCCTCACTAAATTTGTCTGCTTATGAAAAACAATGACGCTATTTCTCATTCTTCTCCCACCTCTCTCACAATGTGGGAGTCCAGGGACTAACCACTACGCCACCTGCTGGCTCCTCTTGATCATTTTCTATATGTGAGGCACCATGCTTGGTGTTAGGTATCCTGGAGGAAAACAAACATACATCCCTGATTTTATACACGTTTAATACAGTATCTTCTTTCCCCAAGTCACCTTTCCTTTTTAGTTAAAAATTTCAGGTTTATTTCACTCTCGAAGAACTAGAAAAAGAAAATCCAAGAAAAATAAGCACAAATATTTTTCTCCTAAGGAAATAATGGTTTGACAAATAAACTGTAGTACACACTTTCTCTAGAGAATTTTTTAGTATAAAATCTGATGTTTTTTATAGCAACCTTTTGCAATGAAAGAAAATGTAATTTCAAGAAACAGCTTCAAAAAGAATTCTTCTACCTACCTAAAATAAGATGAAATTGGTGTAAAGAATGTCAATGAAATACACAGTAAGGAAAACCTGTATAGCTATATTCTAGTTTCAAAGTCACTCCAGCAAAACTATATTATAGTTGCCAGAAAATACAGCTTGCCTTAAATAAGTGTAAAATATATTTGGAGCACAAAAACTGATGGGATAAATAGAGAACAAGATTAGGATGACAGCTGGAAGAAACAGAGATCTTTAAGAGCTGATTAATTATTACAGAATTATACTCTCAACTGATTGTTCTTAAGTATAAAAAGACTGAGTCTGATGTTTAAAAATACCACGATGCTTCTTTCATTAGTTATCTTCTCTCAAAAAAAAAAAGAATACTGGGTTGATTAATCATGAAGGTTAAGAAACAAATATTCTGCTAGGATTTTTAAAATGTAGAACTAGCTCATAATTACAATAACAGCAAGAAAATATAGTGTCATTACATTTAAAGGGTATGATTTTTCAGGAATTTTCAGGATAAGAAATTTTTTTTTTCAATTTATGTCAAAACATCTGAAAACAGATTACAGAAACAGGAAAGTTAGGATGCATTTTTGCATAGAAAAACAGAAAAATATGTCATGATTTTTCCAGCAACCCAACATATGTACATGTGTATACACACACACACACACACATATTGATCCACAAAATGAAAAGCTAACCAATGGTGGTGTGTCCTACAATATGTTATCAAAAAGTAAATGTAAACTGTACTTTACCAGTGAAGCAGGTAGACAAAATTGATTATGATGGCCTTTTTACCTCTTAAGCTAAATGCTCCAAATTTCATATGTTTTATATACATGAGTTTTATTATACCATGCCCCAAAGTCTCCAGCTGCAGTATTCACTCTCTTATCAGCATTCCAAAGGCTTTTTCACAGAAATGGGTAATAACCTTCATTATGTCACTTCAAGTGGTAAAATGTATCTCAAAATTACCTCAGTGGGGCCAGCATGTGGTGTAGTGGTAAAGGGTGTTGGACTCCCACGTGGTTCAACAAAGGTTCGAGTTCCAGACCTGGCAGTTTGCTTTCTTGCTTTCCCTCTCTCTCTCTCTTGTACTCTCACTCTGTCCCTCTCTGGTAAAATTAAAATAAGTAAATAAATGAAGTTAAATAAAATAATTCTTAAAAAAAAATCTTAATAACTTTCAATGACTCATCACAAAATAAGTATTTTAAATGTGCATGTAAATATCTCTAAATCTATAAACAATTTTAGATTAATAGAGAGAGATGGTGTCTTTTTTTCTTTTTTACTTTTGGATTCAAATATAGTTTAAAAATTATAAAGGAATAAAACAGGATTCTTTACAACAAAATGCTTTAAGGTTTCCGAGGGGCCAGTTGGTGGGGCAGCGGTAGCGTGACTGGATCCACATAGGAGGGTTCCAGGTTTGCATTCCAGGACCTCCTGGTACATGGCTGGCCCCCAGGCTGATGAGACTGAGGGTGGATTGCAGTGTGAGGACTCTGACTCTCTCTCACTCATGGAATAAATAAATAAGTACACTTTTAAAAATTCTTTAGTATTGTAAGTTCCTCTAATCATATCACAATTCTGTCCTCTTCTTCCTTACATAAATGTTTAGAAGTTTAATCTACCCTTATGCAACCATCCACGTGGTCTTCTAGATAATTCCTACAGCTTCTTTCCAGACTGTTCTAAGGTTTGCTTAGATTCAACATATAATCCTCTCAGAAATGCATACCCCACGTCTTATCCAAAGGCAATGATGACTTTTATTTCATTTTAATAGTTTTTTTACTGACCATTCTATGACATTTCCAGAATTAATACCACTAAATCATGACTATTCGGTCTATTGGTATAATTTGGTTTAGTTATCTCTAAATCTTTTAATTTTAAGACCCAAATTAAAATCCATCTAGCAGTTCTTAATCAACTCAGACAATTTTCTCCTTGAATTATTTTTTCTTTGGCCAGAAGTATTTAAAATGAAGACTGAGATAGCTTCCTAGTGAAGAGTATAGATTAAAATTGGACTTATATGTGAAATCCAAACACAGTAGTTTTTAAAATGTGTACCAGGGGCCCAGAATCAAAGCAAAGTCTTGATCTCGAAGGTGATTTTTTTGAAATGGGCTACTGGTGATAACCATTTTTTTTTTCCAAAGAGTAATCTTCTCACACTATTTTTCATCATTTAAATTTAATAATAGCATTACTTATGGTATTCAAATTATCCACAACATAATTATCTTCTATATTATGTCTTACTGCAATGGGAACTGATCAGTCACTGTCCTTCCTGCTCTGGTTACCAAGACCATTTTTTCATAATTCATTTCAACAAATATTGAATACCCGCCATGTGTCATACACAGGGCCATGTGCCATGTATATAAAGAAGAAACCTTCAGAAAGTAAATGAGTGCGAGCAGGAGAAAAAGATCACGATGACGATGAGCTGTATCTTTCAAAGCACCATGTAAAGGCAACCACAGGAATAATTCATTTTCTTTAAAGAGTAAGGAATCAGGAAAGCTAATGGTAAGAGTTTTCTTTTTTAGGCGAGCTTTGAGAGAAAGTTGAGACTCTGTAAGATACACCTGGTGAAGAGCAATTGCATACTGCATATGGCATTCAAGCAATACACAGGTAAGAAGGTGTACATTTGTTTAAGAAAACTGGGTAATCGAATGTGACGATGGTAAAGGAACCACGTGTTGATGTCCAGGGAGAAGAATCTGGTAAAACAGAATGCAGAGAGACTCTGAGGTTGTACCTAGAAGTGTGCGTGAGATTTAGATATTCAGACATACACGTATCACTGGGCCATATACTGATCTCACTATCAAAATGCTTTTTTTTTATTAGGAACAGTGAATTTATTTTACCGGCCATAGAATTTCTAAATTAATTTTAGGTGTTAAAACTTTGCACATAAATAGGTTTACTTGATTTAAAAGAAAACCAAAACACCAAAGATATTCTGCACTACTGTTCTCACATGTAGTAAAATGATACAAAACCCCAATACAAGCTTGCTATTTTGTGTGTGTGTGTGTGTGTGTGTGTGTGTGTGTGTGTGTCCCCATTCAGTTAGTTGCATGCCTACTTCAAAAGATGATTACTTGGCCCCTGTTTCATATAGCAAAATTACCTTCCCACTTACAATATATGCAAAGATACTGAGAAATTTTAAATTTAAACTTAATCACCTCGTTCAAATATTAAATATAGAGAAAGAAGGGAAAGGGTAATTGACATGCAAACCTTCCCCTGAGGTAGAATAATTTCCTACTTCCTCTAACCCAGTGACATACTCTGTACATAACACTTGTCTATCGATAGTCAACACCTCTGGAGGTGCAACACAGAAACGGCCTCTGCTTAACTAGTCAGAGTGATGCGACAAGGATTAGCTATGCATGAAAGGGTATCAGTAACTCCAGGATGTCTCAAAAATAATGACTCTCTTTCTTATCCGGAAATTCAATCATCTTAGCTAGGAGTGACTGAAATGTTTAATTATTACTTTGAAATCGAGTAGACTATTTTGTTCTGTGCTTATTATTGTGTGACATTTTTAAGTAAAATTTTTACAACCTGCCTCACAAAATTGGTATATTTCTACATATGAAGAAATTTATTCCAAAGATCGAACTCTCCCTTTCTCTCTCTTTTTAATGGGTGAGTGAGTATTTGCAAGCAATGTGCCATTCCAGTAGAATCATTTTACAGTCATTTGTTTTGTTTTGCTTATTACTATCTTTCCATCATACAAAGGTGCTTCAAAATCATTTAAAAATTGAATTAAAATAGGAGTTTATTTTGGTGCAAATCATTTTTGATATTATGCATTTTCTGTGAATGTCTGGAATACCTTTCATATATTTGTAGGCTATATTTTTTTCACAGCAGTTCTGAAGTGATTACTTTCATATCTTAACACAAAAGTATCTGTTTAACTGCTAAGAATTGATGAGAGAATTTAAATGCCGATGCTCAATTTCATATGTTAAAGCTCATAGTTTTACAGAAGTTCTAATTATAAAAGCACTAACTCCTCTCAGGCAGAAGTTCCAGCTAACATAACAGTACATTATATATATATATTTTTGTTTTGTTTTGTTTTTTGAGAGGTTTTTGCTATAGGGCACATGTGCTTGCCAGAAAGAGAGAGACAGAGAAACAGAAAGCGAGAAATCACCCCCCAGGGGAGATGGCCACACCTCAATCCCTTCTCCTCCATTCTCCTCTCAGGATCTTGAGCACACATGCACACACGCCAGGCGTGAGTTTAAGCCACCGTGTCTGGTACTCAAACCGTGTTTGACTACATGGGAGTCCAGCAACATAGCCATTACGCCTACTGTACATTATATATTTTAAGCACTTGTGTCAGTTGCTTTGAAGAAAAATTTGAGCCTATCTTCACCAAATAATTTTTATCTACATAGATTTAAATGTTATTTTCCACATAGAACAAATGATACTCAGTTATTAATAACTTTTGTAAATAGCAACAATGTTTTACATATAATAGGCCGAAAAAAATCTGTTTAAATTAATCAGTTAAACTTTACCAAAATATTGTGATCTATTTATAAAGGGAAACATGCCATTAAAAAGAAAAAAAAAAACTTAGTTGGTAGACTATTAGAAATAACATTAGAATGACAAACTGAATTTTACCTAGTTCTGAAACCATCTAACGCTGATATTTTAAAACACACTTAAAATAATTGTAAATGTGAAGCAAGAATTATTACAATGTTAAGGAATGAACACAGAAAAGTAGAAAATAAGATGCCTTGGTTAGCAATCCTGTATTAACCTTTTGGATCTGTTTCTTTATTATGTTATTATTAGTTTAGTTTTTTGAGAAGGAAAGAGACAGGCATCCTTAACAAGGTCTCATCCAGCTGCAGTCCTCAGACTTCCAGACAGCCAGGACTAGGGGTGTCCCTGAGTGCCTGTCAGTTCTGTTTCAAGACTACCAAGGATCCGAACCGCAGTCTTCCAAGTGGCTCCAGCATCACAGAGAGATTAGGCGCTTGGAAACACTTAGAGGATATTAAATGTAAAGTTATTCGTGTAGTAATATATTCATGTAGTAATTGTAAAGTTCCTTTTGAGCATATTTTTGTCCTATAATATATGAATAACATCTACTCTATAAATATACTGCCATTCTTTTAATACAACTGCAACTTCAGAGCAATGTGACTGTCACTTGTTAGCTGCAGTTTTTAAAGGATATGAGTATGCCTCGGTTCCAACAGTGTGCTTAACAACATAAGAAGCTTTTGGATTTACTCATGTTCCGGTTTCCTGCTCTCTAAAGAGAATCAAAGCATAAGCAAATCTCTTGGAGCTATTCTTGACATATTAATGGTTTTAATGGCTTTAAGTTTTTTGGAGAGTACTGCTTCAAATTTAGGACCAATGTATTGATTTGTATAATTGTGTACTTAGCAATACACACACATTCAGACTCTCAGTGTCTTCTATGATTTTAGCCTCATAATTACTCAAATCTCTCCCCCCACTCCACCTTTTCTAACGTTCCAATGGGACCACTCTCATGACTTCTGGCACCTCCTGTGCTCATTCCTATTTCTAATATATTTCCTATGCTTTTCTTTCTGGATGAAACACCAGTTTTCGTCCACTCTGTTCCTTAAGACTGTATGCTTATAAGTCAAACTGAACTTCTCAAGATTGTCAGAGGACTACAGCATACACTTGTCTTGATAGTCTCTAAAATTCTATTGGACATGTAGTATGCAGTTATTATGTAAGTTCACAGTAGTTTTTTTGTTTGTTTGTTTGTTTGTTTGTTTTCCATTTTAGGTCTATTTATTATACCTCTCCAAGTAGAGTAGATTTCTTGTGAATAGATTTCGAGTCTGGTATCTTATTACTACTTAACCATTCCAGAATAAGATATAATCAACTGTACACCCTTACACTACTCCAAACAAAGTAGGGATTATGTTCTCATAGCTCATCAAGCTGAGGAATAGTCCTAGACCTTCTATGCTTTGCTGAGTCACAGACTTCAACAGCTCTAGGGAAGAACAGTATTTGCCTTACATGGAAAACCCATTTTCTACCTATTCCAACTGTGTGATTCAAATAAAGGCTGCCTGTCATGACAGCATGTCCTCCTAACCAAACAGTTTTACAAGCAATGAGGCCTGAGTTAATCTGGAATATTTAATTGGAAGTAAAAGATAGGAAGGACAGTGATTTTTGAATGGCAAAATTTAGAAGATATGGTATTGGGCCTTACAGGAAGCTATGGTTCCACTTCATGGAGAAAGTTGTACTAGGAAAATAATACTAACATATGATGAAATGCACACAGTGATGATAAGCAAGACAAGTGGTTCCTGGCTTTCTCCATTTTCTGATTCCAGTTATCTCTGAGGCCTAGAAATGTCTTTGCTCTTTAGTGGCTGGGTAACTGGAAACTTTTAATGCATATACACTCAAAGGTTAACAATATAGAAGAATATATGGATTATCCAATATATGGATTACTTTAAATTTTTATTGACTTGTTCTAAATTTAAAGAAAAAGGCTATCATTTCTGTAAAAGCAGCAGATATGAATAATAGTTATCAAGATATAAATTATCTCCTATAATTTATATAAGTAGTAAGATAGTATAATAGACAAATAGACAAATTAACACTCTTAGTCTTCCTACAAGTAACCTGGATGTTTCATAAAGTATGTAAAAAGGGAAATAAAAAACAGAACCCAGGGCTTAGACCAAGAAAGACTTCAACACTTATATGAACCTCAGATATGGTTAGAATTATTTAAACAGGAGAAAGAATCAGAGCAACTTCTCTATTCAAACCCAACACTTGAACTGGAGCAATAGTTGACAAAGAAAATACAATGGAAATGGTGCCTTTATCTATAACATTAATTTTCTTCCGTGAATAAAAAATCAATATTTTACAGTCCATTTCTAACTTGAAATCATTTTCTAATTAGTTTTTACAAATATACTTTTATTTAAGAAACATTATAATCCTCAATGTCCATGTTCATCTATAAAAAATTCTAAGAAAGAGGGACCAACATGTGGTGTGGTGGTTAAGGCACTGGATTCCCACATGGCCAAGTGTGGTTTGAGTCCTAGACCTGGCAGCTTGCTTTTTCACTTTCTCTGTAACTCTCTCTCTGGTCCCATTAAATAATAATTATAATGATGGTAACAAAAAATGAAATAATTCTAAAAAAATTCTTAGAAAGAGATGCATCAGAGCATCTTTAGTCTTTACTCTTAAACTATTAGTTCCTATCAACTCAACAAATAGAAATCACTAACTAATATCAAATACAGTAATCTACTATAATTAATAATATTTTTTTAATTATTTTATTTATTTATTTTAATTTGACCAGAGAGGGACAGAGAGAGAGAGAGAGAGAGAGAGAGAGAGTGTGAAGGGAAGCTGCCAGGTCTGGGACTCGAACTATAGTCGACCATGTGGGAGTCCAGCGCCCTTAACCACCACACCACCTGCCGGCCCCAATTAATAATATTTTTAAATACTCTTGCTATTGCTATTACTACCACTTTAACCAATACGTCAAAATCTCTGTGATACTGATAACTCAGTTCAATACCATAATTTTACTTTTTAGAGCCGTCCTTTTTTTTGTCCATCTAGTAAAAACAACATATGTAGTTTTTTTTTGAAGATTTATTTATTATCATTATTTTTCAATTTGACCAGAGATAGAGAGAGAGAGAAAGAGAGAGAGAAAGTGAGAAAAAGTGAGAAAGCAAGCCGCCAAGTCCGGGACTGGAAATGTGGTTGGCCATGTGGGAATCCAACACCTTTAACCACCATGCCACCTGCTGGCCCCCAAACTAGCTATTTAAGTGGAAAAGACCAGATTGTTTTTCAACATTTCACTGTAATAAAAATAAAACATGTAGCCACTTTCTAAAATGATCTATTCTTTTTCTATCAATTATTGTTTATTTTTCTGGAGCAGAAATTATAAAAGAAATTCAAAGTTCCATTTTGCATACATAGATTCTTTCACCGATAATTTGTTAGTGCTGGAAATACTGCTAAGGTATATTTAACAATAACTGTTTTCTGTTTTGATAATAACCAAGAGAAAATCTAAATCATATTTACCCAATTATCTAGTCCATTGGCAAGGATAAATGAGAGGTTTTAACACCTGCTGTCTGTCACTTCCTCTGACTCAAATTAAAGGCCATGTCACAGGCACTTGAGAAACCCTTCTCCTTGGAGTAAAGTCTTTTTCTGTAATAAAAATCAAGACGTCTGTTTATATGTCAAATATGTATCATTGTACAACTAATTGTGATTTGTTCCTTATTTAATTCTGCAAAATTCAACATATACCAATAAAATATACTCAAAATAGTTTTCAAACTCAAAAAATCATAGGATTTTGTAATAAATAGGTACAGTACATTGTAAAATGTATATCCATAGATGACTTTTTAACTCAATCTGCCTACAGAAGGGAAAGGACAAGAAGAAGGAAGATAAAATAACTTAAACCCAAATACATTGGCACAACAATGTGTTGCTGTAGATATTACTATCTCCATTTTATAGCAAAGGAAACAGAAGCTCAGAAAATGTAAATACGTTGTCCAGGATTACACAGCTAGAAAACGGTATAGCTCATTTGAATTCCGATCTACTTTGCTCTGAAGTCTCTCTTATCCTTTGTGTCATTGCTTCCTGACTTGGCATGCTTCTCATAAATAAAAAGCCAGAAAACAAGAAAAATTTACCAAGTATTTATTTAGAGAAGTCTTGAGTGCTATGAAAATGAATAGCCTGCCTGATTAATTTTAATGAAGGTAAATTCTAATAAGTAGAAAGTCTGTAAGTACAATAGAAAAAAGCAGTACTTCTCAGGCAGTTGACACTAAAGGAATACATGGTTGTTTTAGTTTCAAATTGCCACAAAAAAAAAAAAAAAAAAAAAAAAAAAAAAAACCACAAACTTAAAACCAAATTATTATAAACATTTTCATGCACTTGGATGTTATAGCAATATTCAAATGGAATCAAATACCTAAATTCTTACTATTAACATTTGGACTAAAGCCACAGAAGACCAGTACAAGTCTGTGGCCCACAAACTGAGTGACACTGTGCCACAGGGCAAGTGAGAACTGGTACTGTAACTAGCTTATATATTAGCAAACAAAATGATGCACCTAGATTTTATCAAAACATAAAACATTCCTTTCCTCCAATTTGTTGTAAAATCTTGACAGCCATGAAGCTGCTTTTCATGCTAGTTTATTATTATTTTTTTAAAAAATGGTCTGTTTAAGATTAAGAAAGTCAAATACAGAATAAAATATATATTGTCTTGCAAAATTCAGCATAAGAAACAGAGGCCTGTCAACTCAGATAGCATTTGTTTTGTCCTGATTTCATATAAATGTATATACCTAATTGTTATTAAGCATCAACATGGCTAATTGGTTTTGAATATGGTAATTATTATCCTGTAGTTAAAATTATTTCATCTTTCTGACAGACTCGGGGGATGTGAATTGTTCTTACAGACTATATTGATAATCAGTGCAATGGGGAAACAAGATGACTAATGTTGTGTTTATCCTTTCTGTAAAAGCTGGCACATAAAAACAGGTTTCTACATTTGCCATTTGCCAGAATGTGGCAGTGGTTCATAATAGATCCCCTAAATGCACTTTGACAAAGTGAAAATTTGTTTTACATCATGAGATCTGGGCAATGATTCCAGAGAAATGTGCTAATTAAAATCAGAAAACAAACAAAAAAATCATGAACTAGATTTTTCCCATAGCATGTAAGTAGCTTTGTGTAGCTTATTACATAATGCCACTGTTATTTAATTTTTAATTTTCTTTTTCAAGTGATTCTAGCTATAGAGTATATTTAGTAACAATTGGTAGGGTAATGAGAACAGTATTTACTGATTACTCTAAATAGTGAACAACCTTTTCTTAATTTGGGAATAAAACTCTCTTATTAATTTTGGCATATGGGTGAAACTACAGCTTACTAATATTGACATTTTCATTTATTTACACTTGCTTTTCTCAGAAGGCATTAGAATGTCTAATAAGAATTTATGGTAAAGTTCTGGATTAATAAAATAGTATTTATTAAAATCTATGCACTGCTATTAAGATCATGAAAAAAATCTATTGAGACATTGTGAAATGTAACCATTATGTGTTTAATGTTTATACTCATTCTGATAGGAAAAAGGTTTCTTTGATAAACACTTTATAATATCTAATAAAACCAAATGATTGTAAAAGTTCTGAAAGTTATGCTTTGATACTCAGTGAAACACAATATGAAAGATAGTTTGAAATTATAAAATATAAACTAAACACATATCTTTCAATTATTTAATTAATGGCACTATTTCTACTTCATTGCACCAAATAGTGAAGGTAGTAAATTAGAGATAGATGATAGAGAAGCCAGTAAATAGCCAAATATGCCTCAGAATATATAGCCAAAATAGTGATTTGCTAGAGTATTTGCTAAGTGATATAAACATGGTGCTTTGCCAATAGGAGTTCAGTAAATGATTGCTTAATTAAGCCCGTAAATATAATACATTATATATTAATTCATTAATGTATGTCCATGAGTTTCAAGGTAGCTAACTTCCTGGTTACTGAGACACTGACAGTGTCATCTCATGTTGGTATTAGCGACAAATTGATTTGGCAGTAAAAAGTCTTAAGTGTAAATGTTAGTATCACTGAGAAAGTACCATGGCATGGTATCACTATCTCTCATCTACCAAAGAAGTAACCTGTGTTACAACACTAACTCATCTTGAGCCTCAAGAGGGTCATGTGCATTGGAAAAACCATGCTCTGTGTTAAAGATTTATACGAATAAACTTTCTGAAAATCTTGCAATTCCTGAGAGTTCTGTCCTTGTCCAGTTTCTCTTCTCAGTTGCCATGATCAATTCATTTACTCTCAGATTTTCAACATCCACAAACTTTCTCCGGCCTCCCTCTCTCCTAAGAAAGTTACATTCAGCTACCTCACGGGTAGTCATTACCAATAGACCAATAGACTATTCCACAGTCACCTACTATTAAATGTTCTCAAATATAAACTAATCACAATTCTCTGCACTGGACCATTCTTGTTCACATGGCTGCTCATTTTGTTAGTGCATAAACATTTCCTACGCTTTTAAACTAAAAGCCCTGAGAGTCTTTGTAATTCTTGCCTTACCTTCATCCAAGTCACCAAGTTTCCTCTAGCACTTCCCAGCATGTAAGCTTTATAGACATGCCATCTGTGCAGTCTCATGGAGCCCCTGGCTTGAAAGGATATCATGCTTCTCTGCTGTCATTATCTTGGGATAAGTTTTAAACTGGAGCCTTGAAACTGCTTGTACTGCTCCCTGCAAATTATCTAGCCAGTCCCATCTCCCATACTTTCAATAACCTGTGCTATAGCCTCTAAACATACGTGAAATGTCTCACTTCCCTATCCCTGTGCTCATTTTCCCTCTTCTGGGATTGGCCCATTTGGTGATTGTTACAGTTTGAATCATCATTTGTCCTCTAGTTTCCTGTTGGGGAATTTGATGTTAGTGGGCAGTGATTCAATGTCCCTCTGAAATTTATGTGTGGGGACTTTTACATTGTAAGGTATTTAGTGAAAAATTGATTCTTTCATGATGTCCCAGACTGAGGCCTTTGACGTGGGAAAGGCCTTTGGAATAATGTCATTGGGACAGGGGCCCTCTGATCGAGTTATGAAACATACAGAAGCAGAGACAATGAGACAGAACAGCAGAGAGAAAGCCACATGGATCAAGGATGCACTGTACTCTGCTAGAAGTTGTTTTTTGCCATTTCTGAGATACCCTGCTACTTTCCAGCCACCATAATTCTGAGTTCTTAAACTTCTATGTTTTCATAATTCACCCAGCCTCAGGTGTTTCTGTTAACAGGGCACTGTGGACTGAGATATGGACCAAATCCTCAAATCCTCATTTCCACTGCCACCGCCCCAGTAAGTCTTCCTTGGATAATTAAGCTAGGTTAAATAATCCCATTGTAAGGAAATTTGAATAATTCTATTATTTCCATGACAAGATTGTATTATTATTACTTGTTCATGTATTCTGATAGTCTATGAGCTCATAGAAAGGGAGAGAGTAGTAATTATTTCACAATATGAAAGAAAACATGAAATCAAGGGTTACTGTATGAATTCATAACATGATGAAAAAGTAGTCTAACAAGTGACTCTGCATTTCAGTCTCATGAATTAATGTGTTTTCAAAATAAAAAGCTATTGACTTTTATTTTTATTCAAATGAGAATAATAAGACTTGTATTATTAATTTTCCATCTTACACAGCTTTTATATCTATCCCCTTCTCCCTAGTTGCCTCTTTTCTCCCATCTGGTCCAGTCACTTTCATCTGGTAAGAATGATTATCATAGGCTCACTTGCCTTCCTCCAATCCATTCTCCATAAGAAGACCACAGGGATCTTTTGATACAAATTGGACTGTGTACCCATTACAATTATTCTTGAGCCAGACACTGACATGGTGGTTAAGGTAGTTGGATCCCACATGAGTGACTCTGAGAGGAGAATAGAGGAAAAGGAACTGTAGCATGGTCATACCCACACGGTTGGAATGGAGTGCTTTCTCACTTTCTCTCCCACCCTCTCGCTCAATCTTCCTCTTTCTCCAGTGAGCACATGCACTCTCTAGCAAAAATTTTTTAAAAAAATTATTCTCTGCCTGGATTTTCCATATTTTGGTTCAAACACTACTTCCTAAGTGAAGTCCAAGAACTTACTTGGCCTTACACTTTAAAACAAGTCCCCCCCCAACACATATACACACACACACACACACACACACACACACACACACACACACCTTTAATGCCTCTCACAGACTTTCCCTTTGTAACATCTAGCTGACTTTGCAATTTATGAGTTTTGGTGAGATAAATTAAGAAAGTTTGTCTCCCTCACATGAGCAAAAGCCTTGAGTTAGGGATTATGTCTACTTTGATTCCTATTTTATTACTAGTATACCTGGCAGATAGATTTTGTTGAATTAATGTTGAATAGCAGCATTTTATAAACACATGGCACAAGAATGTCAAGGAACTCTAAAATATGTATTGGGTTGTTGGGAAAGTCATGATGCATTTTTGTATAGAGAAACACACAAAAATATGTTATGACGTTCCCAGTGATCTAATATATCCTGATATTAAAATATTGCTCTCATTCTCTTCTACCCTCTTTAATATGATAGTTTGCATTGGCTAGCCTTTTTTTTTTTTTTTTTTTCTGGAGAGGTTTTTGCTATAGGGTGCATGAACTCGCCAGAAAGACAGATAGAGACAGCGAGACAGAAAGTGAGAAATCACCCCCCAGGGGGTATGGCCACACCGCAATCCCTTCTCCTCCATTCTCCTCTCCAGCCCTTGGGCACACCCAACATGAGTTTAAGCCACTGGGTCCAGGACTCGAACCATGGTTGACTACTTGCAAGTCCAGCGACATAGCCATTATGCCAACTGCTGATCCCACATTGGCTATCCTGATTCATGGTTCTTAGTATTGCATTTCGTGAAACTGCAAGTTGAATGTTTCCTTCTTTATCTCTAAAGATTTCTAAGAATCATTTAGCTTGTATGTCTTAGTTCCTGCTGAAGACCCTTTCGGCATCTGACAGCTCAAAAGAAATGATCCAAAGGACCCACTACTTCATGAAAAATAAATACCTTTTTCCATATATATATATATATAAATACAAATTAGAATTTTTATAATTATGCAATTTGGAACCAGAAAAATATTTTCCTACCTCAGACCTCCTGCCTTTCAAGTAGTAGTTCAAATATATCCCTTGAAGGTGACCACATACATATACCATACCTCTTGCTTCTTCACGAAACAACACCTAAACCTGATAGCACTTCATGAGTGTATATTCCATTCTGAGGGTTTATTTAACTATGTTTTCCTTTTGTTTGTGTTCTCAGAATGGGCTTTGAAACATGGACTCTTGCATGCTCTAATTCCCTTAGCCTCAGTTTCTCAATCTATAAAGTGATAGATTATCACAGTGTAATCATAAGATCAAGTGAAATGATCTATGCAAAACAGTATATAGATTGCCAACTTGCAAGTATCTGATAATAACTACTCCAAACTTAGTTAGGGTCTGGAAATCACAGAGATAAGAATAAAAATGACAGTCAGAGCACTACAAAGGTCTAACTGGAAGGCAAAACCGGAGCTGAAAGACTGCGTCTACCTGTCAAGCCGTTTGATTGGTTCTCATTAGCTCCTCTCTGGCGCTTGTTCTCCTCCCTATATTTCTGCCACTTTGATGGCTATGCAAAATTACACCTCCAATGTAATCAGATAAAGAATGCAAAAGGCACCGTTACAATTAATTTGACTGAGAAGTAGGCATGGAAGATAAACGTGCAGAACACCCTCAGGGCCACAAACACTTTACATTTATCTCTATTTATCCACATGTCAATTAAGGAACCAACTGGCTATAATGTCTTTTAATAAGAACTAATCATTACCAGCTGAAGTATACAAATTCCTATACTTCAAATCTATATTCTGTGGTTACTTTTAAATGAAAAGAAAATATATTTTTTAAAAGCAACGTTCTCTTCTTGAATATTTCCACTTTATTGCTTTCGAATCGCCCAAGTTCGAATGAGACAATTAAAGGCTGTGTCTTTTTTTGTTCAGAGGCGAGATGAAGGTAATTTGCTGCTTCGTGCATCTGTTTCCTCATCAGCACAGTGAGGACTAGGCTAATTAGGGGATGAAAACAATATGGTCATATGGATAGGCCAGATTGCTTGTCACTCAGTTATTCAATATGTGGGCTCTGTTTTGAGGACAGGAAACAGATAATGATTCTCTGGCATCTCTCTTGCAATGTATGAAAAAGAAGAATTGGAAAGTGTTCAGATGTTTACCTGCTTATTTTTAGCATTCATCCTAGGAATAATCTTACTGGGCTGTGTCATTCATTTTGTCCTTACAAGTGAATTTTTTGTTTGTTTGTTTAAAAAGCTTTAACCAAGGCTAGTAAATTCCACAGAAAGTCTAGAAACCCAACCAATTCACAATTATTGATAATTCATTCATTGAAGATATTCAATGGACCAGAAAAATTTAGTCCAAACCCAGGTAAATGTGCCCCATTTTCAGAGATCTAATTTTAACTTACTAGGTTCAATATTGTAGATGAACATCTGAAAATACAGTAATTAGAAGGCTTGAATCTCATATGTTTTCTGGTACCAGCTTGTCAACAGGTAGAATTTAGACATAAGGATGATCATTCACAGGTCTGGTTTGGAAAGATGAGTTAGTACAAATGGGTTTTCTCTCTTAGTCACGTTAAATAGGAAATACCAAAGAAAAAGTTCAAAAAAGAAGTTGAAAACATCATTGAGGATTTCATAAGTACAAGTAATATTATGAATAAATATAAAACATAAGTAAGCAAGGGTAGCTGGATGGTAGAGATAGCAGTCTAGAACCAAGGAACAGAGAAACACAAAAATGTCATAGAGTGAGGTAGCAGGGACAAGCAATGGGAGCAAATGGTTCTGATTCCTGACAGCTCCAATTTCCTCCTATTCCCTGGGAAGGTCCAGTTTCCAAATGTCATGAAGTCCACAGATATAGTTCCAACGGAGCCTGATTCTTCTGCATGTCCTGCTGTTGGACATTTTGGAGACCACTATCTACCTTATTAACAATGTTGTAACCTGAATGCCACCAAGACCTCTAACTGGGTAAAGTCACCAGTTTTTCTATTCTTCTTCCCTCTCCCCATAGGACTTGTGTGATAGCTAGAGAGACAGAGAGACAGAACGCAAGAAATCAGCCCCATGGGTAATGGCTACTCCACTACCCCTCCTCCTCTATTCTCCTTTTGGGATTTTGGGCATGCATGCACACGTGACCAGTGTGAGTTTCAAGACACCAAGACCAGAACTCAAACCATGGTCAGCCATGGGGGAGTCCAGGGACATAATCTTTATTCCATGTGCTAGTCCTGTCACCAGTTTTTCAAGAGATAAAACAATGAACAAACTTTCCTCTCAAATATTGCCAGAAATCCTGCATCTCTCCTCAAACCCCCAAAGATCATTATGGGGGTAGGAAATGGGCCTTCTTCTCTTCAGCTCTGGCTTTGGGTTCTCACTTCTGTTACATTCCTACCTGAACCATAAGTTTCACATTTAGCATGTCTGTGACTTTGATCAGGGAATCTTATCCTTATAACCCATGCTAATTAAACCATGCTTCTGAAGACTGCTCTTTCTCCCCCTGAGAAGAATGCTGATGTTGTAATTCGAGGAAAGACATCACGTATACAATCAAAATTACCCAATATGGAATATTTACAGCGTGCCAAACAATATGCTTAGAAGCAATTCTTATTAAATCCTTTTATTGCCCTTACATTGAAGGTTAAAATATCTTCATTTTAGTGATAGCAAAATTTGCCCAAAGATCATATCAGGAAGTACAGAACTGAGTCTATAACAGAGTCTAAATTAGAACCAAAATGTCCATTCACAACTACCTTATGTCTGCCTCTGTCTGGTTGCTCTATGTGTAACATTACAACATAAGTGATGCTAATGACAGGAAAATGCCTATAAAATTTCTCCAGGACATATATTCTGTGGAACCATGTACTGTACAACTGATGATAGGCTGACAGAAAAGTAATATAAAATAAAATAAGGAGGTAGCATAACACTGAGGTTTTGATGAAAGTAAACATTTTAACAAAGGGCATAATGTCCTTATAGTGACTGTTGCCTGCAATGGCCTGAATGTGTACCCTCAAATTCATGTGTTGGAAATTTAATCCCCATTGCAATAGAGTTGGGACGTGGGACCTTTGGGGAGGTGTTTAAGTCATGAGAGATCCATTCTCATAGATGGATTGATGCCATTAGAAAGGGCTGGATGGTGGGAGTTTGGTCCATGTTCTCCCTTCTGTCTTCCCCCGACAGTTTCCCCCCACAGAGAATACGGTAACAAGGTACCATCTTGGAACTGAGGCTGAGTTCTCAGATATCCTGCTTCTGCCTTGATCTTGAACTCCTTGCTTCCAGAATTCTGAGAAATAAATTTCTGTTCTTTATAAATTCCTGAAACTCACGTATTTTGTTATAACAGCACACATGGACTAAGATATGCACTAAGAGCAGGTCGTCATCTCACTAGAAAATCTTCATGCATTTTTAGAAAGACCTTTCTGGATATATGATAATTCTACTCTTTAAAATTTTTTCTGTCATGTTTATAAGCAAAGAAAACTTCTAAAGATATTTCTGCATATTTGGACTTCTCAATTTTATAAAAGCACTATTAAATTCTCACTTTTAACTCTTGTGGGGATTAATGATATCTTAGGTGAAGAACTTATTTTCAACTCCATCTCTAGATAAGTGACAACATCAAAGGAAGATAACACTGGTTCAATGACGTATGACATTGCATTCAATATCTACATAAAGACAAGGCTCATATTACTTGTGAAATTAGGATCTGTACATGCATACTGACAAGTGCATCTTAACGGCAAGGAGTGGTATGTAAAAAGCTTTGCACTTTAGGGGAACCCAAAGGGGCCAGTAGAGCACAGGGAAGGAAGGCAGAGAAAAGGCAGATAAGAAGGCACTAGATCCTGCAGGGCTTTCGTGTACACCATTAAGAAATTCGGATTTTGTTTAATGAGAACTGAAAACCTTTTAAAGTTAATTGGGTAATATTCCACATGAGTCTTGGAATAAGAAGTAAAGAGATGCTCTATTCTTATCTCAACCAAAGACAATGCCTCATTGTTATAACACACGTTGTCATGAAGCATGCATGTATCCATGAAGCATGCATGTTCATGGCATCTTTATGAATTGAATTGTGGTGTGCTGTTGCTAATGCCAATAGCAGGGAGACACCGCAGAGCGGCAAACAAGCCAGCCATATGTGCTGCTGGCATCGCTGACACACTACAGTTACGACATATGCCTTGAGTGTCTTAAAATTATGTTGTTGGTCGTTTTGTTGCTGTGTTTGATTATATATTTAAGTTTATTTGGAAGCTTTTAAAAAGAAATGCCTTCACACTACTAATCTTATGATTATGTGGTTAGTGGCTAATAACAATGTGTTATCTGCTGGAAGCAATATATATTTGTAGCCAAGTTTCCTGAAGCAGCTTTTGAATCTACATAAACATAATTGCCCTCTCAATTTTCAAGTCTTTAAAAAATTTGTTATTTTTAAGCAAAACTTAGTATGATAATGTGAAGTTGCTTTAAATGTTTTTTTCTAGAACCTTGACTGATTTTGGATTAAGAGCACGTGTGTGTGCACACACAAACACACATATGCATACACATACATACATAAATTACAGATAGTATATATCTTTTGTATTATTCTATGATATAATGTCAGATATAAAAAACATGAAATACGTTATATATGTAAATTACATATATATCTTTTAAGTTATGAATATGTAAGCTATATAGCACAAACATACATACATGTGCCTATACACATACATATAAATTTTGTCAAAAGCAGTTTTTATTGTATTAGCATGCAAACCATATCCTGATGTATAATATGCTCATTGTTTGACCATTAAAATTAACTTATAGCACACAAATTATGAATTCTAACATAAATCACACAACAAAGAGGAATACTTAGCCCTGACAAAGAAAAATTCTATGTAAAACCTTTCATTCTTTATCTGCCAAATAGAACAAAAGAAAAACTCAGTCACTGAGCCTTGAATCATATTCAAATTCCTCTAATATCAAGTACATGACCAATGGACAACTTAACCTCTGAGCCCCAGCCTGTTCAACTCTAAAATAGCAATAAAGTTTGCAAAAATGTAGTAAAGATTAAAGGAAGTAATATGTGACACCAAAAAATAGTTGGGGCCAACAGATAGTGTAGTGGTTACGTCACTGGACTCTCACATGGCTGACCATGGTTTGAGTCCCAGACTCGGTGGCTTGAAAAACCATGCCAGCCACATCTGCGTGTGTGCCTGAGATCCCAAAATGAGAGTAGAAGAGAAAGGACGAGGGTATGGCCATATCTCCTGAGGGGGTGGTTTCTCACTTTCCCTCACACATAGCTGTATTCCTCTCACGTATCTGTCTTTCTCTCTCCCCAGTGAGCTCATGTGTTCTATGGCGAAAACCTCTAAAAAAAATTATAGCTCAATAAATATATACTTTCTTCCCATCTCCTTCTCTCTTTCTTTCTCACTTTCTTTTTTTCAGGTTTTTGCCATATGGTATATGCACTTACCAGAGAGAAACAGAGAGACAGGAAAAGTAAGAAATCACTCCCCCCCCCCCCCCCCAGTGGGAATAGCCATGCTGCAATCCCTTCTCCTCCATTCTCCTATCGTGATCCTGGGCACACATGGACACGCACCCAGTGTGATTTTCAATCTGCCAGGTCCAGGACCTGAACTGATTTTCTTCCCATCTCTTTTGCAGAATTACTTCAGCAGTATGCCATGGAAGAAAGTTTTGTCAGTAACGTTTCCCAAAGGTGATGAACCTACAAACAATGGCTACATACTGTTGTATATATGTGAACTATGTAAAGAAAGCTGGAAAATAATATTTTCATCCAAATATCTCCAGATTAAGATAATTATATTTAAAACAGAAAACATTGGCAAACTGTATTTAGATACCTAAACAGTCCTTGCTTTGTAAGTCTTTTCCATACACCAGACCCAGTGATACTAAACAACTGAGCCTTGTGAGCTCAAATTATAAACCTAAATTAAAAAGGAATGACACTTTGCATCTCTCAATAAACAGTCTACAGATTTTTTCCTTAAATTTAGGCCCATGCCTTTGAACATTTAGGAGAGTTAATTATAAGCCATGCTCACACAGACCACTGTAGGTTTTCAATTCATAAGCATGTTTGTAAATAATATGTGTTTAATTTGGAATGGTTGAACATTGGCTAAGATTAAAAACCAAATGAAAGATATATAAACAAACAAAAAAATCCCACCGAACCTCTGACTGAATGCGTTAAGGTCTAAGGTCTTCAGAAATAAATCCACAACTGAGTTTTCTTAAGAAATGAAATACTTCTCCTGGGGCCAGCAGGTGGCATGATGGTTAAGGGTACTGGATTCCCATATGGTTGACTAAGGTTTGAGTCCTGAACCTGGCAGCTTGATTTCTTGCTTTCCCTTTCTCTTTATTGCTGTCTCTCTCTAGTCAAATTGAAAATAAATAAATAAACAAACAAACAAACAAACAAATGGAATGAAAAAATAAATATTTAAAAAAGGAAAGAAAGTAAATACTCCCCTACAACTAGTGTGAGAATATGAATAAGGATTTGAAATAAGCATATGGAATGGTCAGGCACACCTTCCATAATTTGGATAGCACTTTAGAATTAAATATATATATTTTTGGAGTGATTTTTGCTATAGGGAAAGTATGCTCACAAGAAAGACAGAGACAGACAGAGAGACAGAAAGCGAGAAATCACCCTCTAGGGGGGATGGCCACACCGCAATCCCTTCTCCTCCTTTCTCCTCTCAGGATCTTGGGCATGCACGCACACACACCCAGAGTGGGTTTAAGCCACCAGGTCCAGGACTCAAACCGTGGTCAACTACATGGGAGTCCAGCAACATAGCCATTACGCTAACTGCTGGTTCCCAGAATTAAATTATTTTAAAATCATTCATTTCATTTGATTCTTACCAACATCTGAGATAAATTTTATTATTCTATAAATGAAAAAGTTGGAACTTCAGAAGGTTTAGTAACATTATGGGGATTACACAGACAAATAAACCTTGAAAGAAATTGAGCAAGATGCTTGTTAGCTAGAAGGAAGCAAGATACCTACTCAACTTGCTTGTTTGATTTTTTTTGAAAATTTGAAGACTTGATAAAGATTATATAATTAAGATCAGACAGGTATGAGAATGAATATCTTCTATTGTCCTCTGGTATTCTTGCCATTATATCATTCTGCCTCACAAGTAGATAGATGAAAAAGGGTGAGTAACCAGAGGCCCATCATGTCCCTGCTCTCAGTGAGCTTAAAACAAGAAGACAGGTACCCACCGAGTGAGTGCTTAACTCACTCTACTCTCAGAGCAAAGGTTGTACCATCTGCTGAGATCCTATCCCTGTCTTCCTGTGAAATTAACTGGAACAGATGACTGACATGATGTTCTCAGTGCTCATCATTTTAACAGGAAAAAAATGTAAAAGATAAAGAAAGAGCTTTCCGGATTTATAAAACTTGTTGATTATGCTTCAGAAGTGAATCCACATTTATCAGATATAATCTCCATTGAATTTATCATTAGAATGTTTCTTTTTACCTAAAGAAAGATTCGTCTTCATGTGTTTCCCTAATATTAGGTGCTTTTTGACATTAAGTTCTTTTTAAAACCTCATCAGTGCTAATGAAACTTTCTATATTTTGTGTGTGCTTATATCTTTTTGTTGTTATTGTTCTTATTTTTTATATTTTTTCATATTTTTATTTCAATTTCTTTTATACATTCAATCACATACATCACTTAGCTTGCAAAGTGAATATTCCAACATGCATACATTTCTCACCAGTCCAGTTGAGAATACTATACCCGTTATCTTGAACAGATAATAACCCATTTCTTTGTCCCATAAATGCCTTGTCTATACCTTCTTAAGACAAGTTCTTAACTAAAATCCTTTGAGGACCAATAAGCATTTTTCCATTTGTCTCTATCAACAATTCAGATACTAAATGTTTCCTCTCCTCTTTGTCTAAAGATATTATCTTTGTGTAGAACCTCATCTCCTCTTCTTTATGAAGCCTCATAGATAATACCTTCCTATGTCCGCTATTAATTTCAAAAGCACAGAATCTAATCTTTGACTTCTTAAGCATCTTAGCTGCTTTTGTACTTGATCTTCCCCCAAAAAGCCAAGCTATTTTAGTTGCTTCTGGAGAAGTGTGTATGTTCTGACTCTTGATCTGGGCCATAGTTACATTGTTGCATTCTATTTGTGGAAAATGCATTAGGCTGTATGCTAATTTTTGTGCATTTTTCTGTAGGTATGCTATATTTCAGTTTGAAAAATAATAATAAAAACTCGGTGTCATAAATCCCAGTTGTAACTTTGAATTGAAATCTTCTACAAAATATTTTTTCACAAAACTAAGTGAGTGTATAAGAGTAGAATGGAATCAAAAGTTTAGTGTCTCCTAAACTTGAAACAAGATGTGTTGTAGCTAGCACAGTCACATCTTCACCTTGTATGATCCAAATCTCTAGTACTGGGTGGTCGGAAAAGTCATGACGTATTTAATGCATCATGACTTTTCTGACCACCCAATATTTTTTCTCTCACCTTAGTGTAATGCCTGTTGTATGTGTTACAGAGTCTATAAAAGAAACAATATTTGGGGCTAGCAAGTGGTATGGTGGTTAAGGTGCTGTATTTTCACATGATCAACTGTGGTTCGAGTCCCAGAACTAGCAACTTAAAAATCACACTGGGTGCAAGTTTATGCATGCCAAAATTCCAGAAGGAGAATGGAGAAGAAGGGATTGTGGTGTGGTCATCCCCACAGAGGGTGATATCTCACTTTCCCTTTCTGTCTCTCTCTAGTAAGTGCACATGCCCTATGTAAGAGGGAAAAAAAAAAAAAAAAAAAAAAAAAAAAAAAAAAAAAAAAAAAAACCTTATTGTGAAGCAAATATTTAAGATAGTCAAAAGGCATCAATATTTTAAATAAATTTATTTTTGTTGCAATTTTGATTTCTTACCAGTTTCTCACTTCTTCCATGGTTTTGCGAGGGGGAGATTATAAAAAGGGCAAAAACATTTAAATAATAGTGTAACACATACTAATAAAAAGTATTTGAATAAGTAAAACAGAAACAAAACACAACAAAACAAAATCAATGTCTTCTTCACCTGGAGGACAAAAGTAAACTAATTGCCTCAGCCTCGCTTCAAAGGTTCTTCCAGATTAGACCTAGCTTATCTTTCTATTTTCATCTTTGTCTCCTTCCCACTCACATGATCCTCCTACACTCTGGTTTTGCGCAACTATTTGCTATATGTAAAACTTCTTTTTCGTCCCTTCTGCCCTTTCTTTCTCTCATATTCTGTCCTTCCTGCCTGGAACGGCATGATGACTTC
The DNA here is from genome assembly GCA_026018925.1 of Tupaia tana. Taxonomy (NCBI): domain Eukaryota; kingdom Metazoa; phylum Chordata; class Mammalia; order Scandentia; family Tupaiidae; genus Tupaia; species Tupaia tana. The sequence continues at coordinate 30,073,389 of JAKSZU010000001.1, read as the reverse complement.
GACTTAATATGGTGGTCCCTGCCTTTTCTCCAACTCCTAGAACATAACTAGGCTGGACCAAATAACTTCAGTATCCCCTTTCTCTGGCCACGTAATTATCTGAGATGAGCCTATCACCAAAGTGCAGTCATTGAGTTCTTTTTCTCCAGGCGTAAACAGGGAAGCCATAAGATTGTCATTTCATTTACAGAAAACCAGAGAGAATAAAAATGAGCTAGAAACCCACAGAGAGAGAGAGCGAAAGCATTGTAGCAACATCACGATTCTGATTCCTGCCACTAAAATTCTAGAAAATACCCTATATTTTAATCATTCTCCCTTTACTTCTAACAGCTGCAGCATCACCTGTCCTGGCTAGCTCTGTCTGACTCTCCAGATTTTTGGTAGAGGTAAAGTTAGTCCCGCCCTGCTCTAAAACACATAATACTAAACACAAGTTATTTGTTTTAGTTGACTGCAATCCCAACTAGAAATGTAAACTCTAGGGTGGCATGAATTTGTCTTGAGTCTAATGTATTCTTTGTGCTAAGCATGCAAGAGAAAACTGAACACTTACTGAATTAATTATAAAAATGAACGACCCAGAAAGAGAACACAGAAACTGAATGAGAGTAACTGTAAGTAAAAAACAGCAAGGGAGTTTCAAGTACTCCAAGATGAATATGTTAGCAATATTGTGTTGCTTTCATAAAATTAAATGTTATAAAAAGCTAAAACAGCTTTTATTTAACAAGCACATCGTCTTAGTCTGTTCAGGCTGTTATAACAAAATATTGTAACTTGGGGTGGCTTATAAACAACGTAGATTTATTTCTTACAGTTCTGGAGGCTGGGAAGGTCAAGATCAAAGTCCCAGCAGATCTGGGGCTGGGGGGGACTTGCTTCCTCCTGGATGACACTTCAGTGTGCCCTCCCAGCTCTTTGGAGTCTCTATCATGAAGCACTAATCCTACCAAGAGGGCTTTGTGCTCCTGACTAAAGATCTCACAAAAGGCCCCACCTCCTAATACCATCATTGCCTTCATAATTAGGTTTTCAACCTGTGAATAGGGAGGGACACACAAACATTTAGACCATAGCACACCTGATATGCAGTAACAGGCTGGAAATCTCACTACTACTTAAGTAAGACTGGTCCTTATAATTGAACAACAGTTTGGCAATCAGGAAAGTTTATGGGGATGGTAGGAAAACCAAAGAGAATATGAAAACAAAAAATGAACACCCTCTTCCCAAAGAAACCATACAAAGAATATAAAGTATGAACATTAAGATTAAAATAAGACTAGAGGGACCAGCAGTTAGCGTAATGGCTATGTCGCTGGACTCCCACGTAGTCGACCGCGGTTGGCGTCCCGGACCCGGTGGCTTAAAATCACGCCGGGCGCATGTTCGTGCATGCCCAAGATCCTGAGAGGAGAAGGGAGGAGAAGAGATTGCGGTGTGGCCATCCCCCCTGGGGGGTGATTTCTCGCTTTCCATCTCTCTGTCTCTCTCTGTCTGTCTGGCGAGCGCATGCGCCCTATAGCAAAAGCCTCTCAAAAAAAAAAAAAAAAAAAAAAGACTAGAGATTGCCAGCCAGTGGTATGTGATGGTTACAACAGCTAGATTCCACACTTCGCAGCTCAAGTCTCAGATGCAGGAGCTTGAAAAACATGCCAGGCATGTGTGCATGTGTGCCAAAAATCCCAAGAGGATAATGGAAGAGAAGGGATTGCATTGTGGATTAATCCCCTCGGGGGAGGGGGTGGTGATTTCTCTCTCTCTCTTTCTCTCTGGTGAGAGAATATTTTGTTATACACCCTATAACAAAATACACAAATTAACTAATTAAATTAAATTAAATTAAATAAGACTTCAAAAACATTAAAGTGACTAGGGATGTATAACTTGGGAAAATGAGGGGGGAGTGAAGGATAATAATAAACATAAAACTAAAAGATCTACAGTAAAAGGGGATAACCTTGATAGAATATTTTTACTAAAAAGCACATGCTTAAGATCATTATGAATATTATACAGATTACCCAAGAGACTATAATATCAGTATTTTCAAGAGGAGGCCTATGAGTACTCCTTCAATAAAAATAACTTTTTCTGTTTTCATTTTCAAGATAATCTGAACTACCAATAAAAACATCATTATGACAACTTTGAGTCAAGTTTTGCCCAAATACTTCTGAGACTGAATTTCCAACTCCCATTGTTATCATGCAGTACTTTATTTATTGTTCTGGGTAAATTAAAAGCAGAAAAAGAGAGATAGAAGACACAGATGAATTGGAAACAATCGAAAGCTGAATGATGGTGATGATGTACATTATAAAATAAGAGTGGCTGGGACCAGCAGTTGGAGTAATGGCTATGTCGCTGGATTCCCATGTAGTTGACCAGGGTTTGAGTCCCAGACATGGTGGCTTAAACTCTCGCTGGGTGTGTATGTGTGCATGCCCAAAAATCCGTAGAGGAGAATGGAGGAGAAAGGATTGTGGTGTGGCCATACCCCCTGAGGGGTGATTTCTTGCTTTCTGTCTCTCTGTCTCCTTCTTTCTGGTGAGCACACATGGCCTGTATCAAAAACCTCTCCAAAAAAAAAGAGTGGTATTTTGGATAGAGAAAATGGAGGGGAAATTGAGTCATTTAAAAGCAGATATAAACATAAACTTGTTGAACCACAGACTCAGGGTCCACAGCAATTAAGACCACAATTCCATTGTGAGCAGCAATTTGGTTTTAGAAAAATAACATTAGTGCTTAAAAGTAATGTTCAAAAGATGTCCTTTTAAATTTGTATTGGTTGTATTATTTTGTTTGTATTAATTTCCTTTTGGTTTTATATTTGGAAAGAATTCTGGTGGCTAAGAAGGTCAAGGTCAAGGCCCCAGTATATCTAGGAGGATGGTAAGGCCAACTTCCTCATATTATGATGGGTTTACAATTTGCTTTATAATTTGTACTATATTAAAAATAAATTTTAAAAAATTCTAGAATTTAAAACAGTAGCAAGAGGAAATAACATTCCACTTTGTCTTTCCACATTATTTTTCTTTTAAAGTTTTCTCTATTATTCATGTTTGTAAAAATTGCTCATAAGCACTTTTTTAAGACAGCATGGGACTGGAGGCAATTACTAAATTAGATGATCTCTCGAAATGTCTTATAATTCTCTGATTTTACAATGACAAAAACAGAAGTGTGCCAGAAATACTTGGTTTGCTTTGATTGGGAAGTAGGAAGCAAGGGATTACAACAACATTAAACATTCTGTTTAAAGCCGTAATTCAGTAATATAAAACACGTCCTAATTATATATTGTAAAATTTCCATAAAACAAATATCTTCTTCCATTCCTATTTCCCTTAAGTTTAGAAAAAATGAAAAAAATCACTTTTATGTTTTATCTCACAAAAAAAAAACTTTAAAATCCTTATCAGAATGTCTAATTGACTTCAGCAAACTTTTCCTCTACAGGAAGAAAACTTAAAATGGGGAGGTGACATAAACAAAAATTAATGTTTTAAATGGGGTCTGTAACACACTGAAATACTTTAGAGAAGAAGAAATTAATATTTACTATATCCCCAGCAAGTTAGGCATTCATTTATTCATTTTTTAAAATTCAGCAAACATATGTTGAGAACCTATATGTGGGAGCAATTTTCTAAGAGCTGGGAATGCAACTGTGAACATAATGCATATTAATGTCATCAGAAAGATTAAATTTCAGAGGAGGAACCGGAGAAATAGTAAATGTCAATTTCTATGATAGCATAAAAGAAGAGCACCAAGAAAGTGCTTTCTAAAATATCAAGTACTGAATTTAGCCTACCTCACATCTACTCTTGTAAACAACCTGTGACGTGGTTACTATATTCCAGTCTTACCGCTGAGAAAACTATGAGTCATTTGTTTCAAATCATGACTTGCTCCACTTATTCTCTAGCTTCTTCGAATTTTCTGTACTTTGTGTCTAAAGAGGAGGCTTTTTTGATGTTTCATTTTGCTCAGTAATGAGTTCTCTTTTTACCCTCTCAGCCAAGTTTATCGGGAGAGTAGCCTATAACCATTTGTCAAGTTGCCCACCTCCACATCAGCCTTCTGAAATGTGGCTTCTAATCCTACTATTTCACCTGCACTCTTCTCAGTTCACTGATAACCTCCAAACTGCCAAATCTCATGGTTAATTTCTCATTTTAATTCTTTTTCACTTCTCTGTGTTACTCCCCATTTCAGAAAACTCTCTCCTCTCTTGGCTCCTGGAATACACTCTGCCTCACTTATCCTCCTATCTGTTTTTGCTGCGTACTCAATTTCCTCACTGGAATTCTTCTGCTTGCCTGTATGCCACAAGTCATCTGAGAAGGACGTACCTGGAGTACCTCTGGACTCTTCTTTCTTCCTCACTCTCCTTCCTTCTGAATAATCCCTAAAGGTTATGGATTCTCAAATCTGTTAGCCTTTACTGCCATAGGAGTTCAGCTCCTCATACACTCCCACCTGAACAATTACAACAGCCTTTAACTACACTCACCTCTCCTGCTTTAACCCCGGTACGCCATCATCCATATTGTTGTCCAAGTGATTTTCTAAATCACTAATCTGATCAGGCCACTTCTTCACGCATACTCAGGAATAGTTTATTGTGTAACAGAAATCATTATACACAGTATATTTTAAAACATCCTGGCAAACTCCATCACCAGGATTTGGGTTACAAAGGATAGAAACTGACTCTGGTTAACTTGGAGCAGGTAATAATTTATTGGAATTTTATTAAGATAACTCACTGAATCAGGGGTAGCCTGGTGGCATGGTGGTTAAAGCAGCTGGACTCCACATGGTATGAGTCCTAGACCCAGTGTCTTGAAGAACACGCCAGGTGCATGTGTATGAGTGCCAAAATCCCCAGAAAAGAATTGAGGAGAAGGGATTGCAATGTGGCCATCCCCTTTGTGGGGGGTGATTTCTCACTGTCTCTCGCTACAATAGCAAACTAAGGGGGAAAAAAAGCTAACTCACCAAATATTCAAGAAGTTTGAAGAGTCAATCTCTAACTAAAAAAGTCAAGATTCAAATTTCTGCCACAGGGGCTAGATAGATGGGTGGTGCAGTGGTAGAATGCCATCCTCCGTGAGGCAGTTCCCCATAGGAAGGCTCCAGGTTCAACTTCACACACATCACTGAGTATGCAGGTACATGTAAACCACACTGGTGTGGATCACAACGGCAAGACCCTGTTGAAATACTCTCTCTCTCCTACTGTGTTTTTCACAGTCATGGAAAAAATAAGTAAACTTTTTGTTTTTAATTACTGGAAGGCATGTATGTTTGCCATAGACAGACAGAGAGAAAAAAAGCACCCCTCCATGGGGTGTGGTCACAATACAGTCCCTTCTCCTCCGTGTCTTCATCCTGTCAGGATTCGAACCTCATTTAGCCATATGGGATCCAACTTCCTTAACTCCTAGGCTACAGGATCAGTCCAAATAAGTAAACTTAAAAAAAAAAATTCTACCACAGATATACACCAATACATTGTGATAGATATTCAATATTTTGTCTCTAAAGCCTTAAATTCTTTGCAAATACCTTTTAAAATTGCTACTAAACCTTTCCATTTGTGTTATTCCCCAAATCATAAGTTTTCCATATCTGAGTACATATCTGAGTGTTCACATGCTGGTCAGCAACAGAGAGAGGACATAACTCTCCATTTTTGCATTCATACTAGATGGCCAGATCTCACCACCAACATTTCGTTTCTCTTCTTCTTCTTTTTTTTTTTTTAGAGAGGTTTTTGATATAGGGTGCTTACGCTTGCCCGAAAGACAGAGAAAAACAAAGAGACAGAAAGTGAGAAATCACCCCGTAGGAGGGCTGGCCACGCAGCAATCCCTTCTCTTCCATCCTCTTCTCAGGATCTTGGGCACGCACACATGCACTCACGCCCGGTGTTAGTTTAAGCCACCGTGTCCAGGACTCGAACCATGGTCAACTACATGGGAGTCCAGCGACATAGCTGTTATGCCAACTGCTGGTCCCACCACCCACTTTTCTTAAGATGCTCCTCAAAAATTATACTCATATGCTAGATAATTGATAACTGTTGATTTGGGGCTGGCTGTGTAGCCTGCTGGTTAAAGGAGGTGGATCTCACACCACCAAAGGCATTTAGAATCCTGACTGTAGTGTCTAGAAACTATGCTGAGCACGTCTGTGTACATGTCCCAAGTCCCAACAAGTCAACAAGTGAAGAAATGGAGAAGGACTGACTATGCCCCACTGGGGGTGGAGGCATAGTCATTGCAAGCACACACACCAGACACATAAAAAAAATGTCAATTTGCACACTCCCACGTCTCAACCAAATTAAGTTCTCTAAAACAAAATGTAGAAAAGCCATGATGAAGTTTATGGCTGGCCAACGTGGCACAACAGGACACTGCTCCCCAGTGCTGGAACCACATGGAAAACTGGGTTTGGTTCCTCAGCCGACTTCCTTTGTAACCAGGTATCCTCATTGCTTGAAAGGTCATACTCCTTTGCTTGGTCACAAAGGCCTTCTAGAGTCTTTTTTTCATAATTTTCCTCATTTTCTTCCATTATGTTTCTAAGAAGGTTATGTTCTAAGAATATTCTTAGAATATTTAACCACTGAGAATTTTCCAAACCCACTGTACTGTTTCTAATCTTATTTTTCATCTGGAATGATTATGGGTAACTAAACCTATTTCTTTTCTTTTTTTTTTTAATTTAAAAGTTACTTATTTTGTGGCAGACAGGTGGCGTGGTGGTTAAAGGCACTGTACTCCCATATGGACGACTGCAGTTCAAGTCCTGGGCCTGGCAGCTTGCTTTCTCACTTTCCCTCTCTCTCTGTCGATCTCACTCTGTTCCTCTCTGGTCAAACTTAAATAAATAAATAAATAAATAAATAAATAAATAAATAAATAAATGAAAAAGGTTTAAGAAAATAATTCTCTTTTTTGGAGAAGATTTTTACTATAGGGCACGTATGCTCGCAAGAAAGACAGAGACAGAAAGCAAGAAATCCCCCCCCCCCCCCGATTCCTATATTCATTTTATTACATTAACATTAAATTTTGTAGAATCATAGTTAGAAACAACAAAAACTATTTTTTAAAGAATGATTTATTTAATTTTATTTATTATTATTTTAAATTTGTTAATTTTTACTATAGAGTGCGTGTGCTCACGACAGAGAGAATCTTGATAGGCCATGTGGGAGTCCAGGGGAATGGCCATGCCATAACCCTTCTCCCGCATTCTCCTCTCAGGTGGGCACACACACACATGTGCCTGGTGTGCGTTTAAGCCACTGGGTCCAGGACCCGAACCACGATTGACTACATGGGAGTCCAGCAACATAGCCATTAAGGCATCTGCTGTTCTCAATAAAATAATTCTTTTAAAAGGGTTATTTATTTCTTTCTTGCATGAGTCAGGGAGACAGACAGGCGGGGAGGCAGAGAGAGAGAGAGAGAGTGTCAAAGAGACACACACACACACACACACACACACACACACACACAGAGGCACTCCCAACAGGGATTTCATGCAGTGATCTACCCCAGCCCCAGCCAGCCAGGATCACAGGCATGCGTGTGCTTGCAGAGAACAGGGAGATACTGTGACAGAAATCCAGAATTTTCCCATAGGGGCCAGCATCATAGAGCACTGAGTTACCATTGCACCTATGTGGCAGGTCTGTGTAGCCATTAAATATCTCATGAAAGCATTCTTTAGAAGCCTTTTCTTACCTGTCCTGCAACTGAGAACAATCATTTTCTTTAATTTCTTATTTCACATGCATATTCCTAATAATCTATTAGGATTTTTCAGAATTACTGATGTCTATACCTTATTCATTGTTATACTCCAAGCTCCTAGCACAGTGACTTGCACATAAAGAGATGTCAATATGTAGCTATGAACAGATCAAATAATTATTTAACAGCATCTTTGCTGTTTCTCCTTTTCTCTGTTTTCCTCTCTCTTATTAGCTTTACTTTGATATTCTAAGATCCCCACTGTCTAGTTCTTCTCACCTTTATTCCACCCAGAAAATTATTTCTGAAAGTCCCATCTCTGTTTCTTATTAGTATAAATGTTACTTTTTAACTAGAGTGCTATTTACTGGCAGTTTTGGAAGGTGGTTTTGAAGTAAATTCAAACTGAATTTTTTAATAAATTATATACTCTACACAATCTGAATAGCATACAAAAGACATTTTCTATAAGAAATTTGATTTGCACATTTGATAGTGTTCTAAAACATAAAAGGTCCTGGAAACACTGTGAAGTTCAACAGTATTCAGAATTTCCATATAAAATCCTTTTCTTCTATAATTAACTTTGGACTTCAATAGCCCTTACATATTTCATGTAAAGAAACAGTCAAAAAGTAATTTTTACAGTCTTCAGTAATTGATTGTAAGGCCTCCATTAAACTAAATGACCCTCTACTACAGTTTTAAAAATATTTAAATCCTCCTTACTCTTAAAAGTGAATATTATTTCTGTTTTGAAACATATCCAATTTCTTATTGTCCTGGGGTCAAGTCTAACCCTGCTTTCCTCTTCTCTTTTTTCCACAGTTATAGCTACACTATGTGTTTCCCTTTTAAAAGTAAGATCATCAACTTTTAAAGTGCACTGTTGCAAGGTATTCTAACATCTAACTGATATTGTCTCTACAACTAAATCAGATGGACTGAATGATCGTGAGCAAAAAAGAAAAGGATGCGAATGTCTGCCATGCTTTAGTCCTAGAATACGTGAGGTTGGAAAATCATTCTACTTCTGACTTATTTTTAGATCCTGATCTGTTTGAAAACAGAATCTATTATGCAGAAAGTATTTTTAAAAGCAGTAATAAGGATTCGTTCTGATTCCTGTAATCATTTTATTATATTAACATTTAATTTTGTAGAATGAAAGTTAGAAACAACAAAAACTATTTTTTAAAAGAATGATTTATTTAATTTTATTTATTTATTATTTTTAATTTGTTAATTTTTACTATAGTGTGCATGTGCTCACGAGAGAGAGAAAGAGAGAACCCTGACAGGCCATATGACAGTCCAGCACCCTAACCACCAACACTACCTGCCCTAACACAAGCTCTTTATAACTTAGGATCCCCACCATCTTAAAGGCAATAGAGTCCTCTTAGAATTGTAATAAATATTGCTTAATTTGTCTTTTTTCCTTTGGCACCATAAAAGGAAAAGAAGTCATTTCACAGAGATTCAAGATCAGTTTTTCTGGTTCAAAAGAGGTGAATTTTGATAAACATTATGATTAGAATAGTACCATTTTGGTAGATAATTTTAGTGGAACATTTAAGTTTCTCTTTTAAAGAGCATATGGGGTACATTCCTGCCTTTAATTGATTCACCACCTAAAATTTTCTTCTTTTGAAATTATATTCTACAAAGTTATTTTTATTCCTACTATTTAGAAACCATCATTTCTGGCAAACTTCCTCCTGTTACCATAGTTTTTCCTAATTTACAAGCAGACTCAATGCTTTATTTCTTTTGTCACTCTAGCAAAATGAACATTTAAAACTACTGACATTCCCAAGGATACAAAAATCTGGATTATATAAATTTCCTGACACTGATCTCCATTTCACAGTATTCCTGAATACTTTTCTTGTCATAAGAACAAATATCCTTTGTTGTATACAAATGGTACATACAAGGACATTTTCAAGCAGATTTATGTAGTTCTACTAAAAAAAAAAAATAACACACCAATTTGGGCATGTTTTTCTAAGCAGAGAAAAAAATAGACATATATTGGAGATTCAATGGCAGAGAGCAAAGACAATGTAAATTCTACCAAATCAAAAAATAGATCTTATGAAAACAAGAAACTCTGAAAAAAATGCTATTATCGATTAAGAGAAAAGAGGAATTGTGTACGAGGTTGAAAACAGTGTACCCGAACAAGATTATTGATATCTTTACGGAATTGGAGCTATCTAAACAAGTGCAATACATTAGACTTTCAAAGAAACAGGCCAGAATATAATATATAATCTTTTTTTTCTTTGATGACAAAAAAAAGGAAAAAGACTAATTTTATAGAAATTTTTGAAGAATTTATTATGTAACTAACTGGGATGGGGCTATTAATTTTTTTAAAAAATAATTTAAAAACTCCATTGCATGTATCAATTGCTCTGCAAGAGAAAACTGTCTATGTTTAATATCAGTACAGATTTTGTAAGCAGGACTCCCACATGGCCTATCAAGGTTCTTTCTCTCTGTTTCTCTCTCTCTCTCTCTCTGTCTGTCTCTGGTGAGCACATACACCCTATAGTAAAAATTAACAAATTTGAAATTAAAAAAAATTAAATTAAATTAATAATTCTTTTTAAAAATAGCTTTCATTAGTTGATGTAAGTATAATTGAAGGGCCAGCAGGTGGCATGGTAGCTAAGGCACTATACTTCCACATAGTTGACTCCCATTTGAGTCCTGGATCTGGCACCTAGCTTTCTTACTTTCTGCCTCTTTGTCTCTTTCTTTGTCTCTCTCTCCTCTCTCTGGTGAGCACACATGCCCTATAGAAAGCTTTAAAATAACAATAATAAAAACAAAAATAAATATTTTTTAAAAATTTAAAATAAGCCATTAAAAACAATATGGCTTATGCCTCTGTGCAGAAATGATAAATCATGAGCAATATAAAGAAGGTATCCTTATGTAACTAATTTACTTTTAAAAATGACCACATGAATAGATCTCTTACATTCCAAGTATAAATCTCAGATACAGGCCCAGTGGCAGTGGCACAGCAAGTGGGGCACAGGTAGTGGGGGTACTGCTGCACAGTGCTGGAGACCATAAGGGAAGACTCTAGGTTTGCATTTGGGGCTACCTGAGCATGTCAGGCACACACAGCCCGTGATTCTTGCTGGTTGCAGGGCTGCGGACAGAGCTCAATGTGAAGACCCTGTTGAGGATGCTGCTCTCTTTCATGAAATAAATAAAATTTAAAATGAAAACCCTCAAGTGTGCAATAAAGTTGTCAGCTTTGGAGAAAATAAGAAGCTATGCTTCATTTTTACTTCTAGACCTATCATTTCAGAACTTTGAATATGTCATTTAATTTCTCAGGTTGGAGTCATCTATTTACTAAAACAGAATAAGCTGAAAGCACTTTCCAGATTGTACAACACAGAGGAAATATATAGAAACATGCTGTTATGGTATAAAGTAGAAATGACTAGTACCATCATTCCATACATTAGTCATTCATTATAAACAATACTACACAGTGACTTACGCCAATTTCAATTACTGGATTTGCTTTTCAGTGTTTAGAAGTAGGCTTGTCAAATTTGATTTCTGATGTTAAATACCTTAATGAATGCATTGTGTTACATTCATTTTAGTTCATGTTTCTTGAAATCTAAGCATAAATACGTAGTACTCATACAAAATAAAGAACCAACGCTATTATGTAAACAACATAACTCCAGAACAAGGACACTACATTTTATGTATGTAATGGCTCTAATTCTTCTTTCCAAGCTGCTTTATTGAAAGTCTTACTACACATACACACACAACACAAAGAAGCATGTGCCCTATTTTTCTAAGTATCTTTCACTAATGAAAATATCTTATGATACACAATTTCTGCTTATTATTAGAATGCAATGCAAAGAAATAGATAGGTATGAAGGTATTTATTTGGAGACAATGTTCATGTCAAGTTTTTTTTTATTAAAAAAAAAAATGCAAACATACGCAGGATTTCCAAATGTGATTATTATGACTTAGTAAATTTTCCTAACATTGTGTATATATAGTATGTACATTTTCAAATATGTAAATAATTTCACTTACATTTAAAATAGGCTTGATATAAGTCATATTTAGGATACTTAGGGATTACTTTTTAAATACATAGTTCTAATTTCTCATAGCAAATCTAACATTAGCATTTTAAAATTTATGTTCTTTGAAGCTAGTCAAGCATTAGCTTTAGAAATCACCCATATCTAATTAATACAATTTTTTGCCTTGATACTAACAAATATGCTGACATTAATCGAATTAAAATTTTGTTTTGTAATGCTATGCCTTTTAAATCTTTATGTAATAGTTTTATGACAAAATGGAATTTTTTAAAACAATTATTTATTTATTCTTTATTGACTTATTGTTATTGTTTTACATGAGTTTTGCCAAAGAAAAACAGAGAGAGAGGTTGATTGAGAAAGCAAGCTACCAGGTCCAGGCCTCGAACTGCAGTCAGCCTTTTGGGAATTCCAGCGCCTTAACCAACAACGCCACCTGCTGGCCCCGAGAAATGGAATTTTAAGTAGTAATCTTACTGTTTTTTTTTAACAATTGTCCTCTTCAGTATGAATAAACCACTTAATTTTTCACTTTTCAACTAAAGCAAAGATAATTAACACATTAATAAAAACAAAAGATATTTAAAGGATTATTTTATTTAACTTTATTTATTTATTTATTTATTTATTTATTTATTTATTTTATTTGCTCAGAGAGAGAGGGAAAGTGAGAAAGCAAGCCTCCAGGTCTGGGATTCAAACCATGACCATCCATGTGGGAGTCCAGCACCCTCAACCACTAGGTCACCTGCTAGCCCCAAGAAGTCATATTTTTGTTAATGCATAATTCACTATTACGAGAAACACAGGAAAATTTTTACTATATTATGAACCCATGCATCACAAAGTATAATGGTCAATAGAACTATGATATACATATATATTTGATAAATAAACTTTAACTTTATATTAGATATATCTATATATTCATATAATATTCAATATAAATATATAATATAATATAATATAATAATATATAATATAATATAATATATAATATAATATAATATAATAATATTCAATATAAATATATAAACATTTATAAATATATAAATATCTATAGATAAATAGATTTATAATATCTATAAATAGATCGATAATATCTATAAATCTATAAATATTGAATATTTCTATTATATTTTATTTATAATATATATTTATTTATATATTTGATATTAATCAGCCAGCTGATTAATGCCAAAAGCAATCTTTTCCTAGGTTGAACCAAAGTTTAAAAATGGTATTATCTTGGGACCAGCAGTTAGCGTAATGGCTATGTCGCTGGACTCCCACGTAGTCGGTCGCGGTTCGAGTCCCGGACCCGGTGGCTTAAAATTCACGCTGGGCGCGTGTGCGTGCGTGCCCAAGATCCCGAGAGGAGAATGGAGGAGAAGGGATTGCGGCGTGGCCATCCCCCTGGGGGGTGATTTCCTGCTTTCTATCTCTCTGTCTCTCTCTGCCAGTCTGGCGAGCACACGCGCCCTATAGCAAAAACCTCTCCAAAAAAAAAAAAATGGTATTATCTTAAGAAAGATAAGAATTGACAAGATATACACATGCACACTTCAAACATACAAACAGGAACTTAAGAAAACCAATGATTTTATGAATTTCATCAAATCACCTCTATTATAAGTATCATAGAATTATAAGTATCATAGATATCACATTCACTGAGTGTGTTTTTTCAAAAAGAAGTAACTTTGAAATGTACAAATGCCCTGGGATTAATATGAAAATAATTATATATATTTTTCTTCTACACACACACACACACACACACACACACAAATTACTTCAGTTAAAAGAAATTTCTAGAGATTAGTGACCAACTGAGGTTAATGGCCTGAGACTATACTTTAGGCAATTAACTCCGCCCAACTATTCATTACTCCCCAAGAAATGCCCAGGTCTACAACTGTTACTGCTAATTATAACCCAGATGGAACCATGAGAGATGAGACCAGCAAGGTGATTGGTTAATGTACAAGAATTACGTTCTCCATGAATGCTTTGTACATATCAATTAAAATTGCATCACCCTTAAAAAATCCATATGCCTATATTTCTTTTCCATTTTCAGTTCATAATAGCAATAATTACTTCAATGCTGGGCATTTTCTGTGAATTAATGGCCAGCGGATGTTAATGGCCCTTGGCTGTACCTTGAGCCATCTACTCCTCCCTGTTAGTCATTAATCCCTATGAAATGTCCAGCTATTGCTTAATTAACTTTACAATGCTGTTAATTCAGATATGACACAATGGAAAGATTTTTATTTATAAGCTTCCAAAACAGCAGACCTCCAACTCAAAAAAAAAGAAAGAAAGAAAACTTACAGAAACTCAGTTTCAGATTTCTGAAACTTTCATTGAAAATTAAGAATGGAAAGGACCTTGGGAGACCACGTATTTCAGGCATGACCTTGACTACCTTCAAGGAAAGAGAGTCTAGCCCATGGTAAAAGATTACCCTATTTCCTTCAGTTACTTATTCCTATGCATATTTAACATCATCATGTTCGTCAAGACATTTTTCTCCTCATTAAAAGTTGCTTAAATGAAAAATGTAATAATAGTACTGTTTATATGTAAGAACTGTTAAGAAAATCTCCTTCTTTTCACCAGTATGTTTTTCTCTGTGCTGTGCGATTCAGAGACAGCGAACAATTCCATGAGTGGAAATCACTTACTTATATCACAGTAGTTTAAACTTGACAAGTTTTAGCACCCATTCTTCCTCAAGGGAGAAAAAGAAATTGCCTTAAATTGTAAACCTACTATTTTATTAGCCTATTAAGGGGGCATTTTTCAGCCCTACTAGCAACTAATTAAAGGAACACAGTATCTGTCTCAAACCATCTGGGCTCCTAGATGCTGTTGATGAATGTATCTGTGTTCACACTGCATATAGTTAAACATTTTCAGTTAATAAATACTTAGCCATGGTAGAAATTTACCTGATGGAGCACGTGCTATGCCTCACCTGACAGCATTTGCCAGAGCCTCACTGATGCCTAAAATTAGCCCTGGCACATAATTATAGCCTTCAGGAAAGATCAGCCCCAGAATATATTATCTTTCCTACAAAATCAGATTCCTTAAATTTCATAGAGGAATGTCATACAGGTACATAATTGAAAGGTTAGAATTCTGTTTTTGCCAATTAAACACATGGACTGCAAAGGTAACAGTGCAATACACATTACTATTTTTGGTGCTTAATACCTAAAATAAGAATTCATTATTTTTTTTACTGTGTTGATCCCTTTCACGTAAATACTCACCAGGGATTTAATGTATGATTTTTGCAATTATATAACTATTTCCCTATATTTAGCATTGTTTGATATAGCATCAAACAATAGTTATCAAATGTTCAAAGATGCTTAGATAAATATCTATATATTGATTAGATTATAATTTAAAAATTGCAATAATGATCAAACAGTAGTAACCAAATGTTCAGAATTGTCTTAGAGAAATCTTTGCACCTTTGTTAAAAATTACAAATGAAATAAGTGCATGTAGTAGTAACAAAGGTAATCTTTCAATGCATTTAGGTGTACTAGAAATTTGAGATTCTGGTGCCCATATATGCATATGGTGATTGTTAAATTCTTATGCACAAACTTTATGAACTTGTTATTTCACTTTAAACATTTCAGGATGAGTAAAAATTTCTCAGAGAATCAGAAATAAAGGATAACTTTGGGACTGGGAAAGAAAAAAATATCTTTGGCTGTTGCTTCATCCAGTTAGAAAACGTATACTTGGGATCAGCAAGTGGTGTAGTTAAGGCGCTGGACACCCACATGGCTGACCCATGCTGCAAGTCCTGGACCCGGAGGTTTGAAAGTCATGATAGGCTTGTATGTGTGCATGACCCAAATCCCAAAGAGAATAGAGAAGGGATTGCAGTATGGCCATCTCCCCTGGTGGTGTGGGGGGGGGGGGGATTTCTCACTTTCTCTCTCTGGGTCTCTGTTTCTCTGATGAGCGCATGTACACTATCACATAAATCTCTCTTAAAGGAAAAACAGAAAAAGAAAACACGCACATCACTATACTTTTCATGCATTCACATGTGTTCACACATACCCATAATCCGTGATGGATTTTGGAATGGATCATAGCACTACTTACAGATAATATCTTTGCTAATTGGTCAAAGATAAGAAAAGTAGGCCATGTTAAAAACTTACTGACCTATATTGGCTTGTTGGGAAAACCATGATACATTTTTGCATAGAAAAAGATAGAAAAACACATCATGAATTTCCCAACAACCTAGTATATTGAGCTCATTTACCTAGCAACCCAAACTTTTGATCAACTATAGTTCACAGTAATTTTTTTTTTAAATCTTTCCCAACACATATACTCTAATGGAAAATATTAAATAAACTTTTCTCCTCATGTAAGCTTAATGATAAAATTATAAATGTTAAAATAACAACCTGAAAAACAATAAAATGCTATTAATAAGCATTTGATATACAGGCTTCATTTTCCCACTCCAGACAATTCACCAATCTCCATAAGTTTTCAAAAAGTTTATCTCCATGCTGACTTCATAAAATGATTAAGATAAAAAGTTATATGGTTTAGCTGATAAATAAATATGTGAACAAATGTTTGACTTTAGCCATGAAACTGTGAGTAGAATGAATATATATAAAATAGCACCTAGCTGAGGCTATATAGCTTACCGTGGTCATTAAATAGGTATTTTTAATATATTTTTTTAATTTCAAGAAAGGCAGTTTTAATAAATCAAAATCAAAAAATGTTAAAGGAGCTTTGCTTAAGACTTAAAGCCAAGAAACAGGTTAGGATTCTGTTCAAATAGTAGGTACATGGATCTGTCGACAGTTCAAGAGAAGACAAAAATCCTTATCTCTGAACTTGCTATGGAAAGTAGTTAGATCAATTAAGAAATTTTGTTAACCAATAAAATGTGAGGGGGAAAAACAGGAATGGAAAGCAACTACAGATACCAGAGATAGTGTGGCAGGACGGTGGGAAATGGCAGAGGGTGAGAATTAGGTGGGGGAAATATATATAAGAAACAAAAAATGGAAAATTATTTGTTGATGATAACATGTATGACTAAGCCACTATACAGTGTATTCTGGATGGAA
Source organism: Tupaia tana (assembly GCA_026018925.1). Lineage (NCBI taxonomy): Eukaryota > Metazoa > Chordata > Mammalia > Scandentia > Tupaiidae > Tupaia > Tupaia tana. Next base: position 30,056,343 of record JAKSZU010000001.1, on the reverse strand, counting down.
AACTGCATTTTGTATGCTTTAATGATGTTCAGTGAATAAATGTAAAGTAAATTAATTTTAAAAAGTTATATGGTTTAAATAATAACTAATATTCTTTGCCTATCTTGCTTAAGTTCTAAATTGCATACTTTATTTCTTTCTTTGGATCACTGGTAACACTGTTTTGTTTTTTAAAAAAATAATTATATTTAGTAACATCTGTCTGAATATTACTTTTAAATTTAAATACTGGTTATCTTCTGTTTTTCTTTATCAAATTAAGACTGTTTAAATTGAAAATCTTACATATTTGAACCCTGGTTTTTCTGTTCATTTATCACCTTAGACATGAATTGCTTAATACATGATAGGTATAGCTATTTTAGTGCACCAATACAAGTAGGTAAATATTACTGAGAGACTCAATGTGCACGGACTTTAGGCCAAATACATTTGACAATGGCGTAAGCATGTGAATGAAATTTTAGAAAGTCAACACCTCTACTATTGACTTGCTTTGAGGACATGTAAGCCCTACATATTCCAGTTCTGTTTTATAGTCTGCCATTCAACACTTACCTAAAGTATCAACCAGTTTTAAAAAAAAAAAAAAAGAAGAATGGACTATACAGTGGCACAATAGCAAAACATAATGTTCTATGACTAACCTAGTTGAGAAGGTCCTGGGTTCACGTCCAGAGACTTCCCTGATGACATCAAGCATGCCTATGATCATAATTCAGGCTGGCTGAGGTTGGTGGTACAACACAATGTCAAGACTGTGTTGAGGATGCTGTCTCCCTATATCCTTCACTCATTGAAAAAATTAATAATCACAAAAAAATAAACTAATGGCTATAAGATCAGGGAAAGAAAGAAAAAAGATATTGACATTAGCATAATTTAAAGAATATCTAAAGGTATGATATAGCAGATTCAAAATTGGGGGTTAGGGATCAGCAGGTGCTATGGTGTCTGAGACACTGGACTCCCACATTTACTGACTATGGTTCGAGTTCCAGACCCAGCAGATTACTCTCTCACTTTCCCTCTTTCTCTCTCTCCAGTGAGCACACGCCCTGTAGCAAATTTGAAATAATAATAATGATAAATAAAATAAATAATTATTTTTAAAAAAGAAGAAAGAAAATTGGAAGTCCTTAACCAAGTTTAGTCAGAAGATAAACTGGTTTTTTGCCTACAGAGTAAAAATTTAATAAACTGTGATTTTTTTTTCTCTTTTTGACAGAACTTTTGCTTTTAGGGTGCATGGCCTGACCAAAGAGACAGAAAGCAAGAAATCATCCCCCAGGAGAATGGCCACATGCCATCCCACATGTGGAATTTTGGATATGCACACACATGTGCCTGGTGTGAGTTTCAGGCTGCCAGGCCCAGGACTCAAACCACACTCAGCCATGTGGGAGTCTAGTGCCTTAACCACTAAGCCATCTGCTGGCCCCAAATTGTGAACATTTTAAAGTTGGTCGTATTTACATGAAATTTTATATTTCTACATTTTTATAATCTTTTTTAATTATTCTATTTTATCATCATCATTATTATTATTATTATTAAGAGAGAGAGAAAGTGAGAAACCAAGCCTCCACGACTGAAACTCACACTGGGAGTCCAGCACGTTAACCACCACATCACCTATTGGCCCCCTCAAAATGTATTTTTTTAATTAATTAATTAGTAGTTCATTGAAACTGGATAGAGCTTTCCCCTTCAAGTAGAACCTACACTTTCTTGTCCCTGGTGCTCTATTGTCTTTCTAATAGATTGCGCCCAGACAATATTATTTACACTTCCATTCTGCAGGGAAGCAAAAAGGCTTTGTAATTGTGTGTGTGTGTGTGTGTGTGTGTGCACAACCATGTGCACACTGGGATTTCTCAGGAGTGGAAAGATTTCATAGCACTGCCCTGTCTGACTCCTGCATATACCTTTTTTGAACCTCCATTCTTTCAAGTGAAAATATACAAGGATCAAAGGAGCTACAGCTTTACTAAGTAAAGACAGGGGATTAATTTTTCTTGCTTCTTTACAGTTGGAGAGTGACCTAACATTTCCCAACTTGACTAATTTGTCATTATATTTAAGCTATGTAGATCCAAAAACCTATTTGAATACACAATAGCTGATGTAGAATAAAGAAGAAGAAATTCCTCTCAATCTGTAAATGACTCTCCAAAGAATTCAAACACATTCCTCTTATAAAAACAGTTCAAGTTTTTTTTTTTTTTTTTCAATTGATGTCATGATTTTCACTTACATATACACAGGGTCTTCCAAAATTTCATGGAAAATGTGTATTATGAAAAAAGCTATGCATTAATTTCAATTTTTTATTTTTTTTGCACAAAAATAAACTCAGATTTTAACTCTACTTTCTACAAACATTTTGAAGTCACCCCGGATATCCTACTTAAGGAAAGAAGTTTCATCATGATTCATACCTTGTCTAAACAATTACGATCAGTTATATTTTTTTCATTCCTACAGCCACATAACATGTAGTGAGAGTTATTTTTATGATAATACATTAATATTTATACATTTCTGAAAGTCCATCATGATACTTAAGAATCTTATAAGAATTATGCTTAGCAATCTTTACATCCCTATTCATGCCATCTACAAAAAGAGCATTTTTCTTTAGCTTGAAAGACTTTAGTAGTCATAATTAATTGTGGTATAAGGGAGAGAAAACGTGTACAGTAGTAGGTCTCTAAACTTTCCGAGACTCAGAATCTCTTGAATCCTTATAAAAACACGCTCCTAGACCTTCTCCATGTAGATTCTAAACTAGTGGATCTGAGTAAATCAATAAATCAGAATCTCCTAGAGCAGGGTCCTGTCAACGATATGTTATTTAAAGCTCTATACATGATTACAATTTATAATAGAGTTGAGAGTCTACTGATCTAGATAAACACAATACATTTAAAGCTTTCTCTTCTGAATTATTCAGATCTTATTAATGAAACCTAAGTGCTTAAGTTCAATTAATTGGCTGTTAGTTGGCTATGTTGAAACTGTGTTAAATGCCACTGTAGATCACTAACAAGAGTTTCCTATCTGGGAGTCTACATCCTGGGCAAGGTCAAGTGCAGGTTTATCATGCATAAACTACTATTAGGTTGAAAGTATTTCAATCTGTCCTTTTCACTAACTCGGTATTACTTAACGAATTCTTGTTTCCTATCAGTTAGATAGTATCAATTACTGGCAGCCTTGAAACTGAGGCACTATTTTTTATGTATTTTAAACTTCATGGAATATTTCTAAAGCTGGAGAATCACGTACAAACCGAGTGCTTGTTATTTAAGATGATTCAGAAAAATAAGAATATTTGGTTAGCAAAGGCTGCTGGAGTAGTTTAGCCACAAGCCTATGAGAGTCTAGAGAGGAATGATTGCTCAAATGGAGGTAAAGGTACCAGCAGAAGAAATATTTCTAAGGTTGACAGGAATAAAAAGGAGGATAATACCGTAAAATCAATAACCGTAACTATGCAATTCTGAAGAAAAGTTAACATGGTTCCTTTGGCAGAGACAAAAACATAGAAATTTGGAGACGAACCAGTCTGGGGGTGAATAAGGACTGGTTTAGACCTGTTGGAGTTACAGTAGTGGGGGGGACACTTAACTGGAAGTGGAGTATGACTACAGAAAAGGAGTATGAGGAAAAAGTATAAAAATATACAAAAGAAGAAAATATCAGGGATTTATTCATGCTCTTTCTTCCTCAAGGCTCAACCATATTTCATGTGACAAGGGTCACCCGGTAAGTGACTTCTCACAGTGACATAAGACCATATCAAAACATATTAAATACAAAATGTGTTGAACACTGATTGGAAATATATAATTCCTTTCCTCTGAGTTTACTTTTCTCTTGCAGACACAGTAATGTCTAATTCACAAATAGCATTGAAACTCAGTTTAGCATTTTAAACTCACTTTTTATTGATCGAATGAGTAAAAGAATGTGGACTGCCTCGGGTAAAGTATCTACCATTTCATTGAGCCAGTCTCCTTGCACAGTCTTTATTTATTTTACAGGTTTGCATAATAAGGATTCACACACACAGTTGTGCTCACTTTCCTCCAGGCTGGTTACCTAGCTGTCCTAATCACCCGGTAATTAAAATAAAACCCACTCCAGATAATTGGCAGTCTTCTCTAATTGAAAACTGGGTAGATAATCATTTGGCCCAGGGAAAGGCCCTACTCTCATACTGTAATATGAACTACCATCTGTCTATTAAATTAGTCACTGTAAAATATTAACATACAAATGACTAATATAGGGCTATCATAAAAGTGGCCCTAGCATTCAATTAATTATTTTTTCATTTTGTTGACTCACCCAATTCTTTCTAGGGAACAGTAAGAAATGTATTCTAGGGTCAATGGGGAGAAGAGACAATAACTTTTGTCACACAACACAGACACAGTTAAAATGTTTATAATGACTAGCCTTCTATATAAAGTATTTTCTCGCTGGTGAATAACATAAACACCGTATCAAAAAGCCAGAATAAATTGTACAAAATTATTCAATTTATTCATACGGCTGAGAGATCCCAAATTCTTCATGTACTGCCCTACATTTACTTTTAGTGGAAGGGAGTAGAAATAATAAAGGAAAAGAGAGAAAGTTAAAAAAAAAAAAAAAAAAAAAAAAAAACTGCTAATCTTAGAAACTGCCCAGTAGTCCAGAAAATCATAAAATATACCCTGACATACATAGAAGAAATACCTAACTCTGTTTTCCCTGAAAGAGGAATTTTATTTTAATTAGAAAGGGGGGATTCATAAATATCAGATGACTCTGAATTTTTGGTTTTAAGGAAGCAACCTGATTCTGTGTTCCACAGAGAAAGACTGGTAAACTATGCCACTAACTTTGCAGACACATTTGCACACAGCAAATAGCACCAGTAGTGAGTTCTTCAGTCAGAGGACAAAGACAAAGAGGCTCCAGATTAAATGTTACAAAGTAGACAAAAGCAGCAAGAATATATTCTCTTTTCTTAGTTTCAGTCAATTGGAGCACGGAAAGAATGTTCCCCCCAACTAAATCCTGTGTTGACTTTATGCTGGTATTTTGGGATGTGTGATTTGTTTATGTGCTGGCGGGAAGCAGGCCTTGTGAAATGTATAACTGAATTTGAATGTAGACTGATGATGTTCTAGACAAGGTCAAACCCTAATCCATGTAAATACTCATCAACTGATTAGGCAGAAATCACTTAAGATGCTGGATAAGTCAAACAACAGCTCAATAGCTACCTAGCAAATCTGGGGAAAAACAGGACTCAGTGAAAGTGAGGAAAATTCCTCCCCACATACTTCTTTGGCTATTATAGAAAATAAGAGATTTTCAGAATTTGGGATATAGAATGCAAGTGTTTGTGGCAAGGGTTAGTATTTACTGTACTCTGAAAAACCATACCTGTCTCAGAGTATTTGCTCCATTCTAAAGGTGGAAGAACCAGTCTCCTTAAATCCCTGTCGTTCACTACTTGGTGAATGAATAAAGCTCTGTTTTGTCTTTTCTTCACAGAATCTGACAGAAACTTTAGAGTATTTTAGAGACTTAATGATGACAAGATGTTATGCTTAAGTATAGAGGAACTACGTAATACATGTCTTATAAATAAAGATAGAAAAGATTTTGACATCTGAAAGTACAAACGAATAATCTAAATTTTCACCTAGTCAATAACCTGGGGTCTTAAACTTAGTTGTGAAAAGCCTTGTTTTATATTTGTAGACTTAGCTTTAATACGGCTTTTCTTCCCTAGATAATTTTGTATACAAAGGTAAGAAGCATGTGAATCAAGTTTTTTGTTAATGAAAAACTATTCTTTTTCTAAAAGTGGATTCTCATGGATTGCTACCTTGTAAATCCCATGACATTGAACTATGCAGCACATTCTCTCTTTTCTTTTATTCTTTTCTACCCCTTTCTACTTTCCTTTTCTTTCCTTTCTCTTTAAATAAAGGTTTTTGCCTTGGGGTATGTGCACTCGCCAGGGAGAAGACAGAAACAGAGACAGAGATAGTGAGAGGAAAACTGAGAAATCACTCCCTAGGGGGGATGGCCATGCCACAATCCTTTCTATTTCATTCTCCTCCCAGGATATTGGGCACGCACTCACACCCGGCATGAGTCCACGACTCAAACTACAGTCCACCATGTGGGAGTCCAGTGATGTAACAGCTACTGGCTGGCCCCACACAGCAAATTACTAGACTGCTGGGTTTGTGACTCAAACTGCCAACTTGGTCATGCAGGATGCAGCATTTTGCCACTGCTGGCCTACTTTTTAAAAAATTATTTAACTGCTGAAAAGTTCACATAACCCACCCATGAGGCAAAATAATTTAAAGCCTTCAAAACATCTTTGAGATTACAATAGATGCCTGGAAAAAAACAAACAAACAAACAGACACACACATTGAGTTTGTGTCCTATTGAGTTTGCATCCTATTTGTTCCAAAATTTTTGTCTGCTTAATAAGTATTTATTTCTTTATTTGCTTTGGGCAGCTGTTAAAATGTGTAATTTCCTGGAACCAGCAGTTGGCGTAATGGCTACGTGGCTGGACTCCCATGAAATCGACCACAGTTTGAGTCCCAGACCTAGTGGCTTAAACTCACGCCGGGCACGTGTGCGTGCGTGCCCAAGATCCCAAGAGGAGAATGGAGGAGAAGGGATTGTGGCATGGCCATCCCCGCTGGGGGGTGATTTCTCGTTTTCTTTCTTTTTTTCTTTTCTTTTTTTGGAGAGGTTTTTGCTATAGGGCGCGTGCGCTCGCCAGACAGACAGAGAGAGACAGAGAGATAGAAAGCGAGAAATCACCCCCCAGGGGGATGGCCACACCACAATCCCTTCTCCTCCATTCTCCTCTCAGGATCTTGGGCACGCACGCACACGCGCCCGGCGTGAGTTTAAGCCACTGGGTCTGGGACTCGAACTGCGGTCGACTACGTGGGAGTCCAGCGACATAGCCATTACGCTAACTGCTGGTCCCATTTCTCATTTTCTTTCTCTCTGTCTCTCTGGCAAGCACATGCACCCTCTCAAAAAAAAAAAAAAAAAAAAAAAAGAATGTATAATTTTCAAATATCTATAGCTTGTCATACATAAAATAATTCCCTTTTTAAAAACTGCTTCAAGGATCAGCAGGTAGCATAACAGTTACGTCTCTGGATTCCTATGTAGTCAATGGCGGCTGGAGTCCCAGATGCAGCAGCTTAAAACTCACACTGAGTGCATGTGTGCATGCGCAAAATCCAAAGAGGAGATTGAAGGAGAAGGCTGTGTCATGGCCATCCCCCCCCCCCGACGGGGGGGTGATTTCTTGCTTTCTGACTCTCTGTCTCTCTCTCTCTCTCTCTCTCTCTGTCTCTTTGACAAGTTCATGTGTCCTATAGCAAAAATATCTCTAAAAAAAAATCTGCTTCAGTGTTGAACTAATGTCACATTAAATCTTATTTATTATGGATCACCACAAAATAAAGTAGTGTATTACTTAACGATAAAAGTTAAGACTACCATTTTCAAGTGTTTAAAAATTTGACCTGCATTGTACTAAGTATTTTAAACATATTCCTTAATCTTTTCAACAATCCAGTGAGGTAGATATTATTTTTCCGTTCTATATTTTAGTATACTATAGTGAATAGAAGAGTAATAATTTGTTCAGATTGCGTGGCTCATAAATGGCTGAACTGTATTTTTACCTTAAGACTGGCTGACCTCAAATCAAAATCTCTCTCCATTATAACAGAGACACCCGTCCAATTAATTTCCTATAGCAGAGATGGCTGGCTCTTTACCAAATCCACCTCTAAGCACACAGCTTGAACATATTTTCTTTGGAGTTGGGTATATCAGTGAGCTAAATTCTAGCCAAGAAAATATGGGCAAAAATAATGTATGCCACTTCCAGGCTTAGTTCTTAGAAACTTCCCACATGCAACTTTCCCTTCTCTTTTTCTTCCCATCTGGCTACAGACATCAACCAGACTACATTTAGAAGCTTACAAAGCTGCTAGGACCTTAGACAGCAGTTCAACCAGAAACATCTGCAAAGAAATGTTGTATAATGGGAAATAAACTCTTACTGGGTTAAGCCACTGTAATACAGGGGTTTTTCTGTTCCATCAGCTGGTATTACCATAACTAATACAAGTTGTGTCATTTCATAGTGGCCAAATCAAAATATAACTGTGGCTTAAAATTTTTAATTAAAATCTCTCAATTAAAAGTTAACATTTATCTCCCTGACAGTCTAAAGTTTGTCTTCCATAACATCCAGTGATAATACAACCTTTTTTTTTCTTTACTGGCAAACACAGGTGTTAAGTAAAAAATAATAACACGAAGACAGAACATCTAAATGAGCAATTTTTATCACTTCAAAAGGAAGTAGCATCCAAATGCTGTTTTGAAGTGATGTCTAGATTTTTTTTTCCCTTACCAAACTCAAGTGTCAGGGATAATAAATGAATCATTTATTTGATGCACATAATACTTTAAAGAAATCAGTACAAGCCCCCAAAGGAAAAAAGCAACAGCTACTCAGAAGCATCTCATCATTTGAAGTTGGTATAACTATGCTGACAAGTACAAAAGATAACTACTTTGTTCTGTCATGCTGTGTCATGTTGCAGAAAACACAAAGCATTATGTGACCTTTAGAGGAACAGCAAAATGTAGCTTGCTTAGTGGGGTTTAATGCAGGTGTTTTTGAAGGTCCAGGCTTTTGTCAATTGTAGCCAAAGATGAGATCTCTCACACATGAATTGAAAAGAATGATGATGCATTAAGCAATGTGAGAATAGGGGAAATTCTAGGAGGAACATTCACTGCTGGTAGAAATCAAAACGATTTGGTAAACATTTATGTCAGTGTAGACTCCTTAGAAATTTCCCCTATTAAATACCTAGTTCCAAATTGGACTAGATGGATGTATATTGGGTATAGTTGGCCTGAAACCATATGGAGATTATCTTCTAACTCATTTAATGAGTTTTATGCTCTTTTCCACATATTGACTAATTTTCATGATCCTCCTTGACTGACCAGAAACTACTAGAGCAGCTTCCCTGGATCCCATTGAAGTTCTGTGTAGTGTAGGGTCCTCAGAAATTAGACATGGTACAAACAAGTGATAGGCATTTATGAAGCTTTATTTTTAGATATCCATCATCACTTTCAAAAATGGTGGCCATATTTTTATTGGCTATCTCTTCCTCTACAGTATATTACTTAACTCAAAGGAATAACTGATAAGGAAAGAATTTGGCCCTCTAGGTTAGCATTCCTTGAAGTACATTCATAGATAATCTGCATCGGAAATACCTGAACATAACTATTTTAATCTCTAGAGTAACCATTAAGAGATTATACAAAAAATATACTGAAAAAGCCTTTAGAGGAGATAAAGTTAAAAAATACATATTTTCTTTTATTAATCCCAAAGAAAGCAGAAAGGATGAACAAAAGAATAAATGACAGATGGAATAATAGAATATGTAAATCACAAAAAAGACAGACTAAACCCAAACATATTAAGTCTAAAACTGTGAATGCATAGTCTAAACCAAAACCTGGAATGGAATTTCTTCTGCAGCTGAGCACAGTGCGCTAAAATTGTCACAAATACTGGGTCGTTGAAAAAGTCATGAGGTATTTTTGTTTGTTTGTTTCTCTATGTAAAAATGTATCATGATTTTTCTCATGATCCAATGTATCAGATGGTTGGGTTTTTTTTATACGCAATAAAGGATCTGGCATGGAGCATGATACATGGTAGAACACAACCCATATTATTTTCATCTATTTTCTTTCATCTCTAAAACTTAGAGATTTTCCCATGTTTCCCACTTTATTTCCCACCTTTCCACAACTGAACACTCAATAACTTTCCAAGGAGCTTGACCTAAATTTAATTCTCTTTCCAAATTATCAATTCTAAAGTGCCTTAATTGGCACTTTACTATTTCATTCTATTGGCCACACAGTGGTACAGTGGCAATGCAACTGGATCCATAGGGGAAAAGTCCTGGGTTCACATCTCAGACTTTACTAAGTAGGCTGGGTCATCACATATTCCAACAATTTGGGTGAGCTGAGGTTTACTGCAGTGTAAGGACCTTGATGGGGATGCCTATCTCTCTGTTCCTCTTTCTCTCTCACTCTCATGGAGAAAATAAAGAAATAAACCTTAAAATAAAAATCTTTTGGGACCAGCAGTTGGCATAATGGCTATGTCAATGGACATGTAGTCGACCATGGTTCGAGTTCCACTCCCAACGGCTTAAATTCATACTGGGCGTGTGTGCTTGTGTGGCCAAGATCCTGAGAGAAGAATGAAGGAGAAGGGATTGTGGCATGGCCATCCCCCCTGGGAGGTGATTTCTTGCTTTCTGTCTCTCTGTCTCTCTCTGTCTTTCTGGCGAGCACACGCACTCTATAGCAAAAACCTCTATAAAAATAAATAAATAAATAAATAATCTTTCAACATTATACACCGTATGTCTGAATATTAAGGTTATAAAATACTTGCCTATTTCAACAGTGGATCATGCATGTTAAATAAAACATACACACCATACACATTTTTTATTAGATGATAACACAATCGTTTTTTTTTTTTTTTTTTGCAAAAGGTAAAATGTTAGCAGAACCTAAAGGTTTCTTGCCTTTCTCTTTCTATACTTGAGTGTCATTCTTTGCTTCTTTGTCCTCTCTGACGTTTATGCTTTAATTACATTGAAGGAATTGTCTACTGTACTTTCCACAGTTCTATCTGTATTGTAGCAGGTTCACCTGTCTGGAACACCATCCTCATCATTTTCCATCTGATTAACTCTTATTCACCTTCATAATTCACTTCAGAAACTACCTGCACCCTACTAAATTTTTCCAGCCTCTAGTTGAACTATATAAATGTCCCTCTTTTTTGCTCCTGAGCACCTTTTGCAGCATTTATCATTAAATTCTGAAAGTATCTATTTTTGCATCTGCCTTTCACACTAAACTCTTTGACATAGTCCTGATGCATTTCCTGGTACAGAAATAGCTACTCAGTATTCTTGAATTAAAGTAAGAATTTCGGTTTGTATATTCAGCACCCTAAAGTGAAATATTAAAGACAAAGATCCTCATATAAATTGGGATAATAAAAAACAACCTCAGGACCAGCAGTTAGCGTAATGGCTCTGTCGCTGGACTCCCACGTAGTCAACCGTGGTTTGAGTCCCGGACCTGGTGGCTTAAACTCATGCCGCGCATGTGTGCGTGAGTGCCCAAGATCCCGAGAGGAGAATGGAGAAGGGATTGTGGCGTGGCCATCCCCCCTGGGGGGTGATTTCTCGCTTTCTGTCTCTCTGTCTCTCTCTGTCTGTTTGGTGAGCGCACGCGCCCTTTAGCAAAAATCTCTCAAAAAAAAAAAAAAAAAAAGAAAAAAAAACCTTAACTTTCTATAAAAATATAACATTTCACAAGTATTTACTATGAGCCAAATGTCATGCTTAGTATCTTATACATATTTTCCCATATAATCATAAAGTCTCAGGATACAGTATATCCCATTTTAAACATGAGAATACTGAGGCATAAAGAACATGTAGTTTTTCAAGATCACCCAGCTAGCATGTCTCCAAACTGGAACTTGAATTCAGATTTGTTAATGCTAAAGCCCATACTTTAGTTATGCTCTAGAATAGAGAACATTTTCTATATGCTACTCATCTTTTTTTTATCCATTTTTTTTGTTTCTTTGTTTCTTTATTTCTTCCATGAACATGGGAGAGATAGAGAGACAACATCCCCAACAGGGTCTTGATGCCACAATATATCCCCAGTCTTAGCCAACTCCCAATCACGGGCATGCTCAGCATACTCAGGGAGATTTCTGGACATGAACCTGGAGAACCTGGAATCCATCAATGAAGATCAGCCTAGAAGAGCTTCACATTTTACCATTGTACCACTCTCTGCCCTCCCATTTTTAACCCTTTTTTTTTTTTTAAGGGAAGGTCACCAAGGGGCTTGTTCACTAGCAGGAGAGAGAAAGTGAGAGGGAAAGAGAAATGACACCCCCCCCCCCCAGGGGAATGCCCACACTGCAATCCCTCTCCTTCATTCTCTTGGATTTTGGGCATGTGTACACACGCCCTGGCGTGATTTTCAAGCTTCTGGGTCCAGGTCTTGAATGGTGGTTGGCCATGTGGGAGCCCAACACCTTAACTACCATGCCACCTACTGATCCCTTTTAATCTATTCTTAATTGGAAGTGTTCTCAGAAATCTTAAAAAATGATTAAACCTCATAAAAACACAAGAAATTTTATTCCAGTTCATTTTTTTTTCTTTTTAAATCCATGTTGCTCACTATCAATAACAACTATGTTGTTGGGACCAGCAGTTAGCGTAATGGCTATGTCGCTAAACTCCCATGCAGCCGAATGCGGTTCGAGTCCCAGACCCAGTGGCTTAAACTCACACTGGGCACGTGTGGGTGTATGCCCAAGATCCCGAAAGGAGAATGGAAGAGAAGGGATTGTGGCATGGTCATCCCCCCTGGGGAGGTGATTTCTCGCTTTCTATCTCTCTGTCTATCTGGTGAGCGCACGTGCCGTATAGCAAAAACCTCTACAAAAAAAAAAGAAGAAAAAAATAAAAACACAACTATGTTGATCTGTTGCACTGTAATAACAATGCTTTGCTACACTATGAGAGAAAAACTCTAAAACAAATCACTGACCACATGTATCCTTAAACAGAATTGCCATTTTTTTTAGATTTTTTTTAAATTATACTCAAAATGCCAAATTTTTAACACTGTAATATGGTACTATCATTCTCCTTCCAAAGTAGAATATCAATGATTATGTTTGTTACAAAGAAAATCAATGAGGCACTTAAAGGCAATGAAGATGAACACATTTAGACAAGTTTCACTTTATTGTTTAAATATTATACATTATTTACATATTTTTGTCATTATTTTAAGAAATTAGTTGCCATGTAAATCCACAAACTATCATATATACACTCAAACTCAATTAATGTGTGTTTGAAACAAATTCTTTACCATATTGAGAAGCAACCTGATGCAAAAGGAAAAAAACAGCAGAACAGGGAACAAGCCAAAACATGAGTTTAGTCACAAACATATATTGCTGCAAACATTTCATTAAGTTTGGAACACTGACAGTTTCCAATATAATAATTTAAAGTATTTTAAATGGCTATAGACTATTTAATATCAAGGCATATAAATAAACATTCACTGATTTTATATCATAGAAAATATAAAATGAGAAGAAGGGAAGAACTACAATTTCACAAGACTCAAAATCTGAGACTATGAGAAGAAAAGGAAAGCTGGAATGGTTTTTGATGTGTATGCATGTGACTCAGAGCTTTGACTCTACACTGACCACAGAGGTTTCTTTGATAGTAAAAGTAGTCAGTTATGCAAAAAATATTCAGTATTAATTTATTGTTTTGGCTTAGCAACACAATCTGTAACTTAAAGGGCTGGAGTGTGGGAAGTCGCATGGTTAACCACAGGTTTCGATCCTCAGGTGAGCCTGAAAAAGTACCAGGCATATGTGTGGGCACCCAGGATTCTGAGGATCTGGAGGGCTGAGAAAAGAGGACTATAGTGTGACATAACCTTGGAAGGATGCTTCTCTTTCGGTCTTTCCCTGTCTCTCTGTCTCCCTCTCTCTCTCTGTCTTGTGCATGCCATGCCCTATCAAAATTAAAATCGATTTTTCACTATTAAGTATCCAATACATATTAGGTACTCCATTTTTGGTTAAATAAATTAAATTTAGCACTCCTATGAAAGATCAAGTTAAACAATTTTAAAATCTTAACACTTACATAGTAAGTTTATGACCTACAGATTAATTGAACATTCAGGTTAAACAATTTGTGGAAATAAAAAGCAAACATTTTTTTGTTTGTTTCTTTTGGAGTGTTAAATTTTAAAAAGATATTAAAGTCTCAACCATGGTGGTACACACTGCTGATGCTGCTAATTGGAGGTGGAAGCCACTACCAGCTTCAATTCCCAGCTCATCTTAAACAGACCATTGTATGTCTAGTCCTAACTTACTGGAAGGTTGGGGGAAGAGGATTGCAACATGAAAAGACCATCGAAAATCTTCATTCGGGGGACCAGCAGATGGCATAATGATTACTTCACTGGACTCCTACATAGTAGACTGTGGTTCGAGTCCCTAGCGTGGTGGCCTAAAGCTCACACTGGGAGTGTGTGCATGCGTGCCCAGAATCCCGAGAGGAAAATGGAGGAGAAGGGATTGCAGCATGGCCACGCCCCTAGAGGGTGACTTCTCACTTTCTGTGTCTCTGTCTCTCTAGCAAGCACACACACCCTATAGCAAAGATCTCTCCAAAAAAAGATCTTTATCCCTCTCATTGAACAAATGATATTATAACCCTAGAGACGATAAACAAATATGTTTTAATAGAAATTCAGAATTTGTGCTGCCAAATATAAAAGTAGTATAAAACAGTTAATGTAATTTAAAAGAAGTTATAGTTAACTCATAGTATACATAATTCTAAAGAATGCTCCTAGAATATAACATTTATATTTTATATTTCTCTATATAAAGATAAAAATTTTGATAAAAAGTCAGCTACTATGTTGATAGTCAAATTATTCATTGATATTTATATTCACTATAGAAAACCTACTAACTTTTTAAAATTCAAAAATGTTTTAAAATAAATTAATTTTTAAGTAGCTGTTGGGCCGGCCCCACAGCTTGGTGGTTAAAGGCACTGGATCCAACATGGCTGATCATGTACTACAAATCCCAGTCCCCACAGCTTGAAACCAGGCCAGGTACTCACAAACACATGCCCAAATCCCAACAGAATGGACAGATCCATGAGAAAGGATTGCAGTGTGACCATGACCCATTGGAGGTACTTATTTATTTATTTTTCCCTCTCTCTCTGGCAAGTGCACACATCCTCTGCAAATAATAAATAAATAAATGACTGCCAGGAGAGTACATTGTTGCAAACTTTCTTCATAGCATGAAGCACCGATAGTGAGAGCTTATATATTTCTGAATTTTTGACATTGAAGAAATTTATTCTGAGTAAATAGTTGAAATTATGTGTAAAGATTGAAATAATAAAAGTTCTATGCAGCTTTTTAAATATAAGAAATAAATTAAAAATGAAAAGCAATTCCCTGTAAAGAGCAACATAAGGGAACTAAGTAGTTACCAAATAATAAGAAATTTATACTGCTAATTATGTTGATATAAATAAAAATGTCAGAAATACAAATATATTCAGGATATAAAATAAATACAAAACCTGGCTATGAAATATAACAGAAAGCATGACACATTTTTGTAAAACTATTACCGATATGCACACTGAGCATTATGTTCATATGCACATCAAGAAGGTATTTATCAGTCCAGCCACAGCGGCACGGGCAGTAGAGGCATTACTAAGCAATGCTGGATGCCATATGGGAGGGCGCTGAGCTGCATTCTGGGTCTATTTGAACGCATGAGGAGTACTTGTGAGCATACCCGTACTCCTAGCTGGCTGTTTCTGTCTTTCTCTTTCATCCTTTCTATCTCTCTCTATCTCTATCATGAAATAAACAAACTGAAAAGATAAGATGAGGGCCAGGTGGTGGTATGGTGGTAAAGTGGCTGGATCCTACATGGCCAAAAATTGTGCTTTGAATCTGGGACCTGGCAGCTTGAAACACATGCCAGCTGCAGTTGCATGTGTGCCCAAACTCCCAAGAGGAAAACGAGGGAGAAGGGATTGCTTCATGGCCATCTCCCACAGGCGGTTCTTTCTCACTTTTCCTTTTTCTCTCTTTCTCTAGCAAGCACATGCACCTTATAGCAAAACTAAAGGAAAAACAAAACTAATATTTACCAATTTGAAAATGTTACTCATGCCGAGTATTAGCAGTGGTTATTTATAAATGGTGAGGTTACAAATGATACTTTCCTCATTTTTACATATATGTAGCTCCTAATTTTTCCTGAAATAGATACACTATTTTAATAATAATGTGAAATGTGTCTATGAAATGTACAAAGAGAATGCACTGTAAGGACTGTAAAGTGATCTGTTTTTTTTTTCTATTTGCATGGAGTAGTTGCTTGCACAATAGAAGAATATCAGATGACATGAGTTCCAGTCGGTGTCACTGATTAGCTACCTATTCCTAGACAAATAACTTCTCTTTTACATTTATTTTCTGTAAAATAACTAAAATAACTTTAAGAACTCTTCCAGCAAATAGTGTCATGTCTCCTATATATTTGGAAACAAAGCAAACATGAAAATATATTTAATATGTGAGAACCTAAATAATCTTCTACTTCCTTAGAATGTGCTGAATTTATACATTTTGAAATCACCCAGAGTTTCTGAATATTTGAAATGTTCTTGCTGTTGGTCTTCTGTGAATGGCAAATATATTAAATTCTATCATTTTGACTTTCCTTATAGACTGAAATAACAAAATGATGGAAGCAGGGTCAAATAAAAACCTTGGTTTTTGTTTCTGTTCATCAGGCTGTCTGATTTGACTGCTATGCAAGTCCTGTTAGGTGTTGGACAAATGAATGGGTAGGTATGATGTGTAAATTAGTCAATGGACTGAATCCCATTGAACGATTTTTGCATCACTTGCACAAATTTAAATGAGATTAGTCTGGGTAAAGCTTTAATTTCAGGACCACACAGTCACTACAAAAGTTTTCTACATTCTCTGTACAACATCTATTGTAAGTCTTATAATAAAACAAACAAACACACACACAAACAAAAATCAACTTTGTGAGTCACAAAGTTGGAATTTAAAAGGTAGCAAATATTTTAAAATTTTCATTAGGAAAGTATTTAAAAGCCATAGCTTCAGTTTGTTCTATAGCACATGACTTATTTTGCCTTTTTATATTATACCTTTCTTTTTTTTTTTTTTTTCATTAATGGTATCTGTCTTAGAGAGTATAGGACAATGTGAAGAAGATCACACCACCTTGAATTAGGGAGGTTTAAATATTCATTGTTACCCTTGCCCAAAACTGTATTTGTAGTCACTGCATCAGTATGTTTAACCACTAAAAACTTTCAATACAGTATTTTGCAAATAGATAGGGTAAATAAAATATATTAAAAACTCAGGAAAACAATAAAAGACTCTTTACTAATTCCCATCACACCTCTATTGTCAATGACTATACCAATTCTTAGAGGACAAAGGTAATCTGCAATGTGTCCAGTGACAAATTCAATGTAGTAAGAATAGTCAGGGTAAACTCCCCCTTGTTAGCATAAAAGTGAATGCAATCCAAAATCCGTTGTTTTCTTTCATTCTCTTCGTTCTTCTCCTCCAGCCATGGAAATAGAGCTCGGTTATTTCTGCATGGATGCAAGGTAAATGAGGCCGCCCCTTGTCCTTGCAATGCTATTTTTTACAGGTCACCGACATAATATGACTATTTTTTTAAAATAAACTTTATATAGCATCATCTCACTTGGATACTTGAGAAGAATGTGCAAAGTGTTATTTATTTATACAGAAATTTACCAACTTAGAGGCAATCTTGCTTTGAGGGGCCTCCTACTGGCAAACTGAGCAACCTTGTTACTATAAGAATTAAAACACTATACACTATATAAAAAATAAAAAACATAACACAATCTTATTGAGTAGAGCTGTTTTAATGCTAAACCTGTAAAAAAAATATTATTTAAACCCACACAAAACTTAGGGAAAAAAAAATCCTTCAAAGTGTATTATTACTGGGAATATATAAGTAGTTTTCATTGATGGCAGCAATAAAGTGATATATTTAATTTATGGTTTGTGGTGAAAATATCATAAATCTAATTTACTAGACCATGTATCTTTCCAAAGTACCAACAAAGGAAGTCCATAAGAAAGGACTTGTTAGGTATACCTCAACTTGCAGTTTTCAAGGGGTAGAATCCAAGCATAGAAAAATATATTAGAAAACATAATTCTATCATAGTCTCTGATCTCAATCATAGACAGGAATAATGTACTTCCTTCATAATACGCTCACTTCATGTCGTATTCAAGAATGAATGCTACTTCTTAATTACGAATTATATAATTGCATCTCAACATTTCCCAAAAACCACCTAAAAAATCTTGGTAACTAATTGGACATTTAATAGTGTCAGGGTTATTAAATATAATTCAACATTTGCCTGCTTATAAAAACTGCAGAGCCTAACAAAATGCATTAAGAGAATTGCAGTGATACATGAAAACACTAAGAAACAAAATATTTGTGTAAAGATATACTGTTTATGGCACTATAAGTAAGCCCTGCTAGGTAGAATTTTGATCTTTGTTGTGAACGACAACTTCAGCAATCCACTTAATCTTAATTATTTCCAAATAGTTCAGAAAACTGAAAGCCCACGTTGTTCAATGTGCTTGGTCATGTTCGAAGTATAAGAAGAAGAGGAGGATGAACTGGCCAAGAGGATGAAGTCTTGTGCTGAGGTAGTATCTGCTACCATAGCCTCTCCATCCCACATGTAACTCCTATAATATGGTGGAAAGTGAACCCAGGGAAGGGGAGGGGATGTGCGTAAGGTCTTAGGACATGAATAGCTGCAATAATCCTAGAGATTCTTTCACAAGTCCTGGGACTACTCCAAAAAGAGACCACAGTCAAAAGGCACAGCTGTTCTACCATCTCTCCTGAAAACAGTTACTGAGGACTACCAATACTGCCATCCTGTGTCCCCAGAATCATTGGCAGAATCAATCTTTCTCATCAAGATTTCTACTCGGGAAGAATGAAAACCATAAAACCTAAACTGCTTTTCTAAGCTCTTTTTCTCAAAGTGCAAATAAATCCAGAGAAGCTTATTGGTTATCTTCCTAGAAATATTGTACAATATACTATAGATCATTCATGCCTGAACTTTTCAGAAAGTATAACAAATTTCATGTAATCGGAATACTTTCAAGATCTTATTACTATTAAAAAATCAAGAAACATAATCTAAACTATGAGTTACAAGTTTCATGTAACACCATATACAAAAATCTAATCAAACAATACATTACAACTTCCCAACTCTCCTTTTGGAAAAACTGCAAATCATGTTCTTTTGCAAGAACATATTGATGACTCTAGTGGTCTTGGTGATATTAAAGCTACCATTTGAAATGATAAAGAGTAAATAAAATGCAATTGGAAATTGGCCTCACTAAAATCTGAGGAAAATAATTCACTTTAGAAATCAATAACATTCTGTTTTTAAGCTGTATTCTTTTCAGGAAGATATTTCCACAGAAAATCCATTTTATGCATTTGTGAAAACTAAATAGAGGTACACAAATTTAATTCTGGGGAAAAATGTAAAAATTTAGGAGCATTACAGTTTTATAACTTGAAAAGGTCATTCTGAACCAACCTCTTGGTCTGAGGGTTAGGAGACCTGGACTCGGATGGCTAGTCTCGCAGTTTGAGTACTGGCCCCAGTGGCTTGAAAAAACACATCAAGTATATATGTAAGTGTTCCCCAAATCCTGACAGGATGGAGAAATAGAAGAGAAGAGATTGTGGTTTGACTGCCCCATAGGGGGGTGATTTCTTGCTCGCTCTCTGTCTCTGGAGAGAGCGCATGCCCTCTGGCAAATTAAAATTAAATAAACAAAGAAGTTATTAATATTTTCTCTGAGAAATCAAACTCGGAATATGGAGTTTTTCCCTTGAGGGTATCAAACCTTATTAAACTAATGATAAATTTAAAAGTAAATTCATTAGTAAAAGTACGAAGATGATTCTCCCTTGTTTTTAAAATGTGAATGCTAGATAGCACCAGAGCAGCTTTCTACAACTGAAACGGGGTGCCTCTGCTTTCCATGCGGGGAGAGCTATGCCCAACTACCCTCAGTGTTTATCATCTCTCTAAACTCAAACCTTCACTGTAAATTGCCCCTTTCCATTACCTCAGCACCCTAATACTAGAATAGGACTAATCCAAATTATAACATTTAGTACCCAGGTATGGGTTACCATAGTAACAACTATTACTATTTATGGAATGCATTCATGAAGTCTAGCTGACTCATGATTTCTTCATTTAAAATGTATCTCGATATCCTAATTGGATAAATAGATGCTTTAAATGTCTCTGTATTCATATATGTAGTTAACGCTTCTGTCTTCTAAATTTATGATGAACTGTAGGTTAAAGAGAATGTCATAATACAAATTATTTTTTAAAGTGAGGAGAAGTCAGTGGTATTGACTTGAACTATAGTTTAATACTCTAGTTCCTCAGTTTTCACTTCAGTAAAATGTATACTCATAGTTAAATAAAGTCTTTATTCCAGTTAGTCAGTACCCAAATCTAGAGCATATTCAAAATTTAAAAAGGCATTTATTGACATGGTTGGGTCATCATCCTCACTTATACAATTTTTAGAAATGTTAATGTTACATTAAAAGGTTTCATTTCAAGAGACCCAGAAACTGATAGAAATCTAATCACAAATCCCCATTGCCCATTGTTCTGGAGCTCCACCTGTCAGCTGAATAAGATAATGACATGCAGTGGAGCTCCTGGACAAACTTCCTACCTACCTCTCAGTTTAGACAATAGCCTAAATCTACATTTTTCCCCCTAATATGGGCAACTGAAAGTTTCCACATTGATAGATAACAGAAATACCTTTTTACATTTTTTTAAAATCTAATTCATTAGCTGTAGGGATTTTGGGTCTGCTACAAAAAAGCGATCAGTTTCAGAAGAGCAGAAATTGCCCTTCCCATTATTAATACTTTGTTTGAGCAGGTAAGTTTTGAGGTGCAGCAAGGCTGATCAGCGAGTGGACCCTACTGATGAAGTTCTATGAATGAAGACTTTATTTCATGTATTGCCTTTCACCTGATTTCTTAACAATCTAAATGAGTGTGTAAAAAACATGACAGAGGGAACCAGCAGTTAGCGTAATGGCTATGTCGCTGGACTCCCACGTAGTCGACCGCGGTTCGCGTCCCGAACCCGGTGGCTTACAACTCACACCGGGCGCGTGTGCGTGCGTGCCCAAGATCCCGAGAGGAGAATGGAGGAGAAGGGATTGCGGCGTGACCATCTCCCCCGGGGGGTGATTTCTCGCTTTCTGTCTCTATGTCTCTCTCTATCTGTCTGGCGAGCGCACGCGCCCTATAGCGAAAAACCTCTCAAAAAAAAAAAAAAAAAAACCATGACAGAGGGAAAGCATTTAAAATCACAACTTACTGTCTTTCAGGTGGTAAGGTCTGCTCAGTATTTGTATAGACTTTAAGGACTCAGTTCTAGCATGCAGAAATTTTTCCAAAAATACATTCAGTCATACATTATATTAGTTGGACCGTATCTTGCAAAGTTTAAATGCCTATAAAATGTAACATAAAAAGTTATCTCATGAATTTGATTAAAAACCATTTTCTCTTGAAGGCACTTTAAAAAACAATAAGGATGAAAGGACAGAGGATTTGAGTTTGCCAGGTAAACATAAATCTCTGGAACAAAACTGTCTCTCTAAGCTCTCTCTCTCTCTCCTCTTTTTTTTTTTTTTTTTTTTTTCTAATACCGAGACTATAAAAAAACAGAATATGAAGGAAAAATAGTTTGAGAAAACTTCTCTCCTGAGGGAGCCAAATTCTTCCTCAAATAGTTTACCGACAGTGCTCATGCCATCCAAGTGTACAACGATTCTGCAAACCATTATCACATTACCTGTTTATAAGCATAGGATACATAAAACTCAACTTTGAATTACAAAAAAGACAAACTCCATGGTTTTCTTGTTTTTGACACTTTCTAACTAACTTTAAATTTATGATGCTTCTTTTTATGCTTGTAACTGATTTGCTATCATACCACTCCCACTAATACTATGGTATATATAATAAAATTAACATGTATATTAAGCACTCACTATGTGCCTGAAATTGTTTTACATGCATTACCTCATTTAATTCTCACAACTATGAGTCCCATATTGGCATTAGATTCTCTTTTTAGATGGAAAAATTGAAGCTTAAAAAATTAAGTAACTGACCCCTAAATTAACCCATTTTAAATCTGGACTATGGAATTCTAATATTCCCCTATTGTATCTCTGTTTTGTTTATTGCATTATTTTATTTCACATTATCGATTTTAAAAAGTCACTGCAACAGTCACTCTTTTTATAATAACCATTTAGGGTGTTATAAACATACTGAAACAAAATGTGAAAATAGGAAACTGCATATATTATTAATGCGCTTGATCCTATTTCCAAGTGTAGTATATTCACAAATATATTTACTAATTAAAGTTATTAATAATTATTATGGACATCAAATGAATTTTAATGGCTTAGAACAGTTCATAAATTCATCTAGATTGCCAGCATCCTTCTAACAGTGTTTAGTTTCACTTGATATATAATTTATATGTAGTTTATATTGTTTAGCTTCATTTCTATTGATGTTGGGATCATGTGAAACTAAGAGTAGTTCAGGCATCACTGGGTAGTCATCTGCAAGGACATGTAGCATTCGGACAGTTAATTTCTCTAAACTTCTGTTTCCCCATCGGTCACGTAGAACAGTCGTGTATATGTGGTAAAATCAGGTAGACATGACATGAGAAGTGCTTAACACACTTGCTTACATAGGTCTTTATTAAAAATGAGATATGATTTTTTTATCAATGCAGAGTTAATTTGTGGTTTATAAAAGTGTATACCAGTTAAGATAAGTGCATTAACTTGCAAAAAGTGATGGGGTGCACATAGTGGTTAAGGTGCTGGACTCCTACAGAGTGAACTGCAGTTGGAGTCCCGGATCTAAGGTTTGGAAATCATGCGGGGGGAAGAGGGGGAATGAACAGCAGATGATGTAATGATTGTATCACTGGACTCTCACATAGTCAACCACAGTTCGAGTCCAGAGGCTTAAAACTCACACTAGGCACATGTGCATGTGTGCCTGAGATCCTGAGAAGAGAATGGAAGAGAAGGGACCGCAGCATGGCCATACCCCCTGGGGGATGATTTCTCACTTTTCCTCTCTTTGTCTCTCTCTTTGCAAGCATGCACACCCTACTGCAAAAAAATTGTGACAACAGATAAGTAGAATGAATGTTGAACAGCTTAAGTTAGAGACATTGTAGTATAGACAGCAGGCAGTAGAAATAGGAAGGAAGGAGCTCTGTAGGAGGGCAAGAACTCAGAATAATGTACAGAGAGGTGAGTCAAAAGATGGGACCCAGAAACTAAGAAGAAAAGGTAATGAAGAGGACCAAGGCTAAAAAAGCTTGGGAAAGACTCTCTTTTCTTTTATTTTAAAGAATTATTTATCTAATTGTTACCACTTATTAGTAGTAGTAGTAGGTAGTTTTAAATTTACTGTAGGGCATGCGTACTCACCAGATAGACAGCCAGAGAGAGAGAATGTGAGAAAGCAAGCCACCTAGCCCAGGGCTTGAACTCCCCATTTTATTTGCTTTTTTTTTTTTTTTGTCATCAATCAGGTTGTCATCCCAAGTAGGCTCTTTAAAGTTAGGCAACTAAGAAATCTAAATCTAATCCAATAACGTCGAAATGGCATATAACACTGCCTCTGCTGAGATGTGACTCTGCGACCCTGGCCAATTATGTAATTCTGAGTCTCAGTTTCCCTATGTATAAAAGATGATTAATACCACCCTCTCTGTAGGTCTTTGAAAGGACTTGGAGGTAATGCAAAAAACTACCAGCAATGTCAAGAGCTTGGCATAGAGGATGCATTCAATGGACAAAGACTGCAAACCACGAGGAGAGGTGGAGAGTCAGAGACTAAAGCAGAATACACAACATCCCAGAAATACAGTTTTCATATCAGGGAAACTGAAAGAATGCGAAAAAGATGACTCCAGAAGAAAAAAGGAAGACATTCTAATTTAGAATGTATTTATCTCTGTAGATCCAAAAGTGGTAGTGAGGAATTGAAATGTCAGAGACCTTGAAGTAAAATATTTCCAAAACTGACCAACAATGATGTACTTTATTTGTAATTAAGTGAGGTAATCTTACAAACATTCCCATTTTATCTCCTTTTGATTTTCAGTCCCCTTCAGGAAAAGTGTTTCTCCTTTGCTGTTACTTCTCAACACTCTACTCTCCTCCCACAACCACAGGCCCAATTTCCAACCTTCCTGCTCTATGTCCTACTGTCTTATATAGAGAGTCGTCAGAAAACCCATGACTCATTTTTGCATAGTAAAACATGAAAAATACCTCATGACTTTCCCGATGACCCAACATTTCTCCTTTTGTTTAGTTAGAGCCAGTCTTACATGAAACATGCTGGCATAATACATACACACACACATACACATATACACATATATAAAGCTGATATGCTTTTATTCTGCATCATATAAGTTTTTTTTGTTTGTTTTCTTGAGCATGCTTAACTGGTGATAGCGCTTTGAATTAGAGATATGAATGTCACATATAGAGATTGTGGAGACAAAATGAGAGCAAAATATTGGATACTTAAGAAGAAAACATCTTTGGGACCAGTAGTTAGCGTAATGGCTATGTCGCTGGACTCCCACGTGGTCGACCGTGGTTCGTGTCCTGGACCCGGTGGCTTAAAACTCACGCCAGGTGCGTGTGCGTGCGTGCCCAAGATCCCGAGAGGAGAATGGAGGAGAAGGGATTGTGGCGTGGCCAACCCCCGTGGGGGGTGATTTCTCGCTTTCTATCTCTCTATCTCTCTCTGTCTGTCTGGCAAGCGCACGCGCCCTATAGCAAAAACCTCTCCAGAAAAAAAAAAAAAAAAAAAGAAGAAGAAGAAAACATCTTTTAAAAAGCTTTTGTAAATCTACCCATCTGTTCAGAGCAGGTAGGACGGTGCAAAGCAGGTGGGTGGGAATTCCAACCATGAAGACATGAGGCTGGGCTTCATTTCCTTTATTTTTCAGAGGCTGGGAAAGGATACTTGGGCATGGTATGCTTGTGACAGATCCTCAGGGTCAGGGTTGGAAGGGCCCTCAGAAGTCAGGGAACCCAATCCCCACCTCCAACATTGCTGACCAGTTGTTCCTCAGCTGCCTCAGTCATTCCTTATCCTTGTGGAAGAGGTTAGATCAGAGCTGACCACCCTGCCCACGAAGGAACGCACTCCTCCTGGGAACGATCATTCCAACTTTGGGAAGCTCTAACTATGAGAAACTCCTTGATGGTTCTCAACTGAAATCTGATGCTTTGCAATTTCAAACAGCTGTTAATGTTTCTATTCTCCAAGGCTACATAGAACAGTGCTAATCCCTCCTATATGTGACAGGCTTCCAAGGACTGCAGAAAGTTTGCATGGTTCTTCCCAAGCCTCCTCTTCTTCACATCTTATGTCTTTAATCATTCTTCAAATGAAATGGTGCCTCAGTATTCTGTTACAATATAGAATGCAAAATTTAAAAAAAAATCACATGTCCAAATCTAAGTTACCAAGTGTATCAAAATTAAGCTAATATATATCATTTCTACCTTGATTTACATTTAAATTTTGAAAAAAAATAGTTTTTCTTCCTTCTCCTTATCCATCATAAATGAAAACAGAAGGTGTGGTACTCCCATATCTTAGTGATTTACACACACCTGCAACAGCTGATACCTTACCAGATAATTGTTCATTCTAATTACTAATATGAATATATAATATGGTTATTATATAGATGGTGGCCATCACATATTCAAATATTACTTCGAAGCCTACTTTATAGACACAAATGACATAGAAGTAACTATGTTCACTGTCAGGAAAATTGTAGTAACTGCTTTATTTGGGTCTTTTAACTTGTCTTACTCATGTGTTTTCTCTTAGGCTAACTCCATCTATAGACCAGTGATATCTTTTTTTTTTTTTTTGGTCACTTCTTTTTAAACTTGACCTCATTTAGAACAGGCATCTATTCGGCGATAAACTTAATTAGGAAACACACATTCCCGAAACTAGCTAATACTTAATTGTGGTAAAGTTAGTTTAACACTATTAATATTTCTATTATTTTAAGTAACTTATAGGGCCAGCCTCATGGCCTAGTGATTTAGGGAAGCAGATTGCAGATGGCCTACCAAGCAGTTCCAATCTGGACCCCCATATCTTGAAAAATAACCAGGCACATGTGCATGCTTGTACAAATCACAACAGGATGGAGAAATGAAGCAAAAGAAATTGTGGCATGACCACACCCTATTGGGGAGTGCTTTACCCCTCTCTGTCTCTCTCTGTCTCTCTTGCAAGTTCTTACACCGGCTGGTAAAACATTTTTTTAAAAAAGCACTTATGGCAACATTTTTATTATATGTAAGTGTAATATTCTAAATATTTAACGATTGTAACAGCAAAGGCACATTGGAAAAGATCACATCTCACCATAGAGCATGAAGACGTGAATGTCTATTATTGTGCCAGTTATTAATTCTTTCATTTGATAAGAGTAAATCTGAGGAAGGGGTTCCAAGGAAGAAGCCTGGGAAACCCCATTAGGAAAATGCATTTCAAAATATTAACAATCAATAATATTTTAAGAAATCTGAATATTAGGCCTGGTAATAAAATATATTTTGTTCTTCAAACCCCACATAGGGTTCCTGGGATTGTGAAAATCTAAACAAAAGGCTCTGCATTCTTAGTTGAAATAAGGAATAAACATTAAAGTTATTTTTCACATATCTAAGTAGGAAGCACTAGAAAAATTTGATCTTGACTGGGTATAAAATCAAAGATGTCTTCAAGTTTAAAACCTTCATGTGCTATATCAGCACATATACAATTACTGCAGACCTTAATCAAGAGAGAAGCTGTCTGAAAAAAATTAACCTTGAAATAACCATTAGAAAGATGATGAGATGAACAATTCATGAATATGAGAATTATTCTGTACAGTAAGCTTGATTGTAGAGAATACCGTCTTGAGCCATGACAAAACTCTAGAAAATATATAAAGAACATTTCAACTTTTTGGATACTCTACAATTTACTGTGCTAGAAAAGACTGTTAGGAATGTGTGGTGCCATCTTCTCAAATATGGATGTGGCTGTATAAACGCCTGGCTGTTTCTAGAATCACATTTCCATCAAGTGTCACATATTTTGGAGCCATTTATCCACACACGTTTGGCTCATTTAGAAATTTTAGAATGGTTCATTCTGTAGAATGATAGCACTTTTTCACAGAAACCAAGGTTTGGGATTTTTGTTTTTGTTTTGTTTTAAGTCACTTCTGGATAATTACAGTGGATCTCATTCTACTGGCTCAGTGGGCAGATGAATGACTCGTTCCAGAATATGAACCTAACCAAATACCAGATCCAAATCCCCAAATTACCATAAAATAATAGGATTTCTGACTCACCCACAAGTAGTCAAAATCCTTGAATACCAAAAGCCCACTATATATGTCCTTGAAACAAAGATATTTTGGATGTTTTGACATATTTTATTTTCTGCAGACCTGGAACAATTGAAGTGTTTTTGTTTTTCCTTCTCTTCTCATTAATAAATCTACCTTCACAGTGCTCATCCTGCCAGTGAGAAATATAGTACTTACAGAAATTTATTTTTATATAGCCTATAAATATTGAGTGAAAGCTGTTAAACTGTGGGAGACAAACTTCATCTGTACCTTTCATAGACTGTCTGAGTCGGTTTGTAGGAGTGAAATAGCATGTATCAGATTTAAATTTGTGAAACAAAATTAGCTGCGTGCCATTCTGTGTGTCTTATCTTTTCTCTGGCTCATGGTGTGCTAATTCTGGCCACAAGCAATAAAGTAAGTACCAAAAAAAAAAAAAAAAAAAAAAAAAAAAAAAAAAAAAAAAGAATGAATGCACCTATCACCAATAGTCACATAAAATGTTTTGTCTGTTGCAATTTATTTCAAACTTTTTTTTATACTATCAATTTCCAACCTGTACTTAAAAAAGAAACAAAAAAAAAATGCCACTAAAAATTATGTCTATCTGAAAACCAATCACTTCAGTTTTCATTAGTTCCAAGTATATTTTAGAGGTCTTACTATATCACCAGGGACAATGGGCTGCTAAATCTGAAAAGAACAACTGGAAAAATAGTATTAACTGCCTGACAAATGTGATTTAAAATACTAATCTTTTTATTGTTTCTTGAATGTGTTAACATATTAGTTAAAAATCACCAAATATCTGCACCCTCTGAATAGTGATTTTAATTTCGAGACATTCTTTTTTTTTGGGGGGGGTGGGAGATTTTCGCCAAAGGGCGCGTGCGCTCGCCAGATAGACAGAGAGAGACATAGAGACACAAAGCGAGAAATCATCCCCCAGGGGGGATGGCCATGCTGCAATCCCTTCTCCTCCATTCTCCTCTCGGGATCTTGGGCACGCACGCACACACGCCCGGCGTGAGTTTTAAGCCACCGGTTCCGGGATGCAAACCACGGTCGACTACGTGGGAGTCCACAGACATAGCCATTACGCTAACTGCTGGTCCCGAAGTGTTTTATTTTTTAAGAAGACAGGCTTATATGATGGCTACCCTAACATGTACAATAGAAAGAAAGAAATCTGGAGAACACATACAATGGAGAAGGAAAAATCCAAAGTAACCTAAAACAGGACTCCTTCAGTGAAAGATACTGTAGACAAGTTCCTTCATACAGCTATGGGGAAAGCAAAAAGTGCTTTTGTCCTGAAGACAGAAGGATCTATCACCCCTTTCTTGCATGGTGGGCAGGTAGAGTGGAGGAGCCATGCCTTGCACAGACATCACTATCACTAATTTCTGTTGGAGTGAGGAAGGTAGGCACAGGCCAGGAAACAGAAAGCAGAGTCAGCTGGCTCTCAGCTCAGGGCAGACATGTAATAACTGTATCAGACTAATGGACCAGTCAGGCTTTACCCTTACATAGCACTTAATACCTCTATTTCCTTATCTACAAAACCCAAACTTTCTTTTCATGAATTCTTAGAGAAAAAAAAGCTTCAGAAAGTTCTAAAGAATTTCCGACAGAGATGTTAATGTCTCCAAGGCCCAATTCTCTCATTAGTAGATTACTCTGCAGATTCAGGTAATTTTGAAAGTCACATTAACTCTTTCAGGCAATTGTAGATTAAGGTACAGTTAGTGCACTCTAGTGGCCTAGAAAGGATGACAGATGATTTCTTAGAACCTAGTAATCTGAGAAGAAATTTCTAGAAGAGCACTTTCTCTGACAGAACTGACTCTATAAATACTATTGTCATTTCACCAATTTTCAGAATGCAGAGTGAATTATCTAAAGAAAGAGCTAAGAGAACCCCTACCACCTCTCAGTTCAGTTATTCTGCAAGTACTCTTTTATAGAATCCTTTTAAAATGGTAAGCATATGTCTAGTTGTCTATTTTAAGACTGAGAAATCTTAGTTATAATAAAGTTGTATTATCACATATATCTAGGAATAGGAAACGCCTGATTCTGTCTGGAACCCCCTTTTCATGAAATACTTACTACCTTTTATTTTGAGGCAAATAACCCTCCCAAAAGTTTGCAAAATCATTTAATAACATAGTTTTTTATAATATGCTTTATTGGAAGTGTTCATCCTTCTGTAAAGAAATGGGAAAGTTGGCATCTTGAGCATCTTAGACTCCCTCTTCAGTTCCTAATATGTTCCTGAAACACACTAGTTGATCAGTACATGCTTTCAATTAATTTGATTATAATTTTTAAATGAGCGATAGAAATAAAATTATACTGGCCATGTAACTTAAAACTAGTGGACTACAAAACAGTTACATATCTAAGAAATGTACTCACATATATTTAACTTGTCAAAAATAAAATTAACAGAAATACTTTGTACCGCATTATAAGCAGACTCTAAAAATGGGAATGGGAACAAATGATATAGTCTTGGAAACACTCCACTGAAAGAAATACCCTAGGAGGCTCAAGAAAGTAGCCAAAGAAATCCCCAGGGTAAACATGCCTAATATCTATTATTAAGCATTCTATAATTACATTTTTAGAACAGCTTACATTGTGCACTATATTTGTTTAATTACAAATAATAACCATCTATGAGTGAGCTTAAAATTGTTTCAGCACATGTACATTATTCTTTGATTTAGAAAATATTTTTAAAGAGATCACTATGTGTATTGCACCACATTATCCCCTACAGGGGATAAAAACCTTCATACTTAAAAAGTTGGAACTCTAAGATGGTTCAATTAGATGCCACATAAGTGATATTAGTAAGGATTCTAGGCTAAGGGAGTCAGTGAAAGAAGATACAATGAAGAGATCATCTAAAGTAGAATATCAAAGATTCAAAGTTTGGTTAGACAGAAGCATCAAGTAAGCCAAGAATTCTAGGGAAAGGGATCATGAAAGAAAACATGCTAGGTGTAGTCAGAGTATTGACTGGGTCAGCTTAGTTCTTAGAATGTATCTTAAGAACCTTAAGACAAGATTAAAAAGGAAACTGACGTTAGTAAACTGAACTCTACAATAGGGATCCCTGAAGGTTTCAGAATAAAAAACAAGATAATAAAAATATGAGAAAAGAAGTCTTGGTGGTATGAGGATGAGAACATGGAACAAGAAGACCAGTAGAGAGGCTCTTATAATAGCCCTGCTGTGAGGATTTTAATGACCAGATGATGTTCATCAAAATTTCCAAGAGTATGTTTTAATAAATGATTCTGTCAATTTTGTTTAAAAAACAAGTTGTTTAACTGCTCTAGTTCAACACAAAAATGACCAGATAAAAGGAACTCCTGAAAATGAAAGTATGTGTGTAAAAGAAATACTATTCTATCTTATTTTTATTTGGTTTTCATAGTTCCCTACAGAAAAGAAACTCATATTCTCATATTCTTTAAGCCTACGGGGAAGAATAGGAAATAATGACAAAGAAAGGTTTTAGAAAAAGAATTTGCCTGGAGCAAAATAGTCACTGCCATCCTTGACCTCTGTTGGTGATGGAGACCCATCCTAAAATAGAAGACTGCAGGACTTATTGCTCAAGTGACAGTCATACTAGACCAGGAGAATCTTGTTCCCTTTTTTTTTTTTTTTTTTTTTTTTTTGCAAACCTAACTAGTCATGAGTTACCCTCAGCAGAGGATAGAAGACCAGTAGATTCACTTGTTTTTTTAAGCAAATTCATGATCCCAGCTATATCCTAAAGGTTTAACACTTGAATACTCTTCTATACCAGGTGCATTTGGGACCAGATGTAGTTAAAGGGCAGAAGAATAGTAAAGATTTAGCAGGTAAAACAGATAATTTACAAATCTGATCTTTTTCAAAATAAACAAATGCATGCCAAACCATTCATTCTCTTCTTTTTTTTTTTTTTTTTTTAATGACAGAGCACAAACATCCACATGAAAAAGAGAGAAAGAAGAGAAACATTTTTTTTTAGGGCTAGTTCATGCCACAAACCCCTTCCTCCAGTCCTCCAGGCAGACAGGACCCTGTTCTCACATAACGATGAGTTTCCAGGAATGACTCAGCCAGGTACTCAAACCCCTGTTGGCATATGGCTTCTGGCTCTGTAGTCCAGTTCTTCACAAACTCACCGACCACACCACATAGGTTGGGCTCACTTCCTTTTCTTTAAACACCTTTAAACTGTATTCCAAACTAAATATACAACCTTTATTGCTGTTACTTTGGCTCCCTGGCTTCAGAAACCAAGTCTTCATGTTATTGGTGAATAATATGCTTTGGTGAGGCCTACAATATTGGAAATAATGTGACTAACAATAAGGATATGGAGCCACTTCTCAAGGAAGAAGTTTCATGACATTGCATAAGAAGTTTCATTGCATCTATGTTAGTCTCTTAAGCAAGATCCAATTTTATCTCCAATTTCTAACAAGAATCAAACTTCCTTTCTGTTACTAAGGCCCAGGAGAATTCTGATCATACCCAAGAAAACTCAAGCCCTTGAGGGAACTCAGCCAAGACTAGAGGGAATTAAGGTTAGATCAACAAGATTACAAAGTCATAAAGCCCAGAGGCTGCATCTTACAGAAGCCAACTACAATAGAAGGAGGCAAGTGTGGTATAGAAATAAATTTGTAAAATCTCAGTACTTAGAACTCTGTTGATACACTTGTTGAAAGAATACAACTATGTCTTAGTAGAGATCCGAAGAAAGAAGAGGACCCAATAAAGACAGTCAAAATGATAAAGAATCTGATTCTAAAGATGGGCCTGGACAAATCTGAAATATTCCCATGAATTTACTAGCTAAGAGTTTCCACAAACTAATTGTAAGTGATGAGGAACCTACTGTTTATCTTTTTCAATCCACTTTATTTAACCATGCTTATTACTTACTACAGAATGGATTAATAACCTTCTGAACATACTGGTCATATTTCATAAAGTCTCAGGTAAAAGAAAGTCTTAAAGATGCAATTAAAAAAATACTAATGTGGGCTACTCCTATGTAACTTTAGGGGTCAAAATTTGGTCCAGAATAGGCCTAACCAGGTAAACAACAGATCCTCTCACAGAACTATATCTTAAGGCTGTTGCCTGATTTCTTTGAACTTCATACGCCATAAGTTATAAATGCAATCAATGGCTACTTCCAAAATACAAACTGAAGATGATAATAATGATCCCATTCTCTCCCCCCTGCAAAAGAACTACACAGTATAATGATTTGACCCATGGATCCAATCAGTTGGTTTCTTAACAATCCTACAATTCTCTTTTAAAATGGCATAACTTTTTATTTATTCCTTTTATTCCCTGTAAGTGCCTGTGACTTTTCAAATACTTCCATGTATGTTACAGAAAATAACATTAGGGTCAGTTACCTTTCACTAACCTATGTCACTTAAGTGGCCTGTGGTCTGAGTTTCTCACTTAAAAACTGGCAAGAATGGCCTAGATTAGTGGTTTCAAAATAGTGCTAGACTTCTGTGAAGCCAGTGCCCTGGAGGTGATAGTAAAGAGGGAAGTGGAGGAAAGCCAAAGGCAGCAGACCACAAACCTGGTTTCCCTATGCAGCATTAACGAAAGCAGCTCTCAGTTAACCCTTTTATCTACTTCAGATACAAGAGTTACGTATGAGTTCACTGGAAAATAATAAATAATTGAAAACCAATGCAATTTTTTTTAAGTCTAGACATCCTTTTTCTGTTGAACTGAATCATTAAAAACACTCAACATGTTAATAGTTCAATATCACTTTTAGCTACACTTAATAGAAGTGAGGAAATGGAGACCCAGAGGTAAGGAGCCTAACCCAAGATCACATAACAAATGATTGTACAACCAAAACCCAATTCTCCTTTACTGTGGTGATTTATTCTCTACCATCACACAACAGCAGGGCTGCTGCCCTCTACCCACAGCTCAGGCACTCACCGTTTCTACTAAATTCTGTGTGACTGCTGCCCCCTGGAGTTGTGCAAAGAGGTCTGCAGAGCAATCACCAAAACGAAAATAACTATAAAACAATTACTACATGCTCAAAAATCTCTTTAGAATTAGGCTCTATAACACCCATATATTTCAACTTTATATCATATAAGTGAGGTAGTTCTCTCTTGGAAAATTAATACAATAGAAAGCACTAGCATACGTATCAAATATGAAAACAAGAAAGTGGGTTTAACACTTTGATTAAAGCATTGAAAAAGAGCTCAATGTGTTAAATAAACATGTCAGATAACAAGCAACTCAAAACAATATACAATATACTGTAAGAAGACCATAGAGCAATTTAAAAAGTAGTATTTTGGGGACAGGGCCTTCAAATTCTAATGTGTTAGAGTCAATAACCTCTTATTTATTTCATTAGACAAGTGCTCTTATGACAGAGCTGGACTGGTAGGAAGATTATGTGTGCGTGTGTGTATTTATACATGTACATATATAATATGTTTACTAACATGTGTACATGTCTTAAATTGCATGTGCAATTTAAATGACAGGTACAAAAAACAACTTGTTACTGGAAAATATTTCAATATCACAGAAGACTTTAAAGTCATTTTTCAGAAAACTGCTATACAGTGAAGAAATAGAGAGTGCATTACATGCATTTCTCCCTCAGGCAGACAAGTCAAGTCACAAAGAGATGGAGTGAGTTGCTCAAGGTTTTAAGAAGAGACTGGGAGAGCTCCCTAGAATGCAGAAATTCTGATTTAAACCATGTGGCTATGTCCTGTGTTGCACTTAACCACAAAATAGGCGGTAAGAGTCTCCTTCAAAGTATGCAGAAGAGCTACAGTTTCAGAGAACAATGATTTAGGGTCTTTTTTTTTTTCATCTTTTTAAAGGGAAAGTTAGGGTATTATTTTCATTATCAACTGAAAACACTAGTCCACAGCTGTAATAGGAATCATGAAAAGTAAGGTTTTATTCCTACTGCCTAATATTTATAATACTTCAGAAAATGAAGATTAGGGGGGAAAAAAGATGTAATTTGGTTCCATATGGCAAAATGTAACATAATAGAACATCTCTAAAATGATTTAACCTGGAGAAAAGTTGGTAATTTGATTAAATTCTACACTGCATAGCATATTCAGCAGTCAGTGTAAAAGATAACAGTGGAAACTGCTTGACAATTTTTTCAGGAGAGCTGTAGGCTTGAACATGTATAAACTAATTTCAGTGTAAATATTAACATTTGTATAAAACCGTATCTCTCAGAAGGGTGAAAATAAATAGGGTAAATGCCTACAAGTTTGCAGGTAACAGTACATCCTTCTGATCATTTGCTTCATTTATGTTTTAGGCACTTACAAATTATACAAGGATATGCAACAGCAGCAGAGCACTAAAATAAAGCCAAAATCTATTTTTTTAAAAAAAGTGCATGTTTTCTTAATAACTACCTTGATAGAGTACAAAAATGGCACCACTATAAAGCATTGCAATATTTAAGGCATTCCATTTATTGTTTAACATGTGCACCTTACATGGTCATCAATCTCAAAACATCTCTAATCACCAAGCTTCAGAGAATACTTAGAAAGAGCACAGTTCCTTGCATCACTGGCATTTTTTAAATGGCAATAGTCTACCTTCCTTCCTTGGTCAAGAGGGGAGAAGAGGGAGAGAAAAAGGGAAAGAAGGACTTCTCTGTGGAAAGATTTGGCCTTGGAGTCAGGGCTTTTGAGATGTGCTAGTGATCTTGGATCGATGCCTTTTTATTTTCTTTCAGGAATAAATCTGAGCAATGGAATGGCTTGTGATTGTCCAACCAACCAGCCATATCAGATTTATCAGAAAGAAAGAATGAAAACTGGCTCAGAGGGCTCCTGCAGTGACGGAGTGGCAGGTTGCTGGGAAAGACACACAGAAGAAGAATACATTTAGTGGTGGAAGGAAAAACTATATTTATATGTGTAAATTCAATAAATAGTAAGATAAAAAGAAAGAATCTATAATGATGGAAAGGGTGAATGCATAGACAGATGATAAATAGTACTTCTATTTAAGAACCAAAGGGACGAAAGCTCATGAATACTATCTGAATCCACTTTGAGAAGGAAATATGATTTTTTTCCATCAAATAAATGCAAACTTTAGAAATCAGCCTATGTTCAGGTTAGAATAAAAAATACATAAATCTCCAATGAAGTGCAGGCCCTGGTAAATATTCCAATGTAATTTCTTAATTAAGATACATCTCCAGTGACTAAATGAAAAAATATATAAAGCAATAAGTGCCTTAATTTTCAACAAAATTTGACTTCCTTCCATGCATGATTAAGATAAAAAAAGGCAATTGAGCTTCAGAGAGGAAAAAAAAGAATCATGACACAACCACAGAAATTTCCATACCAGTACATAGAATACTGTATTTTCAAGTGACTTGCAGTTATTGCATTAGGTATTAATTTGTTGAGAAATATTCAGAAGGAAAAAGTAATGCCTTCTCCTAAAAAGCCCCCTTTTACAAATATGAGAACTCCAAAATTAAAAGAAAAAACAAGAGAAGAGTGTGCTTATAGTAAACATGTGGAAGACAGAGGACTGATTTTTTTAAAAAAATACTTAATGTATTTTTAGCATTTAATTAACTTTTATTAACGTTTTCGTCAATGTAAAATTTTAGAAAAGCTATGTTTGGAGATATAATGATATATCCTAAGTATGTAGGAAAGCTATAGGTACTTTTATAGACTGAAAAGCAGAACTAAGTTACTTACAAATAACAAATAAGAATTAAACTTGTTTATCATGCATCTACTAACCTATGTATGAGAGACACTCCAATACTATTGTGTATATTATTTTAATGCAAAAGTGATATTGACAATTTTCCCATCATATAAGGAAGACAAAAATTTTAGAATTATTCCTTTGGGTGGTGAAGGCTTATAACTGTCATATAAAGGGCCTTTGCCTTTAATATTTCTAGATAAGATGAATCATTGGAAAGGGGACAAAGTCCTTCAAAACCACTTATAAAATTATCTTCTCAAAAGCTGATTATTTTTTTCTAAGCAAAAGAAAAAAATATTGAACAGGTCCTCTTCCGTTACAATTATCTAAAGAAATATCTTGAGAATCTATACAACAGATTCCGTTGCCCTATATTTTTATTCTGTGCACATAGAGCAGTAAATAAGGTGCATTCCTTCTGCTTCTTAAGAAATTAGCATTTCAAAAATATGCCACTTTCCCCTGAACTCCAAGCGTGTCTAATAATGCGAGAAGCAGATTGTCTTCCCTCGTTTCCTTAATTTGTTTCATCTAAAAGCAATTCACTCAACATCTTGTCGCCCTCTGGCAGCTTAGTTTACTTATCCGCACTTAATTTCTCATTTGGACCAAAACAAACTCCTCCAAACTGCTACTGACTGCTAACCGCGAGAGGGGAAACGCGCAATATGTATTTATTTGGGAATACACAGCCACACACATACACAGCCACAGACACACAGAGCCTCACTCACACCCCAGACAGCAAGTTGCTTTTATAATAGCACTACATTAAAACCAGCTGAACTTTCCCTGGCAGGTGCGCCAGGATGAGGGTGAGAGAGGATGAAAAAAGAAGTCCCCAGGGGCATTTACAGTTTCCAATGGATCACCTTAGTATGCGTGTTGCAATTATACCAGGGATGCACCCGAGAGCTTTTCTTTGTGCGGCCCTTTCATCTAGATCACTTTGTGTTTTGAACAAGTGAGGCTCGCCTTTGTGCCCCCAGAATTTCAAGTACAGAGTCACACAAGGAACAACAATGGCACGCTAATCCTCGCGCTCTAAATGGGCTCACTTGTGGGTCTGACAATTCGCCCAGGGAAACGGGAAGAGAGGAGTGAGGGCGCGAGCCGGTGTCGCCGGAGACTAGGAAGAGGACAGCTGCAGAACTAATTTGGATTACATTCCTTGCAGAAATTCTGAAAAGGGCTTTTCGGCATGGCTCAACCCTGAGCCACGCAGTTAATACCAAATTGCTGCGGACTCGGAGCAGGGTCCCCCAGCGGCAGAGGCTGAACCAGACAGCCCCCAGTGGGTCGCCTCGTAGAAATTCCTCTCGGCTAAGCCTCCATGTCAGTCGCAACTGCTTTTGAATGGGTCAATGTGCATAATCAACCCATTGAAGGAAAATATGAAGGAACTCGGAATGGGGAGAAAGATAAAAAGGGATGTATCTAAGAGGCCGCTTGGAATCTCAAGTCCGTGTTGGTGTGACTCTAAGGTGGCTGGAGTGCAAGACCTGGTATGCATGAAGAATTTCGGAGTAATTGGATGGGTGCAAATGACCAGCACAAACCACGCATATGTTCCATTCGAAGGTCATTTTGAAAGGCTCCATGATTGTAACTTGTTATTTACTAGGCAAGGAGGGGAGGCGACAGCGGCGGGGGCGGAGCGGGAAAACTACAGCGCGCTGTTTTCTTGGTGAGGTCAGAAGGACACCGTCCAGGGGCCGAAAGCTCTCCTGTCGCCACTCCCGGGGGCTTTATCTCCTGAAGCTGCCTCCCACGCTCCCAGCACCAGTCCCGGATGGCTACGGAAATCCCCCTGGCTCTCCAAAGGGCCCCCCTATGGCTGTGTCAAACACCGGTTCGCCTCGGTCCTTTCCTGTCCCACTTTCATCCCCAGGAAACTCAAGTGTCAGAAACTTTGAGCTCCCTGCAGGTGCTGTTATTAGCCCTGCCGGCCACCGCGCGCCAGCCCCACTGCGCTGCCTCTCGGGGTCACTTCGCCCTTTTCCAGTCCAGGTTCCTGGGGCTCAAGCTCTGCAGCCAACAGTGGCCGCACAAGGAGCAGCCGCGCCCGCCTTGGGTTAAATCGATTCGTGCGACCGGTAGGCTGGGCCGCCGGGCCGGGTAGTAAACAGAGAAGTTGGAGGGACTCTGGCCAATCGCAAGTGGAACTACAGGAAGAACTCTTCCTGGAGCCAAAACGAGCAACCGACGGGAAGGCTGGGCTCCTCTCGCAAGTGTGCCAAGCCCCCTCCCCCCGCTCCAAGAGGTCAGGCAGGCAGGCAAGCTCCCCTCAAGTCAACTGGGCGAGGGCTCCTGGACGCGGGCCGAGGAGGCCCGGAGTTCCGGGCCCGGGGCCGAGGCGCGCCCGCCCGCTGCGCTCCAGCTGACCTGGCTAGCGTCTGACCCCGCAAGTCTCGGGCGACTGGGGGCGCAGCGGCCGCAAGGAGCACACACAGGTGCAGAGCCCTACTCTCGGAGCTCCACTCTCCCAGGCCCTCCGGCTCGGAGAGGCCCGGCAGGCACTGCCCGGGTACCCCAGTCCTTACGCGGCCCCAGCTGTGCGCGCTTCTCCAGGCTTCTTCCCTCGAGGGCCAGATCCGAAAGAGGAGTCTCCTGTGATTGGGGATTTGGGTCTCCCATGTCCCGAACAACAGGCGCGACCAGAAGGGAGCCAGCTTAGGCTCACAGAAAACGCGCGCGAAAGCAAGAAGAGGGGTTAAGAAGGGAGAAAAAAGGGACCGGGGCACAGAGCGATTTTTCATGATAGACAAAACATATGCACACACACAGGGTAAGTTTAGGTTGGGAAGAGGGACGACCGAGAACACAAGGAAGTGGGCGCTCTACTCAGGGTGGGCGCAGAGGTCAAGGCAGCCACCCGAGGCAGCGAAGCCGGCGGCTGCAGGC
Organism: Tupaia tana; assembly: GCA_026018925.1. Lineage (NCBI taxonomy): Eukaryota > Metazoa > Chordata > Mammalia > Scandentia > Tupaiidae > Tupaia > Tupaia tana. The sequence goes on along the minus strand of JAKSZU010000001.1, from coordinate 30,017,155 downwards.
TCAACAGCTGGAGCGCAAGGAGGAACCGCGACCCACCTGACTGAGAAGCGCTTGGCTGGACGGTCCCCGTCGCCACGAGAAGGCTCACCCAGACCCACAGTCCTGTCGCCAGCTTCATTTTTTGGAAGTCTCAGATCCCGTGCTGATAATTACATGTCCAAATGGCATAGCCCCTTTCGGGCACGCAGTGGAGATCCCCCAACCCCGCGCGCGTGGGAGCGCGAGGGGGGCGGGCGCGGGGCTACGGCTCCCGGGGCTGACGATCGAGTCCGCGCCCGCGGGTCCAGGGCTGGGGACCGGAGGAGGAGATGAGTATGCGCGCGTGTGTGCGCGTGTGGGAGTGTGCGCGAGTGTGTGCGCCTGGTGCTCCGGGCCGGACTGTGCAGCTATTTCCCCGTGTGAGCCTTTGCTTTCTCGCTCCCTCCTCACTTTGTCTCTCGCTCTCTCACTGGTTGGCCAACAATAAAAAGGAAGGGGGAAAAGGTTTCCAAAAAAAGTTGATTGCAAGGAGGCGGTGGGTTTCCGGCCTCTCCCTTCAAGCCGGGCTATGTTCGGCTCCTTTTTCAGTTTCCGCGCACCTCCAGTCCAATTCGGGAGAGAAGGGGGCGGGGGGAGCGTCTTGCTTCTCCCCGGATCGTGTCCTTCTTTTTCCTGTCAGCTTTCCTCACACTTGTCCGGCGGCTGCGGTAATTAAAGCTCCGAGCGTCATTTCCAACGCTCCACTGTCTCCAGCTGCAGCCCCACAGAGAAATTAATAAGACTCCGGAAAAAAAAAAGGGGGAGGGGGAGGTGGGAATAAAACAACCCTCCACGCAACCAGGCGGGCTCTGCTCAGCCGGGCAAACCCCGCCCCTTCTCTGACCCAACTAGCCACGCCCTCTCGCCCCCAAAGGGAAATCTTATTGGCTCCGCCACTCCCCAAAATCCACGGCCTCCGGAGTTGGGAAAACACCTGTCAGGGAGAAGGAGCAGGGTGGTGGGGGCGGGGAACTTGGCTTTAAATGGTTCACTGGAGGCCAGGGACTGAAATTCTCCCTTTCCCGCTCCTGCGCAGGCCCAGGACGGCTGACCTCAAAAGTGGACAGACTACTGGAGGGATGATTAGAGAAAAGACTATTTTAAATAAGAAAGTCACCGTTTTTCCCTGGTTGCTCTATGATGCTCATCCACAGACACAAGTTTCCCTGGAACTAAAAGGAAAATCAATGTTGGTTCAGTGCAAATCACCTTGTCCTTCCTCACTCACCCATGCTTCACACTGAGAAAGTACTTCTAAAGTGGGTACCATAAATAACTAGTATCCTCTTGAAGATTAGGAAGTCCGGGAAGTTCAGTCCCTCCCTTCTGCATTTATGGCCTCTCTCCTAACATTCCCACGCTCCCAAACTGATTTTTAGCTAAACTAAAGATCTACACGTGGAGAGCCACGATCTTTGATATTTTAGATTTTGTATGTCTTTTCAATCTTTCCCTGACTAAGACATCTTGGTCTGGGGTTTATTCTCATTAAGCAGGCTCTAGTCCAAAAGCTAACATTTGTCCAAAACTAAACTTCAGTCTGAAAGAATTTAAGCAGGCCATGTCAGAACATAACTGACCTCAAATGAGTAGGCTTATTCTAGAGTAGAACCAGCTATAGGCCCATTCCTTGTTCTCACTCTGCAAGTTCATACGTCCTGACCTCCCCCCAATCTCCAGGTCATTGCTAGCTGTGGAAGCTCTTAGGAATCTAAAATATTCTGGAACTGGGTTATATCAGTGTACATATTCTTTACCTTTTCAGCTCTGCAATTGTACCCTAGGCAGGGGCCAGGATCTCCTGGAGTTAGTAGGTTATTGGCTTGCTATTTGCACAGGCATTCTATGTATGAATTATTTTCCTTTTTCAGTTTCTCTCGAAGCAGCAAATATATAAATTAAAAATATCAGGGGAGCTTAAAAATCAAAACCCCCTTCCTCCTCAATCATCATTTGAGATCTTCTTTCTCTCCCACATCTTTTATCTATAGCCTTGTCCCTTAAGAATTTCCATAGAGCTGAAAACAGATAGGAGCAGCAGAAGCCTGAAGCCTGACACCTTCCCATTCTTAGAGTACAGCTAGTAATAGGCCCAGTGAAGAGGCCGGACAAGCTGAGCATGCTGTTTTACCCAGAAGCAGCCTGGAGCTGGGAAAAACTAAGCTGAGGGAAGACGATGGCGACTTGACGAGAATGGTACTGACTGCTTCAGAACTCTGCATACTGCTCTTGGGATTATCTTTGTTTTCTATTTTTATCACCCTTCCCCCTCTGTTTTCTTTTTCTTTTTTTTTAAAGAGAGATGTTTGCTATAGGGTGCACGCACATGCCAGAGAGACAGAGACAGAGACAGAGAGACAGAAAGGGAGAAATGACTCCCCAGGGGGGATGGCCACATCCAAATCCCTTCTTCTCCATTCTTTCTCTTGGGATTTTGGACATGCATGCACATGCACCTGGCATGCTCTTAGCATGAGTTTCAAGCTTCCAGGTGAAGGATTCGAACTGCGTTTGACCATGTGGGGATCCAGTGATGTAACCATTATGCCATCTGCTGGTCCAACTGTTCTCTTTTCCTTCATTCAATTTTTTCTCAGTCCCCTTTTCTTAGATTCTCTTTGCCTTCTTATAACTCTTAGGTACCTCTCTACCATAAAAGCTACTTCCTTTAAAAAACAAAGTCACCCCCCCCCACCAAAAAAAAAGCCTGGTCTCTGATGCTAATTATGTTTCAAGAAGCGAACAAATGAATTGCATATTTTAGCTTAGATCATGGGGAAAAAATAAATGGTCTTAATATGTTGGATTTTTTTTTGTTTGTTTAAGTTATGTCTATTGGTAGAGTTGTTATCCCCTCACCAATTTTATAATTCTTCTAAATCAGAAACTCCCACTTCTCTGGTCTCATCCCTCACTTCTGGAATAATTCTTCACAAAAGAGGGTTTTAAATGGTAACTGATCAGACATGATTTAAATATGAAACCTAGAAGTGGAGACAGGATGCTACCTTATGTGACCAATCTAGAAGGCTGAAAAAATAGAGGTCATTAGCTCGAGTTAAGAATTAGCTCTGAGGGACCAGCAGTTAGCATAATAGCTATGTCACTGGACTCCCATGTAGTCAACCGCGGTTCGAGTCCTGGACCCGGTGGCTTAAACTCACGCTGGGTGAGTGTGCGTGTGTGCCCAAGATCCCAAGAGGAGAATGGAGGAAAAGGGATGGCGGCATGGCCATCCTCCCTGGGGGATGATTTCTTGCTTTCTGTCTCTCTCTCTTTCTGGCGAGCGCATGCGCCCTATAGCAAAAACCTCTCCAAAAAAAAAAAAAAAAAAAAAAAAAAGAATTAGCTCTGTATATGTCTGCTCTCTTTTGCTTCCTGTTCTGGTTCAGTGTATTATTAATAACAGATATACCCAAATCTGGGTAATTTAAGAAAACTGCATAGTGCCCCCTTTCTCAACGGATTCATCATAAGAAAGAAACACCAGAGTAGCAAACATTTCCAACCTTATGTGGGAAGGACATACTAACTGACTGCTGGACATTGAGCTGGATCTCTGTATTTCTTCATTTAGCCTTGTATCTATAAACCCCCTATCAGTTGAGTAACTAAACGTGTTTCTATTACTTGTAACCTGGAAACAAAAATAAAAACCAAGTAACCCAATGTGTTATTTAGGAAAGCACACACAAATGAATACCTGGGATTATCTGAAGAGTACCCCTTTTTCTAGGACCTGTCCTTTCTTTGGTTCTACATTTTAAATTTGCTCTACCTTCATGTTAAAACCACCTTGACACCTTTGTTCTAAAACCACTAAAAATATCAAGTAGGGACAATCAAAATGCCTTGGTAACTGTTGACTGGATGAAAGAGAGTCACCTGCTAAGTCCCTTCTTTGGGATTTTTGTTCATGAAAAAAAAGACAAGCTCATTATTTAACCTTGTACTGGAAATTTGTGTGATCTAAAAACTCCAGAGCTGACCTATGTTGGTTTCTATGTAAATATAATCAGAGTGTAGTGAAAAAGAATGAAGCTTCCATTTGAATGGAACAAAAACCTAATAAGCCTGCAACGTACTCAAGCTCATCCCCTTTTTCCTTAAGCTAGTTTAATTTTCATTTTTGGTTACCTGAAACCAGAACAGTGTGAAATGGGAAAAGAACATCTCCAGCTTGTGGAAAATCATACAGGCCATCTTATTCCTTCAGAAAGGTACTCAGTTTCCTTTTCAAACTCTCATGATTTCCCTTGGTTGAAGCAGGGAAAAACATCATAATAATCCCAACATGAGGATGCCTTTGTCTTGTGTTGCCTTTCCCATTTCCACTTCTCTACTTCATTTCTTCCACTGGTAAGAGAATTTGAGCAGAGTCTTGACATAATGAGTAACAGAATGCTGCAGTAGGGAGAAAGGAACACACTGAACTCAGAGTTCAACACTGAATTAGGCTCCCAACTTTGTCTCAGAGTCTCAAAGATTACTCCAATTTTCAGCTTGTTTCTAATACTTCTGAAAAGCCCAGAGTAGAGTTTGCTGGTTTACATTTTGCTATTGGCTATAAATATAAACTTGGAATTATCAAGTAAAAAAGAAGAAGAAGACGACGAAGACGAAGACGAAGAAGAAGAAGAGAGACAAAGAAAAAGTGAGACTCTATTATGAATCAGTTATCTTCTCCTGAATTCTCCTCAACACTTAGAAGTAAATACAGAATGCTAATTTTACCTCCTGGTCATCATCTTTACCCTCTTTTAAAGTATCTTATGATGATGACCAACTGACTTTGTATGCTTGTTTTCTTATTTTTTAAGAAAGTGGTATTATATCTAAATCTAAGACTTTATAAGTCTGATTTACCAACTACCTACTAAATGCAAGCCATAATTTCTGCATACTTCTTAGATTCTCTCTTATATTTCTTCTTCTCACCCTCATTTACCTCTTCACCTGGGCCACCAACACAGATATATCTTAAACTAACAGTCTTAGTTATTTCAGGCTGCTATAAAAAATACCATAGATTAGACAGTTTAAACAACAAACATTTATTTCTTAAAGTTCTGAAACGTGGGAAGTCCAAAATCAAGTTGCCTACCAATTGATTAGGTTCTTGCTAAGGGCCCTCACCCGATTTGCAGATGGCCTCTTTGCTGTATCTTCACATGGCAGAGAGAAAAATCTCTCTCCTGTCACTTATTATAAGGGTACTAATCGTATTCATAAGGGCACCACTCTCAAGAACTAATTACTTTCTTATGTCTCACCCCAAATATCACATTAGGGATTAGGGCTTTAATCTATGAATTTGGGGAAAACACAGACTTTCAGTACATAGCACTGCCTTTGGAAAAAGTCCAGATAAGCTCATTACTCCATTACTAGAAAGTGCTGAAGACTTTGAATCTTTACTATTCTTTCAGCCAAGGAAAAATCATGGTAAATCCCAATCATCAGGTTTAGTATTATGATGACCAAGCAGATGGTAGACACCGTATTGTTGGGTTTTGTTTGTTTGTTGTTTAATTTAGCACTTGAAATAACATGTTTGTTCTCAATCCTCTAAGTTCTGGAATGCTCTGATATTCTGATGACATCCAATGTTTCAAGGCAAAGAAAAAAATTAGAAATTTAAACTTAAAAACAATGTATAAATACACATGAACGAAAGATGTATTTTGTAACCTTTGTTAATTAAATATCTTAAGGGGATTTCCCCCAGATCATTTTACTTTGGTTAGTACATGTTTTCTTTTTTTCTATGTACATGCTTGAACCTTAAATTTTTAAGTGCCAGAGAAGTGACTGAGCATAAATAAATCAAAATCTATGTTGCGTTTATGTCCATTCATCAGTGTCTGACCAAGTTCTTATGGACACTTTTGGTTTGTGGTTGAAACTGCAAAACAATGTCAGCCCTATGGACAGATCATCTTTACCAAAAAAAAGGAAAAACTTATGCAAAAATGATTTTCCTAGTAAAAGCTTTTCCTGTTGCATATCTGTTTCATGTATTTTCTTAAACCAAGTTCTTATGTTTTGCCTTTTTCTACTGTTTTAAAAGCTTAGAGAATTTAAACTTTCAATAGCAGTTGCCAAGGAAAAAAGGAAAAGCACAAAAACATTTCTCTTTTTACATTGTCTATAAATTTTTAAGTTAACTAGATTACTTACTGATGCCATGGTTATAGCTGGCCTGAAATCTGAATCAAGATAAAATTTGTTAATTTCTGTTTCAGGTAGGTTTTTTCTGTTCTACTTCCTCTCTTCTATATTCTTAATTCTGCAAAGAGCTTAATCGTGTTATTGTTAATACATAGATTTCTGAAAAGAGTCTGAAATTACATTCACCATGTACCCAAAAATGGATGTTATTATGACTAGGGTCACAAAGAGTTCTTAGAATTTTTCTTGAATTCCTGCCAAATAGTCAACTAAAGTAATCATTTAGAAATCCTGTATTTTCTTCTCAGATTTGGACAGGGATGGATGAATCTTCAAAGCTTCAACACAAATGTTCTAAAAGTTCAGGAAGGATTCTAAACTTATTGAATGCTCTTCTTTCAACATTTAAATCATCTGTTTCCTCTTTGCCTGATACTGACTTCTCAGTATAACCCAGCTGATTTTTCTTTTCTATAGTTTTCCAGTTCTCTCAGCATGTGCCTTTCCAAGCCTCTCTTCACCCAAGACATCTGGTAGACTCTCATATTGGTTCTGGTCCCAAGTGAATCACAACTTTCTATATTCCAGCTTATGCATTTAAGATAATATTCCATGTTTTGGGGAAGCTAGTGGTGTGGTGGTTAAGGCACTGGACTCCCATGTGGCTAACTGCGGTTCAAGTCCTAGACCTGATGGCTAGACACTCACTCTGGGCACATATGCATGTATGCTCAAAATCTCAAGAGTAGAATGAAAGAGAAGGGATTGTGATGTGGCTGTCTCCCTTGGAGATGATTTCTCACTTTCCTTCTCTATGTCTCTTTTTGGTGAGCACTTGTGCCCTGTGGCAAAAACCTAAAAAGAAATAATAGTAATAATAATCCCTGTTTTAAAACATTTAATACTGTAATTTATGAGTGGAAAGACTCCAGAGAGAAACTGCCAAAATTACTGAATCTCACAAAGTAGTAAGAAAAAATAAAATAGGCACCAGCAGTTAGTGTAATGGCTATGTCACTGGACTCCCATGTAGTCGACCACAGTTCGAGCCCCAGATCCAGTGTCTTAAACTCACACCGGTGCTTGTGCGTGCGTGCCCAAGATCCTGAGAGGAAAATGGAGGAGAAGGGATTGCGACGTGGCCATCCCCCTGGGGGGTGATTTCTCACTTTCTGTCTCTCTGTCTCTCTCTGTCTTTCTGGCAAGTGCATGCACCCTATAGCAAAAACCTTTCCAAAAAATAAAAAAAATAAATAAAATAAAATGAAACAGGAAAGGTAAACTAATCATGTTTGATGATAGGGGAGAAACCACTAATACAAGGATGTGTAGTGGTATTTATGTATTTTTTTAAGAAAGATGGAGATTCATTTATATTGATAAACTGATAAGTGTTTTCTCTTTTGACTCACCATAAAGGTTTTTAGAAAAATAAACACTGGTTGGGACATTTTTGCCTTTGATGGCTTAGATTATCATTTAAGATATTCAATCATAAAATATGGCTTGATTTATATCTGATTCTGAATATTTAAATTGCTGATACACAAACATTTCAGTAATGTGCTACTATACCAAAGCAATAGTTTGAAAGAAGATAACAAAGATTTCAACGTCTGATAATATTGAATTCACTGCAAAAAATGTAGCAGCATTCAACTTAAGTTTATTAAGGGAGAGACAATCACACTGGACAATATTTTGAATCTGAGATAAGAATAACTACATTTACAAAAATGATTTTAGTAAGAAAAAGTCCAAAGAAAAATAAAACTAGAGAAATACCTTTATTCAATTAACTTAGTTATATTTGGGGCCATTTACCTAAACAATTTTTAAAGCAATACTGTCTCAGGTATGCAGTTGATTATTGTACTAATAGTATGTGATGTCATATTACATGCTGATCATTTCTGGTCCTTTGTGATGAACTTCACTTACTTTTTTTTTTTCTTTCTTTCTTTGGAGAGGTTTTTGCTATAGGGCGCGTGATCTCGCCAGACAGACAGACAGAGACATTAGAGACAGAAAGCGAGAAATCACCTCCTGGGGTGATGGCCACACCACAATCCCTTCTCCTCCATTCTCCTCTTGGGATCTTGGGCACGCATGCACACGCGCCCGGCCTGAGTTTAAGCCACTGGGTCCGGGACTCGAACCGCGGTTGACTACATGGGAGTCCAGCAACATAGCCATTACGCTAACTGCTGGTCCCAAACTTCACTTACTTTTAAAATAAAACAAATTTACAGGCTTAATCACAATGTTGGAAGCAGAAGGGCACCACCACACAGTGACTGAGATGCATAATCTCCATCTTTCTAAAGAAAATACAGAAATACCACCACACATTCTTGTGTTAGTTCTTTCTCCATTATCATCAAACACGAACAGTTTACCTTTTGCCCTTTATTTTATTTTTTTTTCTTTTTACTTTGTAAGATTCAGTAGTACTTGCGGTTTCTCGCTGAAATCGCTCCACTTGTAAATTATAGTATTGGATGTTTTAAAAGATGAATTATTATTATTATTATTTCTTTCTAGGTTTTAAATTTGGTGGGGCTGGTGGCATGCATCTGTGGCCCTAGCTAACAGGGCTGGGGTGGAAGAACAGCAGCATGGCAAGATCCTGACAAAAATCTCTTTTTCGTTCTCCCTCCCTCTTTCTGTTTTGCCCTCTCTCTTAAACAACTTAAAATAAAATAAACTAAAATTTAAATAATGATATTATTCTGTGTAAAATGTGAAATGAGGAAAACTACTAGATGCTTTATTGTAATATTTGCTTACACTGTACAAAATATTGCCATTAAAAAACTTGAACATTTTATCTATCTTTTCAAAAAATAATAGTAACGCATATTATTCAATGTAAGGTGTTAGTGTTTATTTTACCTAATACTGACTTCACATTTTTTCCATGTAGACATTTTGGGTAAACATTGATAGACAAAGAAAAATGTTGTTTAATCAAATACTGGAAGAAAATAAAACACTTGTGATAATTTATTGTTTTCTCTCTATTTATTTGATAGAATGGGAGGGTAGGAGAGGTCTTCTTCCAAAGCTTAATATGATTTTGCTAAATGAATAATTCTAGACAAATAAAATTACTACTTGTCTTACTGCATTTAGTAACACTCTACATAGGAACTCAACACACTAGAGAAGATGTTATGCATTATATAATAATATAATAATAATAATAATAATAATAATAATATATAATATATAATATATAATATATATAATATATATAATATGCATATATATAATATATGCATAATGATACTTGTGAACATTGTATTTCTTTTTTTTGTATTTTTGTTTGTTTGTTTTTGTTATAGGCTGCACACACTAGAGAGAAGCAGAGAGGGAAAGTGAGAAATCAGCCCCCGCCCTCTGGTGGAGGATGGTCAATCTGCAATTCCTTTTCTAGTCTCCACTTGAGATTTTGGGCACACACACACACATACACACACACACACACACACACACACACACGATCTGTTTTTCCAGTTACCAGGTTACCAGGTCCAGAACTTGAGCCACACAGTTAACCATGAGGGATCTAGAGGTCTCAACCACCAAGCCATCAGCCAGCCCAGATACTTTTAGATGTTTCCTGTCTCCCTAATATTTCTTTTCAGAATATTGTCATGAATACTGTCATCATGTTCTTTGTATCATAATTCTCACAGAATATTAAAGAACATGTTAGTATTTACCACTAACTCTAAAAGTCATTTTAATTTTGTCTTAACATGATTTCATTTAAGCATAACCTTATCTTCTAGTATTCAATGTGAAATTAATGCACCTTAGACACCAACATATATATTATATATAGTTATATATTTGGTTGTCAGAAAAGTCATATCATATTTTTCTATGCAAAAAAGTGTCATGGCTTTTCTGACAACCCAATACATACATCTATACTGTGACTCAAATTTTTGTTATTTAATGGAAAATGATTATGTTTTACTTTCTTCTACTACCTGAAGTAGTTAGTATTTAATGCCTTTTTCCAGTTTAGTATGGCGGTGACAGTTTTAAAATCTTGAAGTATTTCTAAAGGAAGTATGATCGGTTCCCTTTATTCTTTCACACCCTTCCCCCTAAGGAGTTAATTTTTGAAAAAAAAATCATGTTATCATTTATGCTTAATAAGGAAGTAAGATAGTAAAAATAAGTTTTTAATAAGTATTTATAAATAATTATTTTAAAACCATAACTGAGTAGGGTATTTCACTACACTATGTTAGACCAACAAGAATCAATGATAATAAAGTGGCAATTACGAAGTCAGTCAAGAGACAGACTCTAACGGCATTATATTTTAAAATAATAAGAAAAAAATAGATGCTTTAGGTAATTAAAACTTTTTATGCATGTATACACACACTGCCTATATTCAAATTTATGACTTGAAAAGAGTTGTCCCGATAAAACTCACTGGCTTGTTTTCTAAATATGGCTGGATTAAGAATGGGACTTTAGTACTAATGTAAATTTGTTGCTTTTATTATTTTCAGCCACATAAATAAAATCAGCATAGCTGGCAAGATAAAAATAATAATTCCAAATATTTAAATAGGGACCGTGACTTTATCTGTCTTTCGGTAAACAATGACTAATTGTACCAGCTAACACTCTCCCGTCAAGACTGGAAGGGACAGATACTGCAGAGATACTAAGGTTGGTTCCCACTCCTGTGGCCTTCACTGTACATTACTCGGAAGTGTTTGCTATGCAAATCTTGTCATACAAAACAATTATGGCTGTTCCGAAACTGACCTCATATTTATTTATTACTTTAGAGTTTTACTCCCAAAACTTGTCTGATATTTTCAAACACACACAATCTTTATGTTGCTTTTTAAAGATATACAATACAATCGTTTTTAATTTGTTTATGCCTGATATAAATGGAGTATAAATGGAGAAGCTGTGTAACTCTCCCCATTCCCAACTCAGTGCTTAGGGAGTCTGAATAATATTCTAGTGACTGTTCATGCAAACTATTTTCACCCCCAGGGTCTTTGTTAGGATGAAGAAGCCCTTCCAATAGCTAGAGGCCATGACACTTTGTTTGGTCTTACTCTGCAACATAGACTGATAACTAATGAAGACTGTCAGTCACAGTATCCTAAGTAGGACCAAAAAAAGCAAACTAAGAAAAGAATTTTTATAGCAAGGTAGTTGAAAGTCAAATATACCAATATGCTTACCATTTACATATTTTCTCAACTTTACGTGCCCTGAGCAAGAGTAACTTACGTAGAGGAATTGCAGTTCATCAAGATGAATAGTTTCAGAGGATAAATACACGGTCAATAATAGCAATAATGTTCTTTAACTGGCTAATATTCTATTGCCACAGGAATTCCCATGTTTTGACTTCTGGTTGAGCAACAGTGGCATCCAGTGGCCAGATAATTGTTTCCATGTTTAAAGTGTCGTCAGCAGTTCAGATTAACAGTAAGTATAAAATGCTTCAGATCTATTCAGCCTTAGCAAAAGAATTTACTAGGGAAAGCAAATCAAATACCTCTGTTTTCAGAGCAAACCTGGATCAAATCTAGGTCATGATATGTGACTGTGATGATTATCAAATACTGTCAATCTTTCTAACACTCTGTAATAACTTCAATTTAGGGTACCTATTAATTGTCTACTGTGCATACTCATGTTGACTCCATTAGCTGTGTCCTAATTATACTAGAAAATTTCCCTCTGATGATGTATACACCAAGTCTATGAAAAACATGTCATAAAATCGAAAGCTGTAAAACAATAGCTGAAAACATGTACTCAATACTCATTTTGTGTACAATTTTTCTGATGGTCCCATGTGTTAAATATGACCCCGAGTCATTATGCACAATCCATGGGTGACAAGCTGGTATTGCCATGGTGTAATAAGTCCTGGTCCTAAAAAGAATTTTGTCCTAGCACTTTCTTGTTGACTAGCACAATAAATCCTCTGAAGCTGATGATATCTACCTCTAAGGAATTTATGAAGCTTAGATATGATCAATAAAAAGCTTTCAGCACAACCCTTGGCCCAGAGTGGGTACTTAATAACAAAGTGGCAAGGAACACAAGTTCCGCATCCAGACTTCCTGAGTTCCATTCCTGGCTCTAGCATTTACAAGCTGTGTAACCCAGGTTAAGTTATTTTCACAATCTAGGCTTCGGGTTTCCCAACTGTACATAGAAGATATTAATAACACCTGCCTCCTAGGATTATAATAAGTTTTGGATAAAATAGTAAATTCAAAATTTTGCAACAATACCTGGCATTTAGAAAACAATAAATATTAGCCTCTGGTGCTACAAAGCAGAGTTTACTAACAGCAACAGTAAGAAATGCTCTATAATTTTTTCCCTGGTTCTGATTATATACTTTCGCCTGAACTATTCCCTGCCTATGTCATCTATATGATTAATGACACATATTTTTTCAAATGGGCAAACCATAATGAGAAATACAGTGGGCAGAGATGGAAGTTGATCGAAGTAAATCAGTAGCATCTCAGCAGAGCCTGAAGAAGTGGGGAGGATTCTGATTCAGGAGACAGAAAGTGAGGTAGAAGGAACAACAATAGCCTGGGAGGAGAAGTAAGAAAGTACAAAATACATCTTGGAGACAGGAGAGAGAGGTGGGAAGTTGATGTTGAAATGTAAGAGGTAATGGAGTTAACGCTTTCTTGAAATGTATTTTGTACTCAACTTTGTTAAGGTGGACAAACCTGGACACTACCAGTATTTCCACCTTTGTTTCATCCTATTGTATCAGACAGAACCACAACAACTTAGAATGAACAGGAATTTACATGTGCAAAATTTCCACGAGATGCAGTTAATGATACTGAATTGTCAGGAAAGCCATGGTCCATTTTTGCATAGAAAACCAGAAAAATACGTCACGACTTTCCCGACAACCTGATACTATGACACCTTTCCTAGTCCCTTTCGTGCCACTCACAGATACTCTTTTTGGGAATGTTAAAGGGTCTCATGTTGAAGATTGTCACACGGAGGTACACTAGGGAAGGTTTTTTGGAGTTTTAGCTGTTTATTTCCCCCTGCTGAGGTTTTAGGTGGTGGTCTCTGCTATTCTTTCTCTTCCTTCTTCCTCCTCATTCATTAAAGATAGATTAATTCCTGCTTCCCTCCATGGTACTTCAGTAAAACAAATATCAGAAAAGGATAGCTTTTAGAATAATCATTAAAAGTATTCCTCCAGCATGCCTAGTTGTCATACAGCCTCGATCCTAATCTAGGTAATCATTTTTCTATTAAAATAACTGATTTTTTTTTTTCAGAAGTCAAAAGTAGACAGTCAAAACCCAAGGAAGCCTCAATCAGAGGCACATCTGACTACAATAAAAGATGCTGAAGACCAGTGGCGTTGAGAGAACACTCATCTCAGGAATAAAGTGTCAGATCTGAGAAAGTGGAGAACAGTCCAGGAGCAGAAGAACGTAGACCAATTGGCCAAGGCACAAGGTCCAAAAAGCTGAGCCAATTCCGATGAGAGTCATTGGCCCCATGGCAATGTTTCTCCAGAAAGCAGCGAACAGCAATCTTGGAAGCCATTTGGCTCAGAAATCAAGAAGTGGGCAATCTTGGCCATGTTGAGGGTACAACTAGTGAGAACAGTAGACACTAGACCAAGGAGGGAAGGATTCCCAGCAGGACTAGGAAGCCCCCCCTTTTCCTCAAAATATACTACTACAGGGAACCAGCAGTTAGCGTAATGGCTATGTCGCTGGACTCCCACGTAGTCGACCGCGGTTCGTGTCCCGGACCCGGTGGCTTAAAACTCACGCCGGGCGCATGTGCATGCGTGCCCAAGATCCCGAGAGGAGAATGGAGGAGAAGGGATTGCGGCGTGACCATCCCCCCTGGGGGGTGATTTCTCGCTTTCTGTCTCTCTGTCTCTCTCTGTCTGGCGAGCGCACGCGCCCTATAGCGAAAACCTCTCAAAAAAAAAAAAAAAAGGTAAAAAAAAATATATACTACTACAGAATGGTCTGATGCTGGAAATTTCACTATTATTATAACACCTCTTGTTTACTACTCATTTCTATATATCTTCTCTATTAAGATGTAAATATCTTCAAAAAATAAAAACATGGAATCGATAATTCCTTATTGTGAATTTATTCAACACATGCTTTTGAAAATTTCAATAAAGAGGAGAAACTAGTGACAAATAAAAATATATGGAAGCTGTTAAAATAGAGAAGAAAAGGAATTAGAGATCAGTTAAGCAAACACAATTGTATTTTTCTAAACAAGTGTTCGAAGCTATTAAACCAGGCATGTAGTCAGGCAACTGCCTAAGAAAACATTAAACTCTTGGCCAATATTTTCTTTTTTCCTGAAGGCTAGCTGGACTCAGTTTTTCCTACAAAAACTCTCACATAGGCACACTAATTACTGACTATATATTACTAATGCTGTCACCATAGAACAGAGTGACAAAGTACAATGATGAAATAGTCCGTGAGATCATATAGTTTGTAATTGAAGAACTCTGTTTAATTTGTTCATGCCACCTGTAAAGAAAACAATCTCTAATTATCGATGAGTCTTACTTAAAACATAATAGAGGTATAGAAACTTTCTATGTTCACGTCACCTGTAAAGAAAACAATCTCTAATAATCAGTACTTCTTACTTAAAACAGAATAGTGGTATAGAAACTTTCTAAAATGTATTCTATTTTATTTCAGCTTTAGTTATAGAAAGCAGTGCAAGCTTAAGGCATAATGTAACAGGCTATCAAAAAAAAAAAATCCAAAGTATTAATCCACTTCATGGCCACTAAGTTTTTTAAAGCGCCGCACAAATCATTTGGGATGGGGGTGCAGCTTCTGTGCCTTTCTGCACAATGGAACCCTATGCCTGGCAACAAAGAAGTGAGTGATCTGCTAAATAAACAGGCACTTCCCTTGTAGTCTCTCTTGAAGGGAAAGTAGTTGTTATAAAGTATGCACTGTATTGAACAGCCCAATTCAACTGGAGAGAGTTTTATCATAAAGAATTTTTTTTTTTTTTTTAAAAAAAGCAAGTTTCTTGACTCTTTTGAAATAGAACATAGTTTCAAGAGTGTCTTGATAACAGGTTGTATGTGGGCTGTCAGCTTGCTTTGTCCTATTAAAGCAATCATGATTCAGCATCCTTGGAAGAAAAACCGAGATGTAAAAATCCTCATAAATATTTTCAAAACACGAGACGCCCGTTTGTTACACAGGAACAAATTCTGCTGTCTGTTTGTGAAAGAGCTGGAGGAGAGAGACCGTGCTTAAAATTATGAGTCTGGGTGTTCCTTTTCTGTTCTCTTCCAAACAGCGCAGCAAAAGGCCTTGATGTGTGATTTGTTTCCCTGCACTCTCCAGTTACTAGAGGGGATCTACAATGGATACAGTGTTGATATCAGATTCATTTTCAGGATTTAAGAGATGATGTCAGAACAAGTGGCAGAGCCACATGGAACAAGTGGGTCGTGAAGTCAGCTTGTCCCCACAGCACCTATTGTCACTTTGTTTACCCAACAATAGACCATCTATTTTAGGAACAAGTGTGCATGTTTGGGTATCTGCGTGTTTGCTTGTTTGTTATTTTATTAGTTTAGAAAATATTTTCAACAGACTTAGAGAGTTTCTTAGCTAAGAATGAATTAACCTAAATCATAAATATGTGAGTGATATGCTATGTGTGACTAAGACAGTATAGCCACAGTTATTCATTTTCAAAAACTTGGTCAATAACAGAGGAGATGGAACTTCATATTAATGTACATGCTCAAGATTATGTTATGAGCTGAAATTCTTTCACAGTATCTCTTTGGGGGGATTATTTCTGATGACAGGTATAAAAATTATTTTTATTTAAAGAAGTAAGGATACTCGTTTAGTGGTAATAGCATAGTGTTTGCCACTGAAGAAGTTGTTCTCAGTTCAGGGGTAGTAAATTGTATCTCCAATGCAACCAGATGTCACTGGACTGTCATTAATTTGCCTATTTCTGAACTTGTCATTCAATATTAAATATTAAGCAAGGATATAGCAATGTGTATGCCATACTCACATAGATATAGATAGATGAGATAGATAGATAGATAGATAGATAGATAGATAGTAGATAGATAGATAGATAGATAGTAGATAGATAGATAGATAGATAGATAGACAGATATAGATCGATGATAATCTTAGCCCAATCTAGCTGTTATAACAATATACCATAAACTGGATCTGGATAGTTTATAAACGACAGAAATTTGTTTCTCACAGTTCTGGAGGCTGAGAGTCTAACATCAAGTCACTGACTGATTTAGTGTTTGGTGAGGACCCACTTCCTGGTTCTTAGATGGCACAGGTCTGCTACAACTTCTTTCATAAGGGCACTAATTCCACTCATGAGGACCTCATGACCTAATCACCTTCCAAAGGCCCCACCTCCTAATACTGTCACACTGGTGATTAGCTTTCTTTTTTTAAAAAAAGTATTTAATTTAATTTATTATTATTAGTTTTTAGTTTTCTATTGGCATGTGTACTCATCAGAGAGAGAGAGAGAGAAAGCAAGCTGTCAGGCCCAGGACTTGAACCATGTTTGGCTAGGTGGGAGTCCAGCACCTCAACTGCCATGCCACCTACTGGCCCCAGTGATTATGTTTTAACAAATAAATTTGGGGAAAACACAAACATCTAGACCATGGTAGGTAGATAGGTAAACTGTATGAACAAATATTTATATTAAAAATTATAGGGCCTGGTATCTTCTTATCTGGAACATAAATCAGGCATTATATATCATATAATAACATATATAAGGTATGTCATATACATTATAATCACTCTATAAATGATTATCCCTTATGTAAATGAAGAAACTCAAATTAGGTGTGCTTTAGCAACTAATCAGAGATAATAGAGCTAGTAAGAGTTGACTTGAGTCAAATCTTTAGGTAACAAGGTAAGTGCTCCTTCTACTCTATCACAGAAGCATGTGCTCTTCTGTACTCTAATTTCTCAGTTTCATGGCTTTTTACAATCATTTTCCATTCCCAGTCTTTCAAGCAGATCCTTAAGTAACAAAACCAGAATGACCAGTCTAAAGTAAGGGTGAAGGGAAATATTGATTTTGTTTGCCAAGTGAAACTACAAAAGATATGAGAACTTTTGTGTACAGATATAAAAGACAATCATCAAGAGATAGAGAATAGATCATTTATTCATCTTCATAAATACATTGTTTATGACAAAATGAGCTGTTGTACAGTAGCTATGGCTATTATAGTTGTACTTTGTCTGTGTGGGACAACAGATGATCATAGTTGAGTTTGTCTTGATCCATTCATCAATTCATCAATCAGAAGAGCCTGACACTCAGTTTTCAGCCACTGAAAAGTGTGCAAGATCAAAACAATTGTTTAGGCAATGAAAACATTACCTATATCAATAGACTTTCTGCACTTTTTTTTGTTGTTGTTGTTAAATGTCTTGTGGATTTTAATGAAACAATTCTACCATCATTTTGTGGCCATGCTACTTACAGCTCATTGTTTTATTGATCATTTATCTTGGGTATCTTCTGTGCTAGGTACTTTATTAAACTGCCTCATGGGATGCACATAATAGGGCTAACAATTGGGGCACTGTTCAGTCACGCACCACTATGACTTCTAATGGGTGGCTATGAAATGTACATGCTGTATAATGCCTGATAAGCTCAGTTGGCTAGCTAAATTTTTCATAAAATCAATTTTGCCAAATAGAAACTACTGAAGGTTTACAAGTATCATTGTCTCAGCCCACATAGTTTCTCATAAAGGGTAATTTTCCTCATGGCCAGACATCTCTCAAATGAAAAATACTGGCCCCAAAATGCTATCTCCATCCTGATGTGGAAACAAAGAGGAAGGAGAAAATTTTGGGTGAAGCCTTCTTTTAGGTGTCTACTACGCCAAAATTACTTATTTTCAGAACATGTAAATGTGTTCACTGCTTGATTTCTTGGTTGACAACACAGTAATGTTGGCAATGTTTCTGTATATAAACAGATTAAGACTGAAATGCCTTTGCATAACTGCAACTGAACACTTTATATAACAACTCTTCTCAGTTGCTTCTCAGAGAGGGCAACAGCCATACGAACTTTCTTGTGGTTCTAGGAGTTGCTTTCTTCCTACACAGCAGCAACAAAGAGTTGGTGTGTAAGGTGTCTGCAGAGATAGGAGGATAAAGTCTGTACCCTCAGCACTCGGTGCCTGTCCTTAAGCTTTGCACAATGTGAATTATAAACACTGTGCTGGTTTTTGGTTTTTATAAAACTACAAGCCATCTAATAATGCTCCAGGAGGACAGTTTTTTTTCTCTGTCTTGAAATAAATACTCAGTTCAGTGAAATTTAAGTTACTCAAATTGTTGAAACATTGTCAATTGCCTTGCTCAAAGCTTTTATACCTTGCTTTAGAAATTAAAGGGGTTTACTATCATTTAGAGCTAAAACATATTTAATTTGGTACTCTTAAGAGAAGATTTGGGGATCAGCAGTTAGCGTAATGGCTATGTCACTGGACTCCCATGTAGTCGACTGTGGTTTGAGTTCCAGACCCGGTGGCTTAAACTCACGCTGGGTGCATGTGCATGCGTGCCCAAGATCCCGAGAGGAGAAATGAGGAGCAGGGATTGTGGTGTGGCCATACACCCTGGGGTGTGATTTCTCACTTTCTGTCTCTCTGACTCTGTCTTTCTGGCAAGTGCATGCGCCCTATAGCAAAAAATCTCCCCCTCAAAAAAAAAAAAAAAAAAAAAAAAAAAAAAGGGAAGACTTTTTGCCTGGCCTAAAGTTATACTGACCTGGACCAATGGTCTCCCTTTATTCCAAAGATGATCTTACCAAACTGCTTCTTATACCTCTGCTCCAAAGCTACCAAGCCAAATAATTGCATAAACCACCCAATATCCTATATGCAATACAAAACTATCTCAACCCACAATCTATGACTCCAAACTACCAATAAATCCATTCCAATCCACCCCAATATCTACACACAAAAAAACAAAGCTATTACAGCATACTTCAAATATCCCACACCTACCAACCAATCAATTTGATAACTCCATTCACCCTCCTGGAAGCAACTAAAATTCTCTTTGGAATGAATAAAACAGTAGCAGTAATGGCAACAACAAAACAAAGAACAGATGAGCTCCCAAGAGTGAAAGTAAATCTGGAGATGAAAATGGCCGGTAGACTAGTTATTTTAAATTTAACATTCGACAACCAATAGGAAAGAAAATGTTATGAAATCAGTGTATGCTTTTAAAACCTGTTATTTTCTTAATTTGGTTGGAACCTATCACAAAGTTATTAATATGAAATTTACCTTAGTTTCAAACTAATAATCTAGTAGATACCTGGAATCTTAATTATACCTGATTTTTATTGATCTGCATAAAGCATTGGGAAGCCTTAAGATTTCCTGAACATCAGTTTCCATAATCTATACAATCTAGAATGAATAAATTAGCATTTATAATTATCTTCTTGAGCAAGGGATAAATATGAAATATAGAAATTATAAAGGAAACACATATATAAGAACCATTTTCAAGGATTATATAATAAGTTAAATTTCTGAAGTGTCTCCCCATGTTACTGTCAACAAGCATTTGAAGTAGACTCAAATACCAATAATAGGTATTACTTGAATCTACACTTTTTCTGGCATATTTATTTACTTTCCATAGTTTCAGTTTACTTTCTTTTTTTCTTTCTTCCATGAAACAGAGAGACAGAGTCTTTGCAATGTGATTCACCCCTGTCTCAGATGGGCAGGATCAAAGGCACATGTGCGCATACTCAAGGTGTTTAGGGAATCCTGGGATGTGAACCAAGGATCTTTCCTGTGTGGGTCCAGTTACATTACCACTATGCCACCACCTGGCCTAAATACTCCTTCCCATTTAACCACTGTAAAAAAAAAAAAAAAAAGAAAAGAAAAAGAAACAAACAAAAAAAACCTTGACTCCTCCTCATGCAAAGCAACATAAGCAGATCATCTTGAAGAATCCAAAACCTAACAAATTTGTGATTTACAGTAAAAGCTATATTTACTATTCTTCATGGATAACTTACTAGTGGTTACCCTAAGCTAAATGACAAAAAATGTTAAATTAATAAATGAAATTTGCTTTTAACCTGAAGCACATTTTTTTTTTTTTTTTGGAGAGGTTTTTCGCTATAGGGCGCATGCGCTCGCCAGACAGACAGAGAGAGACATAGAGACAGAAAGCGAGAAATCACCCCCCAGGGGGGATGGTCACGCCACAATCCCTTCTCCTCCATTCTCCTCTTGGGATCTTGGGCACGCACGCACACGCGCCCGGCGTGAGTTTTAAGCCACCGGGTCTGAGACGCGAACCGCGGTCGACTATGTGGGAGTCCAGCGACATAGCCATTACGCTAACTGCTGGTTCCCCTGAAGCACATTTTTTAAAAATATGCACGCTATTGCATGTATTCTCACATTATACACAAGGCCAACACTGCCAGAAGCATGTACTGTATCTGCTGAAAATACATTTATAAGGAAAACCTCTGGGAATGAATACTGAAATGTTTCCTATTTGCCAGACAAAAGCTAAGATATATTTTCTAAAAACTCAACAATAAGTGTTTACTTTTAACAATCAACCCATTATATGTTATTTTTTGGCTTTTTTCTTTCTGTTCTTCCTTCTTGGATTAAAAAATATATATTTACCTGATCATTGTACAGCCAAATATTTATACACTAGTATACTCTCAGGATCCTTCTAAAAGAATCTAGTGCAATGGTAATAGAATGGTAATAGCAGTGCTAACAAGACCCTGCTCTTTCTCTTTTTACTTTGAAACCGTTACCTTGGATGTTGAATCCTTCCATAATTTCTGAGTTTTAGAGGTGGAAATGGTGGCATATCAAGGAGAAATTAAATTTCATCATTTTAGCTTTAACACGTACACTATAAAAGTGACAGCTTGGTGCACTGTAGCTGACAGTTTCCATTAACTAGAAGCTAATGTTGCAGAGTCAGTCCAAACACTGAGTCACGGCCTCTGGCTTCAGGAAGGTCCCCTTCATACAAGGATTCTCACATACCCCCCCGGGGAAGAAAAAAAGCTATAAATATTTTCTACTAGTTTTCCTCAAAGCTATATAATGAATATTTACACATTGGGGTGCTTTCCCTATTCTAAATCTTCTTGGAAAAACACTCTCCTGACATTTGCATGGTCTGAGCAGGTGTCTCTATCTGGCCCTCCTTCGCTCCAGTCAAGAATAAGCAGGTAGCATTCAGGTTTATGATTCAGCTTTTGAATGACTGATTTAAAAACATGGGTAAAAGGGCAGGAACATTGTGTTTAATATTTTTTGTAGAGAGTATAAGCCACAGAATGAACAAATGAAGACATATAAACATCAAAATGCAATATAATTTGACAAATAATACAATTAAAGGTGTTACAGAATCCAGCATAGAAAATGAGCATTTAAACCAATCTGGAATTACAAGGAAAATTCCTGGAAAGGGTGATGCACATACTGGGTCTTGTTTTGTTTTGTTTTGTTTTTTAAGAGGTTTTTGCAATAGGGTATGTGTGCTTGCCAGAAAGACAGAGACAGACAGAGAGACAGAAAGCGAGAAATCACCCCCCAGGAGGAATGGCCACACCGCAATCCCTTCCCCTCCATTCTCCTCTTGGAATCTTGGGCATGCATGCACACACACCCAGCGTGAGTTTAAGTCACTGGGTCCAGGACTTGAACTGCAGTCGATTACATGGGAGTCCAGCCACATAGCCACTACGCCAATTGCTGGTCCTCCCATACTGGGTCTTGAATACAAATTCCAGCATAGAATTATTTTCTGATGACAAGCATGGAATCTACTCTTCAACCTCAAATGAAAATCAAACTATCCAGTAGCATAACACTTGAGTGCTATGTTTAGGGAGCTGGATACCAGGTAGCTGATCATAGCCCAAATCTCAGCCTAGAAGTTTGAAAACCATTATTTATTCATTTATTTATGAAACAATTATTTTAACATCTATATCCTATGCTATGTATAGGCTATATGCTGGGAATTCCTAGTACATAATACCATTATGATCTTTGCCTGATGGACATTCAGCCTAACAGAAAAAACTCATCTATCAGTGCTTGTTCATTTGAATGATATAGACTTGGGGATAATACGTACAAGTAGTGTTGAAATCTAAAACATGAATAAAATTGGGACCAGCAGATGGCATAATGGTTATGTTGCTGGGCTCCCATTCAGTTGATTGTGGATCAAGTCCCTGATCCGATGCTTTAAAACTCACGCCAGACACATGTGTGTGCATATCCAAAATCCTGAGAGGAGAATGGAGGAGAAGGGACTGCACTGTGGTCATCCTCCCGGGGGGTGATTTCTCATTGTCTCTCTGGCGAGCACATACACCCTATAGTATAAATCTCTCTTAATAAATAAATAAATACATACATAAAAATGAACAAAATCTTTCTAGTAAGTGAAAGGTAAAAAGAAATGCACGCTGAGTGAGGATTGGAAAGATGCATAAATTCAAGAAGGGGAGTGTAAAGGACAGTGAAAAAGTAAAGCTGGATCCAGTAAGAGAACATTAAATGACTTTTTCTTTTCTAACAGTCAAAGATAATTTGCCAGACTTTATTACTCAATAACCATATTGTTAACTATTATATTTTTGTTGTCTGGACTCCCTTTTCAAATCTGTGCTAATACTTTTCCTGTCATTCATTGTTAGCATTTGTCTTATTTCTGTTAATGTTTATGTGTAATTCCACTTCTTTGACGTATATGAGATAGTAAATTCATGGAAGCAGAAGGTAGATTAGATTTCCAAGGGCTGGGGAAAGAAGAAAATGTTTCTAATTGGGACCCGCAGGTGGTGTGGTAGTTAAGGCGCTGGACACTCCCACATGGCTGACCATGGTTCGAGTGCTGGTCCTGGCGGCTTGCTTTCTCACTTTCTCTCTCTCTCTCTCTCTCTTTCTTTCTCTCTTTGTCTCTCTCTCTGGTCAAAATAAAAAATAAATGAGTGGATAAATAATAAATAAAAACTTAAAAATATTCTCTCTTAAAAATGTTTCTAATTAACAACATAAAGTCTCAGTAATGAAAACTGAGTACGTTCTAGAGATCTGCTATACAATATTGGATCTATAGTTAACAGCACTGTCTTGTACACTTAAAATTGTATTAAGGAGATGGATCTCCTGATAAATGTCCTTACAACAATTAAATAAAGATAAATAATATGGGCGTTACCAGGTGGCGTGGTGGTTACGGTGCTGGATTTCCACATGACTGACCACTGTTTGAGTCCTGGACCCGGTGGCTCAAAAATCATGCCTGGCACATGTGTGTGCATGCCTCAAATCCTGATGGGAGAATGGAGAAGAAGTAATTATGTCATGGTCATCCCCCTCGGGGGTGATTTCTCACTTTCCTTCTCATTGTCTATCTCTGTCTCTCTCTGGTGAGCACACGCACCCTGTGGCAAAATACCTTAAAAAAATCAAATTAATTAATTAATTAAATAATACTTTAATACAAAGAAGCAGAGCTTCAATGAGTGAATAATTCAGTGTCAAATGTTGCAAAGTGGTCATTGAAGATGAAGCCTTCACAGTAGCAATCAGATGCAGTGTGGTGGGCTGAATTTGGTTTCTATGATTGTCACACTTTGGGGTTACTCCTGTGACTCCTGTTAGGTTATATGAGGAATATAATTAAGTTATTAATCAGATAACCTTACAATAAGGATATTATCCTGGATTATCTGGGTGAGCCTGTGGAAATCACACTATCTCTAAGAAGTAGAGCTCTTTCTTCAACTGGCAGCAGAAAGGGCAGCAGAGATTCCAAGCACTGTACTATTGAAGCTTGAGAGGAAAAGGGGTCCATGTCACAAAACTAGAGATCTCAATCCAACAATGACAGGGAACTGAATTATTTCAACAATATGAATAAAATTGGAAGGAGACTCTCCTCAAAAACTTCCAGAAAAGAGCCTAGCTCAGCTGACTTCTTGATTTTAATAGAGGACTTAGTTGAACCATGTGATGGGACTTCTCATTCACAGAATTGTGACAATAAATTTGTGTTATTTTGGTCACTAAATTTGTGGTGATTCTTTAGAACAGCAGTGGAAGACTAATATACCTGAAAACTGTGACTCAGTAGGGGGATTACGCTAAGAGAAATTTTGGTAGCATACTGGGACAAATGTCAACCTAGGTTAAGGAGAATCTAGGACATGTGGAAGTAAAAAAGCATTTCCTTTTCATAGCCATTGAATTTACACCAGTTCCCATTGTGTTCCATGTAATTTTTATGAGATGATTTATAAAGGCAATTTGTAGAATTTTACCCCTTTTCTCTCTTAAATTATAACCTAATCAATAAGTTTAAAATAATTTGCATATTTGATAAACATCTCCCTAATCACTCTCTAGATAACTAAAAAAGAAATGAGGCTAACAGAACAGGTCAACTTAAAGCCTTCAAGGGTCAATATACAGTTAAAACCTATTGCATTTTACTGTATGTTTGCTAAATATCAAAAGGTTTCAAGAGGTCTCTTCAAAGTTCCTTCCTGTAACTTGTCAATACAGAAAAATGCATGATTGAAAGGAAGTTTGATGTTGCTCTGAGAAATGAATATTTTAAAAACTTGAATTCTCAGTCTTTATTTTTCCAAAAGCATACTTAAATAAAAATCATAATAACAATTTCCATGGGAAACACATAAAATACATAATGAATTTCAATCTTAGTTTTAGATTAAATGTCAATTCCGCAAATTTGAAGAATGATATTAATTTTATGTAACATATACGTACAGTCCTACATACATACGTATGGATATGCATGTGTACATATAGATATAGTTATATATGGATGCATGCGTATGATTTTGTGGTAAAAATATGAAAACCATGTCCTGAAACATGTTTTTGATCTGCATTCAGATGACTCTATACAATGTCAGTTCAATAGACATTTATTTAATTACTATGAAGTGCCAAACTCTGTCTTCTAGGCACATGGATTGTTTTAAAAATGAATTAAATTCTTGCTCTCCTAAAGTCTGTATTTTAGATGGAAATCAAATGCGCTTTATTTTTCTTTTTTTTTTTTCTTTTTATTTGCGAGACAGAGATTTTTGCTATAGGGTGTGTGTGCTCTCCAGAGAGACAGAGAGAAAGAAAAAGCAAGAAATCATTCCCTGGGGGGATGGCCATGCCACAATCCCTTCTCCTCCATTCTTCTTTCTAAATTTTGGGCATACATGCACATGTGCCTGGCGTGAGTTTTAAGCTGCTAGATGTGGGACACAAACTGCAGTTGACTACGAGGGAGTCCAGTGATGTAACCATTATGCTATTTGTTGGTCCCACAAAATGAGCTTTTTTAATGCGTGTATAGGAACATTATACAGAATTAATGTAACTAATTAAATTTATTCCATGTTTGTTAACATGGCCCCCCAAAAGAATAAAGCCATATTTCTATGTCTTCTCCTTGAAGGAATGGGTCTTATCTTTCAACAATTATAAGCCCAACTTCTACGGGTTCATTTAAATCCAGCAAGTCTGCTATCGAGTAGGTATTGTGTTAAACTCTGTACTTTAAAAGATTTGGGCCAAAACATCACGGAAGAGAAAAAAAAAAAAAAAAAAAAAGATTTGGGCCAGCCAGTTGTGTGGTGGTTAAGCTGTTGGTTGACTGCTGTTTGAGTCCCAGAGCCAGAGGCTTGAAAAACAGTCTAGGTGTGTATGCATGCATACCTCAAATCCTGAAGAGAGAAACTGTGACCATTCCCCATAAGAGGAGTGCTTTCTCACTTTCCTTCTCTGTCTCTCTCCTGGGAGTACCTAAATTAAAAAATAATAATAATAATAATAATTAATTAAAGAAGGGCTTGCCCTCAAGGAGCTGAGTCTGAAATGCATACTTCACTACATGTCAGCTTTGTAAACCAGGTAATATTTAGGCACTTGACATTAAGTCTTTTTTTTTTTTTTTTATAAGAGAGAAATTTTTGCTATAGGGTAGATGCACTCAATGGAGAAATAGAGAAAAACAGAAAGTGAGAAATCACACCCCAGGGAAATGGTCACACCACAATCCCTATGCACGCATACAAGGCTGGCTTGAGTTTCAAGCCTCTGGGTCTGGGACTCGAACCACAGTCAGACACATGGAAGTCCAATAATGCAACTATTATGCTATCTGCTGGTCCTGAAATCTTAGGCCTTTTTTTTTTTTTTTTTTTGATCTTTTTTTCTCACAGTAGTATTCAGTTTTTTTTTTTTTTAACTTGGCAGAGAGTGTGGGCAAGAGAAAGTGAGAGAGAGAGACAGAAGGCACCCCTGAGCCCCCAAGTGAATGGCCATAATGCAATCATTCTCCTCCATTTCTCCCTCTTTTAGGAATTTTGGGCACACATGCACATGCTCTCTTTGTCTCTTAAGCCACTTGCTCCTGAACTCACACTGAAGTCAGCCATGCAGGATCCAGCCACCCCTAGCACCACATCACCAGCGGCTCTTAACAGTATTATTCTAACTGATAATAATACCTACATGGTATATAATTTAGAAGATTTTGTCATTATTACATCAGTTTAATATATAAACATGGCTTTAAAATGTATGTTAAGTTTTTACAAATTTGAATTCCATGCTAATTAATGTTTAATTCTACACCTTCAATAATTTGGAAATAATAAGATTTTTAGTATGATATATTCAGAAATGTAGTAAGATGATCTTAAAAATACCTGGCACATTATCTGTACCTATTTGATGTAATTTATCAATTTTTTTTCTCATATGTGTGTTATTATGTAATTTAATCCAATTTAAAACAATTTATAAATAATTTCCTAAAACAACTATGCTAAAGTGATATGTAGAAGCCATATGATATTTTCACCTACACAGATAGCTTCAAACAAATTATGTTTTATTTGTTTTCTACCTTATTATTATATTTTGCAAGCATACAACTTATTTATGACTATAAAGAAAATGCCAAATTCAAAAAATGCCT
This sequence comes from Tupaia tana, assembly GCA_026018925.1. Taxonomy (NCBI): domain Eukaryota; kingdom Metazoa; phylum Chordata; class Mammalia; order Scandentia; family Tupaiidae; genus Tupaia; species Tupaia tana. The sequence continues at coordinate 29,989,805 of JAKSZU010000001.1, read as the reverse complement.
TGGAGTCTTAAAAAACAGTTGAAGTTATTACCTTGTGCCATATACTTGATGTACTCAGTAATTTAAATATTACAGCAATCTTTAAAAGGCTCCAATTTCTCTTTTTTAAATAATGCACCACAATTCCAATAAACAACTTAACCTAAAACCAAAGGGAAGACAAAAGCTGAATACTGTGACCTGGTAGTTTGTCGAAAATGACTTTGTGGTGAAACTATATAATATCTCCCTCTCTCTCTCTCTCTCTTTTTTTTTTTTTAATAAAGGTATTATTAGAGAATTGATAGAAAGTTTAATGTCTTTCATTTTCAACATACAAATACACTTTTGTCCTTGAAGGAAAATAGCAAAATATATTATTACACAAAAACAAATATATTGTTTTATTAAATTAAAAATAATAATGAGAGATATTTACTTTTGCTCTATTATATCCATTTGACTGATTCTTTCTTTGTGTGCCTCTTCATTAAAACAATCTAATACAAAATGAAACATAAGTTTTGTAATCTGAGTGAGAACGACTGCTGCCACTATTTATAATACATGTAATTTTCAATGCTTTTTTTTTTAACTTCATACATGACATTAGATGCATTAGTATTTCACCACTCAAAAAAAAGCACTATAATCAACACCAAGGTTATTAATGGTCAGCTTGCATACTTACACAAGTCAGAAATAGTCCATTATAATGAGAAATCTATCAAAATCACAAATCTGGGTCTCATACATTCCTACCAAGAATAAAAACACAATCTAGCCAACTCATTTGCATCGTAATCTAATTTTGAAATTACTTTATCAGTGCAATAATACATTCAATAGAGCTTTTGTCTTATTGATGAAAAGGGAATCCACTTGGCTAGGGAGTACATAACATTTTTTAATTAAATTTGTGTTATTATTGTCCTTACACTCAAAGGGCCAGGTGATGGCAATGTTCCACGGAGAAAAATAATATTGCTATAATCACAGCAACAGCCATGAAAATTTAATAACATTTCATGGAGACATGATGACATAATAATAAATATGTAATCATTATTTAGGCACTTTGCAAGGAAGAGTTATAATAATTAATAAGAATATTTACTAAATAAAAGACAAGGCACTGTTCTAGAAATCGGGGGTAAGAGATGGGATAAATATATTTCATTCTTATAGCCTATTTGAAGAGATGGATCTTTTATATACAAAGATAAATAACAATGAGATGGTCAATTATACAATGTTTGTGAGTCAGGTTATGAAGTAATATGGAAAAAGGCCTTTAAACAGAAGGGAATGGAACCGAGAGTGTAGGCAGGAAAAGATGCAGCTATGGAATTTACTGACATGTTAATATGAAGACAAGTGGAACAGAGAAATAGCGTAGACAATTCAAACAGGAGATCAGTGGAGCTGAACTTGGAAAGTTGGAGTGAGTCAGAATGTGAAAACTTGAATGTCCAACCGAGTAGGAGGAGCATATTCTAGGAACTTAGCTCCGTGGAAATCTAAACAACTTGAAGACCAAGGTCACTTTTACAAGGAAAAATGTACAGGACTTAGTGACTGAAGGAGATGATAACAGAATAGATTCAAGAATGATATTTAAGTGTTGGCAACTAGGAAAAATGGAGACATCATTTCTTTGTTTAAAAAAAATTCTTAAGAATATTTCCTCTAAGGTATAGCCTGCAGAAGTTTTCAACAGAAAATACATTGAAATGCAATGAAAATTCATGATGTAGAAATCACTCTAGTCACATCTGAGATTGTGTGAGAAGCGCAATTGTTAATTTGTAAATGTTGATAATCACAAGCATCGGGAGTGTAGTGACGGCGTATATGATTTGCATTTCTTAGCATGAATTTGTTTAGCTTTTTGTAATTAAGTTTAGATTTCTACATGTAATGCCCAAATGTGTGTACTTATATTACATTTTTTAAATACATAAAAATATTTATAAGAACTCTCCAAATTTTTGGAAATTTATCTAGTTGTATCGTTTTACTCTATTTTGAGCACTATATCAAAGATTTGAAGGACCAGCAGATGGTGTAATTATTACGTCACTGGACTCCCACATAGTTGACCACAGTTCGAGTCCCAGACCCTGCAGCTTGAAACTCAGGCTGGGCATGTGTGCGTGCATGCCCCAGATCCTGAGAGGACAATAGAAGAGAAGGGACAGTAGTGTGGCCATCTCCCCGGAGGGTAATTTCTAGCTTTCTGTCTCTCTATTTCTCTAGTTCTCTTGTCTCTCTGGCGAGCACATGTGCCCTATAACAAAAATCTTTAAAAAAAAAATTAAAAAGAATAAGGATGGCTGAACCATAATTAAGAATTGTGAGGGTACCAAGTAGTGTACAGTTAAGGTAGTACTCCCACATAACAGACCATGTTTTGAGTCCCAGATCTGGTGACTTTTTTCTCACTTTCTCTCTCTCTCTCCTGTGAGCACGCATGCCCTACAGCAAATTAAAATAATAATAATAATAATAAATAAAATAAAATAACAAGGAACGGTGAGAAACCTCCAAAGAATGCTTATTAAACAGTAAGAGAGAAGTGAAATAATGGCTGAGCCTGGAGGTAGAGTCAATAGCAAACTAAGCTGTGTTGCTGGAAGTCACATGACCAACTATGGGTTCAGATTCCTGGTTGGACCCAAGAACACTCTGGCTTTGTGCTCTTGCCCAAGATCTGAGGATCTGGAAGGGGATAATGGACTGTCTCGTGATGAGACCCTATAGAAAGTGCTTCACACACCCCCACCTCCCCTTCTCTAGCGCGCACACACACACACACACACACACACACACCCACACACACATGCTCTCTATCATGAATAAAATAAACTTTAAAAAGAAAAGAAAATGGCTCTACGACTGTGATCAAGAAGAAAAGCGAATATTGAAAGAAAGAAAAACCAAGTTGAGATGTAAAGAATGAAATAGGAGCTAGGTGGATGCACAGTGGAAATGCAACTGGACCCTGATGGGAACGTCCTAGGACCTGGGTTCACATCCTAGGCCCTCCCTGAGCACATGAGTCTACACACATATGTTTCCACGATCCAGACTGCCTGAGATTGGGAGTATACTATGGTGTGAAGACCCTGCTTTGGGTGTCTATTTATGTCATGAAAAAAATAATTAATTACAAAAAAAATGCCCTAAGATCGATCAATACTGGATTGAATAATCAGCAGGTTCAAAAAAATATGGCAGAGCAGACATTAGGAAATAAATGGTAAACCCATGAACATTGCAAAATAAGGTATTGGGGACAGTTACATTTCTAATAAAGGCAATTAGATTTAAATAATAAACAGAGATTAGATATTCTAGAAGAGTGTAATAGTTACCCAAGGGTAACTGGTTAGATGTTAGCAGATCATTTAAACCTGCATAAAGAGAAAATGGCTTTTCTTTGGGTATAATTTAAGAAATTAACACAGAGGAAATACTCTAAGAAAAGTAAGAGTTTATTTAAAATATGGTCAAAGAATTTTATACTCCTTTTTTTGTGACTGAAAAATCTACTATAATTAAAAACATCTTATACTGGACTTTTCCAAGGCCTAAGTTTACTCCTTACATATATATATATATACATGAGACATTGTATACATACTGCTCAAATGCCAAAAAATGCTCTATACTGTTTTAAAGACTCCAAAAGTGAGTAACAAGCTTATAAAATACTGTGAAATCATTGGTACTGGTTGGGTAATGTGAGTAAAATACACATAACAAGTTTAGATATCATCCAGGAGATAATGTAAATGACTGGTCCCTCAGACAGACAGTCTTGAGGGCAAGCAAGTCTGGATTTTTTATGTGACTTATTTTATTTAATATTTCTGCTCCTTATCACAAAGCACCTAATAAAGTAGAAAGGCAAAAAAAGACACTCAGTCAATCTTCATTAAGTCAATTAATATGTATGAAAAGTAAATTTGCAAAAGTATTCAAGATGTTTATAATATTAAAAAAAAAAGAAATTTTTTACCATTGAATTTGCATATAGAACAATTTTCTGAATGGGCCAACAACCTGCTAAGTCCTGGTAGGGTCATTTGAAAATCATCTCTGTCACCCTTTCTCTTTACTCACGTACTTAAACTAAGAAAGTTATTATAAGTGAGCTTTAAATTTTTATTTTAATTCACACATCCTCAGGATAGCTAATTTTTGTTAGGCCCACTGCTTTTGATTCTTGTTTTAAGTCATTGTGAATAAAGCTAACTTCTACTTTACTTTTCCCTAAGTCTCAGTCTTCTACAGAAACAGCCTTTTTTGACTAAAGGAATTGAAAAACTCAATTTCATGATGGACATTTTTATTTTTTATATATTCATTTTGTACGTACTTCATTTTACTATATATTCATTTAGCATTTTACTAATAATTTTTAATAATTTTAACAATAATTTTACTGTTTTAACTTCAGAGAAGAAAAGAGAGTGCTGGATACTTCTTTGGAGCCCCAGAAAATTAGAAGTTTCTAGAAATGTGTGTGTGTGAAGAATAACTGGAAGCAGATATCATGCTGTTTCACAATACGTCTCACTATAGATATACTTATGGAAGTAGAAAATTTGCCATGAGGAATGCCATACATTCCAGAACAGGTCAATGTCACATCGTTAAATGCATTTTATTGATCAAATCAACTGAACGTAATTTTAAATTACACGTTTGATCCCTCTTGGCCAGAATCTGAAGGTCTACATGAAAATGAAACGGAGCCATGGTGGAAAGCGCCAATAACCATCCTGTTTTATCAACAGCATATGGTCTCTATTCCTGGTCCGGCAATTGTTTAAGAATGTACGCTTCATTTGTATTTTCATTTTATTTTCAGCAGCATTAATGAATAACGAATTTTGCGAGCATTTTTACTGATATCCCATATGGAAGTACCACAAAATTGAACCTAAAATAATATTACCTTTTTCAAGGTCAGTTCTAGCAACCATCACAAGAAAAGTTTATGTTTTGTCCAAGGGGAGAATTCACTGGTAAAGTGCAGGAGTGAAGTGCATATTAGCATTATTAAAGCATGTAATCCAGAAGCTATTGGCTTCAATTAAATATACTTTTTTCAGATGTGTTATTTACCTCATTACTCCTATAACCTAAAAATTCTATTCTAAATTTTATGACCAAGAAATATCTGATTTTATCTGTAAATATGTATATCTTTATTTTGCAAATGCTTAAGTATTAAGATATAAAAATAATGCAGGTAAAGGAAGCGTAACACACAAATTATATGTCAAATGCTGTGGGAAGACTTGAGTCAGAAATGCAGAAAAGGTATATTTTCACTTTTACCACATGAAATAGTTTAGGTACTTCATATGTTAAACTGATCAGCTAAAATATAGATATATGTAGCTGAGCACATCAGGAAAAAAAAAAACTTAATTCTTTTCGAAATTATCAAAAGATTGTTTTGCTTAGGTACACACATAATTATCAAGGCTAATTAAGCCACTGCAAGAGAAACCAAATATTATATTTATTAATTGTTCACACAGCAGAATTTGTAGCTGTTTCTTGTTTCTACTTCATAAAAATTTCTACCATATTATTTTAATTAATGAAAATAGTTAGTCAGTGTAATGAAATTAATTCTTAAATCATAATGTTCTTTGATATAAGAACAATAAATTACACTAACAATTATTATGCCTCTTATACAAATTCACTTTAGTGTGTAGTAGACAACACAGTAAATGCAATATCTGTATGTCTTTCTGATGAAAAAAAATTAAGTCTCAAAATATTTTTAGAGACAGAGATTGAAAACAATACCGATTTAAATTACACTTATAGTGCGGCCAATACTCGAGGTTAACTTCCCCATCAGGTATTCTTAGTTTGTATTTCTGTGTAGCCTTTCAATTAAGAGTGATTAAAAACAAACAGTTAATAAATCTTTTTGTAAAGCTGGCCTTTAAAATGATATACAATCCCATTTTCTTTTATCTTAAAAATGCCTATTTTTTTTGTCTCTCCTTTCCAAACTACAGAAAGCTACAATAGTTCTTCTCCCCTGCCCCCATTTCTAAAGCAGCAGCGCCGGTCTTGCCAAAGCCAGCTCCTTTCCAAGAAAGGGCAGCACTGCCCCCTAGTGGACAGAGAGTATACAAAAGTCGTTGCACCAAAGGGAGAAATAGTACAAGGGTTTTTAAGTAAAACGATCCAACAGCAAGAGTTTCAGTGTTTTGATGCTGTTTACTTTTCAAAGAGCAATAGTAGTCTGTACATGATGTTGGTATGCCTTGACTTGTTAAAGAAAATGAAATACAAAATTATTTCATTTAAAAAACGATACTAAAGGGCTAATGCAGTTGCTTCAACCTTAGCACAGATACACAATATCATGATACTGCTGCCAGTGTGAACCCCAGAAAAGTCACTCAGATTCTCCAGGCCCTCTGCCTTGGAATAATGAGTTAAGTGTGAGCTCAAATATTCATTCCAATACCCCACCCAAACCAGATCATGTGTCCTTGTATGTTCTTATGGCTTCATTTCTTTTCCTTTGTAGCAGTATTACAGTTTGTAATTCTATTGTTTGATAGTTTGACTAAAATATTTTTTCCCCCATAGGGTTAAGCCCTTGCCAGAGAGAGACATACAGAGACAGTGAGAGGTAAAGTGAGAAATTACCCCCCAGGGGGATTTTTCACATCTCAACCCCTTTTCCTGTGTTCTCTCTCCTCCTTGGATTTGGGGCATGCAAGTACAAGTACCCAGTGTGAGTTTAAAGCTGCCAGGTCTCAGACTCGAACCACAGTCAACCATGTGGGAGTCCAGTGCCTTAACTACTACGCTATCTGCTGGCTCCCAAATCTGTTTGTTTAACCACTGAATGTGTAAGAGCATGTTCACCACTATTTTCTTACTATTAGCACTGCACTGGCACAAGAGAGTGATTATATATATATATATATATATATATATATATATATATATATAATATATAATATGTATATATATAATCACTCTCTTATATATATATAATATATATATATAAATATATATATATATATACACACACACATACATATATATATACATACATATATATATATATAGTGAATTAATAAATATATTTGATGAATCAATAAATGAGTCAGATAAATAATTTATCAAGAGTAGAGGCAAGGGACCAGCAGATGGTGTAATAGTTATGCTGCTGGACTCCCACATATTTGAACACAGTTCAAGTCCCAGATCCAGCAGCTTAAAACTCAGGCCAGGTGTGTGTGCATGCGTGCCCAAAATCCCAAGAGGAGAGTAGAGGAGAAGGGATTGTGGCATGGCCATCCCCACTGGGAGGGTGATTTCTCACTTTCTGTCTCTCTCTCTCTCTCTCTCTCTCTCTCTCTCTCTGTATCTCTGGCAAGCACACATGCCCTATAGTACAAATCTCTGAAAAAAGGAATAGAGGTAGAAGAAAAGTACATTCTAATAGTTTCTGCTACTTCTCAGTTGTTAATTTCCACTCAATAAGGGGAGCTTAAAGCCACCCCACTAAGAATGGACAACAAAAACAACATACCTTTCTTGCTGTCCTGACCTACCCTTCCAACTGTGGATTCCTACAATGTGCTTCTCCCTGAGGTTCTTATCCTTTTTATTTTTCAAAATAATATAATTTTCACTTGTTCTTTTTACCTCTGTTAAGCCTTAAAGTCATACGGCTTTTGATACGGCCTCTAGTTACCAAAGACTTTGTTTTCTAAGTTCCATTCTCCCTCTTTGAAAGCAGATACATTCCCATGTCTTGCCACAGTGATTTCCCAGTTTTATTTGGTATTTAACATCATGCAATGACTTTTTATTTCCTCTGAAGATACCTCCTTTTAGAGTATGCATAAGCTATCGCCAGAAGTTCAGTTCTCCCCTTCTGCGAAATACGTATGTTCAGTCCTAATAATTGACTCACAGTAATAAGTTATTGTCGATGACAGTAAATTGATACTATTTGGGACATTGTGGTAATCTTAACTTTCCATTATAACCCCAGGTTGGCTTTGCACTAAAGTTAAGCAATACAACACTATTTACTTTTGGAAATATAATTAGAGAATCAGCTCAAATGCAATTGACAAGTAGAAGAGATTTTTACACATGGATAGCATAGAAATTGTCTTGATTTTCACAGCAGTTTCCAGCCTGTTGATGGTTTGACCTACCAGGTAATGATAGTTGAACACACAGGAGACAACACAGCTGAATATCAAAAGCAATGATAATGCAAAGGATTGTGGGCATGCCCTTTCATCCATAATTATTCTTGGTTCAGTGGGCCACATGTTGTGCAATGATTGAAAGTGCTATAATGTGGCTTTCCACGACTTTTGTACATTTTGCTTTGCCTTCATAACTCAGCAACTTCACCCATTCCTTACACCCGCTTCCATCAAAGTACATCACTTCCTACTCTGATCTTCAAAGTCTTATATTTAATTTAGTGTATACTGTTTTGAAAATTTAAAATACCATTTAAACTTTTTTATTTTTAAAGTTCTTTGTATTCTTGTCACTGAAGTGCATAGGATTTGAATTGCCCATTTAAACTCATTTATTCCCTACATGCTGTATCATTTTTAGTGTGTGATTTTATATAGAACATGAGGAATTTCAGGAATAGACTATCCTACATAGTAGACTATGGTAAGCAGAATAATGGCTCCCTAAAAACACCCACATGCTAACTTGGAACTTGTGAAAACAAGGCAATGAGAATTAAGGTTGCAGATAGAGTTAATGTTGCTATCAACTGACCTTGAGATGGGGAGATTATTCTGAATTATCTGAGTGTAATCAATGTAATCAGTAAGTCCTTCAAAATAGAAAAGAAAAAAGGACCCTCATCCACCTCTGATGGCTGGAAAGATGGAGAAGAGGAACATGAAACCAGAAAGGTAGTCAGCCTTTGGAAGCTAGAAAGACAAAAAAAAGACCCCCCCCCCCCATCCTGAGTCTCTAAAGAACACAGTCCACCTAAGCTAGATTTTAGCTTAGCAAAGCTCATGTTAGATTTCTTTATTTCTTTTCTTTTCTTTAGTATTATTATTTTTTAAAAAATTCCTATAGGGCACATGTGCTCACCAGGGAGAGACAGAGAGGGAGAGAGAAAGAGAAAGGAGGCCACCAGGCTGGGACCTGAACTGTGGATGGCCATATGGGAGTCCGGCATCTTAATCATCATTCCTCCTGCTGTCCCCATCGTGTTAGATTTCTGTCCTGTTGTACATAACTATAAGATAATAAGTTTGTGTTGTCTAAGTCACCACATTTCCGGAAATTTGTTAAGCAGCAATAGGAAATTAATACACCGATACTTCTTTCATTTGCTTTTTTTTTTTCAATTTGTTTATTTGTTTTTTGCTACAGGGCTTGTGTGTTCTTAGAAAGACAGAGAGACAAAAATGAATAACAGTCACTCCCCAGGGGGGATAGCCATGCCACAATCCCTTTGCCTTTCTCCTCTCAGGATCTTTGCTATTTTTATTGCTACTATTAATAAAACATTTAATATTGCACAATTTTATCTGAAAATTTTAAGTTGAATTGCTTTATTAATTTAGCAGGAGACAGACACCTGTTGTTGTTGATCTTTTTGCTGTAAGATGCATATGCTCACTGGAGAAATGGAGGGAGATGGGAGAATGGCCATGCCACAATCCTTTCTCCTCCATTCTCCTCTCAGGACTTTGGGCCTACACACACATGCACACACATCCAGTGTGAGTTTTGAGTCGCCAGGTCTGATACTCAAACTGTGGTCGACCATGTGGGAGTCCAGCATCCCAAACCCTGAGACAGACATTTTAAAATCTCCTTCATAGGTGTATGTTGATTCAAGGGTTACCAATAACAACGATATCTAGTCATGAATACCAACACTCCCTTAAAGTAATCAATACAACTCTATGTGAAATGATTACATATACAGATTTATAAACACACACGAACACACATGCACACAGACACACACGCACACACACACACACACACACACACACAGACCTAAGTCATAGTTTCTCTACTAGATGGAATGAGAGCAGCTTTATGGTCTCAGTGGTGCTATAACCAGTCCATACCCTGACATCTGTGTAAAAGGTCCCACATCATTTCCCCCCTGAAATCTTCCATGAGAGCATCATCCCTTGTGTGAAACTTCTCCCTATAGTCCTTTCTTTATAAATCTCTGTCCTCTCTTCCTTTAACCCTACTTATAATGATAAATTAACCTCACTTAATGACATATTTCCTTTAAATTAAATCATTTAATTTTAACTAGATCTTTAAGATATGCTCACTTACCACTTAAATCTTTATTTATTTATTTTTCTGGAGAGGTTTTTGCTATAGGGCACATGTGTTCGCCAGAAAGACAGAGAGAGACAGAGAGACAGAAAGTGAGAAATCACCCCCTAGTGGGGATGGCCACACTGCAATCCCTTCTCCATTCTCCTCTCAGAATCTTGGGCACTCATGCACACAGGCCAATGTGAATTTAAGCTACCGGGTCTGGGACTCGAACCGCAGTCGACTACATGGTAGTTCAACGACATAGCCATTATGCTAACTGTTGGTCTCAACACCTAAATCTTTTAGGAGATAGAAAATATTGAACAGGTGAGATTATTTTCATCCTTCAAATTATATGTGCCTGACTTTAGGCACAGGTCCCAGGCATTGAACAAATTCACTGTTTAACTCCAGCTGAATAGACATATTTTTTTCTGTTTTTAAAGCAGGTTCATTTCTATGATGATTGGTTAAGTTCATTGTTATTGTAAGAAGGAACAGATATTCCAGTTTTTCTGTAACTGATTTAAATAAAAGACTTGAAGGGTGGACACTACATGTTTTTGATGGGCTATATGATTAGATATTAATGTCTTAGATAAAAGATATATTAGATTTATTTCCTTATCACCAGGAGACAGGCTCAAAAGAGAAAATAAAGAGAAACAAATTTAGTAACATTTTTAACACCCTCTGGTGTTGAAAATGATAGTGATTCCCTTATGAGGTACAAAGCTTCTATAGTGTGAGGCATTTAATTAGATATCAGATGGCAATTGCATAGGAATAAATATTGTAGAACTTATTCTTGTTTTCACTGGACTTCTTGGTTGGTGTGCTTAGAAATCTATCAAAGATTATATACTTTTTTGGCTCTGTTCCTCGAAGTGTTGGCTTTATTCAGATAAACTCTCACACTTAGGCTGACAAGATAGCAGTTTGGTGCTAACATTCAATCTTTCCTGCCACCCCAGTTGAAATGGAGCTCTGCTGAAACTGAATTTTCTTGGCCTGGTAAATATCGCATAACCAGAATAAATTATTACGACCAGAAGAAATACTCTGATTACCCAATCTTGAATCATATATCAAAGCAAGGAGTTAAGAGTATGATCAATCCCACAGAAATCACAAGGACTGAGAGTGAGGAGCAGTAAGTCTTCAAAGAACCAGAGAGTTATCAGAAGAGGAGAGAATGGAAGTTGGGCAGTCAAAAATAAAAGATATTCTTTATGTTAGGTCTTTGCTTTCTTTGGTTTCTATCACCTCAGAGATATTATGACTTACAAATGATTTTCGTTTTGAAAGTATAGTTGAGGTAAATTAAAATTTTCTGAGGATTTCAAGTTATTTTTCATTTCGAAAGTCAAATTAATGAGAGGCAACATGGAAAAAAGTCCAAAAAAGTGAGATGGATGACTGCACCAGGAGCAGAGAAGGGAGGTGAGACTGACAAAACACAACAGCAGGATTGTGGGGAGTTTGGAAGGAACCAAGTCTCAAGAGAAGTTGATCTCAAGAAGAGATCAACTGTTCAAACTCAGAAAGGAACCAGAGATAACCAACCTCTTCCACAAAGGGAACTCCTGTCCAAAGCTTCCAACTTCCAGCTTCCAGCTCCCCGCTTTCATTCTGAAACCCAGCACTTTCCTACTGCAGAAGTGAACTGACAGGAACACAGACTATGAGTTCATCTTGGAAAGCTATAAGAATCTGCCTCCTCATCCCCTAGAGAGAATGCTGAACAACTCCCTCTCCCCAAACCTCAGGTGCATAGCACCACCTCGGGAGCTGAATCAAGACATTGCCCCACTGACTGTTAGGACTACACTCCCACCATCTTGCCTAACTGTCCCAGAACAACAACAGCGGCTCCCTGGTCCTTCTTTGGCCTTTTATGGCATAGCTTCTCTGGATTTCCAAGAATAAAAAGTGCGAGAGGAAGAGTGAGGAGGGGTAACAAATAAAGAGGAAGGTGCCAGGAATCTCCTCTTTTGGGGACAAGGAAGAGTTGAGGCATCACCCTTATCATTTTCCAGCCTCAGGGAACAGTCACAGGCAGCTCCCACTGGGGCAACTCTCACCAGATGCACCTCTCACCCAAAGGAATATGCCAACTCCCATTAATAACAAAAAGTAATGCAGGAAATCATAGTGATGCTAGAAATGGATTTCATAATATTGATGATAACAAATCTCAATGAGATACAGCAGAATGTGGACAAATAATTTCAATACATAAAATAAAGTAATGCATCACATGGTAGAGGGATTCAATAGAAAGTCCTCCAAAAACGTTGAATAGAGACCATGGAGATGAAGACTACAACATAAGACATCAAAAATTTAGAGAGTATTAAGAACGGATTAGACCATGAAGAAGAAAAACATGTCTTAACTTGAAGATACAACCTTTGAAATTGTCTAAACTGCCTAAAAGAAAAAAGAAATAAAACAAACAAACAAACAAAGAGAACATATGCAAGTTACGGGACATGATTCAAATACTAAATATACACGTAATGGGTATCTAGCAGGCAAAGAGGCAGGAAAAGATGTAGAAAATCGAATTCATAAAATATTACCTGAAAACTTCCCAAACCAACAGAGAGATAGAGGCATCTAGAAGTAGGAAATTCAAATGATATCGAACAGATTCAACGTAAGATGTTCTTCAAGTCATATTAAAATAAAAATGTCAAAGGTCAAAGGTAAAGAGAAAATCTTTAAAATGGCCAAATGCCATGTTACCTACAAGGATATTTCATCAGACTAACCTCAGACCTCTCAGAAGAACCTAATGGTCTAGGAGGGAATAAGATGAAATAGTCCAAATTTTGAGGGGAAACAAAAAGTTTATCTGAGAATTCCACACATACAGCAAAATTTCCTCCACATTTGAAGGAGAAATAATATTATTTCTAGACAAAAACTAAAGGAATTCACCAACATTAGATTGGCTCTTCAAGAAATACTGGGGGCCAGTAGATGGCATAGTGGTTGTCATTGGACTCTCACATGGCCATCCGTGGTTCAAGTCCTAGACCTGGTGGCTTGAAAATCACACTGAGCATGTGTATGTGCTTGCCCAAGAACCCAGTAGGAAAATGGAGGAAAAGGGATTTCTGAATAGCCATCTCCCCTGGGGGATGATTTATCACTTTCCCTCTCACTGTGTCTGTCTGTCTGTCTCCCTCTCTCCAGCAAGCACATGTGCCCTAAGGCATAAAAACTAAAAAAAAAAAAAAAAAAAAAAAAAAAAAAAAAAAAAAAAAAAAAAAAAAGAAAGAAAGGAAAAAAAAAAAGATCATACTGAAGGGAGTATTATATCTGGAAATGAAAGAAAAGTTAATAGCAACATGGAAACACATGAAGTTATAAAACTTACCAGTAGAACAACTGGACAAAGGAGAAAGAGAAACAATACAACTCCTTCCACTACAACTCCTTTGGATCTCTACCAAAGAGCAAAGATAAATAATAACAAAAGATAAAAGAAAATAGAAACAATAATCAAAAACCAACCAATGAAATGACAACTACAAGTTTGCACATCTCAGTAATATTACCTCTTTAATCAAATGATACAGACTGGCTGAATGGATTAAAAACTGTAAGAGTCCCTGATATGTTACTTGCAAGAACTACATCTCACTGATAAAGACACATACACAAAGTGAGAGTGAAAGGTTGGAAAAGGTCACGCCATTCAAATGTAAAACAACAAAAAAGCAGCCAGGCAGTGCCATCTGAATATCAGATAAGACTGTCTTCAAGATAAAATCTGTGAAAAGAGTCAAAGGGGATCACTATATCTTTATTTATTTTTTAATGTTTATACTACAGGGGGTATGCATCCATCTGAGAGAGACAGAAAGAGACAGGGAGGCAAAGTGAGACATCACCCCCCAAGAGGGATAACTGCAGCAATCCTTTTTCCTCCATTTTCCTGTCAGGATTTTGGGCATGCAAGCACATGTGTCCCACGTGATTTTCAAGCCATGAGGTCGGGGACTCTAACAGTAGTTAGCCACGTGGGAAATCAGCACCATAACCACCACACCACTTGCTGACCCTAATTATATCATATTAAAGGGACCTATTCACCGAGAAAATATAATTATAAGGATTTACATACCTAACATCAGGACGCCCATATACATTAACACAGAAACTGTTATACATAAAGGGAGAATTAGACTCTAACAAATTATTTGCTGGGATTTAAATACCCTTCTCTCTCCATTTAATAAGTCATTTAAAAAATAAACAAAAATACACTGGAATTAAATGATGCCTTCAATCAAATGGACCTGACAGACATATATTAAACATTTCACTCAAGACACACAAAGTACATATTTTTCCAATGGTACATGAAATATATTTTAAGACTGATTACATGATAGAGTACAAAACAAGCCTCTGTGGATTTATTTGTTTATTTAGGTTTTTGCCTTAGGACACATGCACTCACTAGAGAGAGAGAGTATGTGAAACAGAGAGAAAGTGAGAAATCACCCCAAGGATGGATGGTCACACTGCAACCCTTCTCCTCCATTCTCCTCCTGGGATTTTGTGCACGTGTGCACATGTGCCTGACATGATTTTTATTTATTTATATTTTTAAGAATTATTTTACTTATAATTATTATTATTATTATTATTATATTTTTAATTTTCAATAGGGCACATGTGCTCACCAGAAATAGACACAGAGAAAGAGAGGGAAAGTGAGAAAGCAGGCTGCCAGGTCTGGGACTCAAACCACTGTCGACCATGTGGGAGTCCAGCACCTCCACCACCACACCACCTGCTGGCCCCTTGATGTGATTTTTAAGCTGCCAGTTCTGGGACTCAGACTGCAGTAGGCCATGTGGAAATTCAGTGCTTTAACCAGCACACCACTTGATGGCCTCTGGCCTCTATGAATTTAAAAGAATAGAAATCATATTTCAATAGAAATCATCTTCTCAGACCACAGTAAAATGAAATTTGAAAGCAATGACAAAAGAACTCTTGAAAACATGCAAATACCTGGAAACTAAATACCATGCTCCAGTGAGTTTAAATTTACTAGAGATATTAAAAATAACACTTACAATTCTAGACCCGTGATCTGGTGATTAAGGTGATTGGATCTCACATGGTCATTGAACCATATGATTCCTGGACCTAGCAGTTTGTAAAACACTCCGGGTGCATGTACTTGTCTCCAAAACCCCAAAGAAAGAATTGTGGTGTGACTGTTCCTCTTGAGGGTACTTTCTAACTTTTCCTTTCTCTCCCTCTCTCTGTCTCTCTCTGGTGAATGTATGTACCCTCTGACGAAAGTTTTTTTTTTTTTTTTTTTTTTAATTCCTTGAAACAAATCATAATGAATATTCTATACTCCAGAACCTCTGGGATACACTGAAGGCAGTACTAATGGGAAAGTTTATAGCACCAGTGCTCAATAAATAAATAAATAAATAAATAAATAAATAAATAAATGAATGAATAAATAAATAAATAAATAAATAAATAAATAAAAATAGAAAGATTGCAAATAAACCAACCAAAAATGCATCTCAAGGACCTGGAAAATCAAGAAAATGCTAAAGCCAAAATAATAGAAGAAAAGAAATAATAAAGATCAGAGCAGAAAAAACAAAGTAGAAAACAAAAGTAATACACAAAACACACAAAATGAAAAGTTATTTCTTCAGGAAGATAAACAAAATTGACAAACTACTCACAATATTAGCTAAAAAAAGTGATGTGTCCTTGTTAAATAAAATCAGAAATGAAAAGGGGACTTTACATACCATTATCACAGAAATAAACAAAATCATTAGGGACTGCTATGATTGACTTAATGCTAACAAACAGAAAAGCCTAGCAGAGATGAAGAAATTTCTGGACACATATGGCACACCCAGGTTGAATCAGGAAGACACAGAAAACCCAAATAACCCAATAATAAATAGTGAGATTGAATAAGTTATAAGTAGTCTCTCAAAAAAATAAAAACACAGTACCAGATGTCGTCACTACTGAAATTTACAAATTCTTTTAAAAAGAACTAACACCGATTCTCCTCAGACTATTCCAAAAGATGGACGGAATTCCAAATGGAGGGACTCCTAAACTCATTTTATGAAGCCACTCTTATCTTGATAATAAAATCAAACAGACACAATAACAAAAGCCACACAGATAAATGTCCTGATGAATATATATGCAAAAGTCCTCAACAAAAAGTAGCTAGCAAGTGAATGTCAACAACACTTCAAAATGATTATACATAATGACAAAGTAGAATTTATCACAGGAATGCAAAGATGATTAAGCATATGAAAAACAATGAATATAATATATCACATTAACAGAAGGAAACACAAAAATCATAAGATTATATCAATTAATGCAAAAAAGCCATTTGATAAAGTACAACATCCCTTTGTGATTAAGACTCTCAAGAAAATGGCTACAGAAAGTATAAAAATATATATGTTTTTCTTTTTCTTTTTTCTTTTGAAGGCACATTCACTCAGCAGAGATAGATAGATAGACAGATGATAGATAGATAGATAGACACGGGGAGGGGGGGAAATAAGAAAGCACCTCCCACATGGTCACAGGGAATGGTCATACTACAATTTCTTTTCCTCCTTGCCTCTCTACTTTGAGGATTTGGGGCACTCACACACATACCTTGAGTGTTTCTCAGGCTGCTGGCTCTGGGATTGCAACTGTAGGGTTAGTTATGTGGGATTTGGCTGTATTAATCATCAGGCCATGAAGCTAGTCTAAAGGAACATTTCTTAAAACAATAAGGGCTGTATATAATAAACTCCATACTCACTGAGCAAAAGTTAAAAGCTTTTCTTCTCAAAAATGGAATGGGACAAGGATGCCCACTTCCTCCACTTGTATTCAGCATAGACTGGAAGTCCTAGCCAACACAATCAGACAAGAGCATAAAATAAAAGTCATCCAAATTGGAAAAAAAAAAATTGTCCCTATTTGCAGACATTATTATAAACAGAAAAAAAAAACTAAAGAATCCCCCCAAAACTCTTAGATATGATAAATAAATTCAGTAATAGGGCATGATACAAAATCAATGTACAAAAACCTATAACATTTTTGAACTATAACAATGAGTGAACTGAGGAAGAAATGAAGAAATCAATTCTACTTACAGTAGCCATAAAAAAATAGGCATAAATCTAATTAAAGGAATAAAAAATTTCTACTATGAAAATTATAAAAACCTGAACAAAGAAACAAAAAAGGCACAATGCACAAATGGAAAGACATCCCTTGTTTATGGATTTGAAGAATCAACATAGTTAAAGTGCTGATACTACCCAAAATGAACAACAAACTTCATTTAGTTATTTATTTTAGATTTTTGCCCAAGGGCTTACTGGAGAGAGAAAGAAAAAGAAATCATTCCCTGGGCGGAAGGCCATTCTCCAATCCCTTCCCTTCCGTTTGGGGAACAACTGCACATGCGACTCATGTGATTTTCAAGTCACCAGGTCCAGCATTTGAACCACACGGTTAGCGATGTGAGAATCCAGTTCTTAACTTCCACACCACATGCTGGTCCCCAGTGCAATTACTTTTAAAATTCCAGTGATGTTCTTCACAGAAATAGAAAATAAACAAACATAAAATTTAGAATCACAAAACACCCCACATCGCCAAAGCATGACTATACAAAAAGAGAAAAGTCAGAGGCATCTCACAATCTGACTTTAAAATGTATTATGAAGTCATAATAACCAAAAAAACAAATGCATAGGTGGAAAATAATAGAGAATCCAGAAATAAACAACAAAATAGCCAACAAATGCATAGGACAATGGAAAATAATAGAGAATCCAGAAATAAAGCCTAACAACATATAGCCAACTGATTTCTTTTACAAAAGGCACAAAACAGTCTTTTTTAGGGTAATGTTCTATAGAGTTAGTATAGTGTAGGGATTATAAATACAATCTGGTGATTAACTGCCAAAGTTCAAATCCTGGCTCTGCTCTCTACCAGATAGTTGACCTCCAGGTGAAGATGTTAGTGGTTACTTCCTAAAAGAGATACTATGTTTTACTTCTTTCTTCTTCCCCTGTTTCCCTCTCTTTCACCCTCTCTCAATTACCACCCTCCGCCCCCACTGTCTCCAGTATCATCATTTAAGGGACTCAAAATGGAAAGAAATCTTTTGATTATAATGTATATGGTAACGTCTTTGTGCCAATATGCAGTGTTTTCATTATGGGAAAATGGTGTAACTGTACACAGTGATTAAATGTAAAAATAAAAAGTAATAATAAATAAAATTAATTAAAAAGAGAAATTATGAAGAGTAAATGAATTAATATTTATAAAACATTTATAATAGTATATTATCAAGTAATTTCACAGTAAAAATACTTTATTTTTTTCTTTCTAGCTGTTTCTGTGTTTTTTTTAAAATAGACTACCTCAATAATTAGCTCAATTTTTTCCCCTTTATGGCCCTTTTAACAGGTGATCACTTCATATAGAATTCAAAAGTTCCTGGGAAAATAAAACTAAAACACAAGTTTGTTTTGGTGCAAAAAATTTAAATTCATTCTTTTTCTCGTGTTAATGTATTTTCCATTAACTTTTTGAAGACCCCTCATATAAGAAGGGGCATGCTTCTCTCTGGTGACTAATTGACATACTATGACATGACATGATATAATCTATCAGGAAGACAATATAGACTTCCAGAGAGAGAATAATTGTATTTCTTTTACTTTATTGCTTCTTCAGATAGATAGATCTGTTTTGCAGATTAGATTATTCACTGAATCATTGTACTCAATGCTTTGAAGTATGAAAGTAAAATAATTGACCATATTCATCTTGCTACGTTTCTTGTGACTCTGCTTTTATAAGTAAGTATTCTGTCACCCCAAAATAGAAAATGCACCAAATGCAATTTCACAGCAAGAAAATATGTGTTTTTAAAATTAGATGTCATTGTTAAATGAAGAACCCTACTTAAAAAAATATGTTAGCTGAGAAAATCTGGATGGGAAAGAAAGAAACTATATTTGATATGCAGTAGCTCTATATATTCTTGTACAAATAGAACCAAGTTAGGAGGTATCAGTGCAGAATTTTTTCTCTTTCTTTTTTCCTTCAATTCTCTTGATTCTCATCAGTCTAATTGCATTGCAATCATTGGCCTAGTCTACATGGATAATTTGGGAATACAAATTGGCATACAATTCTGTGAGGAACGGCAGAACAGATGCCAGTACACCCGGATTCATGAAAGAAGCTCTTAGTTCATTTGATTCACATTGTTTTTACAAATGTTTACACCCAGATTTATTGTATAGAATCCTAGCTGCTCATAATTTCTCCAAGTTGTTAACCCCTGCCAATCATTAAATATAGGCTGTCTTGTCGATGCAATTTTAGTCGATAACTATAAGAGTAGCCTGTGGCTTTTGTTAATTTGTTTTAGAGTTTTTTATTTTATTTTATTTTATTTTATTTTATTTTATTTTATTTTATTTTATTTTATTTTATTTTATTTATGGCAGTGGTTTTTGCTATCAGGTGCATGTGCTTGCTGAGAGACAGAGAAACAGAAAGTGAGAAATCCACCCTCCCCAGGGTGGGATGGCCATGCCACTATCCCTTCTCTTCCATTCTCCTCTCAGCATTTTGGGCACACACATATGCCCAGCATGAGTTTTAAGCCACCGGGTCTGGGACTTGAAATGTAGTCGATTACATGGGAGTCCAGTGATGTAATGATTATGCCATCTCCTGGTCCCTATAGTTGCTTTTTATATATTGGTTATCAGGAGTCTATCTTGGATTCAATAGATCTTATTTAAAACATAGGAACAGACAATCTAATCATACTGTCACACAAGTCCTAAAAGAAATTTGGCCCCTAGGATGTCATAAAGTATCTCATGATGAAAAGAAAGCATCTTACTGACAAATTAAATAGGAGATTATTATAAAGACTGAATAATAATTTAGATATATTGGGCATACGTTTTCTTATTTTATTTTTAAAGAACTATCTATTTAATTTTATTTATTGTTATTATTGTTATTATTATTTTAATTTGCTATAATCATGTGCACTCACCAGAAACTAGGTCCCAGACTCAACCTTGGTCGACCACATAGACATCCAGCACCATAACCACCATGCCACTTGCTGGCCCAGGTTTCCTTATTTTAAGATATTCTTGCATTTAGTATAGATATTGAACTAAAAATACCTTCTTTTAAATATCCCTGTTAAAGTATCTGGGCCACGAATTCTTGATTAGTTTGAAAACTGGGTTTAAATATATATTATTTTCTCAGATGCATGTAATAACCATGGCATGACAAGAAGAAATCTTGGACTAAGTGATACCAACGTGTACGAGGAGTCTTCATAAAGTTCATGGGAAATGCATATTATGAAAATCATTCATGGATTGGAAAAAAATTTTAACAGAATTAACTCATTTTAATTCTGTTTTCCCACAACCTTTTTGAAGTGACTTGGTATATTTTTTTATACTGGAAAAGCATGTATGCAGTGTATACGTGATTTATTACATAAAATATGCTATTCCCTTGCACTTACTTTGTAGTGAACTTTATATATTATGTTTACATTTTATAGTTTGATAGTTAAATACTGCAAGCAAAAATCAACGTTTTGATTTAAAATTATTTTACAATGTAGTCTACATGGTACAATAAAAACTTTTAAAAGTAAATGGTCATGGGCCAGCGTGACATAGCAGTTAGGATGCTGGACTTTCACAGACCAACTGCAGTTTGAGCCCTTGACCTGGCGGCTTGAAAATCACAGCAGTCAGGGAACCAGCAGTTAGCGTAATGGCTATGTCGCTGGACTCCCACGTAGTCGACCGTGGTTCGCGTCCCGGACCCGGTGGCTTAAAACTCACGCCGGGCGCGTGTGCGTGCGTGCCCAAGATACCGAGAGGAGAATGGAGGAGAAGGGATTGCGGCGTGACCATCCCCCCTGGGGGGTGATTTCTCGCTTTCTGTCTCTCTGTCTCTCTCTGTCTGTCTGGCGAGCGCACGCGCCCTATAGCGAAAACCTCTCAAAAAAAAAAAAAAAAAAATCACAGCAGGCATGTGTGTGTGCATACCCAAGATCCCAAAAGGACAATGGAGAAGGGGTTACAGAGTGTCCATTCCTCCTGGAGAGTGATTTCTCACTTTCTTTCTCACTGTCTCCTCTAGCAAGTGTGCTCGGTCTATAACCAAAACAAAAAAAACAAAAAAAAGTCAATGTTTACATATGTTCAGAATCAAATGATAATAATCCAATAAGAAACATAAAACCAGAAATAACTTTTTAATATCTTCTAAAGAAGCTATTTTACTATCTTTCAAAATATATATTTTTCTTTCTAGAGGTTTTTTTCATAGCGTGTATGAGCTTGCTGGAAAGAAAGAGGAAGTGAGAGAGAAAGTGAGAAATCACCCCCCAGGGGGGATGGCCACACCACAATCCCTTCTCCATTCTCCTCCTGGGTTCTTGGGCACGCACACACATGCACCTGGCATGACTTTCAAGCCACTGGGTCCAGAACTTGAACTGAGGTTGGCCACATGGGAGTCCATCTGCTGGCTCCTATCTTTCAAAATATTTTTTAATAGTGTGAGGTAAGTGATGTGTTGGACAGATGTAATAATAGTTTCACTCTTGGAAAGATTTTGTATACAAAGTTTTGGTCTAGGAGAAAACAATGTGTTTCCTTTACAGGAGAGAGAAATGAAGAGATTGAAAGAAAGCGAGACAGACATACATAGGTATTTTGGACAGAATCTTACAATGTTGTGATTCTCCTGTCCCAGAGTCAATTAGCCAGGAATCCAGGTATACATAACCACACTTGGCATGTTCAGGTTGACCTAGGAACCAAACCTGGGCCTGCCATGCAGCTTCCATCCTCCCAAACAGTGCTGCTACCTCTGCACCAGCATGGTTGGGTCTAGGATAAAATATTTACAATCAAATTATAATCCACAAAAGGTAAGGACTTAATGCCAGACTGTGAAAACTTCTTAGCTACAGCATCACCAATAGAAATCTAGACAAACTTGAAGGCTGTATGTGAATAAGAGTTGAGTATACTATATAATTACCTCACACAGCCCTGCTGCTTTCTTATTTTCTGTCAAGAGTAGGGCAACTGCTTAGAAAAACTGAGCACAGCTAAATACTCAAGAATTCAGTTGGATGAAGCATTGCATTTCCTGCCTTGTGATCCAACAAATTTAGTATGTGTATTTTGAGCTGTAATTTTTTTCTTTTGAAAAATAAGCTGTTTTTCTGAAACTATTTAACATTTTCTAACTCAGTATAAAATAAGCTAACATTTGAAAGAAAGAGGAAGAGAATTGATCTCAGCTGGCCATGGGTGTTCAGGAAACAAAGTCTTCAGAAAAAAAATTAAATTGATATTTTTACATTGTCATTATATGAAAAAAAATGATTTTGGAGTAAACCATAGTTTAGAAGAGAAAAAATACAGAATAATTTGGCTTAGAAATCATTGGTTCTTGTGCTCTTTATGTATGAGCTCCCTTTTTTCAATTAAGTTTTAAGACTTTGTAAGATACAACCACCTTGGGCCAGCAGATGAGAGTGGTTAAGGCGCTGGACTCGCATGTAGTCACCACAATTCCACTCCTGGACCCAGCAGCTTGAAACATGTCAGGCATCTGTGTGTGCGTGCCCCAAATCGCAAGAAAATAAAAGAGAAGTGATAGTGGCATGGCCATTCCCCAGGGAGGGTTGATTTCTCACTATCTTTCTTTCTGTCACTCCAGCAAGCACACTCTAATAACTAAAATCTCTCTCTCCCTCTAAAAAAAAAAAAAGACACAACCATCTTAAAGACAGTTTTATTTATACAACCATTAATTGCTGATGACAATGGCCTTGGCGATGATATTCATTCACTCTGTGGGTTTTATCACCTTTCAAAAGATAACTTCCATTTCTATTTGCATGCTTTAATAATGTTATGTAACTTGATCTTCATTTAACATAAAATCTTTCTTGTTTTCCTGAAATCGAAAAGTAGAATTCTATTTACAAGTTGTATGTATCCCTTCTAATGTAGGCTTAATTGTAATAGAAAATAATGGTTTGTTCTAAACTTTGCATTAACAGTCCCAAAATATGGCCTTCTTTGCTTTCTACATACACACACACACACACACACACACACACACACACACATATATATACTAGGTTTATTGAGAAATCAGAAGTAGCTGTAATAAGAGAGAGACAAACTGGATTTGGTATTCTAAATGCAGATATTTGTTATTAATAGGAAATGGAAAATGCTATTCCATTTTTCATGGATTGAAATTTCATTTCCAGAAAAATCTGTTGCAAGATGTCAAATTAATTTTATAAGCAAATCACTACGATAGCTCGAAAAGTCATCCTGACACCTTTTTTTTTTTGGTAACTTAAAATAAAGTGTATCTTTGTGAATATTGAACCTTCAAATTGACAAAAGCAAACTTTTTTTTGAGATTTATATAGAACATACATTGTAAATAGTGACATGACTCTTGCCTGGATCATTGTCACAAAAAGTCATCTATGAAGAACAAAGAAAAGCCTTCAGGAATGATTACCATTTGATCAATAAGAAATAACTTTTCAATACTATTGTACATGACATGTGCCAGGAAATATTGTCTACTAGTGAACCATAACAATCAGTAGGTCTAGCAAGCTTACGTGGACTAAACTGACTTTGCCATTTTTCAGTTATTGACTTTAGCATTTGAATAAGTAAAGGCAACTGAGACAAGACTTCAGTTCAGAGAATGATGAATCAGTTATCCTCATCAATAACATGGCAAGATAGGGATGATCTCTAAAATCCCTAGTGGATCTTTAAATACCTATATGCTCTTCACTCCCGAGTCTCTCAGGGAGTTTTTTATTGAATGCTCACAATCACTTAGTTATACACATTCTAGTTAGAATGTGTCATTTATGATCAATTAGTAAAATGGTTTAGCCTATAAATATCTCTGCACTTATGCTATAAGGAGTGAAAATTATAAAGGGATTGCTGTTCAAATGGCATTCATAAAGCTATATGTGCATGGGTGTGTAAAAATATACCTTGGACAGGAGAAGACAAATTCGGAAATATGTCTCCATTATTACTAGGATTTGACCTGCGAGTAGGTTCCTGCAACCGTTTACTCCAGACATATAGACCTCTAAGAGGAGAGAGAAAGAATGCTTTCCTAAACCTGAGTCTTCAAGAGATTCTGATTTTTTCCCCATCAGGTGGATGTGCTCACTGGAGAGAAAAAGAGAGGGAAAGTGAGAAATCACCCCCCAAGGGGGATGACTACAGCACAATTCCTTCTCCATTCTCTTCTTGGGATTTTGGTCACATACACATACTTCATTGAATTACCACATCAAGCTAACTAACATATCCATCACTTCACATACTTAGCATTTCTTTACAGTGAGAACATTTAAAATTCACTCTTTTAAGCAATTCTGAAATACACACTTTTATTAACTGTAGTCACCATACTATGCAATAGATCCCTTATTCCTCTTATGTAACTAAAAGTCTGTATCTATTGATCAACATCTCCCCTTTCCTCGATTACCCACCTTTCTTCAGCTTCTGATAATCACCATTCTACTCTGTACTTCTGTTATGATTTCAACATTTTGGATTCTTCAAGTGAGATCATACAATTTGTCTTGTTTTGTCTGGCTTATTTCAGTTGTCATAATGTCTTCTAGACTCATCCATGTTGCAAATGACAAATTTTCCTTCTTTTTAAGCCATTCCACTGTGGGGCCAGCAGGTGGCGTGGTGGTTAAAGGTGCCAGACTGGCACATGGCTGACTGCAGTTCGAGACTTGATGGCTTGCTTTCTCATTTTCTCTCTCTCTCTCTCTCTCTCTCTCTCTCTCTCTCACTCTGTCCCTCTCTGGTTAAGTTAAAAATAAATAAATAAAATTATATAAAATATTCTTTAAAAATTAAATAATAAAGTATTCCATTGGGTGTTCATATTATTCCATATATCTGTTGACATGTACTTCAGTTGTCCCAATATCTTGACTACCATGAATAACGTTGCAATGGCAAAGAAAGAGTAGTAAGTAGAATCTTTAGGACCCAAAACAAAAATCTGCCAACTCTAAAACTCTTGTCAGGCAAATTTCTTTTTCAAATTATCAGTCCCTAGCATATTGAAAAATCTATGTGCAATAGCTTTGTAAACTAAGATTAGCCAACTGCCATTTTGACAGTAGAACTCTTCTAAGAAAAAATAGCAAAGAAAATTATAAAAAAATTAAAATTCTTTTGACAATCCATTTCAATCTAGAAGTCTCTTTCTTTTACTTAATTATTGAGATAACAATTTAAAATTGAACATCTGTTCGTGACGTTTATTTTGAGAGTGAGTGAGCACATGTCAGGAAGAGAAAGAGAGAAGTAAGGGAGAGTTAGAGATACATATTTTTGATCAGATCTCATCATGTTAAGATCCTCCTGCCTCAGCCCCTCAATTAGCAAGGACTACAGGTATGCCACGGATTGCAGCCTGCTTTAGGATGGTCAGGGAGCCAAACCTGAGCCTCCCTTGTGGCTTTAGCCATGTCCTCTCACTTGTGCCACCAAGGCTTGTTCCTGTTACTGACTCTTTAAAAATATATATATTTATTCATTTTTCCTTAATAAGCCAGATGTCATATATATGAATAGGAGCAAGAGAGAGAGAGAAAGGATTCCCCCAGTGGGTCATGGTCACACTGCAATCCTTTTTCCTTGAATTCTCCATCCTTTCAAGATCTTGGGCACATGTGTGTGTCAGCAAATAGGCACCTAGGCCAAGACCTGAGTGTTGGTCAGCTATGTGCAATCTAAATCACTGCACTACAGGCATGGCCCTTGTTCTTGACTTTTTAACAGTGCTTATAGTAAAGTAGAAATAGAAGAAAATTGCTTTAATATGATTAACAATAATAACTGCTTAATAAAGATAAAAATCATACAGTTTAACCTTAGCGTTAAGACTAACTATAACTAAAGACTTTTTCATTAAAGGAATAAATGAAGTATATCAGGTACTAAGGATATTTTTTATAGTGATAAAGCTATTTTGGAGATTCTAAACAATATAATAAGAAAACAAAGAGAAATAGGAGAGAGGTGTTTTACTATGATTGGGATAAAACTTACTATTTGCCACTTATATATTTTTTACTTATAAATTTCAAAACAATTGACTTTTTTAAGAAGCAATAAGAAGTTGAATAAGATACTCAAAATCAGTCAATACACAAAGATACAAATGTATTTGCTTGCATGTATACATTTTCTAAAAGCAACAATAAGTTAAAAAGTATAATGAAAAAAGTCTCTATAATAGCAATAACATACTTGGAACAAAAAGTATTTGGGAACAAATAAGCAATTGAAAGAATCTATGTAATTTTATATGAAGAAAATGCTACAACTTTTTTGGAAGATATAAAGAAGACATCAATAAATTCTAAATTTATTATCATCAATAAATTACAGCAGTGAACATTATTATGAGATTTGCTTTAACATATTGCACAATATTAAAAATATGCTATTAAAAGTAGTAATAATACAGGAATATAAAATATATCAATAAAACAAGAGCAGTGTCATAAAAGTATCATTTTAAGTCATGAAGAAAGGACAAATTATTGAATATATGTCATTGAGACTTTAAATATTAACATGAAAAAAGATATAACTTAAAAATTCCAAAAAATTATCTGGATCAGATTCTACAAAGAAGCAGTGAAATGTCTCCACACCTTGCACAAAAATAAAAAAGTATTGGGGCCAGCAAGTGGTGTGGTGGTTAAGGGTGCTGGACTCCTAAATGGCTGACTGTGGATCGAGTCCTGGACCTGGAGCCTTGCTTTCCCACTTTGCCTCTCATTCTCTCTCTCACTCTGCCCTGGTATGGCCAAATTAAAAAAAAAAAAAATAGATAAATAAAGTTAAATACAATAATTATTTTTAAAAATAAGAAAGTATTTATAATTTCAAAAATAACAAAAAGAAAACAAAACTCTGTGCTGTGTGATTAAAAGCATTATTTGAGATTTGAAAAATCAAAATGTTACTAGCATGTAGAGTCCAAGTCTGTTCAATCAAACAAAAGCAAGAGGTATTTTAGACCTTTTAACTTTCCTAAGAGTTTTGTTTTGGTAAATAAATTAAATGCTATTGTAGAAAATAGGAGAAATAGAGAATTATAGGGGAAATAAATATTTCATCATCCAATGATGACATTTATTAACATATATTTGTCCTAGTTGATATAATTTACTTAAATGGGCACATAGTCCACAAACTATTTTAAAAACTGTCCCCTAAATAATGTATTTTTTATAGTAATCCTTTTATGTTGTTTTCAACATAATTCCATTATATAGATTATCACAATATACCTAGCCATGACCTCCAGACCCTTAGAAATAAATGGTGAATGATAAATTCTTACTTTTTTTAGTTAATCTTCATCAGCCCTTTTTTTTCTTCTTTTTTTTAATGTTAGAGGGCACGTATGCATGTGTGTAATAGAGAGAGAATGAGAGAGCACACCCTAATGCCTGGTTAGGCCTTAGTTTCTTTATACCTAAAGAAACTAAGAGTTCATATTTTGAATATCACAGTAGGCCATATTTTCTTTTTCGTCCATTTCTGTCAGAGTTCTGGGCACACACATGAACACACACACACACACACACACACACACACTTAACATGTTTTTTGAGCCACTAGAACAGGGATTTGAACCATGGTTGGCCATGTGGGATCCAACTTCCTCTGCACAGCACTTAATGACTACACAACAGGGCCACCTCAACTCTGTCTTCTGATATCAGTTCCCATATTGCTTTTTTGTGGAATTTTCTTTCCCCAAACTTTTACAAGCTTGTTGAGAGTATAAATAAATGGCTCTGCCCACCCAACCTCCAAGTCAGGGAGTTTCTTTATATTTTGAATACCATAGTAGGAAAATAGTATAAATACACACGTATTCATTCTAATAACTGTAAGGCCTTGGTGAGATTATTTCTGCTATGAAATCCTGATTGATGCCATTTTCCTTTTTCTGTGCCTATTTCACTAGCCTTCCCGTCAATTCTGCAAGTTACTTAGTTTCTTTCCTGTTTAACATGGATGGAATCTGTGTGCTTGAAATACAACCAAAGAGAACTAATGGGGGCTGGCATTACAGACAGTACCAGGATGATCATTTTTTGTGACTACATCTTTACACATATTATTCCCTTAGAATGCATTTCTACCAGTGGAATTGTTGAGTAAAACACTTCATTTTATTAAAACTTTTGATAGGATCTATTACCTTATTCTTTGGAAATGTATATCAATTATTGTACTGACCAGCTGTTCCTGGAAGCACTAATTTCTATATATTAACATATATTTTATGATTAACATAGATTTTATCACTTTCTAAAAATTTGAGATGAATAATTTGCTTACTTTCAATTTGAGTACTAAGAAAATTGGACACATTTTCATTTCCTTTCCACATTACTTGCTTTTTTTCTTTTTTAATTTAGACAAGGTCTTGCTATGTCATGCTCCTCCTATCTCAGTCTCCCAGCTGGGACTACAGATGCATGCCATTATGGCTGGCCTTTAAATTGGACTGGGACTCAAACCGGTCCTCCACTATGGCCCCAGCCTGCACAGCACATGTCTTAGCCTATACCACCATGTCTGGACCTTCCCATTTCTCTGATGTTTGACTTTGTAATATTCTCACATATGCCGTAAACATTTCCTTGACTTGTCTTTGTTCAAAAATTATTAATTTAATTTTATTTATCATTATTATTTGTTAATTCACTATAAGGCACACACACTCACCAGAGAGAGAGCGAAAGCAAGTCTCCAGGTCCTGGACTTGAACCAAGGTCAGCCATGTGGGAGTTCAATGCCTTAACTACCATTCCATGTGGTAGCCTATCCTTGACTTCTCTTTTAAATTTGCACACACATATGCACACACACACACACACACACACTTAGAAGAGTGTCACATGAAAAGTGCCCGTGTGTGTTAGTTAATACATAGAAAATACTGAGAACATTATCTGGCACTTAATAATATCACAAATATGAGTGAGAACATCTCAAATGATTCCCTAAATCAAAGCCTCTGCCCTTTCAAGTACTGCAGATTAAAAATCCTATATATGATAGGGACTAGCAGTTGGTGTAATGGCTAGATCATTGGACTCCCATGTGGTCAACCGTGGTTCCAGTCCCAGACTGGTGGCTTAAACTCATGCCAGGCACGTGTGCGTGTGTGCCCAAGATACAGAGAGGAGAATGAGAAGGGATTGTGGCATGGCCATCCCCCCTGCAGGTGATTTCTTGCTTTTTGTCTCTCTCTGTCTGGTGAGCGCACATGCCCTATAGCAAATACCTTTCAAAAAAAAAAAAAAAAAGAAGACAAATCTTATATATGATATAAAGTTAATATGCTTCATGATTTTCCTTCAAGATTCTTCTTTTTCTTGTAATTTACTAAGGAATAATTAGGGAGAGAAGGAGATTGGGGAAATGAAGAAGTGAGGAAGGAAGGAAGGAAAGAAAGGAAGGGAAGGTGAAATGGAGAGAGAAAGTGGTTCACTGATTAAAGGAGCAAATACGCAAAAGACATTAATTAGCTTAGTTTCAGAAGCACCCCTCCTAAGGGTCATGGGCTTCCTGACCTGTCTCCATGTCTATCTCTTACTTGCATCTGCTCATTGTTGGAAGTTATCTTCACTCCTTTTACTCAGATCCCCATGAAATAGATTTAAGTTTCGTGAGCTGATAACAAGTGCAGTAGTATTTTCTTGTTATATTGTGCCTCTTAAAAGAAAGAAATGGCTTCTTTCTTATCTACTTCAAAATCCCAGTGTGAATATTTCATTTTAATGTTTTCAAATTACACTGAATAAAAAAGGCTTTGGTATTTTTCCCAAAATTCTAAATCTATTTTTAACACGCAGCTACTCCTTTTTATCATCATTTTATATATTTTAAATGACTATTGTGATCTTGACTACTTGCCAACAATATACTAGATGCTGGCAAACCTCTAGTGTTCTAGATAATATTTGTCTAATGAAGGTCCTTCCTATAAATACAAGTTCTTCTCTCTAAACCTCTCTATTTTCTTCCATACAAATGTTTATTCAATTACCATGTCTGACCATAATGATACCCTAAGTAACTCATTATCAATGTAACACTTATTGAACCATGTCTTTTAGGGTCCAGGGAAAGTACAATAATGGCTAGAATAATTTATCTCTTCTTCTGAAGTCCACAAACAATACACCTCATTGGAAAGGGGCTGAAAGACGCTAACACTCAGATTGTCTGGGGTTTTACTGGACGTGGGACATGGAATGACTTCACATAGTCAAAATCATTTCCTCCATCCCATCAGGATTTTTTATATGCATATGCATGTACCTGGCATATTTTTTTTTTTTGGAGAGTTTTTTTTTTTCGCTATAGGGCGCGTGCGCTCGCCAGACAGACAGAGAGAGACATAGAGACAGGAAGTGAGAAATCACCCCCCAGGGGGGATGGTCACGCTGCAATCCCTTCTCCTCCATTCTCCTCTCGGGATTTTGGGCACGCACGCACACGCGCCCGGCGTGAGTTTTAAGCCACCGGGTCCGGGACGTGAACCACGGTCGACTACGTGGGAGTTCAGCGACATAGCCATTACGTTAACTGCTGGTTCCCTACCTGGCATATTTTTTAACATGTCAAGGCTAAGACTTGATCACCTTATGCTGTGCTCTATGCACAGCACTTAAACACTGTGCTATGTGGGTGCCCCAGCAATTGTTGCAGACACTAGAGTCACTAGAGTTAGAAGTATCAGTAAGTAGATATTTAAACTTATACCCAATTTTATGAGAAAAAAATATTCCTAGTGTTACAAGGAAAACATTGAGAAATACTCCCAAAATAAATTATAATCCCTTTGTAGGATGAATAACAGACTGACTAAATACAGACTATGATAAATACCATAAGGGAGAAACTAATACCTTAGTTAAGATTTTAAAGGAGGAAGTGAGTACATCTCTGCTGGAGACAAGGAGAGCAGGATTCCCCCACAGCTTGGCCCAGCTGACCTGGCTCCAGACTCAACTCTGATCTTGCAATTTGTCATGATGCTGGAAATTGGGACCTTTATGTGGATTATCCTTCTACTGTTTCCCAAGTTTGTCTTAAAAATGCACGTGTAGTCAAACAATCTATAAGCTGAATTTTGGCACCACTGACCATCAGCATGTCACACCACAGCTTGAGTCTACAATCAGCATCTTGCTTTATTACTTTCTCTCTCTCTTCCTCCCCCTATGCCTCATCTTTCTCTTGTGATTGCACATGCCCTATGGTAAATTTAAAAAATATTTAATAATAATAAAATTAAATAAATACTCAAAAAACAAGCAGTATGCTGGAAGTACAATAAGAAGCAACAGCATAGGATTTGGGATCAGGCTGTGAAAAGTTTTGCCTTATTTAAGATACTGTCTTTAATAGAATAGGAAGTGGGAAAAATTAAAGGATAGCTAATAGAGGCATGAAAGGAAATGACTAAAACAAGGCTTAAAAAATTTGAACTTAGCAGCACTATGTAAATTGGATTGGAAAGTCGAATCGAGAGGAGAGAAGTCAATTGGGAGAGTGCTGCGATAAATCAACAGAAACTGATTTGGTGACAGAAGCAGAATGGAGAAAAGGGACAAGGATTGTGGCTACAATGTAGACACACACATGAAATTCGCTGCTCATGTTAACTCTTTCTTCCTAACAATGCAATTTAATAGGAAAATTCATTTTGAATCATGGTCTACCCTCTGAAGATTACATAATAAAAATCTGGAGTTTAATAATCCAGCCTCTAATCTTGGTTTCTCCTGTTTCAAAATGTGTAAACTTTGGAAATGATCCAGACTTCTCCATATCTCTTTTCTTACCATTTTTAAAAATTAGGCAAATATCTTCCTCTTGGGGTTGTTAGAATTAAATACACACACACACACACACACACACACGCGTGTGTATGTATATACACACACATACAATGACACACTATATATACATGTGTGTATATATGTATGTACTGTATATCTTATATACTATATGTGTGTGTATACATAATCACTTTATACATATACAGGCAGATCCACACTGATTTCCTTCACCAATTCTATTTACTTCCTCTTCAAAAGTGCTCCACCAAATTCTCTTGATGAGAATTAGTTTCTTTTCATTGCCCTTGTAAGCATGTTTTGTAGCTATATATAGCCACAATATAGGTAAGGAGAACTATAGATATATTCTCTATTAAATGTATGTGTGTATATTAAATGTATGTGCATATATATCTCTGTGTATACATATATATGTATATATACACATATAAGTATACTCTAGATAAAAACATCACTACTGCTCTAGATGCTAAGCTTTATTTTTGCATTTAATTGATTTCATAGTATCAAGTGTGTATTTATAACATCACTTAATAAATGTAAATTGTGCTGAAATAAATTTATTTGCTAAGTTCTCCCTCTCAAGATATTTGAAAATATGGATCTGATTCAGATGTAGAATTGAAAGAGGGCTAAGAAAGCTCTATTTTCCATCTAGTTTCTTTTATTATTCTTTAAATCTGTGTCAGCTAACTTTCTCCTCCCTCCAGTTAACCTGAGCCCAAGATTAAGGCACCATTGTTTGCTATTTCCCCCACAGGAATTTGCAACTCAAAGTATTCAGTATGGAATAGGGAACTCTTACTTGCTTTTCCTTTTTTTCCTTTCTATTTTCCCTTTCTTTCTTTCTTTCTTTCTTTCTTTCTTTCTTTCTTCCTTCTTTCTTTCTTTCTTTCTTTCTTTCTTTCTTCCTTTCTTCCTTTCTTCCTTTCTTCCTTTCTTCCTTTCTTCCTTTCTTTCTTCCTTTCTTTCTTTCGTCTTAAAATTCAAATCTGCATTTATTGGGTGCTGTCAACATAAAAAAGCCAGCCAACCTGAGCAGACAGAGGTAAATTAGATCCCTGAATTTTGCACTATATCGTAAAGAAAACAATATAAGAAAATTTTAGGTACTGACATTAAATGTTATAATTAGCAATTTTAGTCATAAAGTATTATAGTTTCGAGAAGTCTTCGAACAGAACCAAGAGGATAAAATGGTGGGAAGAGATAGCTGAAAGTTGATAAAGTAATTAATTTCTGTTTCCCCACCAAGATTTTACTTATGTTAATTTCCATGTGAAAGTTAAGACTCTTGCCAAAAACACAACTTGACATAGTTACTGTTGAGTTCCTTGGACAAGAACCAACCAAGAAATCAACCTACAGGTTCAGTTGCTTACTCAACCATTTCTGGTTCAAGGAAACCTGACTCATTCTTTATGAAACTTGATTCATCTCATCACTGATACCTAGTGTCTCTTATCTCTCAATATGCCACATCAACTTAGTAGCTTCTCTCTTTATGCTGAAGCAGGCATTCTCTTTATGTACCGACTAGTTAAGTACACTGTCTAGTCTTCAAAAATTCACATCATGCAGTTTTAATCTAATAGCCACAAGTAGTCTAGAAGAAAAATCTTCCCATTTTTGGGAAGATTTTTGGTTGCATAACCCATTTATTATTTTTCATTGAGATGACTGGACCCTTAAACTGTGAAATCATGTCTCTTTTAAGTAAGTGGAAGCTTTTAAGATCTATATTACAAGAAAAGTTAAGGATCAAAAAGTGTTGCAACTATTACTTTAAAAAGTAGATATTTTCCTTTTGAATATTCTACTTCTGCAAAATTTTCTCTTTCTCGATGGTGTAGGTGCCCAGGTACAAAAAACATTGAGTAACAAGGAGTAGTATAATATAAACTGTGCAGTATAAACAGGA
The DNA here is from genome assembly GCA_026018925.1 of Tupaia tana. NCBI lineage: Eukaryota > Metazoa > Chordata > Mammalia > Scandentia > Tupaiidae > Tupaia > Tupaia tana. The sequence continues at coordinate 29,955,423 of JAKSZU010000001.1, read as the reverse complement.
GAAATAAAAAGAATAACTAAGGGAAAACAACAGTACTAATAGTAGATACTGGAATAAGAGTGGCTTATAGAAAAGATAATCATGGGAAGGAATAGTAATATGGAGATTGGAGAAATAAAAGAATTAATCTAAAAAGCACAAATCTCCCTACTGAGCAGCAACAGTGTTGACTAGACTACAAATCCATTTCTTGGGAAGAAATACATTATCTAGATTCCCTTGAAAATTGATATATTAGTCTAAATTTAAGAATAATGAAGCTGGGTGAGATCCATAGCACAATGGCTAAGCTCTATTCATTGGAAGCCAGATCCCAAATGGCTAACCAAGGTTTGAATCCTAGCCTGGAGGCTTGAAAAAACCCCTGGGAGCATGAGTGCCCCAAATCCTGATAGAGTAGAAAACAGAGAAAAAGGATTATGGTATGACCATGCTCCCTTGGGAGTACTTTCTCTCTCTCGCACATGTCCCCTGAGTTAAAAACAAAAAAGATAAAGTTACTTTTTGTTGCTATTCTGCTTCAGCAAAATAGCAAAGTCATTTATTGATAAATGAGAAATGTTGTATTCTTTTTATATGCATTGTCATTGGATACCTCCAAAATAATTCAAACAAAGGTAGCAAAACAATGTGGAAATAATTCTGGACTTTGAGACTAAAGATTCGATCCCCCTCACATATGCATATGTACATAAACATATGTACATATAGAAATTATTTCTTTGTTGCCTCATGGCTAACAAAATTATTTTATGTGCATACAGTTTTGTAAAAAATTTTATTTATTTTTCTCCAGAACAAACTCAGTGCAGATATGTATATATAAGTATACCATGTAGTCTACAAAAATTCAAAAATGAAGATTTCAAAAAGACCATGAAAGAATATAATTAAAATATGAGTCAATTTTGGTGCAAAAAAATTTTAAATCCATGTATTGTTTTTTTCATAATATGAGATTTCCACAAACTTTTTGAAGACCCTTGTATATATTATTAAATTTATCTAAGATTTCATGTCCTTATCTATAAATTTAGATATTATTTAAGTTAATTTTCCTCAATTATCTCCCCCATTTGTATCTTTTATGGGCAATCAATTTATGATCTAATTGTATATAAACATTAAACAGATATATCATAAAAATATCAGATGAACTATTAGGTAAATTTGAATTTCTCTCTCTCTCTTTTTTTTTTTCTTTTGGAGAGGTTTTTGCTATAGGGTGTGTGCACTCTCCAGAAAGACAGAGAAACAGAGAGACAGAAAGCGAGACGTCGTCCTCCCCCCACCCCAGGAAGGATGGCCATGCCACGATCCCTTCTCCTTCATTTTCCTCTTGGGATCTTGGGCATGGACACACACATGCCCGACATGAGTTTAAGCCACAGGGTCTGGGATCTGAACCACAGTCAAATACATGGGAGTCCAGTGACATAGCTATCACGCCAACTGCTGGTGCCAGAATTTCTTGTTATTAAAATAACATTTAAGTAAACATAGAGATCACAGGGCTCTCTTTTTTAATCTCATGAAATATTTGATTTAATACAGAAACCAAAATTACAATAAACCTATGAAAATACAAAAACCAAAACCTAAAAGATTTCTAAAATTTACCTCATAAATCTTTTAAAAACTATTGAAAACCAGAAATTCTTGTTATCTATCAAAATTTTTATTAATCATTGAATAACATGCTCAACAATTTTCTAAAGGTGTTTATAAGTGTAGAAATTCCCTAAACTCAAGGAATTTACAGTCTAATTAAAGAGCCAAATCTATTCAATGAGAGATAATAGCAATCAATCAAAGACAGACTATAAATATCAAGGAGTTACATAAACTCTCAATGCTATAGAAATTCAGATATGGAGTGACTTAGACAAGGGAAGACATTGTCAAGAAAATGAAACTTGAAAGATACATCAAATTTGACAGAAGATGGAAGAACCTTCCAAGAAAAAGGGATATAAACCAAGATGCAGGAATAGAAATAATCTGATTTATTTTTGAAGGCGAAGAAATCATGTCTGACAAAAACTGAGCATGTGTAAAGGGAAATAATACAGAATTGGTAAGAAAAAGAAGGAAATAGAATGTAAGGATTCCTTGAAAAATTATAAACTGTAATAGTATATTGGCAAGAGTCCAGAGTTAAGGAGAACAATAAGAAGCTACATTCACTAGTGTAGCCCCCATGGGAATGAAGGAAAGAATGATCTTTGCAGGTATAACTCATAAATGACTTGTCATTGATCTTCAATCAATCTAAAGGCATGTCTATTTTTATCTTCCTTCAGATATAGTGATGGCTTTTCAGGCACTAGATGTCACTGTTCTACTTAAGCAAAATAAAATCTAGTCATTCTGAAATCATAATTGCATCTAACTAATGACATCTACTGAATGTAGATCTGAGTCTCCTTTATGTGTTTCAAAATAATTTCAAAATAAAGCACCAAGGATTTGTCCCTACTGCAGTCTGGAAAAAAAATTAGCTCTGTAGTTTTCTTTGATGTTTTCTAAGCTTTTTTTTTGAACGAGCAAGTAATATGAAAAAGAAATCAATTTATTCTACAGAAAAGTGAGAAGAAAATTGAACATTTATACCATTGAAATATGAGAAAATTTCTACTATATAAGAAAAAATTTGCCTTTTTTTTTTTTTAAAGGTGTTTACCATAGAGCATGTGTGCTCATTGGAAAATGACAGAGAAAAGGAAAGTGAAAATCACCTCCCCAGGGGGGATAGTCATGCAGCAATCACTCTCCTCTATTCTCTTCCCAGGATTTTGGGCATACATGTACATGCACCAGGCATGATCCTCAGGCTGTGAAGTCCAGGACTTGAACTATGACCAGCAATGTGGGAGTTTAACATTTTAACCACCATGCCACCTGTTGGCCCCAAATTTGGTAGTTTTTATACACAGAAAACAAAACCAGAATCTCTTTGTCTTATCACCCTGTAATTCAAAAAAAATCTATCCCTCAATTTATAGTTTGACCTTTGACCTCCTTGTAATTCCCCATTGGGTTTAATCATGAAGGCATAGGCAGTTTCATACTAAAAACAAAACAAAATAACAATCCCAAGGGATTAATGAGCTCTCTCTGCTTTCTGATTTAGAGTTGATCAATTGGACACTCTTTGAGACTTTGATCTTGGGTGCAAAGACCCAGTACAATGAAAATATTTCTTTTTTTTTTTTAAAGAATTATTTTATTTAACTTTATTTATTTATTCATTTATTTCATTTTTTTTTTAAATTTGACCAGAGAGGGACAGAGCGAGAGAGAAAGAGAGAGAGGGAAAGTGAGAGAGCAAGCCTCCAGGTCCAGGACTTGAACCGTGGTCGGCCATGTGGGAGTACAGCGTCCTTAACCACCACGCCACCTGTCGGCCCCAACAATGGAAAAATGTCTTTAGGAGCAGTGGGGGTGCTATGCTGATACTGACCGGACCATCTGTTCTTGCTAAGGGACTGTTGTTGCACTTGTGGCCAATTTCTCTAGAGTCCCCATGATTCCTGGGTGTTTCCAAGCCTGGTCCTCCCATTTCTTGTTAAATCCATGAGTCACCCTAACACTGCCTCAATCTCACAACACACACACACACACACACACACACACACATATATATATATATATATATATATATACACATAAATCATAGCTGTACAATAAATTTCCTTTATCTTATGATGACTGGGGTCAGGTTTTTTTTCAGTCTTTTTTTTTCTTTAAATTTATTTATTCTTTACATTAATTCACTATAAATCATTACAGCATACAGATGAATTTTCCATCCAAAATACACTGTATACTGGCTCAATCAAGTACATCAACATACATGTTATCAGCAAATAATTTTTCATTTCTTATGTCTTCTATACTTTGTTTTTTTAGTTTGCCATCCTTGATTGCCTATCCCTCACCCTCTGCCATGCCCCACCCTCCTCCCACATTGTCTCTGGCATTCATGGTTGCTTTCTATGCCTTCCCCCCCATTTAATTGATTTGCTAATGAACTTAATTAGTCTAAATATTTCCAATAGCTAGCACAGCTGATATATACCTATTCATGAACCCAAGTTTGACTTTAGGCATAAACCTCAGTGAGTAGAATGAACATACTATAAAGTAGTACCTAGCTGGGGCTATATAGCTTACTGCAGTCATCAAATATGCATTTTTTTAAAATTTCTATACGAACAGTTTTACCGTTTTTTTTTTCCTCCTGAAACTTTTTTTTAATTACTTAACATTCATTCCCTGAGCATCAACACAACATACTAAATGTGGTTTCCCATCTAGAATAAACTGCATAGTGGCTTAATCATGCATGTTATCATCAATAATATTCCATTTCTACTTTCATATATATGTATATATATGTTTTTTACCCCATGTTTGACCCTATGCCCTTTCCCACTCTCTTATTACACTATCTCTGCTATATACAGTTGTCTTCAATTCCTTTTCTCCCAACATTTTATTGATCACACAATATCATAAGTAATCTAACTACTTTCAATAGCAAGTTCAGCTGGTAATTTCAAGAAAAGCAGTTTTGAACTGGTAATGATATTTCCTTGAAACTTTTGTTGCTTAATCACACAAAATACAACAATAACTTAAAACCACAGCTTGCAAAGTAATATAAATACTGTGCTAGTATTAATTGGTCAACTTTGCCTTGTCAAATCCTTGCTTGCTGAGCCTCTAGGGTTGGGAGAAATACGAAGGAATAAGTTCTCGAAAAAGCAATCTTTTATGTACCTGGCCACCAAAGAGCCCATCTGAACTTCAGAAGGCTTTTTTATTTTTTACTAGAACTACCTTAGCACATAATTATCTTGAACCTGTAAAATTCTAGTTTTTGGACACCATTCCTTTAACATCCTTCTTGGCATCTTCTTGGGAAAGTTGAAGAAGCTGAAAGACAATTTATGCTGTTTAGAAAATTACTGTAATAGAAAGTGTCAGGACACAAGCTGGAATTTCAGAACTGACAGGGCCCCATGGCAAGAAGAGAAAACTGATTAGGCAAAGCTTCTTCCCAGAATTTTAGCTACTCCTATGCTTTCTTTTTGAAAGTAACCTAGTGTGATGAAAAGGTCAGGGACTTCAGGTACAGTCAGACCAAGGTTCCATCCCGGGCTTGGCTGTTAGTCACACTAACAATTTACTAATTCTGAGTTTTCTTTTCTTTAGATAGAAAAAATGCTTCTGCTTCTCAGAATGGTAAATTTAGAGTTTCTTGCAAGGAGTACATTAGAAATGCAATTTCATTTCCTCTCTTCTTTCTCTTTCTCTACTCTCACCTACAGTAGACTGGAGGCCTCAGATGGCTAGCCCAAATAGATGAGGGATAATGAACAGTACATGAAAAGGGACCACACATTCAAAGTTCTCCGATAATCATAAAATTACTGACCTCTGGAGTTAAAAAGAATATTACAGCTCTCACACATTTGTGGAAGGAACTAATGCAGAGAATTTTAAGGTCATTTCAAGGTTTACAGCAAATTAATAAGCAAAAGCATTTATTTTAAAAATGCCTTATTTCACAGATTTCCCATTGAAATTGTTATATTTCTAAAAAAACAGTTATAAAGATTTCTGTTACATAATGACATGTCCCAAGAGTATTTGCATTTTAAAATACTGACAAAGAGATAAATATACAATATTATTCTTATTTTTTTATATATATACGGGGCATTTCTAGCTGTACTCAAATAATATAACGCAAGAGGTCTACCTATCTGGATGGTGTAACCAATAGAATCTGAAGACACTGTAATGACATGTCTGAAGGCTCATTTCTTTTTTTTCTTTCCTCTTTCTTTCTTTCATTTTTTTATTGTTTTGTTTTAAAATTTAGAAAATTCAGAAAAGTATAGAGAAAAAGTAGTCTTGTCTAATTCAACTAACTGAAAAGATGTCTTTTAAGTCTTTGCTTTTTCTTGACCACACACTCTTCCTTACTTTCTTTAATGCATGAGCATTTCACAAAAGTTTAAGTAAACAATGTGTATGATTCAGAACTTTCCACACTTAGGCCAGACTCATGCAAGCTTAATTTGTAGTAAGCAATAGTCAGTGTATCCACAGTATTTCACAGTTTATAAAGTACTCACTGGTACATTATGTTACTTATAGTTTGTAACCATAGCTCTTTAAGGGGGAGGATAGAAAATTGTATTTAGGAAACAAGGTATAGTCACATCAACAAGCACAAGTTCTTGCTTTCATCTGAAAAGATCATTATGCGCAATGTGGTGTGTCTATTTGTACTTTATATCTAAAAGAAAGATGCTCTTCCCAATAAATATCGATTCCCCAAGGAAAGTAACACTTATATGTCTCATAATTATAAGTATGAAAACAACTTAAAATGCTATGCAGCCCTGATGTCTCACTATGCTGCACAAATTTGATAATCTCTACAGAAAATAATATTAATAGAAAGGCAAAGTAATTTTAAATCTTATACTAATTTAGAAATATGGAGAGTGAAAAAGAGAAAAAGAGTAAAGATAGTAATAAACACTTGACTTTTAAACTAATGTCTCTGGTTCATTACAGAAATAAGTTACTCTTTAATGTTGCCTTACTTTTTCTTTTTTTATATATAGGGTGTTTTCCCCTGCCAAGATAGACAGAGAGAGAGAGAGAGAGAGAGAGAGAGAGAGAGAGAGAGAGAGAGAGGAAAAGTGAGAAACAGGAACCCACAGGGGATGGCCATGCCACGCTCAATCCCTTCTTCTCTACTCACCTCTCAATTTTTTTTTTTTTTTGGAGAGGTTTTTGCTATAGGGCGCTTGTGGTCGCCAGAAAGACAGACAGAGACAGAGAAACAGAAAGCGAGAAATCACTCCCCAGGGGGGATGGCCAGGCCGCAATCCCTTCTCCTCTGTTCTCCTCTCAGGATCTTGGGCACACACGCACATGCGCCCGGTGTGAGTTTAAGCCACCGGGTCCAGGACTCGAACCGTGGTCGGCTACATGGGAGTTCAGCGACATAGCCATTACATTAACTGCTGGTCCCTCTACTCTCAAATTTGGAGGACACCTACCCAGGCGCCTGGCCATCAGTTCGGGACTGGAAATACCCCGTTGGCGGTGTGGAATCTAGCTGCCTTAACCTCCATATCTGCCGGCCCCCGTTGTGTCCTTGCTTAAAAATTTTTAAAAATGTGTAGTATTCCATGAAGTTAGGGATCACGTCTATCTTGCATAGTGGTGTAGCCCTAATTCTTAATGCCTCAGTGAATCTCTAGTACCTAGCACATTTGTGCATTAGAGGAGATTTTAATAAATATCTGTTTAATGAATATATTCAGTTCTTAATATCTTCACAAATTAAAAAAATAAAAATAACTCAAACATTCATACTTAAAAATAACATTTTATGACCTTGAAATTAATGTTAATTAATTTTGATAATAAAACCAGTTCATAATTACAGTATTTGAGACTCTCTGTAACACTTTTAAGGTATATGCAAAGGAAAAACAAACACTGTTCCTGCCTTCAAAGAACAGATTCTACAATTAAGAAATGTGTCTGGTGTGCTGAGAAATGCACATTTGAAAGTAAAACATGAAACTATTTTAAAAAGACCCAGCTTATAACACTTGGTAGATAAATTTCTCATTGTGCTTCCATTAATGGACACTTACCAGAATTTTTTTTTTAAAAGAGGTTTTGCCCTGGGCATGTGGACTCTCAGGGGAAAGAGAAATCATGGCCCGAAGGAGATGGCCATGCCACAATCCCTTCTTCTCCATCCTTCTCCTGGGATCTTGGGCATGCACACATGCCCAGGGTAAGTTTAAAGACACTGGGGTCTGGGACTCAAACCGTGGTCAACCATGTGGGAGTCCAGCAACGTAACTGCTATGCCATCTGCTGGCTCCATACCAGATCTTAACTTTATGCTCGAATTGCATGACTGCACTTTCAAGTGGCTTCGTTTATAATGGCTTTATATTTACATGTAAAAGAGATGCATCCAAGACTCCAAGAGAAATTCACTTAAACTCTGCATGCTAAATGGACTTCTAAATCTATGAAGAGGAAAAGGTGGGTACATTGAGTATTCTGGGGTGGAGACACCCAAGAGAGGTGGGAAATACAAAGGAGGATCAAATATTTACATACACTGACTTATCTGATAATTTACCAATGATTTCCCCAACTGGTCAATGTGGATTGGTTGAAAAGAAATGAGATAAAAGTACCCAAATTTCTTAACTCTCCCACAGTATCTAACAGGAAAAATTCTAAGAAATCATTTTATTTCTGTGTGTGTTAGGCCATAGAAACTTGTTGAAACAATTTTTAAAGTCTATATGTAAGCAATTATTTTGAAATGATCTTCAAGTCTGTACCGTTTAGAGAAATCCCATCAAATGGATTTTCTTTTTTTATGTTTTTAAGTGTACTCATTGTCTATCATACTACATTGGAGAACAAACAATATCTAGCCTTTTTTGATTAATAGTACAGGGACTATAGGAATAGGAAAATAATTATTTGTTGCTATAGATAGCAAGATATGTATGGATTTTCAGTTACAGTAGCTTGTACTAACTCTGCCCACAAGGAAGATAAAACCTTGGAGAGAGTTTGATGGAACATTTGCAGAAGAGAAGGATCAATGTTAACAATGTTATAGCATTCCCCACACACAAGTGGCACCAAGGTCATATATTCTGCTTGGCCAAAGCAGAATATTATGAAAGTTTCCTGAAAGGGCAAAGCCAATACTTATTTTTTAAATTAAATATAAGATAAAACTTTTGTGTATTCTGTTAGTGGTTATATTTATGTGTTCCTGCAAAGGTGAATATAGCCAAATAATTGGTTCTGTTTCTTCAGGTACCTTATGTAAGTTCCTTTGTTTAAAATTTTTAAAGATAGTGGACACAGGATATCTTAAAATACCACTTCCTGCTTACATTTCTAAAAACACTTGATGTTTATCTGTAATCAATTTATTGTAAAAAATAGAAATTCATCACTGCATAAAACTCAAATTATTAGAAAAGAAATTGAGTTAAGAGCCACTCCCTCCTCCCCCAAAACCTACCTACTGGGGAATGAAGTTTGACCTTGGAATATATGGAAGATAAATAACAATGCTTCTGATATTTTTCTCATGCACAAACTACATTTAGAATTTTATATTTTTGAATTCTTCATGAAAAAATAAAGCTCTTGATGAAAAACAAAAAAATACCATCATCAGTCATCTGAGCTATTTTGGTGAGGAGAAAGAAAAAAGTTATTTATGTTTCTTTTCAAATTATGCCATATATATTATCTCATGTAGGTGTATAGCTCTTAGTTACTCAATCATTATTCCATCTCCACATTTCAATCAATGCTACCAAACTCAGCAATAAGAGTATTCTCTGAAGGGTTCATTTTACTGGACTACACACTTGGCTTGAATTGTTTCCATCTACCACTGTCACCACTGAAGTTAAAGATACTCTGCTATGGGACAAGACACTTGTTTACAAGCAAATCCCATCTCAAAGCCCAGAAAAGAATGGACAAGAGTAGAGCAGAGGGGAAATTATGACAGAATCTCCCTGGAAGCTTGAGAATGTACCCACCCCCTTTTTCTATTGGACTCTGTTCTTCCCACCCCGTGTGAAATTCTTTAGCTATATCTCTGCATAAATTAATCCACATTGGAAAATCCCAAGAGGACCAGGTAGGAATTTCTAGTGAACTATGTAAAGAATATAATTTTTTCAATTCAATGAGATGAACTTTCTATTTATTTCTTTCAAAAAAAAGAAATTGAAGTGCAGCTTTAAAGTGTTAAAATGGATCATGAGGCATTTTCAGACAATTATCTTCAAAGTAGAACTAGTTGGCATTTCTTGCCTATAATCATTTCTCTTACAGGCAATAGAGTACTAACTTACTGCATAAATTTGGCTTTCAAATTGTTTAGTACATGCACCCACATGGACGTTTTCATATTTCATGAATGTGTTGAACACATCAAACAAATCCAAGAAAAATTTGAGCTCAAATATCATGTTGAAATAGTTTTTAAATTTTTTTCTTCTTTTAAATTTGGGTTTTTGTCATGTGCACTCACTGGAGAGAGACAGAGAGAGGGACAGAGAGAGAGAAAGTAAGAAGTCAGACACCTCTCCCCACTCTGGGAGATAGCCATGCCACAATCTCTCCTCCTACATTCTTCTCTCTAGATTTTGGGCATGCATGCTCACATACCAGGCTTTATGTACAAGAATCGAGGTCTGGGACTCAGACCTTGGTTGACCATGTGGGAGTCCAGCACCTTAACTATCACGCCACCTACTGGACCTTAAAAGTTTATTTCTTTTGAGAGAGTGATACAGGGATCACAGAGTTTTGTCAAGCCATGATCTCCATCCCAACATTTCAGTCAGCCAAGATCATGAACACATCTGCAGGCACACCTGTAGTGTTCAGGCCGTCCTGGGAACTGAACCTGGGGCTCCATTATCATGCAACACTCTACTATTTCTACCACTATGACTGTGCTGGGATTTTTCTTTTTTTCTTTTTTACATAAATAAGTATTGCTTAAGGACAGCTGGTCTATAAATCATTATAAAGGAAAGTAAAGCAAAGAAATACATGGAATGACCAAGCCATGACACTGTCTTCATTCCAGAATACTCTAAGAGCACTTCCCACCATTAGAATATGTCAAATATTTAAGGTATAAAGAAATAATAGTTCTTTGTCAGAGTTTGAGGGCTAATCAAAAAGGTTCCTCAGTATTCTAAGTAGTCTTTATTAATGACAATACTAGGTACTGTTTAGTGAACACTGACATCATGAAAGTGCAAAGTATAAATATGTATATATGTATACATAAAATCATTATTTTATTGATTTTCACCCTACCACCCTTTAATGATGACATGTTTAGTTTTCAACTTTCAGTGGAAAGGTTATAAACTAGGAGAAATAAAAAGGTACCAATAATATCACTACATATATTTCTAACACAAAACAGTGTTATTTTGGCTATGCCCTTTAAGATACTCTGTACCACAGTGGAATAATAAAACTTAACCATCATAAACCACAAAATGCCTATGATATTTGAGTCCCAAAGGAGCAAGGATCTTAGCATCCAATCAAATACTTTTATTTTACAGAGCAGAAAACTAAAACTCAAAGTGTTTGATATGCCCAAAGTCAGACAGTAAGTCAATGATGTGAATAAAATGAAGCTTTGTTGTTAGTGAAATACTTCTTTTTCTTTTAATTTTTTTTGAGAGTTTTGTTTTGTTTTGTTTTGGCTATAGGGCATGTGCGTCTGCCAGAAAGACAGAGACAGACAGACAGAAAGCGAGAAATCACCTCCCAGGGGGGATGGCCACGCCACAATCCCCTCTCCTCCATTCTCCTCTCAGGATCTCGGGCACACACGCACACACACCCAGCATGAGTTTAAGCCACCAGGTCCAGGACTAACCGCGGTCGACTACATGCGAGTCCAGCAACATAGCCATCACGCCAACTGCTGGTCCCTATGAAATACTTCTTAAATATTTTTTCAGTGTTAACTTTCCCCCCTCAGTCTAAGACTTAATATGTTTTATTTAAATAATTTATATCTTCAGAAATTATTTTTTAAATTTAGTTGATGTTTGCTTATTGTGTGTGTGTGTGCTTTATGTGACTAAAAGCAGAAGTGTCACTAAAGATCAGAATGGTCATACATCAGAAAATATTCTCCTTCCATTTTTACTGATTCTTTTAAAGAGTTAAAGTCTTATTAAAATTCTCCTTGAAATTTACATGCATCAGTCCACATACCAAAGACAAACGATGCGCTCTTTCTTGCCTACGCAATACTGAGTTCATCAGCCGTAAAGGAACACCAAGTGAGGTATGGTTTATTTCCTCTAAAACCGAATGGATAATTTTAAGGCTCATTAAAATTATAATTTCAGTTTAAATGGCTGAACGACGATAGTGGTAGTTTCCCCAGTTGGTTTCTTTCAGTGTCATATTTGTTACCACAAAAGCTTTATTAATTATCTGTTGAAGTTTTCATCATGATAATAATAATCAAAGAATAATAGTTTGGTTTTCCAAGAAATATGAAAAAGCCATTAATTTGGCCAAATGATTAAAATAAAACAAGAGTAATGTTATTTATATAAGTAGTTAAGTTTAGCTAGATGGGGACTTTGGATCATTGATAAGCTAATTTTTTTTTGTAATTAAATCACCAATGAAAAAGTTAAAAAATAAACATTAAATTGCCAATATTATTATTTCTTTTTATTGTCATTTTTAGAGAGAAATTTTTACTATAGGGCACGTGCACTTGCTATAGAGATGGAGAGAGACAGAGAGACAGAAAGTGAGAAATCACCCACCCCCAAGGAGGGATGGCCATGCCACAATCCCTTCTCTTCCAGTCTCCTGTCAGGATTTTGGGCACACACGCACATGCACCTGGTATGAGTTCCAAGCTGCTGGGTCTGAGACTCGAAGCACGGTCGACTACATGGGAATCCAGTGATGTAACCATTAAGCCATCTTCTGGTCCCCTCTTGTTATTTTTTAAGACAAGGTCTTAAGATGCTTCTGTCTCAGCCTCCCAAGTAACTGGATTATGGGTGCATGTCATTGCATCTGACTGGTTACATAGGCCAGGAATCAGATTAGGTCTCCTCTGTGGCCTCAGCCCACAAAACACAGCATCTCACCAGTGTACACTACTGCAGCTGGGCCTTAGCACTTCCTCAGAGTTAAGTTTATAAGACAATATGGATGTCACTGTTTATTTTCCTCAATATGACTAAATGGTATTTTAAGTTATATGATAGTAAACTGTAACAGTGAATTAACTAGCATGGTATCTGGATCCCCCTAGTAATTCATGTGACCTTAGATAAATTACCTGAGACCTACCTAGGCCTCAGTTTCATGATAATATTGTCAACTATTTCAATAAGCTGAGGTAAATATTAAATACAAAGTATTTAGAATGGTGATGAGCACATAGTAAACACTCAATAAATGCTGGGTATGATTATTATTGTTAGGCTATATTCACTGGTACTGACACTAATTTATTCAAAGCTTGTGTAAACAGTCTTCCATAGATGATAATAAGAGGTAATTTATGGTTTAATGATGTTTGCTTTATACTCAATAAATAAAATTTTGACTAAATCAAACTCAGTAAACAATGCAATGTGATTTTTTTGTGGCCATAATTTTTGGTAATTACAAGGAAAATTTTCTTTTGAATTGTACTGAAGTCCCATCATGTAAGATCCTGATCGCAAGATTATTTATCTTGCTCCTAAAGGAGTTTTGTCATAGTAACAAAGCAAATAAAAGTACGGTGCCAATTTACTATGAGATTATTGTGTCCTTTTCTTAGATTAAACAAACCAGTAGTGGTAGCTTGTCTCTCTTGGTAAAATGATAGTACTACAAATTTGGTAACTTAATCAAGTGCTGAGAGACCATTTGAAAAATACATTTTAATCTCACTTTTTCATCTTCCTCATACAGTTTTGTTTGTTTTTTAAAATATTTCATTTACTTAATAGAATCACAATTCACTATTGTCAAAAGCTGCTATGATTAACAGGGATAAATAGACTAGGTTGAATACTTGCAGAATAATAAGTTGGGCAGACCCTGTAATCCACGTTAAGGGAGCCACATCCCATATGGCTGAATAGAGTTTGAATCTCCAACTCTGCAGTTCATAAAACGTGCTGGCCCTTGTGTATATGTATGACCAAAATTCCAAGAAGATGGAGAAATGTGGCCATGCACATTAAAGGGTAATTTCCCCTTCTCTTTCTCTCTTGACCTCTCTCCCTAGTGAGTTCATCTGCCACCTGGAAATTAAAAAAAAAAAAAAAATTAATAATAAATAGGAGTGAAAATATTTGCAAAAAATCTGAGAAATATTGAATTCATACTAATTAACAAGAAACCATTAAGACACTGATATAAATAATATAGAAATAATAATTTTTATAAACTCAATATTTTCTTTCATGTCTAAAATTAACAAAGAGTTTAACAATATTATCAGATGCATAAATGTGATAGTATTGTTCTGATAGCAGTGGTACCCTCAATATTATCAGAAAGAATAAATTGTAACATCTTCTAAAGAGTAAGTTTGAAATATACTCAGAACATTTAAAAGACAACACTTTTTTTTTTTTGAGAGAGAGAGATTTTTGCTACAGAGCGTGTGCCCTCGCTGGAGAGACAGAGATGGAAAGTGAGGGGGAAAAAAAAAAAAAAAAAAACAGGGGGGATGGCTATGCTACAATTGCCTCTCCTCCATTCTCCTCTTAGGATTTCGGGTACACATTTACACACACTCGGTGTGAGTTTCAATTCACCATGTCTGAGACTCAAACTGTTGTCAGCCATGTAGGAATCTAGCGCCTTAACCACCACGTCATCTGCTGATCCCAAGATATCACTTTTTGATCTACTGATTTTACTTCCAGGAAACTACTGTAAGAGAATAATAAAACATACACATAAATTATGCCCACAGATTTTTATTAGCATGTTATTAATATTGTTTATATAACAGTAGCAAAAACTGAAGAAAATCAGTCTCCAACAATAGGCAAATACATAAATAGTCAAAATATATCTATTTTATAAAATAATATGTAGCTATAAAGGTAGTACATATGGCCAATATTCAATAAGATAAGAAAATGGAATCAAATTCACAAAATGATAACAGTGGCAGTCTATAGATTTTAGAATTTGAATGCATCTAATTTTGTCTGTGTAGATTTTTATATTCTCCAACTTTCTTACAACAAGCACTTATAAAATATATAGTCAAAAATAATTTTCTAAAAAAGTGTTTTAAAGGCAGTTAGGCATCTACCTGTGGTCCTAGAGCAACAGAACTGAAAATATTTTTCCTAATTGCAGTGAAAAGAAGCAGAAGCTTGTCAACTCTAAAATCATTATTAATATTTAAGCATAAAGATCTGTTGTCACTTTACTTCATAGTAGTATTTCCTGAAGAATGGTAGAGAAGTTACCTTCTCTAACATCTTCATAAATAAATCCTTTTCATTTGCCTGCTTTTAATATCAGTGAATCAATACTGCATAGTTTCTTAGTCCAGACTATGTACAAGGGTTAGAATTGGTAAGAAATATGAAAGCTGGTTCAGATCCTCATTCCCTGCCCCAAAGTACTCTTACTGATGTCAAACAGGTAGGAATTACAAGTTAGAAAGCAATATCATATACTATATGGTAGGTTTCGAATGAGTGGTATATTACAATCTTCACTTCATTGCAAATAATATGCTTTAATATGATACAGTTAAAATATACTTTTTAAAATTAGCCTTAGGATGCATGTTGTTACTTATGAAGAAGTTATGGAGAAAAATACTTGTCGTATCTATATATTGAGAATACATATCCATTTCACCAGTGATTGACGGATTTTTTTCTAAAAAAGATGTTTGAAACTGCATAATTGGAAAGGTTTTCCCTTCTTAAGTTTCTGGAACTTAAGTTCCCTTCTTAAGTTTCTGGTCTGCTTAAGTGGATGAAATATAGGTGTGTATTTTTGTTTCCTCTTTTGTTCTACTCTTTTGTTCCCACCTTTGTCATCCTTAATTTAGTTTTAATTTGGGCTTCCTTGTTTTATGGGCCTTTATAAAATGCTTTAAACCATTCCTAAAAAATATAATATTAAGAAATACGCAAATAAACGGAAGTAAGGCAAGGGATCAGAACATACAAGACTAAGTTATGCTGTCATAAAAAAAAAAAAAAGAAAAAAAGAAAAAACCTCAGTTTATCAATGCCTCACAAAAAATTCACTCATCTACTTGTTCATCAGGATAAGCCTATAGCTAGGTTCGCTGTTGTCTTCATTTCTGGATCCAAACTGAAAGAGTAGCCTCGATCTATATACTGCAGATGTCACGGAAGAGGGAAAAGAGTGGTGGTTTTTAAAGCTCCTGCTTAGAATTGACACATACAACTTTCATTCATATGCCATTAACCATAGCCATTCATTAGCCAAACCTGTGCCAGAGATGTATATTCCACCCACGGAGTGGTACCACAAATACTTGAAGAGTAATATAATAGATCCGTTGGAAAAAGAAATGTGTGTTTTGTGATTTTCGAAGAAGGATACAACCAGGAGATAGAATATATGATGCAGAGTTCTAGGTGTCTTCCTTTGTGTACCTACAAAACAGGAATGATTATTTTGAAGAAGAAATGAAATATGTAAAGTACTCAATGAATATCATTCTTATTACTTTTTTGTTTGTTTTTGTAGATATATGGCAAACCAACTGCAAGACCACCTAATAACCATCTCAAACTAAATAAGTATGAGGTTGATCTCTTGACTTTTGCTTCCAAACATCTTACATCTGTAGTTTCCCCATCTTAGGGGATAATTCCATTTTCCAGTTGCTTAGGTTAAATCTTTGCAATCACCATTAACTCCTTTCTTTCTCAAGTTCCATATCCAATCTGTCAGTAAATTCTGGCAGTTCTAACTTTGGACATATCCAGAATCCATTCATTTCTTACCACGTCTACTGTTACCACCCTAACTTGATTCATCAAAATTTTGCTTGCATTAATGCAAATAATTCTCCCTACTTTACTTTTTCCCTTCTACTTTCTGTTCCCAACATCACAACTGAATTTAAAAAAAAAAAAAAAAAAAAACACATAAATTAGATAAAATCTTTCCTTGCTCAAAACGTTTCAATGGTTTTTATTATACATAGAATAAATGGCAATAACTTTTAATTGGCTTCCAAGACCCTGTATATTACTTGCTGTCTCCCTGGTCTCATTTCCTACTTTTTCCCACTTTGTTCACCCACTGAACTCTAACCATTCTCATTATCCCTTGCATATGCCAAACACACTTCCACCTTTGAGTGATTAGATTAACTATTCAATGTGCCTAGAATGCATGATCCACAGATGGTTAACACCTTTGCCTCCTTCACATCTTTAATCGAATATTATCACTTTGTCCTGTGACCACACTTTTCCTCAGGAAGTCTTTTGTTACCTCACTCTATTTGGGTATTTTTTGTGGTGTTTTTCACCTTTTCAAATACCAGATAATATAATTATTTGTTATGTCTTGTGTTTATTTCAGTATCTCCCTGCAGAAAGCTTGTTGTATGAGTACAAAGATATGGGTTTTATTCATGGATGTTTCCCAGCCACCTGGAAGAATATATTACTTAGTGAATACTTGGTTGACTTAGGAGTGTAACATTGAGAAGATAACATCTACAAAGCTTTGGGTACTGACTGGATGTGGTGGAGTGAAGGTTGCATTAGTGAGACAGAGGAAGGAAGGAAAATTGACAACTGCAAGGGTTTTAGCCTGGATTTTGACCTTTTTTTTTATTATAAAAGTATTTATTGGTATAGCTCTACTAAAAAATTCACCATTCAGCTCTGAATTTTATTATTCAACAGTCAAGTTTATGCCTCATAAAACTACCTAATAACCATGAATCTTATAATTAAACTAGTTAAGTTTACATGTAAAAATATCAATAAATTTATACCAAGGTGTTAATAAAAACAAAAACAAAACATGGAGAAGACCACTAAAAACAAAATGCAGGACCAATATGTAACTCATTTATTCCTCCCAGGTTTTACTCCACTGAGCCTTAGAAGGAAGCAGAAATGACATAATATAGTTAATTAATACATTTAAAAATGCCATATCTGCTCCCTTCGCATACTTCCTTTCTTCCAGAACAGACATGTTAGTTTAATATACTAAGGAAAAGTAAAGAGATTAATAGACTGATTTAATAACTCGTTTACTATATAGTGAAACCATAAATGAGTTTTATTATTCTACACTTATATTATTATTTATAAAATATATATTATTTAATTAGTACATTAAATTTCATTTGTATATATAATATGGCTCATTAGACCAGTGATAGAGACTAAAAATAATGTTATGGGAGACTCAAATAAGAGAGAAAACACCTTGAAGGCTCTGGCCATGCTATATACTATTATTCTCCTAGCAACATAAAATGTAGGCCAGCATATATAGTAAGATTTTGCAAGGTTTTTATTGACAGATTAAATAAGAAATTAATTAATCACAGTTTAAATACTAGCTATCTTGTCTACTTGACTTCCAAGCCAGATGTGCTCAAACTAGTCAATCACATATCTAGAAAGCTTTGGAAGGCCAGTTTTATTGGCACAGGTAACTTTTTTACTCTTCATAGCAATTCTTTACATAGCACAGCTTGCAAAGGGCATAATATCATTCAAATTCTGGGAGAAAATATGTAACATACAGAAACTTTCTAACAGAGAGCTTAATAAAAAAGCACAAGTGTGGAGGCAGGGAGGAGCTTAAAGAAGAGTTAGTGCAAGAAATTTTGAAATTCCCAAGGGATTTCAACAGTGGGGTGGTGTTATCATCTCTGGGTGTGAGGGATCTACTGAAAGCCAGAGAGAGTAATTCTATGAAGAAGGCTGCTTGACAGGAGTGGAGCAAATTGACTGAAGAAACAAATACTTCTATCTTTTCTTCCATTTGCTCATATCCTACCACCAGGGCCCCCATTGGCCAAATCCAACTAGAAGCCAAAGGTAAGAAAGCCCATCAATGTAGTCTATGGAGGTCCATCTCCCAGGGCATAAGATAAAAGGAAAGAAAAAGGTAAACTCAAAAGGTAAACACAAAGCACAGATAATAATCTTTGTTCTTTTTTTTATTAAACATAAGGTGCATGTACTCACTCACAGGAGAGAGAGACAGGAGAAAAGTGAGAAATCATCCCCAACGGGTGGCAATGCCACAATCCCTTCTCCATTCTCTTCTAGGAATTTTAGGCACGCACATTTGTTCTACTAAAGATGAAAAAGATAAATTACTGTAATACAGTAAGCTGTTTTTGATATTGTTTGATGGCTATGTATAAAATGTAAATACATATGCTCTTTTCAGTGTCTAGAAATAGTTTGTTTTCCTAAAGGGCTGGCACATTTTTATTTAAGACTTTAAAATCTGTTGCCAATTTTTATTATTCTTGTGTATCTTTGACTAAGCAAATTAGGATAATGACATATGCGAATAAACTTTGATTTTAATAGGATTGTGTATGTAGAGTTCCTAGAAAATGTTTTTTGGATGGAGAGCTTTTTGCTATAGGGTGCGTGCACTCACCAGAAAGACAAAGAGAGACAGAGAGACAGAAAGTGAGAAATCAGCCCCCGGTAGGATGGTCACGCCACAATCCCTTATCCTCCACTCTCTTCTCAGAATCTTAGGCACACACACACACGTGCCTGGTGTGAGTTTAAGGCACCAGGTCCGAGACTTGAACTGCGGTCGACTACATGGGAGTCCAGCGACATAGCCATTATGCCAACTGCTGGTCCCAGACTTCCTAGAAAATTTTTATATACACTCAGCTTAGATAATTTTTTTTTACAATGATCATAAAAAGATTATAGAAATAGGTCAAAAACGAACAGTTAAAAACTAAATGAATGAATCTTTAAATACATTTTATACTTTAGTATAAAAAGGAGATTATGAAAAATTTCCTTCCATGAATTGCTTACCATTTTGCATTTTTATAAAACCCCATTTTCCATTACTGTCTTATGAATATATTTTAGGGCTAATTCTGCAATTGTAGTTCAAGTAATATGATGCTTGTAATGCTTTCCATTAGCAGAATTCATTTTGTGTGAAATACATTAATCTGCTTTAATTTTACTTTACATAATATAAATCTTTTTATGTCCTAATAAGCATCAGAATTTTATTCATTCTATTTGTTCTTTTAAGTATCACTCATCTGTTTTAAAGTTTTAATTATTTTTCGAAATAGTTTATTCCTTTTACCACTGCAGAAATTTTATTTTAAAAATATGTTAATAAAAATAGACAGAGCAGGTATACTTAAAAATAAGAGTTAGTTTCAATCGTCATTGATAACTCATTATTTTCTATTTTTATAATCTGCACTGTGAGAACTAACAGTGGAACTAAATTTCCAAGAATCCCTGCCATTGGACTCTATCAGTGAAGTAGTGTTGCGTGATATTTTGCAGGTAAAAGGGAACAAAATGAAATTATTTTTTCCAGAACTTGAAAGAGATGAGGCTTTTGGCAAAGGGGAGGTTTTACAGAAACTTCTAAGTATTCCCTCTCTCTCTCTCTCTCTCTCTTTTATTTTAAAGAATTAATTTATTTATTTCAATTTTACTATAGAGAGACAGAGAGAGAAAGGGAAAGTGATAAAGCAAGTCATCAGGTCTGGGACTTGAACCATTGTCAGCCATGTAGGAATCCAGCACCTGAACCATCATACCACTTCCCAGCCCACTTCTAAGTAGTCTCTAGGATATTATTCACCTTGGCACTAGAGGTGGCTTTGAGTGTCACTGACATTTCTAGTAGTTCCTGCAAATTTTTATAGATGTGAACTTGAAAACTGAAAATGAACCCAACATTTAGAAGTGAACTTCCTGACTTTAAATTCCCCTACCTTTCCTATGAATTACTGTGCACCTTGCTGCATTAAATGCTGTCCTATTAATATAAATTCTTGCTTAAAACATAGTTTCTGTTTTTCTCACCAGCAGGGAACTGACAAAAAATATTAGTTTAAAAAAAGGAAAGGTGGTACCAATAGATGGCGTAATGGTTATGTCACTGGATTCCCTCATAGTAGACTATGGTTCGAGACCCGAATCCACTTAAAAACTCATAACACACTTGTGTGCATGAGTGCCCAAAATCCCAAGAGAAGAATGGAGGAGAAGGGATAGTGGCATGGCCATCCCCCCCTGGGAGGGAGTGATTTCTTTCTTTCTGTGTCTGTCTTTCTATCTCTCTCTGGTGAGCACACATGCCCTATAGCAAAAATCTCTGTCAAAAAACAAACAAACAAAATGGAAAAGTAGGGAGGGAGTTCTGCCATACAAAAATTTAAAATATGTCACACTTCTCAGTGACTGGATAATGGGATGTGAGGAAATTATTATGAGAGATGTTGCAAATATGGAGATTTAACAGGAAAGCCTATTGTGAAATTGTCACATGTGATAACTTAGAAGGAATAACTATTAAGCATACCTGTGCAGAAGAATATGGGTCTCCAAGAACAATGGTATACAGGGAAAGTGAATACAGCAAGGCTGACATGGTTATCCTTCGCAAGTCTGGATCACGATGTCGGTCCTTGGCTAGTGACCAGAAAAATATTTCAGAAGAGTTCTCACCATTCCTTGTTGAAAATGGCACACTGTGTCTAAAATATTTGTAAGACCAACTGGTTTATGCTAAATATCTCTTTTCTTTCTGGGGGACTGAAATTTTGGTATGTCCTAGGAAGGGGGTGCTTACACGGCCAGTACCCAAGACATTCCGTTGATCTATAAAGAGCTTCTCTGGAAGACAGTCTTTCACATGCCATGTCACCACCTGCTGGGGAATTGAGCACATTCCATGAGAACCCATTGGGAGAGGACTCTGGGAAGCTTGCACCTGGTTTGCTCCAGACTGCCCCTTGCACATTTTTCCTTTGCTGGTTTTGGTTTGTATCCTCTCATTGTAATTAATCACAGTTGTGACTGTATCCCAAGTCCTCTGAGCGTCCTAGCAAATTATCTAAGCTAGGGGGTGGTCTTGGAGATCCTGACACAAATGGACACTCAAGTTTCTCCTGGATGTAGAACTGGGTACTGATTAAAAAATTTCTCTTCATTTCTAGAGTAAAGAGTTTTCAGGTGGGGCTAGCAGGTGGCATTGTGGTTAAGGTGTTGGATCCTCACATGGTCAAAAGAAGTTCGAATCCTGGATGTAGAGGTTTGAAAATCATGCCAGGTACATGTGCATGCATGCCCCAAATCCCAGGAGAATGCAGGACAACGGATTGTGACATGACCATCCTCCTGAGGGAGGTGATATTTTGTGGAGGGCACTGCATACGGAAGCCATCTTGAGCTATCCGCAATCTTGACCTATCCACCATCTTGAAAACCATTAGGCTTGGGACCAGCAGTTAGCGTAATGGCTATGTCGCTGGACTCCCACGTAGTCGACCGCGGTTCGAGTCCCGGACCCGGCGGCTTAAACTCACGCCGGGCGCGTGTGCGTGCGTGCCCAAGATCCCAAGAGGAGAATGGAGGAGAAGGGATTGCGGCGTGGCCATCCCCCCTGGGGGGTGATTTCTCGCTTTCTATCTCTCTGTCTCTCTCTGTCTGTCTGGCGAACGCACGCGCCCTATAGCAAAAACCTCTCCAAAAAAAGAAAAAAAAAAAAAACCATTAGGCTTCACTTCCTTACTGAGCAAACTGTTTCTCAGAAATCATGTGACCAACTGTTCTCTCTGGAAGTGGTTAGGTTTCTAGGCAACGAGAGAGATCCACCCACATCAATGATTGGTTCATGCTGTTCTCTCATTTGCATTTCGGGCAACCAATTGGTGCCCACCAGCTGTATATAACTCGCCATTTTTCCTCAATAAACGGAAGAAAGGAAGAAGAAGACTTGATCAGCACCTTGTAGTGTGTGTGTGCGTGTGTTTGTCCCATCTCTCACTCCCTCCCCCAGGCGAATGTTCGACTGTCCCGCCGGTCAGGACATGTGGCGCCTAAACAGGGACCTGGGTATGAGGGATCCAGTAGAGAGTACTGAAATAAAGAGGAAGGTTGCGTTGGAAAACAGAAGGGGACGGCAGAGAATCGTCCGGAGCACCGAAATAAAGAGAAAGGCCGCGGCGGAAAACAGAAGAGGATGGCATAGAATCGTCCAGAAGGGGACGGCAAAGAATCGTCGCGGTAAGTAACAAAGGTTACTTAACAAGTAATAACGGTGATTATGGGACAAGAAATGAGTAAACATGAGTTATTTGCTCATGGGCTTACTGAAGCCCTGAAGATACGTGGAGTTAAAATTAAGATTAAACAATTTCTTTCTTTCTTTCTTTCCTCTCTTATTGGAACCTAATAGATGAGATCATTAGGTTACGGCCAACTGACCCTAAAATTGTGGCAGTTGTAGCGGAAGGAGAACAAATTATGCAAAAAAAGAAAATGCAGACAGATAGTAAAGATGCCACGGAAACTAAAATAGACCCTGGCACCAAAAAAGAAAAAGATTTAATTTCTTTGGACAGTGAGGAAAAAGTGACAGAACTTAAAGCTCATTTGGATGACCAATTAACTAATTCTGAAAAAGAAACTTTAGAAACAAAGGCTGCTGCGTATAACAATTCAAAATGGCCGCCTGAGAAAGAAACTTCAGAAACGGAGGCCACTAAGTACAACAATTCAAAAGGGCCACCTTTCAAAAAACGACCACCATCTTATGATTCAGTCACATCTGCACCATCTTTGGTGTGTAATCATTCTTGCCATGAAAAGGCTGCCTCACCATCTTTGGCGATGCCTGTTATTGATCCTAGGGAAGAAGTTCAGGCTAAGATCGAACAACTTAAAGAACATATTCAGTTAGAAGAAGAACATCAAGAATTGATATCGCGATTAGAAAAACTGAAAGTGGGTAAATCTAAAGGTACAGTTTCTTTACAAAATCGCTGTCAGCCCACTCTTCTGGTGTAAAACTTAAGCTGGCTCAAAAACTATAACCACTGATAGACCTTGAAGAACAAGAAGACTTTCCAGTTACGGAAACCATAGATCAACAAGGGCAAACATGGCGCCTCGTACGTGGCTTTGATTTTAACATTATAAAAGAAATTAAAACAGCAGTGCTCAATATGGAGCTACAGCTCCATATACTTTAGTCATAGTTTACTCGGTGGCAGAAAATTGGCTTCCACTGTTACCTTTGTTCAGGACCAATTAGACTCCCTTGCAGAAATAGTACTCCAAAATAGATGTGGGTTAGACCTCCTCTTGGCAGAACAGGGGGGATCTCTGTCTTTCTTTACAGGAACGCTGTTGCTTTTATGCCAAGTCCGACATAGTTCATGACAAGCTCAACCAATTACAAGAAGATCTTTAATGTAGAAAACAGCTTGCCGACAACCCCTTATGGACCACGTGGAATGGACTTCTTCCCCTTTTTTCCTCCCCATACTTGGTCCGATTCTGGGTTTACTGATTGTTTGCTCTTTGGGGTCTGTTCTCTTTAATAAACTCATGGCTTTCCTTAAACACCAAAATGATGATTCCATAAAAATGCAGGCTATCCAAGTACACTACCACAACCTGGAGATGGAGTATCGCGGAGCCTAGACATTGCTCCTGCCTGAGGCGCTGAATCAGTTAGCCAAAGATGGATAAGAGAGTCTGAGCTTAGCAGCTATACAGTCCTCCCACCTGACAGGAAACCCATCATTGCAATGGGATTCTCTAATGATGGGTAAGGATGGACGTGCGGCTCTAAAAAATGACTCCAACCTAAACAAGTTTTTCTCCTCTCTTTGAAAAAATAAAAAAGGGGGATATGTGGAGGGCACTGCATACGGAAGCCATCTTGAGCTATACGCAATCTTGAGCTATCCACCATCTTGAGAACCATTAGGCTTCACTTCCTCACTGAGCAAACCCTTTCTCAGAAATCATGTGACCAACCATTCTCCCTGGAAGTGGTTGGGTTTCTAGGCAACTAGAGAGATCCACCCACATCAATGATTGGTTCATGCTGTTCTATCTCATTTGCATTTCGGGCAACCAATTGGTGCCCACCAGCTGTATATAACTCGCCATTTTTCCTCAATAAATGGAAGAAGAGGAAGAAGAAGACTTGATCAGCACCTCGTAGTGTGTGTGTGCGTGTGTTTGTCCCATCTCTCACTCCATCCCCCAGGGTACCTGTTTGACTGTTCCCTGGGTCAGGACAATATCTCTCTTTCTCTCTCTGGTGAGTGCACACGCACTAAGGAAAAAACTTAAAAAAAAAAAAAAAAAAGTCTTTATGTATGCTGCCCAGCTGACTCTGAATTACTCTCACTAGTTATGGACCAGTGATAGCGGTCTCTCTCCCATTCTTCTCTCTTCTAAATGGGGAGTTTTATTGCAGTTATCATCTGTCTGGTCCACCATGACTACTGTCTCAAAGTGTCTTGTCTATCTGCTTCTAACCCACTCTTCTACATTCTGCTTTATGATGTCGCTAAGACTCTGCAAAGCACATTTCTACTGTCGGCTGGTTCTGTTAAGCTATGCCAAAAAAGGAGCCTTACAGGAGATGGAGAGGCTGTAAGAGGAAGAAGGGACACTGATCTCCCTGTGCTTCTTGTTTCTGTCTTCTTGTTTCTTCTTGTTTCCTCACTTCTTCAGACTGGAAGTGCAGTCTAGTCCAGTGGCATCACTTGAATCCATTCTACATATTTTCCAGTCCTCACAGAACAACCTTCATTGCAACTCCTCCGGATCATCTGAGCAATGCCCCTTTCTCAGAAGTCAGGCTTTTAGGTTTACATGGTCCCATCATTCTGACTTCTTAGAGGTACCAGAATCAGCTGATCATCTCTTTCTTCAACTCCTCATTTCAGCATCACAGAGACTCTCCCAAACATCTCAGTTTGAATAATTCAGACCTTTTCTCTCAGTTTTAGTGGTGGTAGCTGTTTCCTGCAGTTGCTGTCTCTGTGACACCATAAGAATGTTTTTGATTCCTTAGTTGTTCAAAGACTAGTTATTAATATTTTATATAAAATTATTTCTTTTAAGATGGCTGGTGTTGATTTTTGACTCCTGGTTGGATCCTTACAGTGTGTGTGTCAGGAGGGCAAAAAGTGGGGGTCGTAACAATTTGTCTTATTGTTCATAGGTCACCAGGTCATGAAAAACCCCATTTAGAGAACATGGGCTATTGTCCTGCTGCAGCAATAGAAAGGAACTTTCTATGATCCTCCTTGGAGAGCATAAACGTGCTACACTGGCTGGGCTGAGAAGGTGGGCGATCATGGCTTGAGACCCTGCTGAGGGCACTTGCTCTCTCTGTCAGACACTCTCATGAAAGAAATTTTTTTTTAAAAAAGTAATATACATTTTCTTTATACAATTGAATATTATTCAATCTTTATTTTATTTTGTTTTGTCTTAGGTTTCTATCATAGGGTATGTGTGCTCACCAAAGAGGAAAGAGACAGAGATACAGAGGGAGGGACAGTGAAAAATTACCCTTCAGGGAGAATGGCCATGCCACAGTTCCTTCTCTTCTAGACTCTCCTTAAGATTTTGGGCAGGCTTTACTTTCAAGCTACCAGGTCCAGAACTTGAGCTGCAGTTGGCCATGTAAGAATCCAGAACCTTAACTACCACGCCACCTGCTAGCCCCATATTCAGCATTTATGAGGACGGAAATCTTGCCATTTACAACGTGGATGAAACTGAAATATATTATGCTAAGTGAAGTAAGCCAGACAAAGAAAAGCAAATACTGCATGATCCTACTTATATGTGAAATGTAAAATGGTCAAACTCACAGAGAGTATAGAATAGCAGTTTCTACAGGCTTGGAAGAGGGATAATGCAGACCTATTGGTCAAGGGAAATAAGTCAGGAGAAATAAAGTTTCAATTAGTCAAGATGAATACCTCAGATCTAATATGCAATTATGTGACCACAATGAACACACAATACATTATTGTATACTTCATACTTGCTTAGAGGATAGATCTTACCTGTTCTCACCAGAAAGAAAAAAAAATAAGAAAAGAAAACCAAAACAAAGTGGTAACTGAGGTAATATATATATATATATATATATGTATATATATATATATATATGTTAATTAGTTTGAAGTGATCATTTCACAATGTATACAAAGATTCTTAAAAAAATTATGAAAAATTGGGGCCAGCAGTGGGTGTAATGGCTATGTTGCTGGTCTCCCATGTAGTCAACTGCAGTTTAAGTCCCAGACCTGGAGGCTTAAACTCATGCCAGGTGTGTGTGCGCATGTGCCCAAGATCCCTAGAGGAGAATGGAGGAGAAGGGATTGCTGCATGGCCATTCTCCCTGGGGAGTGATTTCTTGCTTTCTGTCTCGCTCTGTCTTTCTGGCGACCGCACACACCCTATAGCAAAAACCTCTCCAAAAAAGAAAATTTTTATGGAAAAGGCATATCATAAAAAATTGTGTGAATGAATTTTGATATTTTTTGTACCACAATAAATTCATATTTTATTCCATTTTTCCATTTGCATTATACTTATATATATATTATATATGTATAAAATATATAATCAAATCATCAAATTATACAC
The DNA here is from genome assembly GCA_026018925.1 of Tupaia tana. Taxonomy (NCBI): domain Eukaryota; kingdom Metazoa; phylum Chordata; class Mammalia; order Scandentia; family Tupaiidae; genus Tupaia; species Tupaia tana. The sequence continues at coordinate 29,928,118 of JAKSZU010000001.1, read as the reverse complement.
CTTAAATTCAGATAATCTAAGCATCAAATATACCTTAATACAAATTTTATGAAAAGGAAGTCTACCAAAGATTACTCTAAAGAATTTTGTCTGGCAACAGACCACACAGCTGATATATTAATTGATATTACTTAATACAGACAGACCTGACTTATGCATAGAACAAAATGTGTAAAATATAGACTAAGAAATCTGAGGATTGAGTTCTTTAAGTAAATTTAAAAGAAAAGTACTAAAATGGATATTTGGACATCTGTAGGAAAGTATTATGTTTAAACTGAAGTTTTTTCTGAACTTAGAAATAAATGTCAGGAGGCCAATAGGTGGTGTGGTGGTTGAAGTGCTGGACTCCCACATGGTTGACAACAGTTCAAGTCTTGGACCTGGCAGCTTGCTTTCTCACTTTCTCTCTCTCTTTCTGTCTCTCTTTGGTGAACACACCAGATTAATCTGCCCTACACCAGATTAAATAATGATAATAATAAATAAAATTAAATAATAATTCTAAAAATAAATATATGTCAGTTCTGAAGGAGGGTTTTATATTGAGAAGCGCTTAAAATGTCACTTAAAACAACCTTCTCTATATAAGAAAAAAACACCTTAGATTTTAGAACTATTTTTAAAAATTCAGAAAATATTTTTCACAAAGGGAAAATATCGTGTGTCCCCATAAACTAGCATACTGGGCACCTTCAAGAACTTTCCAGACTCCAGCATAAAAAGAGATGGTTGAAGAGAAAACCATTTTGAACACCTGCATTTCTAGAGAATGTAGGAACACTGTTGCAATAAGCAGTTACATGGATAGCTGCTGGTGGATCAGTATAATTCACCCATTAGTTTTGAGTATTCCAGGTATTTAGAAAAAGAAGTGCTGAAATTGTCAAAAATACTCCTAACCTAAGACAAATTTTTACTGTTTTCTGGTAAAAAGAGGTACTCATTAGAAGACTCACTTTGGCCTTACATGTAATCATGATTTTCACCACAAATCTAGGAAATTGAGTTTCTGAAAATAGAATAATAATGGAATAATGCCTTTCATTCAGATAGATAATGGCGGCTGGAGTGACTTTCCAAGTAATGATTTTTTTTAATGGAAACTACTGAATTGGACTCAAAATTAAATAACTGAGAAAAAACTTAACTTACTACAATGTAAGATGTAATTATTTGTATAATAGAACAAAAATAAGAGATATGGGGTACAAGAAAAAAGAAAAGAATTAATCTAAGATATTAATGTGGATGCTTTTAAAAGGTAGGAAATTGAATGTAAATACATGGAAATTACATTGATTTAATTGTACTAGATACAAAGGAACTTCAATAAGGTCATGGAAAATGGAATGAAAGATGAACTTATTTGGGTGCAAACAATTTTTAAAATTCATGTATAGTTTTTTCATAATACGCATTTTCCATGAATGTTTTGAATGTACCACATAAAGAAAGAAGACCCTTTACCTGAATGGCAAAGTTACTGTTCTGTCTGGTGATTGGAGTAAACCAGTCATCACTTTTTCTCCTTTCAAAGTGAAAGGAAGGAGAAGAGTTGAACACACAGTAGTCAGCAAGATTTATTCAGTATTCACAGGAAATGAAATGCTAGGAGAGGCTTTGGAGGAAAAAGACTTTATGGAAGAGAATAATGTAGCTAGTTCTAGATTCATAAAAATATCAATGCAAATTATTATTATATTTATGACTTTTTCTGTAGGGCAGTATGCTTACCAGAGAGACAGAGAGAGAGAGTGAAAGGGAAAGCGATAAATCACACACACACACACACACACACACACACACACACCCGTGGGGAATGCCACACTGCAATTCCTTATCCTCCATTCTCCTCCTAAGATTTTAGGCATGCACATGCAGCCAGTGTGATTTTCAAGCCACCATATTTGGGACTCGAATGGAACCATGGTTGGCCACGTGGAAATCTAGTACCTTAACCACCATGCCTCCCAACAGATTCTGGTCACATCTGTTCTTTTTAAAAAATGTCTTTCTTTCATGAGAGGGAGTGACAGCTACCTTTAACAGAGACAGAGAGACAGCACCCCAACAAGATCTTCACGCTTTTATCTACCTCCAGCCTCAGCCAGCCCTGGAACATGGGCACACATATACCTCATGTACCCAGGGAAGTCTTGGATGTAAACCCTTTCCATGTTGGTCAGCCTCACTGAGCACTGTGTTTTATGATGGTGGCACTGTTTGATACCTCCAAATAATGTTTTTAGCTAACGTTTCATTGAAAAAAATTTACATGTCCAAAACTCAGTAAAATTTTAACAAAATAATGTGTGGGAAAAATCTTAAAATACCTTCTAAATAAGGCCATTAGAGACCATTAAGATTACATGTAGAACTTTTAAAAGTTATGTGTCAACAAAGGCTATTTATAGTATATTTCCACATACATCAACAAATGTATGGAAACCCAATAGATTGGTGATTAATAATTGATGGTTTAATCATTTTACTTCCTATTGTGACTATGTGTTATTTAAACATATGCAGTTTACTTTGTCTTATTTACCTCTTAGGAAATTGACTAGAAGATTTAAGTTGACAAATAACATATCAAAACATTTTACATTAAAAAATAGTTTCTCAGTACTTTCGTTCAGACTCTGATTTTCATGAATGTGTCACTGACATCAAGCTGGTAATGTCTATTTATACCAAATAACTGCTACTTAGCAGGGATCCAAAATATGTAAGGATTCTTGAAGCAAACTTTGATAAAAAGAGAGAAAACATCCTTCATTGCTATTTCTGAAATTGTTGTTGAGCATGGTATAATAGAATATTTACCTCCAAAACTCTCATGAAAAAAGTCCATGCTCCAAATTATAATATCAGTGTTTTAAAATAAAATGTACATATTTAAAGTCTATTTTTGATTGTTATGAAGTATTATTTTTTTCCAAAAATATTCTAAGCTGTTTTTGATATTGTTTGATGGCTATGTATAAAATGTAAAATACATTTGTTCTTTTCAGTGTCTGGAAATAGTTTGTTTTCCTAAAGAGCTGGCACATTTTTATTTAAGACTTTAAAATCTGTTGCCAATTTTTATTATTCTTGTGTATCTGCTGTGATTGCCAAGCATCACATCAAAGAACAAAACTCTCCTAGAACCGCACAGTGCTAGAAATAGCTAAACAGAATCAGTGAGGACATGCTGCATGACAGAGGTTTTCTAATTTTGCAGGGATACTGAAGGTCATCCTATCTTTTAGGCTTTAATCCTATTCACTTATTTGTTATTGCCTAAAGAAATATATTGTGGTATTCAATAATATTGTTAAGTTACTGAAATTTGATTAAGTTTTGAGCTTTGCTATACATGAATTAATTTCTGATGATTTAAAATAATTAACAATCTGCTTTTCCTCACTATAAAAACAACAGTTTTTATTTATCTTACTTATATATTTTTACCATTATCAAAATAATGTGAAGAAATTCAGGTTTAAAGGCAATGGGAAAAATGGAAATTATTCTCAAGTGATAAAAGAGTGGGACCAGCAGTTGGTGTAATGGCTATGACGCTGGACTCCCATGTAGTCAAATGCGGTTCAACTCCCAGACACGGTGGCTTAAACTCATGCTGGGTGCGTGTGCGTGCGTGCCCAAGATCCTGAGAGGAGAATGGAGGAGAAGGAATTGCGGCGTGCCCATCCCCCCCTGGGGGGGTGATTTCTTGCTTTCTGTCTCTCTGTCTCTCTCCATCTTTCTGGTGAGCACATGCGCCCTATAGCAAAAACCTTTCAAAAACAAAAACAGAAACAAAAACAAACAAACAAAAAAACAGATTAAGTCGAATCAGTTGTGGTAGTAAAAATTCCAATGTTTATATACTTGATGGGAAATCACATTTTGTATGCTATGATGATACTTAGGGAAAGAATGTAAATGAAGTTAAAAAAAAAGTTTCAAGAAAAAAATAATATATATCTATTCAGTGACTGAAGTAAGATATATAGCCCCAGCTAGGTGCTACTTTATAGGATGCGTAAAGTTAGACCTGAGTTCATGGAAATGTATATATCAGCTGTGTTTGCTATGAAAATATTTAGATTAATTAAGGTCTTTAGTAATTCAATAAAATGTGGGGGAAAAACAGTACAGAAAGCAAACATAGATACCAGAGACAGTGTGGGAGGAGAGTGGGAGATGGCAGAGGGTGAGAGATAGGGAATCAAGGATGGGGGGAAAAAAAGCAAAACATACAGAAAACAAGAAATGGAAGATTATTTGCTGACAATAACATGTTTGTTGATCTGCTTGATTGAGACAATATACAGTGTACTCTGGATGGAAAATCTCATTTCGTATGCTGTAATGATGTGCAGTGAATGAATGCAAATAAAAATTTAAAAAAAAGAAAAAGAATTCCAATGTTTTCTTTTACAAATCTTAGGAGTATGTAGTTTCCATAATCATTGTTCTCTACTCTATCCTTTATTGTATTTATCTTCTCATCCCATTCTGAAAAATTGGAAATAGAGTTTTAGAGATGACATGATACTTCGAGACCATCAAGATACAAGTTGTATTCATTTCTATGGTCCCCATATGTATTCAGGTCCCCATTGTAGGCTTAAAAGCATATTTGTGTGTGAGTACATTAACCAAGCTATCTATTTCAGTGTTTCCCAACCTTTTTAAAACCTGGCACACAGGGGGAAAGATCATTTTTATAGAGCACTCTTGGGTAAAAGGTGTAGATCACTCGCAGTCAGAGGCCACCAGTCCATATGCTTGGTCAGTCCAGGCCCTATCTTGCTTCCTTGAGGGTTGAAGGCTTCAATATCTTGACACACCTGCAATTCATTCTTGTCATGCCACACAAGAAATTCACATCTCACACTTCATAAAAAGCTACATCATGGTACTGAAAAACTGGAAGCTAAGAAACCCATATCACTTTGCTTCATGTTGAAACAACGAAAGAGTGAATCATCTGCATCAACTAGCGAAGATGTCCCATCGTGTCCATGAAAGATTCTACATTCCTTTTCTGCCAAGCAGTTCACACATGCCAGGTGGAGAGCCTGAGATGGCAGTGAGCACTCACGATTGGTAGTGGGCTGCCAATGTGGAGTTATGACCATTTCTCTAACCACCTAGCACCTACACATTTCTTTCATAAACCATTAATTTTTTAAATAATAGGATTTGTTCCACTACAATGAGTATGAATGCTCCTTTGATAGATGACAAGATAACTACGAGGGATGGAATTATTTTCCCAATCTCCTTTAGGTATTTAGTGGCAGAAAATAAACCAGGAGCCAAATCTACTGAACCCCAATTGCAGAGGTCCATTGAAAGACACAAATCTGTTATTCAGAAAAAAATACAATTTCAAAAGAATATTAAAGCCTAGTTCTTCATTCGTTCTAAAGAATACTAGAATAGGATGTATTTTTTATGATGAGCATTTTTAAAGTTATATCTTTGTTTCATTTTCAGAGTTTGAATGATATGTACACACATATGCACATACACAGCAATAACACAAAATCAGAAACATCTTTAGCATTTGCTTGTGGATACATATTGTCTTCGATATCTCAGTAGGCTAGATGGACTGGGATACATTTGATTTGCAAGTATTTGGTACAATCTTAGTTCTTAGGTGATATTCCACTCATATTTCATGGCTGTTTTCAAGACCTTAAGGATTGTACCCAGATTAGGTCATTCAATCTATGCTTCATAATTTCGTTAGTACTAAATTTTGGGTTCCCACTGGCCACCTAAAGGAAAGAAAGGCAAAAGTAGGTGGGAAAAGAACACTTTTGCAATGCCCAGAAGTACTTGTGCCTTTTACCTTCTGTCTGCTTCACTCTATTAGGATGAAAAAACCTCTTTAGGGTCATAATCTTGGGTTGAACTATTTCATGTTCTCCTTAGGACATTTTGTTCAATGATCAGAAACATTGATTTACCAACAAAATAAGTAATCCTGATGAACACTTATCCAACTTCATTAATGAATAAGTTCTAAGTCATCAGCGCCCTGAAATGACTTTAAACTTAAGGGTGTTCCCTTATTATGTTAACATTTAAATAACTTCCTTAATATAATCATCAGAGACCAGAAATGCTGTCAAGCTTGCTGAACAATTGTGAAATTATGTGTGCATGTATAGAATAGAACTCTTACATAACAAGAGATAATCTATCAACTAAAGCATCGGAATATTGTGGGAAGGGTGGAAATAAAGTAAATATCAACCAGCCTGTGAGTGGAAAATAAATTCATTAATAAGGAATCAATGGAACATCTTGGACAAGCAAAGTTCTGACTCTTGTTGCAAAAGATAACTCCCAAATTCTCACACTACACCCTTTTCCTTCTGCCAGTAACAATCAGATAAGAGCAATAGTCCAAGGAACTGGAGTATTTAATTTCTTTACTTAATATTGAATATTCAATATATTGGACATCTATGATACATTGCAGAAGCTATTAAAAAAAACAGATGAGTGACATCAACAAGAAGGCAGAATAGGAGCAAGAGGAACCCCATTGACCAGCAATTTCTCCCACCATGGAAAGTGAAAACATACAGAATAACACCTGGGTTCTCAAGCAATGCAGGATGTTGCTGAGAAGTCCAACACAATACTGAGATGATCAGCATTGCTGAGTGGTTATGAGAGGCTAGGAGCTGCTGGGAAGAGAGGCCATAGAGCCTACTAGCCACACTGAGGACTCTATACGAAGTCCAAAAGCCACTGGGGATGCCTTGTGAACCCTCTGAAACTATCCCCTGGGCACTCCAAACACTCCACACTCCTTACTCTGAATCTACACCCATGCCTCAGACACACAAAAACCAGCTCCCTAAGCATACCTCAATGGACAAGTGCAAGCATCTTGCACAGACAGCTGGTTCAATTCTACAGAATTGGGTCAAGGCACACAAATAAACATTTCAGAACACTGCCTTATGAAAAACAAATAGGGGCCCCAAACACTTTCCCTAGCTTTGCAGGATTAAAGCAAAAATACAATCTTAAGAATTTCCCTTTGAGAACAAAAAGTGTAGAGTAGATAAGTCTAAGACATTCAAAATCCCTAGATGTGCTGGTTGGTGAAAGCTTTCCTATTCCAAAGATAGTAAAGACTGGAAAAAATAACAGATTTTTTCAAATGCAGCAACAGCAACAAAATATATAAAGATTACACATACACAAACAACAAGGAAACATGACATCACCAAAACAATACCATAATATTCCAGCAGTCAATCTGAAAGAAATAAAAAATCTACTAATTGCCTCACAAAAATATTAAAGTAGTTTTTTTAGAGGCTTCTGCCTTAAGGTGTGCACACTCAACAGGGAGACAGAGAGAGAGACTGTGAGAAGGAAAGTGAGAAATCACCTCCGGAGGGCAGGGAGGTTGGCCATGCCACAATCCCTTCTCCTCCATTTGCCTCCCAGTATCTTGGGCATACATGCCTAGTATGAGTTTCAAGCCACCATTTCCAGAACTCAAATCATAGTCGGCCATGTGGGGCTTCAGCAATGTAAAAGCTATGCCATCTGCTGGCTCTGAAAGTAATTGTTTTAAGAAAGCTCAGTAAGCTACAAGGAAATACAGATAGTATCTTGCTTAGTCTGTTTTCTACTGGTATAACAGAATATATGAGAATCGGTAATTTATAAACCTTAGAAATTTATTTGGCTCATAGTTCTGGGGGCCAGTAAGTCTGAAATCATGGTGCCAATATTAGGAAAGAGCCTTCATGTTACATCATCCCATGGTGGAAAGTGAAAGCCCAAATGAGTGCCTGAGACAGAGTATGGTAGCTTAAATCCTCTTGTTGGGAGCCCACTTCCAGACAGTGATAACTAACCAACTCCCATGGTAATGGCACTAATGCACTCATAAGGGAAGAGCCTTCAAAATCATCTCTTCACACTGTTATACAATGGCAATTAAATTTTAAAATGAGGTGTTTTTGTCTTGCTTTGTTTTTTTAAAGATTTAGTAATTTATGTCTTCCATGAGAGAAAGAGGGAAAGACAGAGACAACACCCCCAGCAGGGTCCCTGGAGAGAAAGATGAATGTTTGGACACACGAAGCACAGAAGCCTCCAATCAGGTTCAATCTAAATAAGACTTCCCCAAAATATAATTAAATTGTCAAATTTTGAAAGCAGCGAGAGAAAAAACAATTTCTCATATGCAAAGTTACTTCCATAAAGCTATCAGCTAATTTCTCAGCAGGACTTTTGTATTCGAGAGAGAGTGGGATGATATATTCCACATGCTGAAAAAGAAAACTGATCACAAAGAATACCTAGAAAACCTGTCCTTCAGAATTGAAGGAGAAATAAAGAATTTTAACAGACAAACAAAAGCTGAAGGAGTTCATCATCATTAGATCTGCCTTATACAAAATACCAAAGTGGGAGGGACAGAGATGCTGCAGTAAAATGCAATACTCACAAAGCTGACTTACGTGGGAAGGTTTTACATTCATATCTGGAGGCTTTATGAACATCCTGAACACACATGTTCCCATGATTTGGAGTTGGCTAGAACCAGAGGGTGGATTATGATGTCAAGATCCTGTTGGGGATGGTGTTCTTCTCTCTCATGGAAGAAATAAATAAATAAACAAAATTAAAAGTGAAACACTCAATCCCACTTTGGGGTATATATCCAAATGAAGTGAAATCAGGATCATGAAAAGATATCTACACTCCCATGAGTGTTGCACCATTATTCACAATAGCCAACTTATGGAAATATTCTCTTTGTCCCCACCAGTAGGAGGTGGGGACAGGGTGTTGCCCTGTAGTGCTGGAAAGGCAGGAACATTAAAATTGTTCCCGTGTAATAGAGAACACTGGAGGGTTATGTGTAGGGCAGAACATGAACTATTTCACGTTTTAGAAAGATTTTAAAGAAATACTGCAGAAAATGTGAGCACAGGGAGGGCAATGAGTTTGGTAAGATAAGGCACAAAAGGGGTTTCACTGAAATGTCTGTCTGTAAAAGAGTTGATTTAATGGGGGAAAAATGACTATGCAGGAGAGAGAGAGGAAAGAAGTTTGAAGTGATGGGGTACAAAGTACAAGCAGAGGTGTGGCCAGTTCTTCCTCCATTACAGAGAAAAGCAATGTCTATGAGAACCAGTTTAGGCAGCCAGGTGGACACATAGGGGAAAGTGAAGACGTTGTTTTTCATTGCTGGATTTTCTCAGAGAAATAAAAGCAATGTCATCCACTGAGAATGAGCAGGAGAGAGGAAATGTTGGAAGTCTGAGACTCAAGTGCTAGGATAAAATAACTGTCTGAGAGACTGAATTGCCCCGGAGGAGCAGGAGAGTAGGTGGACTTCATCAATGGCCCACCTCCTGCTCATGATCATTTAAAACTGTGATTATTGTGAATCGTTCTCTGGCATACAGTGCTTCTCAGCTGCAGGGGTACAACAGGTAAAAGGTTGGTTTAATTACGTTTGGAGTTTGCTATAAAGACTTCAGGGGAGAGGAATGAGAAAGCTGATAGTGACTGCATTAGGCAGTCACAGAACATAAGAGTGAAACAAGGGTACGGCAGTGGGGTAGATGGTGAAAACAAGATGGGGCGATGGATTAGAAGTCATGGTGTCAAAGAAGTGAGCTGGGAGCATGGCCTCGAGAGCTGAAGGGCAACCTGGATTCTGTGCAAGAGAGTTAAGAAAGACCTTGAGAAGGTTGGAGCCTTAGTCTAAATGCTGAGTAAGCATGATGATAAAGTCTTTCTCCTGAGTGTCTAAGCACCCAGAGAAAAAAGCAAATGCATGAAATGTCACAAAAAATGATTGCATTACCCAGACAAATATAATCATGATCACTACTTTTTGTCCCCCAATAACTGGTGTTGGTAAGTTTGGAAAGATAAAATATAGTAACTTTGTTCTAAGAATTGAAAACAACATTTTACATTTTAATCAATACCCTTCAATGCTAAACCAACTGTAAAATAGTCTCTTTCTCTGCATTCTTGACACATGTAATTGTTCTAGGCAGTGACTACTTTTTTTTTTTCCAAGACATTTTGCTATAGGATGTGTGTGCTCACCAGAAAGAGAGACAGAAAGCGAGAAATCACCCCCCAGGGAGGATGGCCATGCTGCAATCCCTTCTCCTCCATTCCCCTTTCAGGATCTTGGGCACGCATGCACACGCACCCAGAGTGAGTTTAGGCCACTGGGCCCATGACTTGAACCATAATTGACTACATGGGAGTCCAGCAACATAGCCATTACGCCAACTGCTGAGCCTCAGATGACTACTTTTTTCCCTTAACTTGGATAGCCGAAATTTCTTAGGCAGGCAAAAGAAAAAAAAAAAAAATCACAGTTTGTTTTAAATATCTGAGAAAAAAAATTATCTTTTCCTGTGATTATTGGACTCTGACAATGGCAGTTTGCTTTATCTCCCTTCTGTCCTTCTTGATGATTTTAAATATTTTCTCAAATTGCATGCTTTGAAACATAATTTTGATGTATAAGTTTTCTTAGCAGGTGGGAGAGTGACTCTGAAACTAATGAATAAAAAGCATATGTTATTTTTCTACCTTTAAGATTATGAACATAAAAATTTAAATAAAGAGGCTTATTATTCTTGTTGGGTGAAATATGGATTAAATACACAGGAGTGACAGTGAAATAACTCACCATGTCCCAAAAAAGTAACTCTGAGGCCCAGCAGGTGGTGCAGTAAATGTACTGGATCCCATATGGCCAACTGCGTGGTCTGAGTGGAAGACACACTGGTCGCATGTGCATGCATGCCCGAAGTCTTGAGTGAATAGAGAAAGGATTTCAGCGTGGCCATTCCCTGTGAGGGGTAATTTCTTATTTCTCTCTCTTTATGTCTCTCTCCAGTAAGTGAATGTGCCCTATAGCAAAAAAATAAAAAGAATGTAAAGCATAACTTTGAAATAAGATGTTCTTCTGAAGACCAGACTAGAAGTTATGCACATAATGAATGAGATTAACTAAACATAAGTGCAGCGTGAACTCCACTCACAATGGCTTATGTCTCTTCAGAAAATAATGATATAATTGTATCCAAGAAAAATGAGCTCTCATCAGAATGTTGTTTTAACCTAAAGAAAAACTATGTAAGAATGGTGTATTTTAGCACCTTGAAAATAGGAAGCAGATTCCTGTGATTCTTACCCCCGTTACAATATTTGACAACGAAATTGCAGAAATTTATCCTAAACATTGAGTGGTACACTGAAAACAAATAACATTTAGGATGAAAGAACAGAGGCTTGATATGCTTTCTATATATCATTGCAAGGCTGATCTCTTTCACTTTTTATAAGAGGTGCTTGCACCTCTACAGCAATGAAACAACCAGTAGTAATTGAAGCCTTTTCCATTGTTTAAATGTAAACTGAGCATTCTGTTTTTATGGTTTTTTTAATTATTTTTAAAAAAGAAAACTAAAAATCCTATAGTCAACACTTAGGTACCCACCATCAGGATTAACATTACTTTTTGTACCTTCTTCATTCTATTCTCTTTCTCTCTCTCTCTCCTCTCTCTATCTTTGTGTCTTCGTATCCTTTCCTTCCTCCCTTCTCTTTCTCTCTCTAAAGCTGAACAATTACATTCTAAAGAATTAAATTCTGGGACCAGGAGATGTTGTAATGGTTTCATTGCTGGACTCCTACATGGCTAATCATGGTTCCAGTCCTGGACCCAGAGGCTTGAAAGTCATGCCAGGCATGTGTGCATGAGTGCCCAAAATCCCAAGAGAAGACTGGAGGACAAGGGATTGTGGTGTGGCCATCCCCCCAGGAAGTGATTTCTTGCTTTCTGTGTCTGTCTGGGGAGTGCATGAGCCCTACAGCAACATTCTCTCTAATAAATAAATAAATATAATTAAATTATTTTCCTTTGCTTTTATACTTAGAAATATGCTCCTACATTCTGAAATTTTGACTCATTATCCCCATGTATTTGTCTCTTACTACATATAAATGTTTCCATAAAGAATGGACTATTGCTTTATATGTTTTAAGTTTACAAAACTGATACCATATTGTATGTATCTCTTTGCAACTTAACATGTTATTTTTGAAATACATATTTAGAGAGAGACTGTTTCTGAAATATATGTATGAGGTATATTTCTATCTAATCCATTGATTTGAAGCATTATAGTATAATATTTCACCTTATATAAATTGCCCTGTAGTTTGTTATTCTTTGTTGAGTAGAGCTGCCATCTTTGGTAATCCTGTCTCTCATGGGGCATTATGTTATTTCCACATTCTTTTTTTTATTTTTTAGAGAGAGATTTTAGTTATAGGGCACGTGTGCTTGCCAAAGAGACAGAGACAGAGATACAGAAAACAAGAAATCACTCCCCAGGAGAGTGGTCACACCGCAATCCTTTCTCTATTTTCCTCTTGGGATTTTGGCCGTGCCCAGGCCTTGTGTGAGTTCTAAGCTTTTGGGTCTGGTACTCAAATCTCAGTCCTACATGGGACTCCAACAATGCAACCATTATACCATCTGCTGGTCCCTATTTCAAGACATTCTTAATCTTGGAAACAGTTCTATAGTAAACATCATTGTATCTATGAATGAATTACTTGAAGGTAGCCACTAGAAGTGAAATTACTGGATTTAAGTACACAAAATCACCTATACTAGATATTTTAAAATGTGGGTTTAAGTATATGAAAGTCTTCTCTTTCTAGGTATCATATTTTAAATTGCTCTCCAAATAGTTTAAAATGTATTACTAAGGGTATCTGTTTCTCCTAACATCTTTGCTAATACTTAGTAAAATGATAGCAATGATTAAATTTCCCATTCTGAAAGGGTACCTATTAATTTAGATAGCTGGCAGTAAAGACCAGCATTACTTTCACCTAAACAATGTATCAAAAAGGTCCATCCAAAGGTCTTTCAACTCTTTGGTTAGGTTTACTCCTAGGTATCTTATTCTTTTGTTGGTTGTTGTGACTATGAAATAATTGTATAATAGACATATTAGTCTAACAGTTCAGTATGTGAGCACCACTTCTGATTCCAGGTGGAGGGAAGAGGTAATCATCTCAGACTTCAAATTGGGATGGCAAGTATTGGTAAAGGTAAACTAAATGAGAACCTGAGAAAGGAATACAAATGTAGTTGTGAAGGTTCCTTCAACTCCCCTAACAACACTAAAGGACTTGCTTACAATGTGAGTGATCTTGAATGCATTTTATTTCCAGATTGTATACAGCTGAACTATTAGACTTGTTATACATTGACTTGTACAACAAAGACTAGTATCTAACTGATAACTATTTGGTGATGACAGTAAACATTATTGCTAGCTAGAGATACTTAAAAAAAAAATGGGCTTTTTACAGTTTACTTCAACTTGGCACAAATTAAGCTATTTGCCTCTTCTGGATACCATCAATGCCCCTGCCTCAGGCTCCAGCTCAATTCTCAAAGGATACCCTTTCTTAGACAACCTGTGAATCTGTATGTAGAGGCATTGTGTACCAACTCAAAATCCTCTAAGCTTTACCTCTTATTCCAGACACTACTGCAGAGAACTAGGTACAACCTGATCCCATGTTACATGGGCTCAGATGGGGGCCCTCTGTCCTGTCTAGCCAGGACCTTCTCTGACATCAGGCTAGGGGATACCTGAGGGAACCCGCCCCTCACATGTGTACTTGTTGCTCATAGTGGAGGTAAGTTGATGATTGGTGGGGCAGCCCTTGACCAATAAGAATGTGATCCAGCAGATAAATACTTCTCCCTTTCTTTCCCAGGTGAGCTGTCCTGACACCTACTTCATTATAATCTAGGAATTAATGTTATTGTTAAGGTTGATAACAGAAAGAGAATCCTGCAAAACGAACAAGGAGATGCAAGTGAGACCAGAAAAATCCAGGAGAAAAAAGGGAATGATTGAGAGAGCAAATCGTTAAGGGGATGGGGTTGAAATCCAGTAGGTAGAGAAAGGTCTAGCCATGGGTTGGAACAGGGAAAGTGCATCAGTTGTATCAAGGTGAAAGTTAAAATAGTTGGATACAAGGGTGAGCCAGATGGTTAATATGGAGATGAAAGAGGAAACGTGAAATTCTCCTTTGATCTTCTTAGTTAATTCTGATAAATTTAAAGCAAGATCATCAGCTAAGGGTAGGAAGAGATGAATTGGGTTTTGAGATGTTTGAGAAAATAAGAGATAATCGTTGATAAAAAAATGAAGTCCTAGACAGTGAGTGAGTAACATAAGTAGAGTAAATACTATAGTAAATAGAAACCATTTTTTTATCGTTTCTTTCCCAAGGCACTACTTTATTTATTTATTTATTTATTTATTTATTTATTTTAAGGTTTTTGCCATGGGGGTGTGCGTTTGCATGCACACGAGCACAAGAGAGAGAGTGAGAAATCATCCCCTCGGGGGATGGCCATATGCAATTCTTTCTCCTCCACTCTCAGGATTTTGGACTTGCACGCACTGGGTCCAGGACTTGAATTGCAGTTGGCCATATGGGAGTCCAGAGCCTTAACCATTATGTCACCTGCATACCCCTGCACTACCTAATTTTAAAAAGATGATTTTGTAATTATCATAGTTTTAAACTTACATTCTGGGAACACATTCACTATTACAGTAGTCCTCAAAGTATGGAACCTGGACCAGCAGGTTCAGGACCTGAATCAGAAACTGTGAGGGCAGGCCTTGGGAATCTGTGTTTTAATAAGTTTTCCAGGGACCTTTAAGAGGGCTAAAGGTTGATATCCCCTGGGCAAGTGTGTTTCTTAATTTACCTTTACATAATTCATCTGTGGATATTTGATTTGTAAAATCATATTTTAAAATTAAATGCTATATGATTAGCACAAAAATGCATTTTAGAGTACATTAATATCTAGTACCTGGGGCTGGCTTGGTAGTGCAGAGGTGATGTGCTGCTCAAGAGAAGTCAGAATCCACATGGTGACTGCTATTCACATCCCTGGCCTGACACTGAAAACATGGTGGGTACATGTATGAGTGTCCAAGATCTGATGGGCTGGAAAACTGGAGGGAAGGGATCGTGGTATGACTAGATCCTCTAGAGGGTGTCCTTTTATTATAAAGAAAGAAAGGAAGGTGAAAAAAAAACAAAAAAAAACAAACAAACACTATTAGAAAAATCTAAAACTTGGGGCCAGTAGCCGAGAAAGTGTGCTTGCATGCCCAAGATCCTAGGAGGAGAATGGAAGAGGAAGGATTGTGTCATGGCCCTCTCCCCAGGGGGTGATTTCTCACTTTCTCTCTTATTGTCTCTGTGTCTTTCTCTCTCTGGAGAGAGAAATAATAAACAATCTAATTTCCTTATTGTGTCTTGTTTTTTTTTTTTCTCTTTAAACACACAAATAAACAGATATTTATTTATAAAATCACTCATGCACCAAACATAAAGCAAATATCAATAAATACTTAAAAATTGATATCATTATAACTGACTTAACTAAAATAATTAAATTATTAATGAATAATAAAGAAGGTAACTTGTTAAATTCTGTACATTTAAATTGTTTTTTAATTTTAATTCTTTAAATTTTTTTCCTATAGAGTGTTTGTACTCACAGGTGAAAGACAGAGATAGTGAGAAGGAAAGTGGGAAGTCACTCCCTGGGGGTAAGGTCATGCTGCAATCCCTTCTCCTCCATTCTCCTCCTATGATTTTGGGTACTCATGCACATGCACCAACTGTAATTCTCAAGGTGCACTTTGGGGACTTGAACCGAGGTTTGCCATGTGGGAGTCCAGCACCTTAACCATCACACCACCTGCTAGCACCCTAATTTCAATTTTTATAAAGCAAAAATTACAGAACTTTTTTCTTTCAACACAAAACTTAGCATTCTTTTCTCTGTTAAGTATTTCTTCCCTTTGTCCCTCCTACCCACTCTCCATCACCCTCAACCCTCCATTATCATCCCTAGTATCTTTACTTATCCTCTCTACTATCATATCTTCAGATATTTCAAATTCTTTCTTTTTCTTTCTTTCTTTCTCTCTCTCTCTCTTTCTTTCTTTCTTTTTCTTTTTTTTTTAGAAGTTTTTGCTATAGGGCGTGTGCGCTCGCCAGACAGACAGAGACAGAGAGACAGAAAGTGAGAAATCACCCCCCGGGGGGGGATGGCCACGCAGCAATCCCTTCTCCTCCATTCTCCTCTCAGAATCTTGGGCACACACACACACGTCCGGCATGAGTTCAAGCCACCAGGTCTGGGACACGAACCGCGGTCAACTACATGGGAGTCCAGTGACATAGCCATTATGCGAACTGCTGGTCCCTCAGATATTTCAATTTCTACCATAGAGTGCATAATACATTCGGTACATATTCAGTGAGGATATGTATTGTATATCTTTCTTTTTTAAATTGTTGTAGAAATATTTTATAACTTTTTAAACAAAAAACAGTGCAATGTATTAAGTAAATAAAATCAACTAATATCAAAACCCTACACTTGGAAATATTATAATATACTAAGGAAAAGACACATTTTAAAAACTGAAGACACAACATTCTAATATATTTTACAATCTGACATTTCAAAAAATAGCCATTAAACAAGATTTAATATTTTTCCTGTTTCAATCTGCATACTTAAATTTATTTTTGCATTTTAGAAATTTTCAGGTATTATTTCTTTTAAAAAATATTTATTTATCTTACATATGCTCACTGTATATCATTATAGCATATCAAATGAATTTTTCCATCCTGAATATACTGTATATTGGTTCAGTTAAAGATATTACCATACATATTATCATCACAAAAATTAGCCATTTTTGTGTCCCTTAAATGTTTTGTTTCTTTCTTTTTCCCTCTGATCCCTTCCCTCTCACCCTCCCCGATTTCCCACCCTCCTCCCACACTGTCTCTAGTGCCTACAGTTGCTCTCCATGCCTTTATACTTTCCAATCTTTCAGTTTCTGCCATAGAATACAGATATTTGGTATATATTTATTGCTAAGCAAAGCAAGTCAGACTATGAAATAGTGCATATCTTTCAAAATCTGGAAATCTGGCTCACTTCATGCAACATTAAGTCTTCTCTATTCATTCACTTTGAATCAAACCATAGGGTCTCACTGTTTCCCATTCAAGTAGCATTTCATAGTATTTATATGCCACAGTTCTTCAAAACAGTCATCAATTTTGGAGCATTTAGGTTGATTCCAAGTCTTATCAATTGCCAATAATGCTTCAATAAACATGGATGTGTAAGTGGCCTTCTGGCTGTTTCCTTATTGTGTTTTTTTTAAAGACTAACAGCTATTGGTTCATATTAGATTCTAATACTGAAATTAAGCTAGATGTTAATGAAGCATAAATTTGCCCAAATTTAGTATTGATATTTTAGTTTGTGATTTAAATGAGTTTATAAAAAGAAATGATGATATTGAATATTTCACCTGTTACCTGGCTCTTTGAAAAGCTAAACTGCTGATCATATTATATGTGTTTTCTTGTTCTATGAGAGACCATGACAGAATGTGTGAGAGAGCAAGACTGAGAAAGACAGACACATACAGTGATTTCTTGCTTTTCATCTCTCTGTCTCTTCGGTGAGCGCCCACACTCTATAGCAAAAATCTCTTAAAAAAAAAAAAAAGAAAAAGAAAAGAAAAGAAAAAAATCTTTATTTCAGTGACTTGTTATTTAAGGCATAAAAGTGCTGCTCTACTACTTTATCATGCATACTTTTTGATGAGGAATATGAAAATACATTAATCTCAAATATCTCCTTTGTCATTCTCAATAAAGCAGTTTCAATGTGGAAGTTGTTTTGGATGCTATAGAGAGTACCTCAATTATCTTGAGAATATAGTACATACAAAAAAGTTCTATTGCTATAAACATCTCCCACATCAAAAAGAAGTGCTCTCTTGAATTGGTTAGTAATGGAAAAAAAGTTTTAAATTAGAAAGTTATCAATGATTTCCAATTTCTTATCACGAGAGGGTGGCTATTAACACAATCTGGTTTCCCTCAGGGCCTGATGTCCATTCAGAAATGATTTGACACTCATTTTAGGAAAGTCGTCATCATCTGAAAATATATTAAGCATTGTTTTCTGTACAAAATGCATAAAAGAGACTTTATTTCATTTTTCTGGGTTTTGTTTTATATTATTTCTATGTTGTCATCCTCTTCTTTGTCTTTGTCTAATTGTTTCTTTGACCTTCCAACTTAAAATAAAGTGTAATCAGGATGACATGATGTGATATCTGGAATTTGCTATAAAATACTGCAGTCGGGATTAAGGATGTTAAGTGGGAGGGTACAAAGAAATAAGATCTGACATTTATTGATTACTGTTGAACCTGGATTGGTGAGTGCATAAAGGCTTGCTATCTTCTATTACTATTAAATATGTTTGAAATTTTTCACAGTGAAAACAATGTAAGACTGGCTCTGAGGTGCAGCAGTAATGTGCTGTTTAAGAAAAGTCAGATTCCAGAGACCAGCAGATGGGGTAGCAGTTACGTCACTGGACTTCCACATGGTCAATTGTGGCTCCAGTCCCAGACCTGGTGGCTTGAAACTTGTGCCGGGTGCATGTGCATGAGTGCCCAAGAACCCAGGAAGAAAATGAGGAAGAAGAAATTGCTGTATGACCATTCTCCCCAGAGGGTGGCTTCTCACTTTCCCTCTCACTATTTCTATCTCTCTCTGGTGAGCTCATGCACTCTAAGGCAAAAATCTCTTTAAAAAAAAAAAAGAGGGATCAGTAGACAGCATAATTGTTACCTTGCTGGACTCTCATGTAGTCAACCACAGTTTGAGTTCCAGACACAGCAGCCTAAAACTCATGCCAGGAGCATGAGTGTGTATGCCCAAAATCCCAAGAGAAGAATGGAGGAGAAGAAATTGTGATGTGGCCACCACCCCGGGGGGTGATATCTCACTTTCTATTTCTCTGTCTCTACTATGAACACATGCACCCTATAGCAAACATCTCTCTTAAAAAAAGAAAAAAAGAGAAAAAAAGAAAGAAAAGAAAGAAAGAAGGAAAGAAAGAAAGAAAGAAAGAAAGAAAGAAAGAAAGAAAGAAAGAGAAAGAAAGAGAGAGAAAGAAAGAAGGAAAGAAGGGAGGAGAGGAAGAAAGAAGAAAGAAAGAAAGGAAGAGAGAAAGGAGAAAGAAAGGAGAAAGGAAGGAAGAAGAAAAGCCAGGTCCCACATAGCAACTGCAGTTTGAATCTCTGGCTTAGTCAGCATGAAGCACGCCAGCCACACAAGCGAGTATCCAAGATCCAATATGAGGGACTGGAAGAAGGAATCACAGCATGGCCAGGCCTTGTGGAGGGTGCTCATCTCTCTCTTTCTCTCTAATGCCCACCTGTGCACACACACACATGCTATCACCAATAAGGAACGTATTCACATATATGCAAGTTAAAACAAAGTTTAAGCACACTTAGAATTTTGTTTGAAAATTAAGAATTTTATTACAGTCTTTGAAATAATTGGAGGCACGCTGGGATGTTGCAAAACAAAGATTGACAATTAGTGTTAAAATTTGTGGAACAAATTTTCACAGTAAGAATTTTTTTAAAACTCTGATAGCATAATAATCTTTCTGGAGATTGATATGGAAATAGCATCAATTTTCTCATCATTTTCAATTTGTGGTAATTATGAATAACTCTAAAAGACTCTCTAGGGTGTTTCTGGGGTGATTTGGTATTCCAACTGAACTCAGTCTCTACATAGCCTGTTACTATGGGCAACGACTCAGCCCCAGGCTTTTTGCTGTCTACCAAAATACTGCACTGGACAAGAGTAGTTTGTGTATAAACAGTGATGAAATGAAAAGACGGTTAATATTTTGAGGGTGAGCTGTACCAATAAGCTAAATAACAGGATGAAATAAGAATTTCCACAGATACCCTGTCAAAGCATCACATACACAAATTCAGCGTCATTAGGCCTGTGTTTGAGTTCCTCATGTTTCTTCCTTGCCGTATTACCAAGGATGATTTACTTTTCCTTTTCAAGCATTGTTGATTTTGTTTTTACTTCCTTTCTCTCTCTTCTTTTCTTTCTTCTTTCTTCATTTGTAAAATAGGAATGACAATATATATCTCAAAAAGGTATAAGAATCAAGTAAGAATTGTGGATGAAATAACACTCCTGAAACAAACTAGACAGGACAAGAGATAGCATCGATTTACTCTAATGTATTATATGCCGCTATACTTGAAAGGAACTAAGTTCTGATGAGTGAAGTTCTGAGACTACAGCATCACTGAATACAAGTGGTAGGAGAAGGGACATGCTTGTCTCACAGGAGTGTGCACAAATGCCAATCATTGCTTCAGTGTGACAAGAAGAAACCAAGTTACTGTGAAATTCAGCCAGGCAGATTCAGAGCTGGCCATGATGTTATTGTCTGGATATGGAGGTTTTGAATGGTTTGGTAAAGCAGAACGGGAAAAATCTTAATGTGAATTTTGGTCATCTTTCTTGATCTATCAATCTCTGCTATCAATATGCTTAGATTAAGTAGGAGCTATATAGGAGATGATGTTTCTCTTGAACTACCATGGAACTATAAGGAAATATTTTCATGTTTTAGGGGTGTGTGTGTGTGTGTTTAATTAAAAAAAATTACTTTAGACAATGTACATGGAGATGGCAAACTGTTCGTGTGTTCTGACTTTTAGAAGGTATCTGTTCATTCAATGAACAAATAATTACTGAGCATCTACTAAGTTCTAGACACTGCTCTAAGTACTGAGGATACAGCAGAGCATGAAATACCAAATTTCATTGTAGAGATTGTCAATGGTTTCTAAATTAATAGAAACCTCAAGAACCCCCTTTGATAAGCCCAAAGCTAGTTCAAGAAAATAGATTGTGACTTACTCAAGATTCAGCACTTTGCTATTATCGATGAAAAAAATCATCTTTGTCTGGAAGATCATTTGCTAAAAGACTTTCCCATATTTCTAATGTTACAATTTAACTTTGAGCAGAATTCTTACTTCTTAAATCAGCCAAGATAACTTATTCTTGGGTATCTGCATAGATAAATCAACCCATCACCTATTACACTCTTTTACAAATTCATTTAGGTACATCAAATTCTGCTAAATAAAAATTTAGTCACATGCAAAAAAGAAAAAAAAAAACTGCTAAAGAAAGAGAAAAAGAATCTGAGAAATGTGAAAAGGTAAAATAACTCTAACTTAAAGGTGACAGGTATTTAAAACCAAAATTTACTTAGTCACCAATGAATATCAATTTAATATAGATGATGTGTAATAGCAGGCATTGTTTTTCACACTGTCTTAGTGTATTACTGAGTGACGTGGAGAAATATTTCAGATTGGGTGATGTAAAAAGAATAGAGGTTTGGGGCCAGCAATTTGGCATGGTGGTTAAAGATACTGGAATCTCACATGGCAGGCCACAGTTACAGTCCCAAACCTGGCAGCTAGCTTTCTCACTTTCTCTCTTTCTCTCTCTCTCTCTTTTTCTGGTCAAATTAAAAAAAATAATAATAATAATAAATAAAGTTAAAAATTATTTAAAAACAAAAGAATAGAGGTTTATTTGCCTCACAGTTCTGATGGCTGGAAGGTCCATAAGCATAAGTTTGTCATACTGGCTGACAGAAGTAAAGAGGATGTTGAGCACATGCAGCAAGACAGAGACCTTGGGCAGCCATTCCTTTAATAACAATCTTCTCTTACAAGACCTCACCCCTTCTTGTGAGGACTAGAATCCACTCTATCATGTAAGACAGTATTAATCTATTCATGGGGTCAGTGCCTCCATGAACCAGTCACCATTCAGGAGGAGGGTTTCAATTCCCCTAATGACATTACTCTGGGGACCAAATTCCAAAACAAGGATCTCTGGGGAGATGAATCATACCAACCATAGCATACATTAACTCACTATCTTAAAAAAATTATTTCTTCCATGAGTGAGACACAGAAACAGAGAGACAGGCACCAATGGGATTTTTATGCCACAAACCACCTACTGTCTCAGCTGGCTCAGATCACAGGGGTGGCGGCAGCTGGTGTGCTCAAAGTCCTGTCTCATGAGCCCAGGACCTCTACCTTATGTATCCAATTGTGTTACCACTGCACCACCACCTGGCCCCGTACATTAACTCTCTTCATCCCCTCAAAACCTTAGGAAGTAAAATTACTATTATCTCTATTTTATAGATGAAGGAACCAAAGCACAAATGGGCTTAAATTATGTACCCAAGCTAAGGAAATAGAAAAATTAGATTTCGAGCCTAGAATTTGTGCTTCTAATCACTACATTAAGTGGTATAAATAACTTAATATTTCTGTATGTTATGATGTTTTGACAATTAAAAAAAAAACCTAGTCACAGTAGTGTGCACTAAGATGCTGCTGCTCAACAGGCTGAGGCTGTGTAGAAGACCCAGGTTCAATTCCCATCCCACCCTAAAGAGCCTCAGCATGACAATGCATACCTATAGTTTCAGCTACTTGGGAGGCAAGCTAGGAGGATCTTGTACTTGCAGCCAGAGGGAGCAACATGGAGGTACATGCCCACAGTTCCCATTGTTGGGGAGGCTGATGTTGGAGGACCATGATACAGAGAGATCCTGTATAGAAAACAATGAACAAATAAACAAAAAAGAAAACACTTTGCAGTTTGCAGGCACACATAAAACAAGAACTACCCAAATCTGCTAGGAGAGGACTTCCTAGGATTAGACAATTCTTAAAGAACAAAGGGCGCAGCCAGAACATGTCTTCCATGTGCAGACTAACTAATTTAAGTAGCTATTTCTAACTAACTAACTAACTAACTAACTAACTAACTAACTAACTAGCTATTTCTCCCCTATTTGGCCTCTATATACTAGGAAGCAATATTTCACTGCCTTCAACATCCTAGGGCAAGGTGTCACTCAAGGAAGGACCACCTTTAAAACTCAAAGCCCACCAAAGTTATTCACACTAGCCAATCCTCAACTGGCTCTGCCTTTCCTTTTGGAGTAAATCTCAGTAAAGATGGTGACTTAAACCTTCCATTGCGCTGTTTTCTGCCTCCTGATTACTCTGGTGTCTTTTCTATTAGCTGTACGTGACATGATATGCCTCCTGTCTCTAGGACTTGTGAATGCAATAAACTTTGTTTTCCTGAGCCCC
Source organism: Tupaia tana (assembly GCA_026018925.1). Classification (NCBI taxonomy): domain Eukaryota; kingdom Metazoa; phylum Chordata; class Mammalia; order Scandentia; family Tupaiidae; genus Tupaia; species Tupaia tana. The sequence goes on along the minus strand of JAKSZU010000001.1, from coordinate 29,904,893 downwards.
TTCTATCTCTTCTTGTGACTGTATGCAACTATGCTATCTCATTAAAAAAATACATTCTGTGTCCTCTGAGAAGATAAATAAATTTCAGTTGGTAAATCTGTAAATCACAAAGAAAGTACATTTAATTTTAATGTGATAACAAAACAAACTGTTGATATATATTTTTTCTTTTTAAAGTTCGTTTTAGGGCACATGTGCTCACCAGAGATAGAAAGACAAAGAAAGAGAAAGTGAGAAAACATCCCCCAGGAGGGATGGCCATGCCACAATCCCTTCTCCTCCTTTCTCCCCTCAGGATTTTGGGCATGCACACACATCCTCCCAGTGTGATTTTCAAACTGTTGGGTTCAAGACTAAAACTTCACAGTCAGCCTTGTGGGTCCATTCGCCTTAACCTCCATGCCACCTCTTGGTCCAATAATGCATTTGATGATGAAGGCTCCTTGCTAGAGATTGTTTTACCTAAATCCTGAAGGCACCGATTTCATTGGCTTTAGCAAACTGATGCAGATTTAGAATTTAGTTCGTTTAGTAAGAGTTTATTTTAAAAATTGAATATGACATCTAATCCAAAGAAATAGTTTTTCTTCTTCAAAAAAGAAGAGAAACTTTATTGACTATGAGTTATATGTGCACACTCACTTGTCTTTATTTAATCTACAGAATAGCACTGAAAATAGTCATGATTCCTTGTATTTTATAGAAGAGGAAACTGAGACCCAAGAACATCACATAATTTGCTCATACTGCTGAACGGAGTCATCTGAACTCTACTGGTTCTGAATGTTGCCCAATGCATGCATTTCTCTTTGCTCAAATAAACTGTACTAAGTTTAATTTATGTAAGATTTTTTCTTTTAGCAAGAATGTATATAGTATATTGGAATGTGCAAAACACAAACACTATTAGATGAACTAAGCTCTATTTCCCTTCTTCCTACCTCTTTTCTTTCTTAATGATTAGGTAACTAAGTTGGCTCCATGGTGCAGCAGTAATCTGCTTAAAAGAGGCTGAATTCCACATGAATTCTAATGATCTTGGTTTGAATCCTCAGTCCAGTCAGCTGGAAACCTGCCAGCCAGGCTCGTAAGCGTCTGGTATCTGACAGCCTGGAGAAATAGAGAAGAGTGATCCTAGCATGAGCATTCTGTGGAAGGTGTTTCTCTTTCTCTCCTCTCTCTCTATTATGAAATTTTCAAATTAGAAAATAATAATAATTAAGCTTCTATTTGAGCAAATGCTGAAAAACCCTGAATTTTCTTAGATAGCTATGTCTCTATAGTTCTTTTCCTTCCTGCATGTAAACTCCAGGAAGGCAGAAATATTTGCTTTATTCACTTTTGTGCTATGCTTTAGTGACTTGTCTTTTAAAGAAGCGCTATGGGGACCAGCAGTTGGTGTAATGGCTATGTTGCTGGACTCTCATGTAGTCGAACGAGCTTCAAGTCCCAGACCCAGTGGCTTAAACTCACGCTGGGCACGTGTGCATGCATGCCCAAGATCCCGAGAGGAGAATGGAGGAGAAGGGATTGCAGTGTGGTCATGCCCCAGGGGCTGATTTCTTGCTTTCGGTCTCTGTTTCTTGCGAGCACACGTACCCTATAGCAAAAACCTCTCTCTCAAAAAAAAAAAAAAAAAAAAAAAGGAGAGTTATGAGTCAACTTCTCCATTAATCTCTGTTTCTGGCAGTTTTGAGGAGGGCTAAACATCGCAATGACAGCTTCAGATACCTGGTATTATCCAGAGCCATGAGACCTTTCCCACGGTGGCCTTACACACAGAGAAAATTCCTGCTTCTCTCTTTTTTTCTTTTCTTCATGACTTTGTCTACAAAAATACCACTTTTCACTAGTAAATAGTTCCTAATGTTTTTAATGTCATTGCTCATCTGATTGCAATTTCAGATCAACTTCCCAGAAAATGTAATAATTTATTTACAAATATCAGAGTTTAACATTTGATTTTAGGGATATTGCTGAATAGCAAAACACCTCTGGACCACAGACCCAATGCTAAGAAATCCTAATATGAAAAATATGGCCTGGGGATGGGGGGGGCAGGTCATGCTACAACAATCTTACCTGGACTCACCTGGGAAGGTCCTGGATTCACATCTGGAACACATATGTAGTATATTAGAATGTGCAAAACACATTCTAATTCATGAATTCTGCACACCAGGAGCACAGATGATCCAGGCTGACTGAGATGGGATTCCTTGTCACTCTGTCTCTCTTACTCTGTCTCTCTCTCTCTCACATAGAAAAAATACATTTTAAAGTGAATCTGAAAAAACAATTGAAAAAGTAAGGCGTTATATACATAAAGACAAAAAGACAATGGAATAGTTTTATACACACACATAGATACAAATGGACACAAGCATGCACACACAATCACAAATCAGAAATCTAGAGTATGTCACTTACTTTCATCTTGTCTTACCAAACTTCTTTAGTGTTTGAATAGTAGAGCTAAGATTTGTCCTCCAAGGAAGTAAAATCTCTCAATTCATATTTCAGCTTGGATATCTAAATAACTTGGAAGAAGTAATAACTGTTAACATTTACTATTAACATTTACATTTGCAGCCACTGTAGTTGATGTTGGATTTATTTGTAGTTGTCAATGGATGAAAGTGACATTGTGTAAAGAGCTGTTTTCTGAACCCATTTAGCTTGAAGCTGTTTCTTTCAGAATGCCTTTGTCAGATACCTGGAAATGCTTTTGTGTTTCTAGATTGATACTGCATCTGATATTCTTGGTAATGACAACAATAACAGCTCACAGTTACAACACACTAGGGCACTCCTGTTTGTTCATAGTGCCCTAATGTTTCCATAGTAACCTTATTCCCAGTTCCCATGTTCAACCTTCTCCACCCAATAATGTAAAATGAAATTCTTTGACTTATTAATGCCATCTTCCTTTTCCTTATTGACTTTATTGGCTTTATTCTTTTTTCCCTTCTCTCAGTTTTTGTCTTGTATTCTCCCACCAATTCTTCCATATCGCTTCACCTACTTTGATATGTATTTGGCTCACTTCTTAGCCTTTGATACTATTTCTTTGTGTCTGTTTTAAGCCAGCAAGCATTTTTCTGATGCGTGTATGTCTGTGTGTCTGTGTGTGTATAACTCCAGTAGATGTCCAATAATCCTAAAACCAGTTTAACTGGCAAAGTGACACTTCATTCATGAAGTCAAGTTGTCATGTTGCCAGGACAACTGTAAATATGATCAAGTTCAAATCCTTCCTCATGGAACACTACTCAGGTTGTCATAACAACCTGCAAGAATTGATTTAAGTATCATTTCTACATGGAAGAGCTTCATGTACTTTGGTTAAAATCAGGAACAACCAGTAAATTTCTGGAACTTTTTACACTTCAGATTAACTTCAAGCTACCAAGCCAAAAATAATAAATATGATAGTAGTTTAAAACAGTGATAGAAAATATATCTTACTAGTGATTTTTTAAGAGCAATTTGGTAACTTGTGGATTGTTTTTTCCTGATTAATATCTGAACTTTGTATGTATAACAAGGGGATCTATTGGTCTTTCATTTATGGAACTAGATGTAGTACTTAGTAGTAATTATTGCTTAAAAAATATAATGATCCCTCAAGTAACACATAATGTACATTAAATGTTAAACAAAAAGAAGCTTTAATGAGTGACATTTTATTACTTTTCTACTAATTGTATCTCTTTTCTGAAATATTGGAGTGATTCCTTGATTCAAAGGTCTTTGCATCCTTTCTTTTTTAGGATCTATAAACTTCTTCTTTTTACCTATTCATTTCTCTATTGCTAATATATACATTGAGTACTGAATTACTCACGGAGCAAAATCTGTATTTTAAATCTCTCAATTTAAAAACAATCTTTTCTAATAATCACTAGAATGTGTTACATGCCATATTTCTTTTACAAATAATTTTGGTGTGACTTTTGGCTATTCCTTTTCTTTTTTCCTGTTTACAAATCTCAACTTAATTCCATTTCTAATCTATTGGATTATTTCTTTGCCACTGATATGGAAGAACTTTTGCTTCAAATAATGTGCAGTGGATTCTCTAATGTTAGGCTCAGTTTTGTACTCTTAGGAACTCAATCACATGAATTTAGAGCACATTTCCTGAGAGATTTCATAGGCTAGCTTCACCGTATCCAACAAGAAATCTGAAATCGTAAGCAAAATATTAAGTGAACGCTCTCGTGTGTGTGTGTGTGTGTGTGTGTGTGTGTGTGTGTGTGTATGTGTTTCTGTAGGGTAGATGTGCTTGCCAGATAAAGGGAAAGTGAGAAGTCATCCCCCAAGGGGGATGGTCACACCACATTCCCTTCTCTTTCAGTTTCTTGTCAGAATTTTGGCTGTGCATGCACAAATACCTGGCATAATTTTCAAGCTGCTGGGTCAGAGACTTGAACCATGCAGTTGGCCATGTGCAATCCAACGTCTTAACCTTCAGGTCACCTGTTCATCCCACATGTATGTTTATACTGGGGAAAGAGTTTATAACTAGCATCACATTAGCAATGAGATATTAGCAGATTTATCTAGGACCATTACTTTAGGGCACAATATAGCATTAAGATGCAATCACAGTGGAGTGATAAAAGTTGCTTTGAGTTGCGAGAGCTGGTTTTAAAATATAAATTTTCACTATTAGTGAAACAGTTATGAGAAAATAAATAGGAGTTATGTATCTTACTACAAATTTAAGAATATACTATTAATTGTTGACACTGGAAAACTGTGACGTCTATTACAGGAAATTAAAAACTTAAAATGCAGGCAAGATTATTAGAACTAATTTGATTTAGAGTCTACCATTTATGTAAATTAATTTTCACATGTTATTCTTGTAAGAACTGACAAGATTTCTTTTTCAAAGAGCAGTGTTATCAATGAGATACAGACAAATAAAATGTAATAAGGTCTAGGGGAAAAATTACTTAATATAGTTTGTATTACAAATAGTAGGGTAAATCATTGCCTGTAGATTATAAATTTCTTGAAGTAGAAAACTAACAAATATTTTTTCTAACTATTTGTATATTTTATAACTATATGTATGACTAGCCTTGATTAATTTAGTAGATTATCAATATGTTGATGGACATATCTTCTACAGGATCTTCAAAATCAAATTAGATGTTGTCTTTGTATACGTGAACAACTTTTGTCTTGTCTGTAGAGAACAACTTCCTCTTAGGTAAAGATAGTAAAAACAAACAACCCAGAGAAACCCTTATAACAGTGACATAAACACGTACAAAACCAAATAAAATAATATCCCTTAAACTCAATGGAAGTCTTTGTCAGTAATTTGAAAATGGAAGAAGTCTTCCTAAAAAAAAAAAAAAAAAAAATAGAAAAAGAAAAAGAAAAGATATGCTCATAAAATAAACCAAGGGGAAGACCAAGTAAAAGAAGTATTACACTTTGGGGAACGAGGTGGTGTGGTGGTGAAGGCACTGGATACTCCCAAATGGCTGACCACAGTTCAAGCCCCAGACCTGGTGGCTTGCTTTCTCACTTTCACTCTCTCTCTCTCTCTTTCTCTCTCTCTCTGGTCAAATTAAAATAAATTAACGAATAAGTAAAATTGAATAAATAATTCTTTTAAAAATAAGTATTAGTTATGTAGAATTTTGAAAATTTTATTTACTAGAAAATTTTATTGACTAAATGATTAAGCTAATGCTTAACGCAGTTAATTTAGTACTGAACTTAGAAATCCACCCCAGTAAGTTCATCTGGAAGAGAAAATTCTGTCTGAGTCAACTGGATCCCAATTAATGATCTCACAACCATGTAGGGGTTTCAAGCACAACCGAATGACAAAAATTGTTTGAAGCTTATGGTGAGAATTAAAGAGGGCTTTCCTAACACCTTTCACACCATTCTCATAAGCATTTGCTCTTTGTGTCTAGAAAGTATCAGATGTCTTCTACATTTATAGCACTGTGTTAGGTGCTAGTGATATAAACAGTCGACAGATGTGTCAAAAAAGCCAGCACTAGCAGAGTTGGAGAGCACAGAGAATGCCATTTACCAAATAGGGTTATACAAGGCTATTGACCTGGTGGCAGCCTGCATATTGGATGGTTGACTCAGGGACTGAGTCAGACTAAATTAGCCTCAATCTGGAAAGCCCTAAAGAGGAGTAAAGACTGAGAAAAACACAGTAATGGTGCCAGAGTGTTCTAGCTCAGGCATGACCATTCAAATTAACCTGGGCTGAAAAAGATAAATACTTGATCAAGTGGACTGCCTTTGGAAAGTGAGAAAATGAGAGCATAGCAAGCCAATGAATAAGAGCAGGGGGCATAGAAGGGGTTAAGTTTCTGCAGTAAAGTTTAAGGTGGTAACTAACATTTTGTACAGTATTTTTGATGAAAGTATTTTTAATACCTAATAGAAACTCCCTCCCACCACCAAATTTTAAAAGAATAACTTCATAAAAGTAAATGGAGTCCTTACACAGATTTCTAACTCTTACTGCTCTTGCCATCATAAAATTAGCTTCAGAGATAAAATATATACATAAAAATCCAAATAAAAATGTTTTTGTGCTTGTGCTACATTAAGAAATCATGCTAAGCCTTATAGAAGATGAAAGAATGACAGCAACATGGTATCTGAAAGTTTTATAGTGTAATTAATAGATAACTATGAAGACTAAGTTTACAGTTTCAAAGAATATGTTTCAAGTAAATGAGAATAATTGTGAAGCCAAATCTAAAAGGATAACACTGTGAATTGCTAGGGAACTACAGTGGCACACTGGCAAATAGTACTTAAACACAGGGTTAATCATCTCAAGCAAATATTTCCTTCTGGGAAAGAAAAGTCCTGCCAATAACAGATGGAAATGTGAAAAGATTGCCTATTCAGTTAAGCAGTTGAAAGCCAGTGCTGTTGAGATATGACTTTAGCCACACCTGCACCAAGAAAAATGATACCTATGCACAAACTGTGAGTGTAGGTGTGTGTATGTGTATGTAATTGACAGTGTTCTTAAATACCTTCCTGCCTAGTCTCATTATTCAAAAGAGGTTTTTTTTTTTAACTTCTAACTTTAAGAAATATATATCACATATTATGTGTTTGTTAACATTTACTTTTACTTATTATTTTTCTGAAATGGGAAAAAATTATCTTGATTATTCACAAATTAGTCTTTCTTGCTGTTTTCCTATTCCATGAGGAAATGATCTCTGTGTTCTTAAAGCAACAAATATAAAATGCCAATGAAATTCAAAAGAGCAATTGAAAATTTAAAATCATATGTAAGTAATGAATTCTAAGCAGGAATTGCACCTTTTCACTTGTTTAGACTGCACTAGTCAACATTTAGCAAATAAGTAATAAAAACTTGGTAAGGGGATTTTTAAAAATAATTTCAATGAACTGATTCTGAAGTATGCCCTAAAAGACTGGTTACAGGATCTCTAGAAACTGAGTTCAGCTGCTCAAAATTCTCCAAATTTTCTCATGAATCAGAAATGATGGGTGTGGTAATGAGAACTATAAATGGAAAGGAAGCAAAATTATTTCAGAAGACATAATTACTCCTGGAAAATTTAAACAAATCAATTCAGAAACTTCTGCAGCTGAAAAAAGAAAGGCAGTTAGGAATCATACGACAGTCATAATGACTGAGAAGTTCAGGATTATCAAGTGAGCTTACTTGACTCTCAGTGGAGGTTGATGCCAGGCTCACAAGTGTTCACACGGTCAGTTCATTACTCTTGTTATACGCAGTATTTTAACCCATTTTTCACTGCTATAATAAAATATTTGAGACTGGATAATGTATAAAGAACAATGATTTATTTCTCACAGTTCTGGAGACTGAGAAGTTCAAGACACAGGATCTGGCAGGTTTGGTTGTCTGATGAGAGTTGCTCTCTGCTTTCAAGATGACATCTTTGTTACTGTATCCTCAGGAGACCAGGAAGGCTGTGTCTTCACAAGACAGGAGGCCAAAAGGACAAGATAACTGTGAAGCTTCTTTTATAAGGGCCTTAATCCCATGTTCAAAGGAGTTCCCATGCCTTAATCACTTTTTAAAAGCTCCACCTATTTAAACTATTACATTGGCTATTAAGTTTCAACACCCAAATAGTGGCAGGGACACTTTTGAACCATAGTAGTTAAGTTGGCCATTTTAGTTTTTAAATTATTTTCACTCTCAGCCATATATTGTCTAATTTATATCCATGATGAACAGATGAGCAAAAATAGGAGGTACGAACACTGAAATACAACCAGTTTCTGATGACAGTAGAGAACTCAGCATTTTCAGAAATTTACTCAAGATGATTCATTTACTTATTCAATGCATATAGAATGAATGATTATGATATATATCAGGTATTATGCTAAATATTGGGTCTAAAATGAACATAACAGGTAAGATGTCTTGCTCTTATGGATGTTATAGTCTAGTCGGTGAGATAATAACTAAATATACAAATAATAAAATTATAAACTCATAACTATGAGAAAAATTAATGAGGTATAATAGGAGCATAATTTAGATTGGAATTCAGGTAAGATATCTATTAAAAAATTAACATTTAACATGAATTAGAGGGATGAGAAATTTAGGACCTTCTAGGAATAGATATGAAAAAGATGTTGGTGTGAGTAGGAAACAGAACAATGCCATTGTGGCTAGAGCTCCACACCCTGAGGAATCTTGCAGTTAGGTAGGCAGGCAGGGAGAAAGCATTTGCCATTCTAATCCAGGAGCTAGACTTTTATTCTAAATGCAGTGGGAACCATTAAACAGTGAGAAAAATTGATTTGCATTTTCAATGATTATTATCACTTCTCTGTGAATGGCTGAGATGGCAAAGATAGAAGTAAAAGGCACCACTTGGGAGCCTATTGCTGTAATCCAGAGGAAAAAAGTACCCTGATAAATGTTATTAACAAGTTTACAGTGACTTAGACAATGGTGGGGGCAGGGATTAGGGAGAGAAGTTGTAACACTAGACAAGATAAAATTTGATGAGGATTAAATACAAAGAATGAGAGAAGGTCCAATCCTATAGCCTAGTGGTTAAGGGACCAGGTCCCGGATAGCCCACTACAATTTGAATCCCATCCCTGGTGGCTTGAAAAAGCTGTGCATGTGTGCATGCATGCCCCAAGTCCTGATGCAATGGAGAAATTAAGGAGAAGGGACTGCAGTGTGACCATACCCCATTGGGAGTTGCTTTCTCTGTCTTTTTCTCTTGCTGTCTTTTTCTGGAGAGTGTACATGCCCTCTGGCAATTAAAAAAAAGAAGAGAGAGAAAAAGAGAAATGAAAAGGTTAAGTTTGTCTTTTACTATAGGTCCGACATGTAGAATAACTCCAGCACACACAAAATAAATAAATATTTTTCAATGGGGCCTAGCTGTGGTGGTAGCAGCAGTAGGGCATCACTGCACAGCATCAGATTAGGATTCCAGATCAACATAAAAATGGCTGGAAATGGGGGCCCATACTTACAGTTATAGCTAATTAGGAGGTTGAGAGGCTGAGGTGCAGAATTGCAACTGAAAGACCCTGTCAATGGTACCTTCTCTCTCTCTCCATCTCTTTCTCTCTCTCTCTCTCTCTCTCTCTCTCTCTCTCTCTCACACACACACACACACACACACACACACACACACAAAGACTTTTTAAAAATAAATAAACTAAGTTCTTGTTCAACATAACTAAATTGATGAAGTTATCATTTACTAAGATGAGGAAAAATGGGAAGACAGATGTTTTGAAAGACATTTTTGTGTGACTAACGGAACTTGGAGTGAATCACTTGAGATATATGTAGAGCTCTGAAAAGAGGCCAGAATTCAAAATATGAATTTGGGAGTTATAAAGATAGAGATGGTATTCAATTCTCATGTACACACAGAGTAAGAGGATAGTAGTGGGGGAGAGGAGAGGAGAGCAGAGGAGAGGGGAGGAAAGGAGAAGAGAGGAGAGGAGAAGAAAGGGAAGGAGAGAAAGAGAGAAAAAAGAAAAAAGAAAAGAGAACTTCAGACTGAGTCATGTAAACACTTAATATTTAGAAAATAGAAAAGTTAAATAAAGAAGACTGATAAGGAACACCCAAGGATGGAGGAAACATCCTGGACAACATCAAGCAGAGAGTGCTTTGGAAAGATGAAGCAGTCAACTGTGCTAAAGTCTAAATACATGAAGAAGTTAAAGTTCATTGAATTTCACAACACTACAATCACCTTTGTGAGAGCAAGATTTATAGAAAAATAGTGGTCAAAACAGTGCAGTCTAAATAGTAAAGGAGGTATAAGGAAGTACAAACTGCAGATGTGGACAATCCAATTTTAAGCTGCATTTATCTAATCAGAATTCTTACCTAGCATATACAAATGTGTTTCCAGAACTCTAGAATTAAATGCTAGTAAGTGACAATATAAATATGATTAAATATAGTTTTTCATTTAATGAAAGGCTGTCCACACTTAAAAATCACCCTTATTCTACTATTTAAGAACAAAATTCAGAAAGACATTTAAAGATCTATTTATGTCTGAACAGAAAATTAACAATTTTTTAAAATCAAATGAAAAAGTTTTCCATTTCTGATACTGTGACATATAGGAAAAAAAAGTTTTAGAGGCTAAAGAGGCAAAAAATGTAACTGTGGAGCAGAGCCACCTTGAGAAGGCTTGCCTTAGATTATAATATATGAGAGAAATAAACTTACTGAATTTTTGTAGATTTATTAGAGTAATTTAGACTACCACAACTAATACACTCAACTAAAAATAAAACACTTACTTAAAACTATTTGTTTATCATTAGACTACAAAAAATTGAATATTTTTCAAAGTTATGAAATGGGGACCAGAAGATTTTATAATGGTCACATCACTGGACTCCCATGTTGTTGACTGCAGTTCGAGTGGAACTGGATACATGCCAGAGGCTGGGGAACTCACGCTCTCTCTCTTTGTCTTCCCCCTGGTGTGTGATATTTATTACCTTTAACAAGTTCATACATGCCCGCTGGAAAATCCCCGACCCGGTAAGAGGATGCGTGCCCAATGAGAGGAGAAAGATTGTGACCATCCCCCCTGTATGGTTCTATCTGCTCTGGGGAAAACCTCTAAAAAAAAAAAAAAAGAGTGATTTCTGAGTTTTCACTGTTTTTTTGTCTCTCTTTCTCTTTCTAATTGAGGGCTTTTCCTGTCCTTTAGTAACCAATAAAAGGAAAATAGAGAGCTGACTATCTTTAAATACCAGTCTTTGGGGAAAAAAGAACCCCTTTGGGGAAAAAAGAAACTGAGTGACATAATTTTTTTTCACACATTTTACATAAAGTACATCATGATGGCTTGTTTCAGTTTACAATCTTTGTCTGTTAAATGTTTTTCCCCTTGCACCTCAAACCCACCGTTTACTATTAACTCTCTACCATCCACTCCCCTCCCTTATAGTCTCTGGTATCCACACTTATCCTCTCTACTATCATATATTAAGATCTTTCCATTTCTGCCATAGAGTGCAGATAATCAGTATAAATTGAGTGGGGATATACTGTGTGTTTCTTTAAAAGTCTGAGTCACTGGGCTCATTAAGTCATCTATATAAATCCACTTTGAATTGAAAGATAGGGTCTTATTGTTTCTTATGGCTGAGAAATATTCCATAGCACATAGGTCTCACAGTTTTTCAACCCAGTCATCAGCTTTTGAACATTAGGTTAGTTCCATGTTTTAACAATTGTGAATAGTGCTGCAATGGTGTACAAGTGTCTTTCTAATTGAGGGTTCCTGTCCTTTAGGGACATACCAAGGAGTGACATTACTGGCACATATGGTAGTTCTATTTTTAGGGTTGTTTTTTTTTTTTTTTTAGGAATTTCCATATTGTTTTTCATAGAGGTTGCAATAATTTACATTCTCACCAATGGTGTAAGAGGGTTCCGTTTCCACCATCGTCTCACCAGCACTTGTTATTCTTTGTTTTCTTTTTTTTTTTTTTTTTTTTATTTTTACCCTAACCTCTCCTAACTGGGGTTAAATGGTATCTCATTGTGGTTTTAATTTGCATTTCCTTTATAAAAAGAGACTTTGAACATTGTTTTGTATGCCATTGGTCATTAGTAGGTCTTCCTTGGAGAACTGTCTATTCAATTTATTAGTACATTTTAAATTAGATTATTCAGTTTTTTTAATAATAGGTGAACTCTTCACTATACATATTCATCATATTCTGGATATCAATCCCTTGTCTGAGTAATTTGCAATATTTTCTCCCATTCCAAGCATACACTAATTTTGTTTCTTTTGCTGTGAGGAAGTTTTTTAGTTTAATATAAACTTGCTTGTCTATTTTGGAAATTATTGCTTATGCAATTTAAGTAATCTCTGCCTATGCATATCTTCAAGAATTTCTCCTACATTTTCTACTAGTAGTTTTGTAACTTGAGGCTTTTTTTTCTATGACCCATGTTAAGTTGAGTCTTGTGAAATAGGGGTCCAAGAACATGGGATTTCTTTTCTCTACTGTCATTCTTTGTCACAGTTTTTTTGTGGTTTATCATAATCACTTCACCATGCTTTTTTTACCACCACTTTTTAGAGATAGGGAGATGAAAGTATTATTCTTTTTGAGACAGACAGGGTCTTTTAGACTAAAAAAATTGAGAGAAATGCATCAAATATGTAAATTAAATTTGTTTAGAACCCCTTCCAATCCAAGAGGGAAGATAGTAGAGAGAGAGACATGAGAAGATAGTCCCTCAATCCCTTCTCCCCTATGCTCCTCTTGGGATTTTGGGCACACATGTACATGTGCCTGACGTAAGTTTAAAATCATCAGGTCCAGGACTCAAACCACAGTCGACTACGTGGTAGTCCAATGATGTAACCATTACACCATCTGCTAGTCCTGTACTCATTTTTTTCCCAGTTTTTTTAAAGTTTATTTGTAGACTCTTTCACTTCTTTGTTTAGGTTTATTCCAGTTATCTTATTTATTTTGTAGCTATTGTAAATGTGCTTTTTTTTTTTTTTTTCAATTCTGTCTCAGTGGTTTCATTGTTGGTATATAAAAATGCTATAGACTTTTGTGTATTAATTTTGTATCTGCTACTTTACAGAGTTCATTGTTCTCTCTTAAATGTTTGTGTGTGTGTGTGTGTGTGTGTGTGTGTGTGTGTGTTTGTAGATTCTTTTGAGTTTTCTGTTTCTATAATCATGTCATCTGCAAATTAAGGCAATTTAGTTTCTCCTTTTCCTACATGAATGCCTTTTATTTTGCTGTCTTGTCTGTTTTTATTGGCTAGAACTTCTAGCATTATGTAGAATAGGAGTGGAGAAAGTGGGCAGGTTTTTTGTTTATTTGTTTTGCTCCTTTTTTAAAAAAAGAATTATTTCATTTAACTTTATTTATTTATTTTTTAAATTTGACCAGAGAGGGATAGAGTGAGTGACAGAGAGGGGAAAATGAGAAAGCACGCCTCCAGGTCTGGAACTTGAACCGTGGTCTGCGATGTGGGAGTCCAGTGCCCTTAATCACCACACCACCTCCCAGCCCCTTGTTTCAGTTTTTAGTGGGAAAGTTTTCAGCATTTTTCCATTCAGTATGATGTTACCAATGGGTCTGTCATATATGGTCTTTATTTTTTTGAGAAATGTCCTTTCTAACCCTATTTTGCTGAGAGATTTTTATCTTTCTAACCATATTTTGCTGAGAATTTTGATCATGAAGTGATGCCGTGTTTTATCAAATGTTCTTCCTGCATTTACAGATACGATCACAAGATTTTTATCTTTCTGTTAATGTCATGTTTTACATTTATTTATTACTTTGCCTATGTTGAAACATTCTTGCATCCCTTGAATAAAGCCTACCTGGTCTTGGTGTATAATATTCTTAACATGCTGTTGTACCACTTTGTTAATATCTTGTTCAAAATCTTTGCATCTATGTTCATCAGGAATATTGGTCTGTAGTCTTCCTCCTTCTCTCTCTCTCTCTCTCTCTCTCTCTCTCTCTCTCTCTCCTCTCTTTTTAATTATGTCCTTGTCTGGTTTTGGCATCAAGACGATGAAGTCTTCATAGAATGAGTTTGTGAGGGTTTCATTCTTTTGAATCCTTTCAAAATATTGTGAGTAGAATAGGGGTTTGTTATTCTTTAAAAGTTTTGTAGAATTGAGAAGTGAAGCCATGTGGACTTGGGCTTTTTGTTGCTGTTGTTGAGAGAATATTTAGTATTGATTTAATCTCATCACTTATTATGGGCTTGTTCAGGTTTTCTAATTCATCCTGATTCAGCCTAAGTAACTTGAAACTGAGTGAAAATGGTTGATCTAATTTTTAGTTTTTTTCTACAGATTTATTTATGTAAAACCTGAAAAGTTTACCAGGGAGTGAGTCAACACTGTTAATGAATTTGTTGAGTGAAATTATAAGATAGTTAATTTGTACTTTAATTTTCTACAGTTTAGTTAACTTGCATGCCAACTTCTTGACATACAATTTTAGTATAATTTTTCACTTAAATTAAAAGACAAAAAGTTAACTCTACCCTATCTTCTTTTAGTTATATCTTATAGCATTTTATTCAAATAAAAACACACCTATAAATAAGAATGGACCAGATGCAATAATAATTTTTGTTAGAATTCTTGCAATGATAATTTTGTCAAACAGTAGCAAAGAATGGTTAAGAGTAGCAAAACCAAAATAATTTTTTTGTGTGTAGTTTTAAAACAGAAGAGAAAGTGGGAAAAGTGCCTGAAAGAATTAGTCTATGTTGTATTCTTTCGGGATACAAGTGTACACACCCACATACTTTAAACAATTTAAAACTATGCTCAAAATTTTTAAAAAGGGGAAAAAAGATTGTAAAGAGTCCAATCTTTCTTTTTTCTTTAATTGAAAGATTAGATTGTTTAAACAAAAAGGTAAGAGAAATATTTTTCCAAGATCATATCGAACTTGGAATTTGTGAAAAAATACAAAGTTGAAGAAAGGCTCTATGAACTTACGTGTTAATTTGTCCAGAGAGAGGATATAGTAACCATTATTCTCAAACATTTGAGAGGTCACCATGTAATGAGTGTCAATTTTTCCTACTCTCGGAGCAGGGGCCCAGGGCAGTGAGATCACAGTATATCTCTAGGGCCCTTGGATCCTGAAACACTCAGCTTCAGATTATAGCATGTGGAGCTAATAAAAACAAATAAAAACTTGTCAAAGCTTAGTCCAAAGCTGGTGGGTTAGCTGTGCCAAAATATAGACTACAAATAAGAATTAATTGAACATAAATATCAGAGAGCAAATGAGACCAAAGATTAAAAGTTAGACAGTAGTGGAATCATGACTTAAAATAGGATAATTGTTTACTGCCACTTATCACTTTGCTGAAATTTCAATTTTATGCTTTCAGAGAAAGATAAGGGAAATCCCCAGGCCCTTAAAGAAATGCTTGAGCTTTGATGGAAGAAACTGAATCCTTTTTATAAGCTACTAAGTACAGGGCATTTTACATGTATTGCCTCATTTAACCCGCAGCACTGTTTTAATGTCACATAGATTAATTATGTGATGAGGCTTAACTACTACACTATGCTTTATAGATGAGGCTTAACTAGTACACTATGCTTCCTCTTTAGAAAGAATTCAATTACTATGTATGACACCTGTGTGGAGAACCAGACCCTATCCCCAGAAGTACAGAGGGAGACTAGTTTTGAATAAGTGTAATTCTCTATAGACCTTTCTGAAAATGGAAAAAATGTACCTCAGATAAAGTCAGGCTTCCATTATTTAGAAGGTTCAGGACTAGCTAAGAAATGTTATACAATGTAGTTATTATTATATTGAATAAGAAAATCTCTAAAGTCCCTTTCAATTTGAAGATTCTGATTCTCTATACGGAACACAGGAGTAAAATGAATACATAAGAGCAAGGGAATTCAGTTAAGATAACCTGAATCTAATTACCATTTGTTTTATTTTGGTCAAGTTGCAAAACCTTCCTAAATACCAGCATTCTTATCTTTACCAATGAAGAGTAATAGCCTCACAAGATTGTGTAAAAGTTTATAAGAGATAATATTGGAAACATACTAAGTATAGTAACTGACTTACATAGCATCACCAGATGGTAGCTGTATTGAGGTAGTTCAATGAATTACATATTGCTTAAATTTTCTCCACAAACAGAAAAACTTGTATTATTTTTAGTGAGTAAGAGAAGGAAACTCTAGCTTCAGAGTATCCATTTCATCATAAGCATTGAACTTACAAAAAGATTGCTATTGTAAAAGGAAAGGCAAAGAAAGAAAAGTAGTAAGAGAGAAGATCTTACATAGATGTTGCTATCACTGGTCTTGGTGAGTCTCAAGCCACTTTTTCTAGACAAGATAATCAGATGAAACAAACCAATGTGAAACAATGTGGAAGACCCACAATGCATTTCTTCCAGTCAGCAATGAACTCCAAGACTGGTAGTACATAGCCTTATTAAACAATTCTACCATATTTGGTGGAGATCACAGAGAGGTTGACTATGACACAGTAAGAGACAACTTTTAAAATTATAGAACTCCATCCTTTTTTAAGGATGATCTTTTTAAGGTTTGCCCCATTTGAGGTTTACAAGCTCTAGCAATTCTAAGTCTCAAGTACTGAATCACAGAGGTGCTTTACTTCTGCCAGGGATATAGTTGGAAAGACATGATTACCTGACCTAAAGTATTTACTTGTCTTGGAATTTTAGGAGAGATGATTCGTTAAGAAAGTCTCTTTGGGTGATTCTAACAGAGGTTGCCATTTCAAAAGCTCCCAGTTAATGGGGCTGGCAGGTGGTATGGTGGGTAATGGTGCTGGACTTCCATATGGTCGACTAGTTTAAACCGTGGACCTAGCGACTTGCTCCCTCACATTCTCTCTCTGTCTCTCTTTCTCATTCTGTCCGTCTCTGGTCAAATAAAAATAAAATAAATAAAGTTCAATAAAATTTTTAAAAAGCTCCCAGTTAAATGTAGACACCCTAAAACTCAGTAGAGTTTATTAAATCTCTTCTACTCTATATGTATAGTTGATTACTGTTGAGTTTTTTAGGTATGTGTCCTCAGGGTCAGTAGACAGCCCAGCAGACTGTTCTCAGTTTGCTCTGGTCTATAGTAATAGAGCATAATCTGCCACCTCCTCTTTTTATTCCTAAATTCCTTTACATTTGACAATTTTAGTCCCATTTTTGGTCAAGCTGAAAAATTCAAAAATTAAGAAATCTCTAGAAATATGTCATTTTAACAGCAACAACAACGAAATGAGTAGAAGGAAGGACTTTTTAAAAGAAGGAAGGGAACATTTATCTTAAAATAAAAAAATCATCCCTAGGTATCCAGAGTCTGTGCAGCTGCAGAAGATGACATAGAAACCTTTGCTCCTTTCTTCTTTCTTTCTCTCTCTTTCTTTCTTTCCTCTTTCTTTCTCTCTTTCTTTCTTTTACATTCATTCACTGAGCATCATCACAGCATGCAAAATGTGATTTCCCATCCAGAGTACACTTGTATAGTGGCTTAATTATACATGTTATCATTGTCAAACAGTTTTCTATTTCTTGATTCATATGTGTGTGTGTGTGTGTGTGTGTGTGTATTTTTTTTCCTTCTATTTCTCACCCTCTGCCATTTCCTACCCTCTTCTTACACTGTCTCTGGTGTCTATAGTTGCTTTCCATTCCTTTTTTTCCCCCTCACATTTTATTGATTCACAAAATATATTAATTAATCTATTTTCAATAGCAAGTTCAGCTGATATATACATATCTGTGAACACATGTCTGACTTTAGGCATGAATCTAAGAGTAGAATGAATATACTATAAAGTAGCACCTAGCTGATGCTATATAGCTCATTGCAGTCATTAAATAGGTATTTTTAATATATGTTTTTAATTTCAAGAAAAGCAGTTTTAGCTTTAATAAATAAAAATTAAAAAATGCTAAGAGAGCTTTACTTAAAACTTAAAGCCAGGAAAGAGGTTAGGATTCTATTCAAAGAGTAGGTACATGAACCTATCGACAGTTCAAGACAAAAATCCTTAAATCTAGAAAACAAAGCATAAAAGAAATATTTTAGTCATTAATGTTTCAGTCAAAAGTCATAAGATTCTATTTCACCAGTTCAGTCTCATGTACTTAATCTATCTGCTGTTGTGGTCCGATCTTCCCGTTTAAATTCTGGAAGATAACATTTAACTCCAGACATGTCCCTACCATTAAGTTGCCCATTTTCTTAGTTGTTTTTGAACTCTAATGTCTGTCTGTCTGTATTTAGTTTTCCTGGTATAGCACTTCCTTCAGAACTTCTTGGAGAGCTGGTCTGGTGTTTGTAAATTTTTCAGGTTTTGTTTATCTGAGAATGTTCTTGTCTTTTCTTCCCATATGATGGATAATCTTGCCGGGTACAGTATTCTTGATTGAAATTGTTTTTTCCTTAACACTTTGAAAATATTTTCCTATTCTTCCCTTGCTCACATTGTTTCCAATGAGAGATCTGCTGTTAGCCTGAGGGGATATCTTTTGGAGGTAACTTGATGTCTCTCTCTTGTCTATTTTAGTATCTTGTCTTTGTCTGTGGTTTTGGTCAATCTGGCTATAATGTGTCTTAAAGAAGATCTTCTAAGGTTGATTCTATTTGAGGTCCTTAGTATTTCTTGGGACTGGATCTTTGAATGCCTCCCTAGATTTGGAAAGTTTTCTTCCAGGACATCATGGAATAGATTATCAATGCCCTTATTAGTCTCTAAAACTGCCCTTGAAAGTATTAAAAGCAGACTAAATCATACAGAAGATTGAATCTCAGATGTAGAAGACAGAATCACTGGCCTAGAAAAATCCACCATGAAGACTGAGAAAATCACTCCCCAAAATGAGAATAATACACGAAAAATACTAGATATGATTAAATGTCCAAATATCTGAATAATTGGTATCCCTTTACTCCTTTTTATAACCTTCAGATGTGGTTTTTGTCATTGTAGTTTCTGGATGGCTATTGTACCTCCTGATATTACATCTTCATTCCAGACAAGAGTAAGAATTAGGGTAAAGAACTAGAATCAGGATGGCTGATGGGAAGTTCCCAGCACTTTCTTCTTTTCAGTGAAGGAATAAAGACAATTAGATGGATACATTTAGAAAAGAATACTGAAACCCACCAAGGAAAGGTCTTAAGTTCTCTGAAGTGTGGATACTTGACAGAAACAGCATAAAGAGGGAAGTAAAAGCATCCAACCCGCTAAGATCATCAGGGTGAAATCAGAAGAAACTCCTCATTCCTGAGAGATCCTCAATATCTCCTAATATCATCCTGGGCAAGAGCACTACTGGTTGCATGGATGTCCAGCACTTGACACAGTCCTGAGATCCACATGGCTGCAAAACACCAGAGCAGGAGCTTGTCCAGGAATATACCCAAATTCCAGAAATCAGGCTGCTACAGAGCTATACTATTTTAGGAACAGAGTCACTGCTGATGCGGACCTGCACCAAGGACTGATGGCCCATAAATCTTCACATCCTAATGACCCATGGAAATACCTCTAAACCTGAAAAATGGCTACAACAACTACTCCAGTAAGGCTGAGCTATAGGGCTGTGACTCTGGCATTCACACCTACACAGCATCATACACCCTGGCACAATAGACTGACCAATGCAAAAGAAGGATGCTCAGAGGATTAGGTAAATGGAAATGGATGTGCCATAGCTGAGTGTGGCTAAAGCTGCAGTTCAAATGCATGGGCCCCTGTTTGCTGTGGAGCCCTCCAGGCACTGCCAGCTGCTGTTCTTGAACTGAACCAGACCAATATACTCTATAGCTCTAGGATGCAAATACCTCTTCTCTGTAGGAATCCTTCAGGTGATACTGGCCCCTGCTTCTGACAAGCACTGCAGCCCCAGGGTATGGGCCCTTACCTCTATTAGGGATCCCCCAGACACTACAGGACTGCATTCACAATCATATTGTCTTGGATGACTGCTCTCTATTCACTGCTGAGCCTGACAGGTTCCACAGAGACTACCGTCTAGCAACTCAGGCCACTAGTGCTGTTTTTGGTCAAGTGACCCACTTGATGATTTACACCACCAGCAAAACTATAGTATTATTACCACAATACCTCAAGGTCTAAGACACAGGGACACATTCACAGACACCACTGTCAATGACTATAACAGAAGAAATCTCACAAACTACACTACTAAACCTACTTGGAACCAAAACCAAAATACCCCACCTAATCAACACTATAGGATGTGCTCAAAAAAAAAAAAAAAAAAAAAAAAAAAAAAAAAAACATTCCACTAAAAAAACTGCTCCATAAAATTAGAAAGGGCAATTATCCCACCATAAGTACAGATGTTAATATTGGGACACAAGAAGTCCAAAGAAAATGAAATTCTGAAATGTCTGAAAGGAAATTTAGAATAATGATTCTAAGAAAATTTAGTGATATATAGGAAAATACAGAGAAATAATTCAATAAAGTCAGGAAAAATTATTCAAGACCAGAATGAGAAATTCAACTAAGAGATGGAAATAATTAAAAAGGACCAAAAAGAAATTCTAAAACTGAAACTCTCAATAAATTAAATTTAAAAACATAGATCTATCTATATGATCTATATCTATCTGTATCTATATCTACCTCTTTATCTATCTATATGTATACCTATATATAAAGAATAGTATATTTCACCAGAAGACTAGATCAAGCAAATAAAGAAACTCACACCTGGAACACAGAGCTTTTGAGATCATCCAATCAGGGACACAATAGAAAAAGAATAAAAAATAATGAAGACAACCTAAGGGATTTAAGGAATTTCATCAAGTGGACGAACAGCTGCATCATTGGAGTTCCAGAAAGAGAAGAGTCAAAACTAGAGATAGAAAGTTTATTTAATAAAATAATAACTGAAAACTTCCCAATTATTGAGAGCAATATGGCATCTTGGTGGAAGAAGCTCAAAGATCCTTAACAAATTCAACTCAAAGAGGTACTTACTGAAGCATATTATAATGGAAGTGTCACAAATCAAAAGCAAAGAGAATTTTAAAAGCAGCCAGAGAAAAACAGCAAATTGCATAGAAGAGAATTTCCATCAGACTAACAGTGGATTTCTCGGCAGAAACTTCGTAGACCCAGAAAGAATGGGGTGATATATTCATAGCTGTGAATGAAAAACAAACAAAAAACTATCCCCAGTAAACCTATCCTCAGAATACAAAGAGAAATAAATCTTTCCCAAACAAGCAAAAGCGGGAAATTCACCGTCACCACACTGGTTTTACAAGAAATCCTTGAGGATAATCTCACAAGACTACTACTAGCTTCAAGGAAAGCTTAAAGTTGCATATTTAGCTGACGGTATGAAGGAAACATGGAGATTTTATAGCCATACTTGTATTCTTATAGGCAACTAGCAATATTCACCATAAAAAGAAATAAATATATGGAATCAATTTTAGGGTAAATTCTTAATTTTAATGTAAACTTGATAGTTGTCATTTAGTTATAAAGAATAAAAACTGTGGTACTATTATAATCATGATACATGTAGAGGTAAAGTCACTAAAAGAAAGCATTTATATCTTCTACTTAATCTTCTACTCCTGTATTTAAAAGTTGTGATATTAACAGAGGCCTAACATAAGAATCACCTGAGGAAACCTAAAAAAACTGTTGATGCTTGGGTTATATTCTTGAGGATTTTGACTTCACTCATCCTAAGTTAAAGCTGTGCATTAGAGTGACCAGCAGTTGATGTAATGGCTATGTCTCTAGACTCCCATGTAGTCGACGGTGGTTCTAGTCCCGGACCTGGTGGCTTAAACTCACGCTGGGCATGTGTGCGTGCAGGACCAAGATCCCGAGGGGAGTGGAGGAGAAGGGATTGCAGTGTGGCCAAACCCCCTGGAGGGTGATTTCCCGCTTTCCGTCTCTCTGGTGAGCGTAAGTGCCCTATAGTAAAAATCTCTGGGGGAGGTGGGGAACTGTGCATTAGGACTTTTTAAAATTCTCCAATGATACTGTAATACAACCAAAGTTTAGAACTATTTAGTTGAACCAGTCCTGGGAATTAAGGCTGCTTTATAATGCAGCATAGTCACCTGAAAATGTGCGTACAGAAAGTAGTCTTTTCTCATGGAGCATTGTAGACAACAGATTCTGCAAATGCTTTGGCAAGCCACTCTTCTTACCACACAGGTCACTTAATGCATTAAAGGGAAATTGTCCTGCATGTCCCTGTACGCAGTTCCAAAAAACACTACAATTCATGCTGATCTGATAACCATAAAGAAGAGCTGTCTTGTTAAACCCTGCTTGCATTTGAAAATAACAAGTGTCTCTCAAAAGGGAAATTGTCCTGCATGTCCCTGTATGCAGTTCCAAAAAACACTACAATTCATGCTGATCTGATAACCATAAAGGAGAGCTGTCTTGTTAAACCCTGCTTGCATTTGAAAATAACAAGTGTCTCTCAAAAGGGAAATTGTCCTGCATGTCCCTGTATGCAGTTCCAAAAAACACTACAATTCATGCTGATCTGATAACCATAAAGGAGAGCTGTCTTGTTAAACCCTGCTTGCATTTGAAAATAACAAGTGTTTCTCAACATGCTTTGACTATATACATGGATAAACCGTCCACCAGGAAAACAAACAAAACTCCCATTATGTGGTCTCTCTCTGCTCAAGAGACCACAACTACTGATCTATATAGGTGTTGGGATTTCCCACTTATTCTGATAGATGCAGACAAAGATAGATTGACATCATTTAAAGAGACAACATCATTGGAATAAGAAAGACCAGGGAACACATATAGAGGCAGAAGTGTTAGAAGAAATAAGAAATACAGGAACCAGAGAATTGCATAGCGGTTATACTACTGCACTCCCACGTGGCTGACTGTGGTTCAAGTCCTGGACCTGATGGCTTATGAATCGTACCAGGTATATGTGCATGCATGCCCAAGATTCCTGGAGGAGAATGAAGGGGGAGAAATTCTGGCCTAGCCATCTTCCTTGAAGGATGATTCTCATTTTCCTTCTCACTGTGTCTGTCTCTGTCTCTCTCTGTTGAGCACATGTGCCCTAAGGCAAAAACCCCTCAAAAAGGAAAAAATAAAAGAAAAAGAAGAAAAGAAATATAGGCACATATAAGCATATGCAATATATTCAGGTACACAGCACTGAAATGATCATCACACTTAGATTATAAAATCATGGGAGAGAGTGAGAAAAAGGGAATCAAAGGGTAAAAGAAGCAAAACATTTTATGAGCTCAACATTTTAAAAAATTAATTTTAAAATGATTATTCATACATTAAAGTGCTATACATCATTTAGATTGTGAAGAGACTTTAGCCAGCATGATATACACCTTAGTCCAGCCCAGTTGCAAAGAGAGAGAAGACCAATCAAAGTAGAAAAAGGCCTCACAATCTTTAGTGTGTGTTCAGAATTTTTTTGGAAAAGATAAAATCACATACAAAACGAAAGTGAATAGAACTTTCAGATAATTATGAGGTTTTTTATTCTCTTTTGTTTTACTGTTCAGGTTTTTGTCATAGGCCACATATGCTCGCTGGAAAGAGACCGAGAGAAAGAAAGAGAGAAATCACCCTTCA
This sequence comes from Tupaia tana, assembly GCA_026018925.1. Taxonomy (NCBI): domain Eukaryota; kingdom Metazoa; phylum Chordata; class Mammalia; order Scandentia; family Tupaiidae; genus Tupaia; species Tupaia tana. The sequence continues at coordinate 29,881,193 of JAKSZU010000001.1, read as the reverse complement.
GGGGATGGCCATGCCACAATTCTGTCTCTTCTTGGGATTTCGAGTATGCATACACATGCGCCAGATGTGATTTTCAAGCTACCAGGTCCAAGACTTGAACCATGGTTGCCATGTGGGAGTCTGACACTTTAACCACCGTACCACTCGCTGGCCCCAATAGTATTCTATAACATAGAAAATTTTCAAAAGATTTTCTATGCTAATTTAAATGCTTAAATTAAAACTTAAAAATACAACAAAAAGGGGAGTTATAAATTGATTTCACTTAAGACCACTGCAGAAATGTTGTGAATTAATTACCTGATCAGTAAATTGAGTCCAGGGGTGTATTAATACAGTTAAATGCCATGGCTAAGTGAGGTTTTCCAGGGAATGCAGAAATATTTCACTATGAGGAAAATTTTCCAGGTGGTTTATTATATTAACAGATTAAAAAGAAAAAAGAAGTGAATACATCACTAGATGTTGAAATTTGATAAAATTTAGCAGGCTACTAAATGTAAGTAAAATAGAAATAGAATGAGTGCCAGCATGTGGAGTGACAACTGGATCCTACATGGTTGACTTTTAGGTTTGAGTCCTGCACCCAGCACCTTGAAAAACACACTGGGCTATGTTTGTGTGTGTGCCCAGTCTCCTGAGAGGAGACTGTGATGTGATCATGCTCACTAGGGGGTGTTTTCTCACTTTTCCTCTCTTTCTCTCTGTCTCTGTTTCTCTCTGGTGAGACACACTTATAGAAAAAAAAAAAAAGAATAAGAAATAGAATTACAGGGTTGGCAGTTGGCATAGTGGTTGAGGCTCTGGACTCCTGCATGGCTGATCAGAGTTCAAATCCTGGCCCTGGCAGCTTGCTTTCTCATTTTCCCTTTCTCTCTCTGTTTCTCTCTGGTCAAATTTTAAAAATAATAATAGTAACAAATGGAATAAAATAAATGAATTGGGGAAAAAAAAGAAATAGAATGAAACCACCAAACGAGATATAGTCACACACCTATGTGTAAGTAAATCTCTCAAGATAAATATGACAGTATTTCTTTGCTTTTATTCTTATTTCCCATGGTCTCATCCACCTACAGCAAACTTAGAAGGAAAAAAATATATGTGTGTGTGAATAATGCCATTTACTTCCATTTTAAAGAAAGTAAAATGAAGAGGGAAAAAAGATGGGGACTCTGATCTGCTACAAATAAAATTAAAAAGTAATGGAAGCCTGAGAAACAGAAAAAATCAATCAGGGTCATATTTTCTCTTGTTTTGTGGTTATTATGATACAGTCTCATGCTAAATAAGTAACCTTGTACGTATACATTCTCACAAATATGTGAGAATAACCTTGAATTCTCTTCTAATGTTTCCTTCTCATTAACTTTTAAGATAGTCTTTGGCATTAATGCGAATTTGAAGGGCTGTCACACTCCCATGCCTGTTCTGCAGTCATTGTACAAGTACATCCAGGAGGTCACACAACCCTGGAAAGTACTTTATTATACCATGGGAAAACCCTCTTGTCAATCCTAATGCAATTTAATGTGCTGTGGCTGGTGCTTAATTTAATTCAATTTTTTTCTTGAGTGATTTTTGTTCTATATCATCTATATTTTTATGAACTTCTGCCATGTGAAATAATTTACATCTGAATTCTCAATAAGCTCACAGTAACAGTGTTCTGTTTTTCCATCTTTTTTCCTTAGATACTGAGGAACAAGTTTCCTCAATTAAAATACATTATATCCATATCCACAAATAGACACACGTATACATATACACACACACGCATTCTAGGCTGTATCACATAGTGCCATCATAACCCATTCAAAGTATGGATTTTTTTTTCTTTGTAATATTCAGCATTTCCAAAGCCTTCTAGGTCAACAGAAAGGCAAAACTACACGACAGAATGCCACCAAGATAGCTAGGAAAAGGAGAATTCTTTCTGAGTTTTAAAATGTATATATTTTTGGCCTGCTGTAGTACATACTGTTAAAAGGTGCTACTTGACAGACTGAGGGCACTTGGGAAGCTGAGTTCAGTCTCAGCCCACCCCCAGGCACCATGATACAAGCCTGTAGTTCCAGCTATTCAGTAGACCAAGGCAGAAAGACTGGGTCATAGAGACACTTTAAGAAAAAAAAAAAAAAAGATAAAAGGAAATAAAATTATGTATTCAACAACCATTAAATTAAAAGCTAAGTTGTAAATTCAAATGTCAAAGCTCTGAGAACGATGCTGGGACTGGAGACAGTTACACTTTATTCATTACAGACAATAGATTTCCTTGCACTCTAAAAAGAAATAAGGTATAGAAACCTCAATTTTGTAGGAGACTTAAAAAAGTATTGCCCCTTGTCACATTCATTTTTTTACCTACTAGCTGGAATAAAGCATGCCAGTTGTGCCTCAGAAAACCACATTTCTTTTCATTAACTAACTGTTCATCTTACTGCAAACTGAAATCACTCAAAAAACAAACTAAAATCTTTTACATGTTCCTTCTTAAACCACAGAATCCTTTGAAAAGTAGGTAATAAGAAAATATGACATAAACATTCTGAGAAAATTAAATTACTAAACTGTACTTCCAGTACACAGTTTCTCTTCTTTATGTGAATATGAAAAATGGTAGTCTTTTCTGATTTTTTTAAAGGGCCATTGATTTAGGAATAATTCCTATGAAGAAGTATATAATTATACTTTAATACTCTTGTGTTACTCTATACTACTGTAATAAACTTTGCCAAAAAACATTAGAAAACAGAAAAGAATACGTAAGGCCTTACAAGAATTTTATTAAAAATTTTATGAACTTCATAGTGTTTTTCAATAAGTGTACCTCCATATAATTTCTTGAGATAATATACGGGCATTGCCTGCAATCTAATAATCACTTATTAAATGACAGCTATTATTATCTCTACCATTTGTTGAGCACTTATAATAATATGCTACCGTACTATAATATGCTGCATGTATTTTTTTCTTTGTCTTTTCAGACACCCCTTCAGACTATTTTTGTATGTGTGCTCACCAGAGAGAGACAGAGAGATAGACAATGAGAGGAGAAAGCACCCCATGGGGAATGGTTATGCAGCAATCCCTTCTCCGTCTCTCCGGCCTTTTGGGAATGTGGGCAAGCAAGCAAACACGTAGAATGTGTTTCTCAAGCCATCAGGTCTGGGATTCAAACCTCACAGTCATCTATCTGCCCTAGCCACCAGGCCACGGAACCTGCCTCAGGGCGAGTATTTTAAAGTCCTTTTATGCAAAACAAGAAACTGAGGCTCAGAGAAACTGCTCAAGGCCTCATAGCATAGAAGTTTCCCACTGTCAGATTAAAAACTCTAGAACCCTAATTCAGATAAGATTTCAGTGCTTTTGGAATGCACAGCCATGACAAAAAGAAACTTCAAATAATTCTAGGCTATAAAATATGGGGTCATTGGAAAAATTATAATGTATTTTTCTGTTTTTCTATGAAAAAATGAGTCATAGCTTTTCCAACAATCCAATCATTGTTAGTCCAAGCAATTTATTTTTTCCCCAAGAATTTTTTTTTTTTAGAGTTTTTTTTGCTATAGGGCACGTGTGCTCGCCAGACAGAGAAGACAGAGAGATAGAAAGCGAGAAATCACCCCCCAGGGGGCATGGCCACACGGCAATCCCTTCTCCTCCATTCTCCTCTCGGGATCTTGGGCATTCACGCACACGTGCCCGGCATGAGTTTAAGCCACCAGGTCCGGGATGCGAACCGCAGTCGACTAGGTGGGAATCCAGTGACATAGCCATTACGCTAACTGCTGGTCTCCCCCCACCCCCCCAAGAATTTTTTTCTAAAAGAGCCAATTATTTTAGTTGGAAGGTAAGATTAAGAACCTAGATTCTGGATTTTCATGGTCATGTACAAACTCCTGCTCTGCCACTTACACTGTTACTTGGACAGTGATTAACCTCCTGGTATCTTTATCTTGAGCAGATGATAGAAATATCTCTCTCACAGGACAGCAGTGATAATTAATAGAGTTAATATATACACCAAGTTCTTAGAGTGGTGCCAGGCACATAGTAAGCCTTGAATAAGCATTTTTTACTACTATGATATTAAATTCTGCCTTAGGTTTGGCAGACCCTATGTTCCCCATGTCCTAAAGTAGGTGCTCGGTCTTCCTGAAATGGGAGCACCTCCCACATCAGCATTCTGCCCTTAGCCACTGACCCTAGTAACTGAAAATGTATAGACACAGACTCTCAGGGACTGCGAAGGAATCATTATCATCATGGTTTATAGGGTGAGAGGAGAGTGTAGAAAGGAAAACAAGATGAAAGTTTGGTTAGATCAACACTATCTCAGGGTGCAAAGAAGCAATGGGTGATGGGTTAAGAGTATCATATGAATTTTCACATTTATCCTGAAATTTAGTTCCTCAGTTACCAAACCCTCTGTAGACCTCTGGTTGTTCAAGCTCTGGAACAGATGTCACTGATGGTGAATGGTTTAAATAAACAAGGAGATTAGGGCTAGAGAGAGGAACTTGTTCCATTTGTTTGTTCAATCTCTCAGGAAGAATTATGAACTCCTCACTACCTCTACTCTCTGCATCCACAAGGATATTTATGTACAGAAGTCCAAACCTGGAAATAATTCATAGGTTCTTCAACAATAGAAGGTGTAAATTGTGATATAATCATACTATGAAACAGGACCCAGCAGTTGTGAATAAACTACTGATATTTTCAACGTGAGATGAATTTCACAGATAAAGGAAGAGTGAAAGATGCTAGACACAAAAGACTACATATTATTGTCCTTTAACTATGAAGTAAAAGCATCCAGAATCAGCGAAATTAATGATTCCTGACAACCCAATATATCTTCATTTGCATAGTAGTTGTAAGAGTTACAAAACATTCTTCAGGCTGCACATGTAAGATTTGCACATTTCACTATGGAACCTATACTTTAACTTAAAAAAAAAAAAAAGAAGAAGCCACAGAGTTCACTATGTCTGTGTTCAAAGTCATGGCTACAGCTTTTATTTTCCTTAATTACAAGATGGTGAGTATGCTCCCCAGAGAATGAGAGAGAGAGAGAGAGAAAGAGAGAGAGAGAGAGAGAGAGAGACAGAGAGAGAAAACCTCCCAATGGGACACACTCATGCTGGAATCCCTTCTCCTCCATTTCTCCATCTTTTTAGTATTTGGGACACACATGTACATGTACCTGGCATGTTTTTCAAGCCACCGGGACTGAGATTTGACCCACGGTCAACCATGTGGATGTGGATTCCTTTCTACCAGGCTATCAGGAAGGTCCCACGACTGTAACTTCTAAAAGTAGCTCGACTTCTCTAAGCCTCAGTTTCTTATTGAAATAATCGTGATTAGCATCTTACATATAAGTTATTGGGAGGACTAAATAAGTAATGAATATAAAGCTCTAGGAATGAATCCTGGAACATATTATGACATATTTCAAACAGGACATTGTGGGCATTTTTTTCAAGTGCTTAGGTTTACTTATGGCAGGCACTATTATAAGTTCTTTGTGTTTATTAACCTATTTAGACTTCACAACAATTTCCACAGAATTCCAATTTTACAGATGAGAGAACTGAGCCCTAGAGAAGTGTAGGATCGCAAACTTGTGTAAGTCAGTAGAGGAACAATATTTGAATCCAGTTGAGATCTAGTCAGAGTTCAGGTGAGTTTGGGAGCTTCACTTTTTTCTTCCAGCTACAGTTTTGGCCTTATCTCATAGCGTGTAATATTCACATGCAGTGAAAGGAGTTCTTATTTTAATACATGAATAAATCTGAAAGACAACCAGTAATAACCAGTCTCTCTTTGTTTAAACATCTCCAGGCTCAATGTTACCAATGCCGTCCTTTCACTGACTGTACGTAGGGCCCTTATTCACACATCGTTAGAGAAAAGTAACTCCTTATCTGGAAGGGTGGGGAGATGCCTGCTGTGCCTACTAGCCACATGGCACACTAACAAGTTGCAGTATTCAAGTTGCATGAAAAATGTGTGAAAAATTAGAAATGGCATTCCATTTTAGTAGAGACAACTATGACTAAGGAACAATTAATGACTGTGGATATACACTGACAATAATTATTCTGTTGATGTGTTTTTAGTTTTCAGATCATATATATAAGATTTTATTTTTGTTTTACCATGTAAGAGTATATGTTATATTTCAAAACAGTTTTGTATTTTAAAGTTTTTTTAAATACATGTCAACGTTTATTCTAAAAGACAAAAATTATTTTTGAACGTAATTCAAATAACATGCTCACACATGAAAATAAACAATACACTCTTAATAACTAGTATACTTAAGTGTTCAAATTCCAATTAGCCTATAAATGTCATTAACTTTGCAAGCTTGAATTAATTTCCAAATAAGGTACACACACTGTACTTGATTAATATGTCTTTTTCCCCCCTTACAGTTGTTTGCCTTAGGAGTGCACCCACCAGAGAGAGAGAGAGACAGAGGGAGTAAAAGGGAAAGTGAGAAATCACCCTCCCCCTACCCACAGAGGAGATGGCCATACCGCAATCCTTTCTCCTCATTTCTCCTTATGGAATCTTGGTCATATACGCACACATGCCTAGCATGAGTTTCAAGCCTCCAGGACTTAAACCATGGTCAGTCATGTGGGAGCCCAGTGAGGTAAACACTATTCTATCTGCTGATCCCAATACATCTATTTTTTTTTTTTTTTTTTTTTTTTTGGAGAGGTTTTTGCTATAGGGCACGTGCCCTTGCCAGAGAGACAGAGAGACAGAAAGCGAGAAATCACCCCCCAGGGGTGATGACCATGTTGCAATCCCTTCTCTTCCATTCCCCTCTTGGGATCTTGGGCATGCACACACATGCGCCCGGCATGAGTTTAAGCCACCAGGTCTGGGACTCGAGGACTGGAACCATGATCGACTACATGGAAGTTCAGCGACATCGCCACTACACCAACTGCTGGTCCTGATCCCAATACATCTTTTAAGACACTTTAATCTATAGATTCTTTCTACAAGTCTCTCTTACAATTTTGGGGTTTTTTTGTTAGTTTTCTTTTATTTGGAAAAAATCAGAATTTCATTACATTTAGAGAGTACAATGTCATGTTTTGATGTTTACAATGTGCAATGATTAATTACAGATAATTAATGTATCTATCTTTGCATTTACTTAACTTTTTTTGTGATAACATGTTTAAAATTTTACTCTTTTCTTGAAACAGTACATTATTTTTTAAAGAGATTTTTGCTATAGGGCACGTGTACTCACCAGAGAAAGACAGAGATAGAAAACAAGAAATCACCCCCAGGGAGTAGGCCACACCACAATCCCTTCTTCTCCATTCTCCTCTCAGGATCTTGGGAACACATGCACATGTGCCCAGCATGAGTTTTAAGCCACTAGATTTGAGATTCGAACCACGGTCTGCCACATAGGAGTCCAGTGACGTAACTGTTATACCATCTGCTGGCCCCAAAACAATGCATTGTTATTGATTATAGTCTCCCTTCTGTGCAATAGATCTCAAAACTCATTCCTCTAGTCTATCTGAAACTGTGTACTCTTTGGTCAGTAGCTCCCATTCGCTTGCTTTCTGCATCCACCCTACCCAGCCCCTGGTAACCATCATGCTGCTCTCTACTTCCATTAATTTAACATTTTTATGTTCTACATTATAAGTGAACTCATGAAATATTTGCTTTTCTGTACCTGGCTTATTTCACTTAGTGTAATGTCCTCTAGATTCATCCATATTGTTCCAAATGAGAGAATCTTCTTAATTTTTAAGGCCAAATAGTATTCCATTGGGATAAATATATCACTTTTTAAAAATTCATTCAGCCGGAGACCAGCAGGTGGCATGGTGGTTAAGGCACTGGACATGCCCACATGGCTGACTACAGTTCGAGTCCCAGACCTGGTGACTTGCTTTCTCACTTACTCTCTTTCTCTCTCTCTGGTCAAATTAAAATAAATTAATAAATAAATATAATTAAATAAATAATTCTTTAAAAAATTCATCAGCCATTTATTGACACTTAGGTTGATTCATATTTTCATATTGTGAGTAATGTTGCAAGAAACCTGGAGTGAAGATATCTCTTCAACTTATTGATTTCAATGTCTTTGGATATATTCCCAGAAAAGGAGCTGCTGGATCATATAATAATTGTATTTTTAGTTTTTTGAAGAAATTCCATATAACTTTCCATACTGGTTGTACTCATTTATATCTTCTCCAAGAGTGAATAAGGGTTCCTTTTCCTCTGCATCCTTGCCAGCCGGCACTTGTTACCTTTTCTCTTTTCAGTAAAAAGCCATTCTAAAAGGCGTAGAGGACATCTCACTATTATTTTAATTTGAATTTTTCTAATAACTAGTGATGTTTAACATTTTTTCATGTACCTATTGACCATTTTTATTACTTCTATTAAAAAAAGTCTATTCAGGGCCTTTGCCAATTTTTAATTTGTTGTTTTATTGCTATTGAGTTGAGTTCCTTATATATTTTGGGTATTAACCCCTTATCAGACATTTGATTATAAATATTTTTACCCAATCTGTAGGTTGTCTCTTTACTTGTTAATTTTTCCTTTTGTCATGCAGTTAGTTTTAATTAAAAGTAAACCAATTTGCCTGTTTTGCTTTTGTTGCCTAAGTTTTTGGGTATATATTTAAAAAATCTTTGCCCAGACCAATGTAGTAGTGATTTCCCCCTATGTCTTCATCTAATCATTTTATAGTTTCCAGTCTTATGTTTAAGTCTTTAGTCCATTTTGAGCTGATTTTTATACATTAGATAATGGTCTAAATGAATTCTTCTCCTTGACAACTCCAGCTTTGCTCTTTTGGCTGAAGATTGTTTTACCCATGCATAGTCTTTTATGGTTCCATATAAACTTAAAGTTTGTTTGAATTGATAGGTCACTTCAGTAGCATAGACATTTTAACAATATATATTCTTCCAATTTATGAATACAGGATAGTTTTCCATTTATTTGTATTTTTCTCATTTTTTAAAAAAATCAATGTTTTACAGTTTCCAATATACATGTCTTTTGTCTCTTTAGTTAGATTTACTCTGGAATATTTCATTTTATTTTGATCCTATTGTAAATCATATTTTCTTCTTAATTTCCTTTTTGGATAGCTCATTATTAGTATCCCAAAAGTTTCTAATATAACTATATAATACCACTCTATAAAGATTTTTCACGCTGGCCCCATAGCCTAGCAGTGAATGGAATTAGATTTCACATGGCCAAACACAGTTCAAATCTGACCTGGTAGCTTGAAAAACATGCCATACACATGTGTGTACTTTCCCCAAATCCCAACAGGATGGACAAATGGAGAAGACAGGATTGCAGGGTGACCATGAACCTTTAAGGGATGTTTACTTCTTCTCTCTGACAAATGCATACACCTTATGGAAATTTTTAAAAAATCATGAAATGAGTAAATATTTCAAGAAATGGTTTAGCATTATTATTTATTGCCTTCTTTCACTATCAAAACTGTCTTTTCTCGGATATGCATCGAATGGCTTCCTACTCATAATTCTGCTGATTCTTCATTCACCCAGGCTGATGGATCTTTCTGTCAGCCTCACCCTGAGTTAGTCATTCAGCTCCTTCTAGTTCCACTTCAACTGAACTAAGCATTTCAGGTCAAAAGACCCACGGGGCATTCAGACTCTTGATACTGCCAAGGTAAGTATAACTCTTGGGATAGATATATATTTAAAAGGTTGACATTTCTTCCTCAAACCTGTCAAACAGTATCAAACGGTGCTTTGAGATTTCTCCTCACTCCAGGATGACAGTTAGGAGGAGGAAAAAAAGTCTATCCAACATGTATAGAGAAATGAATTGATATAGTTCTTTACACATCTTATTTCATATTTTCTATCTTTTTTTTAAAGAATTATTTAGCTTTATCTATTTATTAAGTTTTTTTTTATTTATTTATTTTTTTATTTGACCAGAGAGAGACAGAGAGAAGGAAAGTGAGAAAGCAAGCCGCCAGGTCTGGGACTCAAACCGTGGTTGGCCATGTGGGAGTCCAGCACCATTAACCACCACGCCACCTGCCAGCCCCATATTTTCTATCATTTTATTTCAAAACTTTTTGTAAAAGATTAAGTTTAAATAAATGTTTAAATATACATAAAACTTTTAAATAAATTGATCGCCTTTTGCTTTGATAAATTACCCTTCTATTTTATCTTGCCTTTTTCAAAATGTTTCATCTTAAGGTGTTTCAAAACTATAGACATCTCTTTTAATTTTGTGTGGCCAATTAAATTGGGCAAGACTGCATATTACCAAAGCCCAAAACATTGGCTTCCCTAGCTATAATATTAGAGGGAAGCCACTCAAAAATTTTCAAACATAAATGCAGTTCTTAGAAGTCATAACTTTGGGAGCCAGCAGATGGCCTGGTGTTTATTATGGCACTAGATTCCCCCATGCCTTACTCCATCATTCAGGTCCCAGACCTGGTGGCTCAAAAAGTGTGTGTGTGTTTGTGTGTGTGTGTGTGTTTGTGTGCACACCCAGAATCTTGAGAGGAGTATGAAGGAGAGACTATGACATGACCATGTCCCCTAGGGGATGGTTTCTCACTTTCCCTTTATTTCTCTTTGGGAAGCACACATGCCCTATGGCATAAATAAATAAATGAATAAAAGTCATAACATTGGTCTTATCATTTTAGCAGTCTAAACCATCTACATATGAAGAAAATGGAAAAGTATAATACTTGATCAAGTACAGGACTAACAGGTTGAAAAAGCTATATGCATGTGAGTGTGTGTCTGAAATCTCCAAAGGAGAATGGAGGAGAAGAGATTGTGGTATGACCATCACTGATGAGGGGTGCTTCTTCATTTTCTTTCTCTCTCTATCTCTCTCTCTCCCTTGTGCACACACCCTCTGGACCTCATGAACATTTTTAAAGTTTCTAATATTATTTCAACTAGGTTTGATTATGAAAGCTTTAAATGAAAATGAAGATTGCAAAAGAGAGATCACATGGGAAAAGGTTAAGTTTGGTGGCACAGGTTGGGACTGAAGAACCTGAAGACAAGAAATTGTAGGAAATGTACAACATGCAACTAACTAGAAATATAGACTTGAAGTCCCAGAAGGAGAGAAGGACTAGTTTATATAGGTTTTTGGTGGTCTTATAAGCTAAAACTGTGAGACTAAATGAGTTCAAGCCATTTAAATCTTCAGGTGGGAGGTGGAAGGCGAAAGGTGGAAGAATGTCTCTTAAAAGCTGAGGAAAAACAGTAACCAAGACAGACTGCAGAAGAACTCTCACAGAATTAATGAGGGATATCATTAGAAAGAAGTGTGTTAATATTTGGGTTTCTAATCCTGAAAGCAACATGAAGAAAGAGTCCCCATTAAGTGCCAAAATCTATAAGCTATCATTTCAGTCATGACAACTCTTCACCAAACACTGGGATTAATGCACTTCTTGGATTTGGGAACTCATCAAATAAGTTCTGGGTCATCTTTCAGGAGTTTCCTCAGGTAAACTATTAGATATTTTTCCAGAGAGTAAGTTTCCTGGTCTTAGGTTAATGCAAAACCCATTTTTAAATGGCCAGGAAAAATCTGCCTACCATAAGGCATTGTTTTGTTTGTTTGTTTGTTTTTTGAAATTTTCATGTTAAGATAGAAAACAATACAGCAAAAAGAATAATCTCTTTGCAATTAAATCATGATGATCAGCATGTATCCACAAAAACAAGAATATATAACTAAGGCAAAGAAGCATATTGCTTATGTGGTCATGTTCTTACCTAACAGGATAAAGATGTGCTCAGAGTGGGATCTAGCAAAGCAAGGAACAAAGGACAAAGGGGTTGCAGCTCATCTCTAGCCCACACCCGGGGTAAAGTGTACCAATTCTAGGTGGCCATTCTCATCCAATAGACAGCAATAGTTTTGTGGTGGTGAAGAGAATTGTTTACTGTACTTATAGATTTTTCAGTCTAATTGGAATAAAGCAAAATTGGGGCCAGCAGATGGCATAGCGGTTATGTTGCTAGACTTCAACATGGCTGACCGTAGTTTGAGTCCGAGATCCAGTGGCTTAAAACTCACACTGGACACGTGTGCATGCACACCCAAGATCTTGGGAGGAGAATGGAGGAGAAAAAATTGTGGTGTGGCCTTCCCCTCTTGAGGGGGGATAATTTCTTACTTTCGCTTTTACGGTCTCTGTCTCTTTCTCTCTCTCTCTGGTGAGCACAAGCACCCTAAGGCAAAAACCTCTAAAAAGAGAAAGAAAGAAGAAAGAAAGAAAGAAAGAAAGAAAGAAAGAAAGAAAGAGAGAGAGAGAGAGAGAGAGAGAGAGAGAGAGAGAGAGAGAGAGAGAAAAGGAAGGAAGGAAGGAAGGAAGGAAGGAAGGAAGGAAGGAAGGAAGGAAGGAAGGAAGGAAGAAGAAAGAAAGAGAAAGAAAGAAAGAAAAGAATAAAGCAAAATTAATAGAAAATGAAGACTAGAGCTGTTCTTAAATTAAGAAGTTCTCATCAACCAGTAGACACTTTGCCTTCTAATATATGTTTCTGTTATGAGAGGCATATAGTACTCCAGTATGTATGTTCATTAATATTCAGAGCATATAAAAATGAAATTATAGCATTGTGGATACTGGTCATTATATGCCTTTTTCAATGAAGATAAAATAAAGATTATACATGAAATATTTTATGTTTTCTTTGTATTAAATTATACATAAAATTAGAAAACAAAAAATCCCATTTACAACAGCCCCAAAACAAATAAAAATGCCTAGGAATAAATCTAACTAAGAAGATTAGACTGAAAAAAATAAATCGAGTATGATAAAAAAAAAAGGACAGACATTTATTTTCTTGGATTGCAAGAATAAATATAATTAAAATGTCAATTCTACCTAACTTAATTTACGTATTTAATGAAATCCTGATGCAATTATCAATGATATTCCTCACAGACATAGAAAACACTATTATATTTTTCCACATACGGCTTTTATTGTGTTGAGAAATGTTTCTTCTATTCCGATATTGCTGAGAGTTTTAATCATAAAAAGATGCTGTATTTTATTAGATTTTTTGTGTATCACTTGATATGATCATATGACTTTTATCTTTTCTTCTGTTAATATTATGTATCACATTTACTGTTTTGTGTATGTTGAATCACCTTTGTCTTCATGGAATAAAGCCTGCTTGGTCATGGTGCCAAAAAAAAGAGAAAACACTATTATATAATTTTTCTGGAATCATAGAAGACCCCATATCATCAAGGCAGTACTATAGAAAAAGAAAAAACTAGGAGACATTTCACTACCCCAGTTAAAAATATATTACAAAGCAATGATAATCAAAACAACATGGTACTGGCACAAAAATAGACACAGAACAATGGAACAGAATAGAGAATCCAGAAATAAACCCTAAATTATACAACTGACTGATCTTTGACAAAGAGCATAAGACAATGCAATGGAAAAAACAAAGTCTTTTCAGGAAATGGTGCTAGAAGAACTGGATATCCACCTGCAGAAATATGAAGCTGGACCCCTATCGCTCAACTCAAAATGGATCAAAAATCAACTCAAAATCGATCAAAGACTTAATTAAAAAGCCTCAAATTTAAACTACTAGCATAAAACATAGGGAAAACTTTTGAAGATATTGGAGTAGGAGAAGATTTCTTAAATAAAACTAAAGCACAGGCAATAATTCCCAAAATAGACAATTGGGATTACATCAAGCTAAAAAGTTTTCCAGTCAGCAAAGGAAACAATAATTAGAGCGAAAGACAACTCTTGAATGGGAGAAGGTAGTTGCAAATTATTCCTCAGAGAAGGGATTGATGTCCAGAATATGCAGGTAACTCAAAAAACTCACACATTAAAAGAAGAATAATGTAATAGAAAAATGGGCCAATGAATTGAATAGCCAATTCTCCACAGGAAGACTTATGAATAGCCAAGAAACACATGAAAAAATGTTCAAAGTTGTAAGAGAAAAACAGATTGGAAACAATGAGATACCATTTAACCCTGCTAGAATGCCTAAGATCAAAAAAGAACAAGTGCTGGCAATGCTGTGGTGAAACGGAAACCCTCTGACACTTTTGATTGGATTGTAAATTAGTTCAACCTCTGTGGAAATATGGAGGTTTTTCAAAAATCTATGAATAGAATGTCCATATGGCTCAGTAATCCTACTCTTTGGTATTTACCCAAAAGTTAGGAAAACACGCAATTGGAAAAGCACTTGCACATCCATGTTTATTGCCAACATTAATCACAATTGCTAAAACATGAAACCTATGCAAATGTCCAAAAATTGATGACTGGGTTGAAAAAACTGAGGTACATATGTACTATGCAATATCGCTCAGTTATAAGAAACAATGAGATCCTATCGTTTGACCCTAAGTGGACGAATATAGAAGACTTAATGTTGAGTCTGACATTGAAAGATGCACATTCTATGTCTCCACTTAATTTGTACTAAGCGTTGAGAGATCTGAAGATGTGATGGTGGAGAGGTAGGGTGTGTGGTGGAGGATGCACGTGAGGTGCAGAGGGAGGAAACATTTGACAGATGGAAAAATCCCTTGTTAAAAAAATCATACATCACTTTTCATGATGGAGACTTTTTGTATAATATGAAAATAATATAAATAACAAACAATAGATAAATTAATATCTCCTTCACTGGTGTAACTTATGGGAACAGCGGGAAAAACATTATTTGATTATTGCTATTTTTAAATTATTTTAAATCCTTAAAACAGAATAAAGTATGTAATCATATAATTTTTAAAGAGTCATTTTATTTCACTTTATTTTTTTTTTGGAGAGGTTTTCGCTATAGGGCACGTGTGCTCGCCAGACAGACAGAGACAGAGAGACAGAAAGCGAGAAATTACCCCCCAGGGAGGATGGCCACGTCGCAATCCCTTCTCCTCCATTCTCCTCTTGGGATCTTGGGCACGCACGCACACGCACCCAGCGTGAGTTTAAGCCACCGGGTCCAGGACGCGAACCACGGTCGACTACGTGGGAGTCCAGCGACATAGCCATTACGCTAACTGCTGGTTCCCTTTATTTTTAATTTTTTAAAAAACATTTGACCAGAGAGTGATAGAGCGAAAGAGAGAGAGAGAAAGCAAGCCACGAGGTCTGGGACTCAAACTGTGGTTGTCCATGTGGGAGTCCAGTGCCTTTAACCACCATGCTGCTTGCCGGCCCCCCGTATAAAATATTATTTTTAAACATAGTAAATGTGCTTTTATCACAAAGCAATCACTAAGTAAGAGGAATAACAGGAATCTATTTTTTGTTAAGTTTTCATGTAATATAAGTTTGTTTTTTTAAAAATTTTTCCTATTTTTAAGTTTTTTAGTACATTCAACCAGTCTATCATTACAACTTTTAGAATGAATTTTCCCAGCATGAATACACTGTAATATTAGTCCAGTTAAAGATATTATCGTACACGTTATCATCAACAGATAATTTTCCATTTTTGTGTGCCTTAAATATTTTTCTTCTTTGTTAAAAAATATATTTCTGATTTCTTTAATCTTTTAAACTACATTTATGTGAAAAAATAATTGCTTCTGGTTCCTAAAAATGTGCAAATATACATTATTCCACAAGGTGGTGCAAGCATGCCATGAGTTGTCTTTACCATTAGCTCAAAGTGTTTCATTATTTAATCCTCTTTATTCCGTGTTCGCAGTGTTGCTTTCTGCCATATGGAGTTTACAGTTTAGATGGTGCGTGCACAAGCTATGCAAAAGTACAATGGAATCAGGGCGATCTTAGGCAAACAAAATTTCAAACCTGTTCAATAACTCTCCTGAGAAACTCTAGTTAGCTCTGTGACTTTATTGTCCTGGACTCTTTGAATCCCAGTGCAACTTTTGCACTTCTGATTTTAAAATATATGTCACAAAATGTAGTTATGAAACCTTGCTTCACCTTTGTCTAAGTAGGAAACCACTATTTTTACTGTTGAAAAATCTATCCTTGTACTAAAACTCACTTTTATAGAGTTATTCTTCTAGACAAAATATTACCTGCTGAGGTTGGTCTTCTTGAAAAACAGAAACCCTTCCACTAGGGTAACACTACATCTCTAGCATCCCCCAATACTGGCTGTGGGATGTTGGGCAAATGATTTAAACTCTCTGTGCTTTGCTTTTTGTATATGTGAAATACAGGTGATAGAACTTACCTCGTACAGTTGTTCTGAGAATTCTCCTAATATTTCCCATAAACACCTTGCCACAAACTAGCATGTAACCAGGGTTCAACGAACAGTAGCTACTGTGATCATTGTGATGAATAACTTCCCCAGATTTTTTTTTTTTTTTTGAGAGGTTTTTGCTACAGGGCGCGTGCGCTCGCCAGACAGACAGAGAGAGACAGAGAGACAGAAAGCAAGAAATCACCCCCCCCCCCCAGGGGGGATGGCCACACCGCAATCCCTTCTCCTCCATTCTCCTCTCAGGATCTTGGGCATGCATGCACACGCGCCTGGCGTGTTTTAAGCCACTGGGTCCGGGATGCGAACCGCGATCGACTTCATGGGAGTCCAGCGACATAGCCATTATGCTAACTGCTGGTCCCCCAGATTTTTTAAAAAGTTCTTTTATTCTGTGACTGGATTGGTCAGTATAAGAAGAGAAAGGGGGCAGGCACTGGAGGACTTTGAAACAAATTTTGTAAGGCAGTTTTGTTCAGTGAGGACCTGTATCCCTGCTATGATGTTCACAGTGCTATCATTTCCCAGCATCTCACAGTTAACCTCTTTCTAATTTTCCATCCTAAGATCTTGGGGTTTCTTCTCCTTATTCTACTTGCATTTACTCAATGAGATGGCCTCTGTCTTCCTGAAAAAGTCTTGTCTCTCTAATCTATGTCCTCTCCCCCTAGTCAATAATTTAGCCCACAGACCCAGGAATCTCCCCTCAGATGTCTGATGTGTGTCAGTAGCTTAGAAGCCTCATTTTCTCCCGGGCTCTTCTCATATCCAGACCAACATAAAACACCCTTCAAAGAGGATAGTCTGTATTCTCACATCTCAGTATCAAGTCCTGTCTTGCTGAGCATATGTTAAATTTACCAAATAAATGTCACTGATTAGCCAGGTTAAGAAAAACAGATGAGGGGCTAGGTAGGTGGTGCAGTGGTTAAGGGCAATAAACTCCCACGTTGTCAAACCACGGTTTGAATCCTGAATCCAGTAGCTTGCAACTCACACCGTGTGTGTGCCCAAGATCTCAAGAGGAAAATGGAAGAGACGGGATTGTGGAGTGGCCATGCCCCCTAGGGGGTGATTTCTCACTTTCTATCTCTCTGTTTCTGGCAAGCATGCACACCCTATAGGAAAAAAAATCTCTTAAAATAAGTAAAAAAAAAAAAAAGAAAGAAAGAAACTAGATGAAACTTCCAGAGCTGCAATAACTTGGAAATTGGAATCCAGATAGTGCAATTCTTTTCGATTAGGGCAATATGTTAAAGTATTAGGGAAAATGATTTCATTTTTATATCTTTGTAAAATACTTTATAAAATTAAGGTAACAAAGTAAGTTGGAAGAAAAATACCTATGTCAGATATAGCTTCCTGATTTTAGAATAAGAAGCTACATTCATTACTTTTCTATCAGTTTATTGCCTATTACTTTGAAAAATATGTAAATATAATGGTAGAAAAAAGATGACTTCTAACATTACATAATTAAGGTGGTGACAACATTACAATCTGAGACCAGACCTGCTGAGTGAGATTGGGCCATTGCGTATGCTATTTCAGGGCTCTGGAAAGGGAACTAGTGACAGGTATGTCAGCACAAGAGAATAAAAATCTCTAGGCTTGCAGTTCTCAAAGCATGGTCCAGAGACCACGGGAGTCCAAAGACCTTTTTAAGGGGTCCAAGACATGATAATTATTTTCATGATAATACAAGATATTGTTTGCCTTTTCCACTCTCACTGTCACAATTAGACTGTGGAATTTTCCAGAGGTTATGGAACATGTGATGGCATCATCATTCTGAAATCTAATGAATGTGCCTGTGTATTCTCATATTTTAGAAAGTTTGCAGCAGGGACTAGGTTGGGGCACAGCAAACAGTAACACTAATGGACTCATGACAGAAAGGTCCTGAGTTTGTGTTCCAGGACTTTTGTGAGCTGACTGGGCATACACACGTGTGCCTGTGAGTGCTGGATGGGACTTGAGGGTGGGTTTTGGCATGAAGACCCTGTTATAATACCTGTCTTTCCCTCATGAAAAGAAATAAACTTCTTTTTTTTAGGCACAAGGTTAAGAACCAGCAGATGATGTAATAGTTACGCTGGACTCACATGTAGTCAACCACAGTTTGAGCCCCAGACCCAGTTGCTTAAAATTCATGCTGGGCACATGTGCATGTGTAACCAAGATCCGAAGAGGAGATTGGAGGAGAAGGGATGTAGTATGGCCATCCCCCCCTTGTGAGTGATTTCTCACTTTCTGTCTCTCTGTCTCTTTCTCTGTAACTCTGGTAAACATGTAAGCCTTATAGCAAAAATGCCTTTCAAAAAAAAAAAAAAAAAAAAAAGCTCAGTGCTATGAGTTTGTCCAGTGGCCCAGTGGTTAAGTTAAGGAAGTTGGGTTGCACATGGCCAACCATGTGGTTCAGGTCCTAGCCTAGTAACTTGAAAAACACTGCAGGCAAGTGTGAGTGCACACCCAAAATCCCAAGAGGTAGGAGAAATAGAGAAGAAGGGATTGTTGCATCACCATTTCCCATGGGAGATGCTTGCTTGCTTGCTTGCTTGCTTTCTTTTCTTTCTTTCTTTCTTTCTCTTTCTTTCTTTCTTTCTTTCTTTCTTTCTTTCTTTCTTTCTTTCTTTCTTTCTCTTTTTCTTTTTCTTGTTCTCTCTCTCTCTTTTTTCTTTCTCTCTCTCTCTCTCTTTCTTTCTTTCTTTCTTTCTCTTTCTTTCTTTCTTTTTCTTTCTTCTTTCTTTCTTCTTCTTTCTTTCTTTCTTTCTTTCTTTCTTTCTTTTCTTTCTTTCTTTCTTTCTTTCTTTTTTCTTTCCCTCTCTCTCTATGCCTACCTCTCTCAGTGAATGCATACACCTGACAAAATAAAACAAATGAAATCTTAAGATTTTAATTTCTAATATGTTAAATATTAGGTGACAAAATTTACATTAAAAAAAAGGTTTGGGGGGTCTTCAATAATTTTTTGCATAGTGGAAAATGTTCCTGAAACCAAAATATTTAAAGGCTGTTACTCTAGACAATGTTTAATTTTTTGTTCAGTACCTAAGCCTTTGCTTGCTCATCCCCCAAAATTAAACACTCAAGAGTTACAATGAAGATTTCTGCCTCCTGATTTATTAGAGAAAACAAAAAGTCTAAATTTCTAGTAAACTAAAGATTGTGCTTATTCAAAGGAAAACTCCTGTCTATAAAGTTTTGCTTCATGTTAAAGATTAATTGCAGGATTTTATCATGCTAATGCAGCTTTTTTGAAAAATATTTTTATTATATTTTTCTTTTTTTAAAATATTTTTAAAAATTATTATTTATTTAATTTTATTTATTCATTCATTTGTTTTTTATTTGACCAGAGAGAAACACACACACACAGAGAGAGAGAGAGAGAGAGAGAGAGAGAGAGAGAGGGAAAGGGAGAAAGGAAGCCGCCAGGTCCAGGACTCTAACCGTGGTCGGCCACGTGGGAGTGTCTAGCACTTTAACCACCATGCCACCTGCTGGTCCCCTATATTTTTCTGACTATAAAAGTAAATCATATTCCTCCTAGGTGAAGCAATAATCCAAAGTAAAGAATAGGAGATGAGAAGTAAACATAGTAATGTTTAGTTTAAAAAAAATAATAAAATTTATAGCATAGTAGCATTTATCTAAATTAAAATACATACACACAGACAACTCACATTTAATAAGAACACAATCACAGAAGAGTTCATAAATATCTTGCCATTAAGGACTGACTCAGGGCAAGAGAGGAACGCCAGTGAGGGTCTGGGAGAAAAAGAATAATAAATAAAATAAGATCTTTCAGAGACTCATAATAACAATGTGCAATAATAGAGTATGAGTTCACACAGATACTGCTAAACTATAAAACAAAAGCAAAACAAAACAAACTAAAACAGAGAAACCAAAAGAAAAAAGTATGAATAACTCTCAATTGGAGATCACTAGTATTTGCATTTCCGTGTTCATCATTACAATCTTCCATTTTCCTTTTTTCCCCTGCTAAATAATACATTTTATTCTGTGCTTTTTACACATATATAACTTACATTTGTCTTGATAAATTACATTCAAGACAGTTTCAATCACTTATAGTATTTTATAATAAATGCATCATTTTAAGCTATTCTCAAATTGGTAATTCTTTGTTTCAAATATTTCTCATTTTGAATAACAGTGAAGCAATTGCACATAGTTTCATGCCTGTTTCCCTAGGATAAATTCCATTAAATAGGATTTTTTAGGACAGAAAATGAATTTAATTAAATTTCCTGATATAAATTACAAAACTGATTTTTAGAATCAATTTTAAACCAAAGCTTGTAATAATTTTATACTCTCACCATCAATATAAAACAAAACAGCCAGACTACATTCTTCAACCTTTCTCCTTGTCATTCTAGTTTGATCAAAAAAACATAGAATTTGGGACCAGCAGATGGTGGAATGATTACCTCACTGGACTTCCACAAAGTCGACAGCATTTTGAGTCCCAGGCCCAATGGCTTAAACTCAAGCAGGGCACATGTGCTTGCATGCCCAAAATCCCAAGAAGATAATGGAGGAGAAGGGATTGCTATGTGGCCATCCCCCCTAGGGGGTGATTTCTCACTTTCTGTCTCTCTGTCTCTCCAGCCTGGGCATGATCCCTATAGCATAACTATCTCTAAAAATTAAACAAATAAATGATGTTATATAAAAAAGGACAAGGAATTGTGTTCGTTTTCTTAATGTTTTATTGATTATTTCTTTGATTACTAATAGAATTAAATATTTTGTTATATTTTTATTGGTCACTGCAAGATGAGAAATTACAGTGAATTTCTCATCTTGTGAACTGTCTCTATACCACTTGGTCCTACATTAATTTTTTTTTAAGGTTTTGTTGTTTTTTGTTTGTTTGTTTGCCGTAGGGCACATGAGTGTGCCAGAAAGGAGAGAGAGAGAGAGAGAGACAGACAGACAGACAGACAGACGGTAAGAGGTAAAGTGAGAAATCACTCTCCAGGGGTAATGGCCATGCTGCAATTCCTTCTCCTCTGTTCTCCTACTGGGATTTTAGGAATGCACACACATGTGCCTGGTATGATTTTCAAGCTGCCACTTCCAAGGCTTGAGCTACACTTGGCCACATGGGAATCTTTTGCTATAAGCACTATGCCACCTGCTGGCCTTGTCCTATTTTAATACACTGTTTTATGTCAGAGTCTTCAGAAAGTTAGTGGAAAAGGTATATTATGAAAAAGCTATGCATGGGTTTCAAAAATGATTGCATTAAAATAAACTCAAACTTTAATTACACTTTTTCAAACATTTTTAAATTCCCCTAGAGAATTATGATTTATTAATGAGAAGTATATTGCTTTTCAATTAGTCATATATATTAAGTTGTTGGGAAAGTAATGACATATTTTTGCATAGAAAAGCAGAAAGGTGTGCCATGTCTTTCCAGACAATCTAATAACCTACTGTTTAAGGGGTCCAGGTCACAAATGGTCAATCATGGTTTGAATCTTAGCCCCAGATACCTGTAAAACATGTAGGGTGGACTGGCCCCAAGGTATAGTAGTTAAGTGCTGTGTAGGGAACTGGTTCAAATCTTGGCCCCAGTGGCTTGAGAAATATACTAGGCACAAGTGGATGCATATCCAAAATTCTGACAAGATGGAGAAATGGAGGAAAAAGGATTGTGGCAAGACTGCATCCTATTAGGGATTCTCTCTCTCTCTCTCTTTCTCTCTCTCTCTCCTCTCTCTCCTCTCCTCTTCTCTTCTCTCTCTCTCTCTCTCTCTCTCTGTCACAAGTTCGCATGCCCTCTGGCAATGAAAGATAAAAAAGAGAGGCAGAGAGAGAGAAAGAAAGAAAGAAAAAGGAGAAAAAGAAAGAAAGAGAGAAAAGAAAAAGAAAAAGAGAAAGAAAGACTGACAGACATAGGGCATGTATGCATGCCCTAAATCCCAACAGAATGGAGAAATGGAGGAGATAGAATCAGGGCAAGACCATGCCCCATTGAAGTGTACTTTCTCACTATCTCTCTCTTTCTGCCTCTCTGTCTCTCTCTCTCTCTCTCTCTGGCAAGTGCACACATCCTCTAGTAATTAAAAATCATAGTAGATTATGAAAATCAATACAGTTATTCAATTAGACAAAATCTTTGTCTCTACATTGAAGGAAAAGAGTTATATAGATAATATTATATAATATATAATATATATATATAATATATATATAATTTATATATATATATTATTTATATATATATATATATATATATATATATATATATATATATATAAAGTCAGAACACTGGACCTGGCCAGCCCCATAGCTTATTCCGTAAGGGAGCTGTATACCACATTGTCAACCAAGGTTCAAATCCTGGCCTCTGTGGCTTGGGAAATATTTCAGGCATGTGTATGTGCATGTCCCAAATCCCAGTAAGATGTAAAAATGGAGGAGAAAAAAATTGCAAATATGCCCACATCCTATAGGGGAGTGCTTTCTTTCTCTCGATCTCTCTTAGCTAAACACACATGCCCTCTGGCAATTAAACAAATGAATGAATGAATAAAAGACTATACCAATTATTCTCCATTTATCCTAGATGGGTTTTCTGTCCATCGTAGCCCAGCTCTGTGCCCTGAGAGGCGGATCTCTACAATATACATCATTTACTCTCCTCTGTTCTGTGACTCCTGGTTGGTTTGGCCAGTGGGATTGTGAGTAGGAGGAAAGAAGTAAAGTATATTGACCTCTCAGCTTTTTCCTGCTTTCGCTCAGATCTGGCATGGTTATTTAGACTGCAGCGTCTGATTAGCTGTTCCTTTCATGGTTTCTACTCTCATCCGAGCTGAATAACTTGTTTCTTTTCCTACACCCCTTGCTTCCAGAGCTAATGACTCATTTTAGTGTACCGATGCCTCAACAACCCCTGTTGATTTCTCAAATCTGATTGTATCTGTGTGATTAGTACCTTCATTAAAACTTTTCCTCAAGAGCCCCAACCCTATGCATTTGGTTTTTGCTGGAACCCTGACAGACTCTGCTTAATTTCGCTATGTGCTTTTTATTTAGGATTGCCTGATATTTGATGCAGCAGCAAACATTGTATTCAACATTAGCCAAGTGTTTACTTTGAATCTGGCCCAATGTAAGTTCTGGGGGTGAACAATTCACCCTTGCTAATTTACACAGATCTTTAAAATGGTTGGTGAATCCTCACATTTGATGCAGTAGAAATAGAAAATGTAAGGGGTTTTTAACAAAAGGAAAAATTCTCAATAACTCACTTTTTCTTTACTAGTCTAACCTGAATCTCTTTCTCCAAAGCATGATTCCTCTGCTACTGCCTAATGTCTTCCCACCTCTGTATCATTACTTATGAGGTCTCCTTCCACTTTTTCCTTCCATGTTTTCTTTCTTTTAAAATTTGACCTGATGGTTTCCAACCCTTCCTACTTCCTCTTTCAAGTTTTGAGTACACAGTGATGAAGAACCATCTTTAATTTTCTTATCAATTTGGAGTCTTGATAAAGTGTAATACCACCTTTTGCAGTTATGTTTTTGGGTGTCTTTGAAGTCAGAGACTTCTTTGTTTTGCATTTTTTACCAAATCTGGCCTGGTACTGAGCAGACAGTAGTGTTTACCAATATCTTTTTAGGTAACATGAAAATAGATTTAGCTAGCATATAAAATATAAAATATGAATGCAAATGTTAACTATATGAAACCAAATCAGCATTTAGAAGAGAATTGGGGTGGGCAAATTCAAATTCAAATTCAAATGGTTTTTGGGAAATGGAGTAAAGGCACAACCTTACCTTGATTTAAAATATTTTTGAAATCCATGCTGGTTTTTTGTAATACACATTTTCCGTGAACTTTTTGAAGGCCCTTTGTATGTTAAGTATATGGTTTAAATTTCAAAGATACATGAGCTGGTCCTTTGTTTAAAATAATAAAGGGCAATTTTCCAGTTGTCAAGTGCAATTAGAACCACATACATGTTATTGATGGGACTATTCATATGGAAATAGACTGATCTAGAGGTTATTTAATAGAGTTATGATTTGAGATTTCGTAAGATCCATAGTGAAAGTAGTTAAAGTATCACAAGAAATCTAAGCCCAAGTTATCTCCTTCCAGTTCCAAGGCCCATAGTATGTGTTTAGAATATGGAGGTTACAAGACTCACATTCATCACTGAATCCTGACTCAGGTCATTTTCACACAGATTGTTACAACCACCAGCTCCTGCAGCTGCCTCCTAACAATTTCCTAAGCAGCTCTCACAGCTGCATAGTAAAATGTTGGAGGGCTCACGGGAAGCACAGCTGTGCTCTCAGACACAGCTGTGCACCAGAAAAGTGACTGGGTGGAGCCGTACTCAGCAAATACCACCCATTGTTATAAGCCCAAACTGAAGGGACCTGGTAAGTTGCCTGAGCACAGTACCTTTGAGGTCAGTAGCAAAGGGCATAAATGCACAAAGTTGTATTATGCGCTGTCATCCAGCTTCAGAATGGGGAATCGAGTTCATTTTCTCCCTTTCCCACACAATCTGCACCCCGACACACGCGTACTCACACACGCTCTATTTTGTTCTGTTTCTTTGTGAAGTTAATCTCACTGGATTATCACTTAAAATGACACCAGTTTGAGTTTGCATTGACCCTGAAGGAAGCTTTGCACTCTGATCAGCTATACTTAAAAAAAAAAAAAAAAAAAAAAAAGAAAGCAAGAATAAAGAAACTTAATCTTTCCATGTATGTAGCCAAGAAAGCACAAACTAAAATTGTACAGATAATAACCACTAACTCAGTCTTTAAGTAACAACTAACTTGGATAGCTACTGAATTTAACATTCATTCAACACAATGTTTATTGTGTGTCTACAGTATGCAAGGCACTTAAGGAACAAATCTTAGATCTCTTTCATCGATAAAAAGAAAGAGCACTGTAGATTTCTTCTACCGATAAGGAAAAAGAAGGTTGGTAAAAATACTTTTTATATTAGTGAATTTAAAAAGCATGGTCTGTGTACTTTCTGATAGATACCTTCCAAATTCACTTTTATGTTTCAAGTAAAGTTATTTTGGTTTTAAATTAATAAAATTTCTATTCATATCTGTGCTGCTACTAGTGAAAAAAGAATTGTATATGTTGTCCCCGGTGCTTAGAAAAGTTTCAAAAAAATGCTTACAGATTTAATTTATTGTGAACCTTGCACTTTTATTTCATGATGGGTAAAGTCTTTTTACAAGCAAAATGAGAAATCGTGATTGACTGTTTAAAAAAATAATTAGAATAATAATAATAATAATGATTGGGAAAAACATTGAAAAGATATTGAATGATGAAATGGGGAGATTAATGTCTCTGTATTGACTGACATGCATGGCATTCCCTTTTGAAAAAGCAATGTAATACACTGTAAAATTATATGTAATCCAGGACCAGCAGTTAGCGTAATGGCTATGTCGCTGGACTCCCACGTAGTCGACCGCGGTTCGAGTCCCGGACCCCGGTGGCTTAAACTCACGCCGGGCACGTGTGCGTGCGTGCCCAAGATCCCGGGAGGAGAATGGAGGAGAAGGGATTGCGGCATGGCCATCCCCCCTGGGGGTGATTTCTCGCTTTCTGTCTCTCTGTCTCTCTCTGTCTGTCTGGCGAGCGCACGCACCCTATAGCAAAAACCTCAAAAAAAAAGAAGAAAAAAAATTATATGTAATCCAATGTAATATAAAGAAGATTATGATGATAATAAAAATAAACAAAAATAAAGAGGGAAAGAGAGAAACTGGTATCCTCAACAGTGTCTCGCAAGCTACAGTCTGCATCTGCCTCTCTATACCCAAGCAGGCAGGATTGTGGCTGTGCCTGGCGTGTTTAGATTGCCCCAGGCTCTAAACCTGGAGTCTTCCCATACAGCTCCAGAATTCTACAGCAGCGCCCCACTGCCTGTGCCACTATGGTTGGGCCTGAACCTTGGCTTCTCTTTAATTTTTTAAAAATGTATTTATTTTTAAAAATTTCACAGAGGATGTGTGTACTGACCAGAGAGAGAGACAGAGGGATGTTCAAGGAGAAAGCAACCCCCTCCAGTGAAACACCATCATGATGCAATCCCTTCTCTCTTTCTCTACCCTATTAGGATTTGGGGTGTGTATATACATGCACCAGCATCTTTCTCAAGCCACTGGGATTGGGATTCAAACTATGTGTGGTCAGTCATATGAGATCTAGTTCTTTTAACCACTAGGTCCTAGGGCCAGCCCCTGAAACTTGTATTTTTAAACACTATAAAATAAAAGCATTTTACTTAGATCTAATGTTTCCTTCATAAGAAAAAACCAAAATGGTGCAAATTTTAATTATTTTTCTCAAAATATATATTGGAAGTGATAAACTAGAAGTGACAAAATAAATAGCTATTTAATATGCAGGTAAAATAATGTATATAGGGGCCAGCAAGTGGCATGGTGGTTAAGACTCTAGACTCCTACCTGGTCGACTGTGATTTGAGGCCCACATGGCTTGCCTTCTCATTCCCCCTGCCCAGGTCAAAATTTAAAATTAATTAAGTAATTAATTTAACAATTCTTTAAGAAATAGTGCATATGAGTCAGATGATATAAACATTGAAAAAGTGAATGAATATACTGGGTTAGTAGGAGTTGAAAATAAGAGTTAAATAATATCTGCTCTTAAAAAAAATGGTAACTATTCCCTTACTGTTTCTTAAAATGCTGTTGGCATTCTCTAAGTCTTGTTGGCATTCTTATTGCCTATAAGTGGTGTCGTGAAAATTACTGGATTTATCTCTCTGTTCTAAATATGTGTCATTGCCCATATGCCCTCTCCCTGCCCCCTTTTTTTAGGTTTTTGCCATAGGGCATGTGCTCTTGCCGGAGAGAGACAGAGAAAATGTGAGAAATTGCCCTCTCTCGTGGGGGTGGGGGAGATGGCCACACTGCAGTCCCTTTTCCTCCATTTTCCTCTTGGGATTTTGAGCACACGGGCACATGCGCCCAGTATGAGTTTGAATCCACTGCATGCAGAACTTGAGCCACAGTCAGTCATGTAGGAGTTCAGCTCCTTAACCACTATACCATCTGCTGCCCCCGCCCCATTTGGCTTTTTATTTCAGGTGCTGGGTATGAAGCTGGCTATATCAAACTCCAGAGAAGGTATATGTCAGAATTTATCTACTAATCTCTTTAGAAGGAGATAAGCAGGGAGTCTTGCTTTAAAATTAAATCAATTTAAAAACAGATTGACAGTAACTAGTAAAATATTCAGTTATATACACAGAGAAAACATTCGTTTGGCAATGCCCACATTTTATATGTCTCAATTGACATTAGCATTTTTTTTCTCTATTCTGTACGCACATTTAGGTAATGTTGTCATTATGAGTTCATCAGCTATTCCATTAACAAAAATATTCTCTTTCCTGCTTTTTCCTGGCACAGGCTTTCTTCCTCCTCCCTTCCCACATATGTACTCTTCCAGTAACTAATCTCTACAACCCTGGCAGTAAGCATACGAAATGTTTAGTGTGAGATTTAAAAGAAAGATGGGAGCCTAAGTGCCAGTCCTTTTGCTCTAAAGCACAGAATTAAAATCATATATCACTCCTTTCTACAAAAGTCTTTACTCATTAAATTTATTTTAAACATAACTATCTGTACTAGAAATAACCATGTTGCTATGCATTAGAATGTAGATGAGATTTGAAGAGCAGACTTGTATAACTTTAGCAATAACTTAAACTGCAGTCTCTGCTATGAAGGAGAACATTATGGGGATGGATATTTTGATGCAACTGAAATAAAAAACCTTGAACTTTTGCCCCTCTCTCAAAATGATGATCATGTAGTAGGAGATTATGATGAAGGTCAGTAAGGAAAAGAGACGTTTGTAACTGGATCTTCATTTAGATTAATGAAAAGAAAACATTTACATCCAACACTCTTCACGCTAAAACCCAGAGAGCAGTGACTTAATTGAATAATTAAATCCAGTGGAGAATCTGGGAATTGTAGCCATGTTTGGCTCTTAGGTCAGAATGAAGTATTTTCCAGTTATGATGACAGGATATTCTGGGAGTGATCATGGTAGAAAATTAAGAGTATACTTCAGTAAAATTCCGTAATAAACATGAAGAGTAACCCACATAACCTTCTGAAAGAAAAAGCAAATCACAAAGATATAAAATGATTGCTACATGAGGGAAGTGAAGAAAGTTTCCGTTGACATTTAGCATTTGGCTTAGATGGCAGAGCCTTGAAATTTTTAATGACCCTTTTCACTTAGATGGAGACTGTGATCACATATTTAGATCTGTTTAGAAATGAAAAAAAAAAACAACTCTAATATGTATGTATATTTATACCATGGTACCTATGTGATATTATATGCATAGTACATACATAGATATACAGTTACCATAGTATGTATCATGTATGTGTACATTTACTTTGCTGAAAGGAAATGTCCCTAAGAGTTACAACTGCTAAGTACTTATGATGGATTATCATAAGAGGTGGTAAACATTTATTATTTTTTAAATTTTTATGTTTTTTGAGAGGTTTTTGCCATCAGGCGTGTGCGCTCACCAGAAGGGCAGAGAGAAACAGAGAAGCAGAAAGCAAGAAATCATCCACCAGGAGGAGGGATGGCTATGCCGCAATCCCTTCTCCTCCATTCTCCTCTCAGGATCTTGGGCATGCACGCACACGTGCCCAGCGTGAGTTTAAGCCACTGGGTCTGGGACTCGAACCGCGGTCAACTATGTGGGAGTCCAGCGACATAGCCATTACACTAACTGCTGGTCCCTAAAAATTTATTTTTAGAATTCTGTTTTTAATTTGTAAGTCTGAACGAATTTGATTTAAAGATAGGAATGAAATCACTAAACTTGTGTTTGTAGTTGAATTTTTTCAGAAGACAATAATGTTTCAATCGTAAGATCCTGAAGGCAAATCTTAATTATGAGTCATCCGTCAAGAGAGGAAGGCCAGTGCTTTTTCTTACACGTTTGTTCAAAGGACAATTTAATTCAAATGGCTTGGTCACTTAAGAACTTACTTTCCACACTTTTATAAGAAACCTTGAGTAGACTCAAGCAATTTCATTAGTATACTGGGACACGTGCTGGCCAAAATCAACATATACAAATTGCCCACTGCGTTTTTATGAAAAAACTCTGCTAATTATTAAGGATAACTTATAGGTCTGAAAGTTTCCGGCCAATTCTTTGTCTTTCACCCTAATTCATCACTAGTTTGCCAACCACTATTAAAACACTTTCACATCTAAATGTAAAGGCCCATATCCTGACATTGATCCAAGTGCGGAACTCCCATTGAAGTCGATGAGAGTGTTGCATAGAAATCAATGACAGGATATGGACCTCAAGGCTGGACCATCTCTCCCCTGGAACCTTTTTTCATTGACATTCAGAAATTTGAGAGTATTACAAGAAACAAGACACATAAAGCAGAGAATTTGCTCGATGAGCTCCATGGTTCTCTCTTTCTTCTCTGGCAGAGTTTATAGCGGCTTGGAAGCCAATTTTCTTTTAAAAAGAAGGTGAAGGGACTGTGAAACTGCCAACTTCAGCAATGATGTGCTTGACTAGAATTTCATTTCTCACCATGCAGGTGAGCAGGCCTTGTTTTAATCACAGCTTCTGTTTTGGCAAAGACACTGCTTTACAAACCGAACGAGTTATTTTTCCAGCGCTAATGCCTGAATTGGCAATTATAAAATATTTTACAGAGTGTATTTCCTATTCAAAACTTGAATAATATTGAACATTTTATAGTCTAATTGCTAATAATAAACTGTGTAAATTATTCTGCCATGCCATAAATGCTACAAATAATCCTTTAGATTTAAATTGAGTCGTTCTTCCAGTGAATGCAAAGCATTTCAGGCACATTAAAGGTAATTCCTTCATTTATGCCAATAGTCTTGAGTACAGTTTTCAAAGACCTTCTAGAAAATGCAAACATCTTAAAATGAACTTAAATTCATTCCTTCTTTGCCACCACTGTTATAGCCCAGCTTTTTATCCACAAACATGAGAGAAATAGAAAATTATGTTTTTGGTTTACTTCAAGTTTTAAATAAGTCAGGGATTTTTTTTCAAAAAGAGTCATTTTGATATTTTTTTTTTGTTCAAAATATTAACCCATGCTGAAAATGAACAGCTAATTACTCACTTTGGCCTTGGTTTCCTTCTAGGTCATCTGGTTCTCAAATTTTAGCGCACTGTATCATCATTCGGAAGGCTTGTTAAAACACAAGTCACTAGGTCCTGCCTCCACTATTTCTTATCAGGAGGTCTAAAGTGATGACTGAGAACTGGCATTTCTTACAAGTTCCCAGGTAATGCTAATTCCATTGTATAGAAACAAATTTTGAGTGTCAGTGGTTTTTTAGATCTCAAACCTTAGGAGGTATGACAGGTCTTCAAAGAGTTCATGGAATATGTGCATTGTGAAAACACTATGCACATTATTTCAATTTTTTCTTTCAACAAAATGAACACATACTTGAGGCCAACAGATAGTGTGGTGGTTAAGGAACTGGAATCTCATGTGGCTAATTGTGATTTGAGTCCCAAATATGGCAGCTTGCTTTCTCAGTTTCTCTCTCTCTCTCTCTCTCTCTCTCTCTCTCTCTCTCGCTGCCTTTCTGGAGAGCATGTGCACCCTGTGGCAAATAAGATAATAAATGCAAGTAAATAAATAATTTCTTAAAAATAAACAAATTCATACTTTAATTTCCTTTTTCCATGAACATTTTGAAGTTCTCTTGTGTGTAAATCATCTGGGAAGCATTTTAAATTGTACCATCCATCTCCTTTGTCCTAATTTAAATTAAACAGGACTGAGGTAAAGTCTTGCTATTCTCTTTTGAATGAAAAGCACAGGTATTTCTGGTACAGTAGGTCTCAAAGCCCTCTGAGAAAAAACTGCGTGTGTTCCTTCTAGCAATAAAATAATATTATTAAGAAACAAATAATGTGGGAACCAGCAGTTAGCGTAATGGCTATATCGCTGGACTCCCACGTAGTCGACCGCGGTTCGCGTCCCGGACCCGGTGGCTTAAAACTCACACTGGGCGCGTGTGCGTGCGTGCCCAAGATCCCGAGAGGAGAATGGAGGAGAAGGGATTGCGGCGTGACCATCTTCCCTGGGGCGGTGATTTCTCACTTTCTGTCTCTCTGTCTTTCTCTGGTGAGCGCACGCGCCCTATAGCAAAAACCTCTCCCCCCCCCCCAAAAAAAAAAACCCACAAATAATGTAATTAGGAAGGCTAAGACAAGTAGCATAAAGACAAAACACACACAACACACACACATACACACACACACACACACTCACAGCAGAGAGAAATATATCTCAAGGGTAATATTGAGAGCTGCCTTAAACAGGTAACTTTTACATTCTGGCAAAAAACATTTACCAGATCATGTTTTTTTTTTTTGAGAGGTTTTTACTATAGGGCACGTGTGCTCACTAGAAAGACAAGAGAGAGACAGAGACAGAAAGTGAGAAATCTCCCCCCTGGGTGGGTGGCCACACTGCAATCCCTTCTCCTCCATTCTTCTCTCAGGATCTTGGGCACGCACTCACAAGTGCCCAGCGTGAGTTTTAAGCCACCAACCAGGTCTGGGACTCGAACCGCGTTCGACTACATGGGAGTCCAGTGACATAGCCATTACGCTAACCACTGGTCCCTATCTTTATTTTTTTATCTGGAAATAAAGCATTCCTCTATCTTGACCATTTATTAGCATTCTGCACATCAGGATTACCTAGTAATTAGTTTTCTTCATTAATCTAAGGGTTGGGTATCAGAAATTAATTTCTCTGATTATTTGTATATTTTTTATATACTACATAAGTCCCTGTGAGTGCTATAATTGTAACCCTTTATAATTGGCAGACATTAATTACTGAAATTGTACTAGAATTTCCATATAATTTTATATCAGAGCCACATGAATACTGAATACATTCATCATGTTTAGAATACCAATGAGGGAAATTAATTTCCAGCTATTAAAATATGCAAGACTTGTATGAAGATGATAAAAACGAGAAAGGCAGGTTTCTGAGTTCTATGTCACAAGTTACATAGCTATGCTGTTCAAGTGTACTACATCTAGAGCACTTGTTCTCCATTTGCTGAAATTAATCCTCTTACTCCAGGGTTGTATCTTACCAGGGGATTACAAAAAATGGAAGAAGGAAGACCAAATTACACAAAAGTTCCCAGCTAAGGATAGACTACAGAGTAACACATTCGTTTGTAACAAGCTCATCCTCTAGACATTCCTATTTCTGCAGTTCTCCAGACCATTCGAGTTTATAATCCCGGAGCCATTTTCAGTTCCCTACTAACTATAGAGCAAACACTCTAGAGATTAAACCTCCATTGTCTTTTTCTAAGACCAGAAGTTTTTAAAGTTTTTTTTTTTTTTTTTAATTCCATGAAGGAAACAGAAAGAGGTAGAGAGAAATAGACACATAGATAGGCACCCAACAGGGTCTTCACACAGTGATCCTACCCCAGCCCTAGACAACCAGGATCTTGAGTCTGTGAGCATGCACCCAGCACATACTAGCAGACCTCAGGATGTGAACCCAGGGCCTTCTCATATGAGAGCAGCACCTCTGGAGTGTTACATTTCCACTGCATCATCACAGCAGGCTTAGACCAGGATTTCTTAACTTGGGATCCCTACATGGCCTTACAAGACCTATAAACCTAAAGAAATTCCATGCGAAACCAAATACTAACATAAGGACTGTCTTTATGACAAAAGACTCCAAAGCTTTTATCAGTTTCTAAAAGAGGACTATCACTCAAAAAGCTTAAGGGCCAATGGTTAAACTATTTGGTCCTTTTTCAAATCCACTGCTACCACGCAAGTCCAGGTCCCCTGTTCTTTCTGTTGAACATTACAGTCCCTCACACCCAGTCTCCTGGCTCCAGTCTCTTGTCATCTTCACCCACACCATGTGGTGCTGCCAAACTCGTCTTCAAGCTCATAGTCAGCCAGGTCTCTCCCCACTTCACTGACTTTCAGGGCTTCCCCATTGTCACAGAATCAAGTCCAAATTCCTTGGTGCAGACACCATGTCTTGGTCATATTTGCATCTCTCAGAAGAAGACTGAGTCTGCTTTGAGAGCCAAGATCTAGTCATTTCAGAGATAAGGCAATGAAGATGTTCTGCTAAGAATTTACCCTAGTAGAGCCTCTGGAGAAAAACACACCACCAAACACGACACCACATCCTCCTGTGCGCCTCTGATCGCTCAGATTGATCTTAGAGCTCAAGATATTCTTCCTTCTGAATTCCTCTGATGCCAGAAACCTGTGTCCCAGCTCCAACATATATTTCTGGTATTATCTGTCACTGTTTGCTTTCATGAAATCTATACTCCTACTATTTCTATCATTTAACTTGTTGCCCATTCTCTGAACTTAATCCCTATTTTCCTTCTTTCCTTGCATCTTTGTTTTATTTTTATTTTTTTTTAGAGAGAGATTTTTGCTATAGGGAATATGCACATACTGGAGACAGAGAAAGATAAAGTGAGAAAGCACCCCCGGAGGGGGCGGTGGCCAAGTTGCAAACCAGTCTCCATTCTACTCTTGGATCTTGGGCATGTATACATACCCTGCATGAGTTTCAAGTCACCAGGTCTGGGACTTGAACTGTGGTCACACATGTGGAAGTCCAGGATCTTAACCACTATGCCATTTGCTGGTCCTACTTGCATCTTTTCATCATTTTTTTTTCTTACCTTTTCTTATGGTTCCTTACTGATTTCTCCTTACCCAGATCATTTCTCCCAGATAAAATCTTATCCATCCTTCAAAGCTAAAACAAATGCTCCTTTATGACGCCTTCTCAGGCCTGTCTCCCTGTAAGAAATAATCTCTTCTTAAACGGTTGATACATTTCTTATAATTTTACATTTATTAGGCATATAGGACTAAATTTTTTTATTGAATTAATCTCTCATATAGTTTGTTTCATTTTTCTGTTCCCCATAACACTTAGCACAGTCCTGCATATCAGACATTCAACATGTATTTGCAAAAGAAATGAATAAGAGAATAAATGAGCAAGGAGACTTTTTCTTTTCAGATGATTAAGATTATGACAAGAGGTTACTTTTTGTCCTATTGATGAAGAACATGAAGTTCAGAGAGAGGTCAGGTGGCATGAACTCAAAGTGCCAGAGAGTGGTCAAGGTGGGTGGAGCTAGGCTATTTGGACTCCATCCAAGTCTCTGTCCATCACACAATGATGTTTTTTTGGAGGGTAGGGCAGGAAAACGCCCTTATGTATTATTTGCAGCAACTATGATCTTGCTGCTTTTACCATTCTAAATGTGGGTTTTATCACCTATTATCTATGTAACCAAGTATTTTATTTTCCCATCTACAAAACAAGGGTCAAGTTTGATGCTAAGTTTCCTTCCACCTGTAAAATCTGAATGACTTCTATCACATTATTCCTCTCTCCAGAAAAGGAGGTAACTTCCCCTGAGTTTTCCTAAGTGTCATGTCTCACCTTCATTCTGTCTTCTACATGAAGCTTGGTTATCAATAGGTGGTGATGACGAATACAATAGACAGTGTCTAAGGACTCATATATTAAAAATCAGGCTTGATAAAAGATTAAGAAATAGACAATTTTAAAATGTACTAGTCATGGTTAAGATATTTAATTTTTTTAAAGAGGTTTTTGCTTAAGATGCATGTTCTTGACAGAGAAAGAGACAGAGACAGAGACAGAGACAGAGAGAGGGAACGTGAGAAATCACCCCCTGGGGGTGTGTGTGGACAAGCTGTAATCCCTTCTCCTCCATTTTCCTCTTGGGATTGTTGAGCATGCATGCACATGCCTGGCATGAGTTTCAAGCCACCAGGTTCAGGGCTTGAACTATGGTTGGACATGGGAAAGTTTAGCAACGTTATCTGCTGACCACAAGATATTTAAAACTTTAAACAAGTAAGGATAAAAGCCTCTACAGATCTGCTACTTAACAAAAGTAATACTATTTTCCAAAATTCCTATATAGTTCTTCGCTGAGACAAATATTTATAACAAAACAACATCTAAACAAAATAACTCTTAGTTCTACCTCAACACTCAAAGTGAAACTATTTCATTTTCATTCTTAATATTCCCAATGTAAACAGAAAACTATTCTCTTCCCAATTCATTCCCTGGGTAAATGATAATCCATGCTTATTTGTAGAATCTCTTAAATAGATTTTCGAATACAAAATTAACGCTTTCTAACAAATCATGCACGTAGCAAACTTAAACGTGGTCCACTCTGTTCAGACTTTGTCTCTCACATGCTCCATTGTGGTTTGTTGCAACTTATATCTTCTACTCTAGAAAGCATTCTCACTTTTCTCACTTTCAACACAAAGTTCTAAGCAAAATCTCGCCTTTCTACAGAGTCAGTTCTGTGATGCCCTATTCCACATAGTTCTTTATTTTAGTAACTTTTAGATGAGACCCTTATAGCTTAAAAAGACCTCCAGTTTCCTTTATAATTTATGTTGAACATTGTTTTGCCTTCTCTAAGGGTAGCACACACTAAAAGGGACAATACCATTTGTGTTCTAATAAGAGGGTGACAGAATGCAAAGAGGAAAAGTTAATGTGAGAGATAAGCACTATAAATAAATAGGTTGGTTTATGTATGAGCCAAGAGACTGTGAATGTCTTTAAGATCTCTAGATTAAGTAAAGGGAACAAAATCCCGTGTTTTCTAAATATGTTTCACATATTTATTACTTTCTCTTAGGATTCATTGATTTTCAGTTGACGTTATATTAGGGATTTTAAATCAATTCTAACTTACTGTGTTTTTCTGTTACATAGAAGCCTAAGCAAAACAATACCAGGTGATCATAAGAGAAATTAATCCAAATGTCATTTAAAAATACAAAGTTTTATGACTCAGAAAGTTATTCTATTCAAACTATCTACTTTGCTAATAGAATCTTTTCAAAGAGTAAACAACAGAGTGATAATTTATTAAGATAAGGTGGTGTCTATGCACAAAGGAGTTTATGGTTTTCTTCATATGCTACACACACACAGACACACACACACACACACACACACACACAAATATATATCTGGATGGGCATGCTTTACTATAGTTAAAGAATAAATTTCTAGGGACCAGCTGGTGGCATGGAGTTTAGGCACTGGACCTCACATGGCTGTTTAAGTCTTGGACCTGGGGCTTGAAAATCATGCCAGGCACATGTGCATGCATGCCCTAAGTCCCAAACGGACAATGGAGGAGAAGGGATTATTGTATGGCCATTCCACCTTAGGGGGTGATTTCTCACTTTCTTTCTCTCTGTCTCTGTCTTTCTCTGGTGAGTGCATGTGCCCTATAGATAGATAGATAGATAGATAGATAGATAGATAGATAGATAAATAAAATACCAATCTCTATATCAGTGCATGTGTTTACAGATATACATTATGTAATACATTGTGTGTGTGTGTGTGTGTGTGTGTGTGTGTGTGTATGTATATGTATGTGGCAGCTTGATTCTTCATGGCTATAAAATAATTTCAGCTAGGGAACCAGCAGTTAGCGTAATGGCTATGTCGCTGGACTCCCACATAGTCGACCGCGGTTCTCATCCCGGACCTGGTGGCTTAAAACACGCTGGGCGCGTGTGCGTGCGTGCCCAAGATCCCGAGAGAAGAATGAGGAGAAGGGATTGCAGCGTGACCATCCCCCCTGGGGAGTGATTTCTCACTTTCTGTCTCTATGTCTCTGTCTGTCTGGCGAGCGCATGCGCCTTATAGTGAAAAACCTCTCAAAAAAAAAAATAATAATTTCAGCTAGTCCATCAATGTTCCATTAAGAAGGAAGTCACCGACAAGTTAAATGACCTCCGAAGCCCTTCCCAATAACTCGTCCTTATAATTCTGTGTCTGCACCTACCTGCTATGGAAAACTACGCAGCACATTTTTTTAAAGAATTATTTTATTTAACTTTGTTTATTTTATTTATTTTTATTAATTTATTTTAATTTTACCAGAGACGTACAGAGTAGGGAGACAGAGAGAGAGAAAGAGAAAGGGAAAGTGAGAAAGCAAGCCATCAGGTCTGGGACTTGAGCTGCAGTTGGCCATGTGGGAATCCAGTGCTCTTAGCCACCACACTACCTGCTGGCCCCCTACAGTACACCTTCTCAGCTGTGTACATCAGCCCTGAATGAAACTGGGTTCTGTTAGGGAGAAGGGGAGAATGGGTCACTGGTATCACTAGCAGTCACTAGCAGTTGTTACCAATTGGATACCAGCAGTCACTGCCAGAATCACAGAAGTTTCTCCTACCTTTAAAATTTTGTCACTAAATGCCTAGATATAGTGGGACGTGTTAGGAAGATGCTATACTCTGCAGGCTGGGACCTCCTCTCCAAGGTCTGAGTTCCATTTCCTGTCCAACCTAAAAGCTGGGTATGGGTGTGTTTTTCTATCCAGTAGCTCAGGAGCCTGAGTTATAAGGATCATAATGTGGGCAAGACCCTATGTTAAAAAAAAAAAAAAACCTAGATGGAATATTGCAACTAGAACTCTAGAACTCTACAACTCCACTTGAAATACATGCATAAACTGCTATTCATTGCTTTCCAGTGTCTTTAAAACATTTGCCATTTCTTCTTTCTCTATTATGAGAAATAAGTCTCTTTTATTCTAAATTTTCATCCTAAACACACATGCCACATTCTACCTCTTGATACAGAATTTTATATTATTTCATTATACACACACACACACACACACACACACACCCCTATGGGCAATCAGCTCTGATCAGATCAAAGATTTCTACTTCTCTAAATTATTCTGGACATTTATAGATTATGATACAAGGCAAATAAATACATTGTGAAGGCTGCCAGGGAATTTCCATTATTTGTACATGCCAAGTTTGGAACTAACTATAGAGTTGTTTAGTATCAAAAGCCAAGGTCTTTGAGTTAAAGTTATCTACTTATGAAGTTCATGTTCTTGTCACCTGAATGTCCCTAACATCTCCTATCATCAGAGGTCACCATTTCCTTAAATATTTAAATAGAATGCATGACTACCTGTCTCAAATTCTATGGCAAAATCCAGCCTCTCTAAACTCCACACTTAAATATACAAAGACTGCTGCAGTGCTTATTATATCCTGATCAACTCTTGGTCCGATGTTTTATTCCCTTTCATGGGGTTATCAATATTCTTTGTTGCTTTCTGCCTTCTGTGTCCTCCATCTTTTTCCTTTGCAGTTTTATACCAAGTGAACATTGTGTCTGTTCCTTAATTCCTCCAAAATACAATTCACAAAGTGCTACTATAGGTAACCAAGTTTTCCTAATTGTTTGAAGTGACACAGAGTAATTAGAGTCCAACACAGTAGAGATATCAACTTTAAAGTAAATACTAAACAATATTTTGATAAAAGTACCCATATTCCCTAGAAATTTCTTTCTAATTCTGTGCACCTTTCTTCCTGTACATGGCCTTTGGTTCTCTAGACACTTCTATTTCTTATTTTCTTACTGTTGGGTTGTCGGAAAAGTGTTTTTTTTCTATGCAAAAATGTATCATGACTTTTCTGACAACCCAATTTTTGCCTCTGCCTCACTATTTTTTCTTTTTCATGCAAAGTAATTCAACTTTTGACTCTCCATGCTCCTGTTGGGGCGGAAGGTGCTATCACCATCTATCTCTGCAGATTAAAAACCTTGGTAAAATACTCTCTTAGGGGCCAGGAGGTGATGTAGTGGTTAAGGCACTGCACTCCCACGTGGTTGATGTGGTTCAAGTCCCAGTCCCAGCAGTTTGAAATTCACACCAAGCACATGTTTGTGAGTGCCCAAAATCCCAAGAGGGGAATGGAGAAGAGACTTAAATATGATCATGTACCTTGGAGGATGATATCTAGCTTTCTGCCCCCCTCTCTTTCCTACAAGTTCATGCACCTTATAGCAAAAACTTTCTCTCAAACAAATTCTTTTTGCATTCTCTGTTAAATACAGAACCATTGACTCAAGGCTTTTCCTTTTTTATATAAAGAAACAACAGAAATGTTGAAATGATCAGGTAATGTTCTTGTGTAGAACCAAAATAAAGTCAGAGACTCATATAGCACAGCCTAGAGCAAGCTCACGTTCAAAGTATTGTAGATCTGTATCAAATAGCAATTGTTGGACCGGCCCTACATTACAGTGGTTAAGCACTATGCAGAGAGAGCTGGATCTTACATGGCCAATGAAAGTTTAAATCCCAGTCCTGATGGTTTAGAAAACATGGTAGGCATGCCCCGAATCCTGACAGAATCAAGAACTGAAGGGAAAAGGATTGTGTCATTGGGGATGTTTTCTAATTTGTTTTCCCTCTCTCTGGTGAGCACAGCTGCCCTCTGACAAATTTTAAAAATTAATTATAAAAGCATTACATGTGGAAGCATCCACCACTCAAAAACCATCACTGTGAATGAACATAAGTCAACCTACAGCACTATGTCACCAAACCCCATATTCTCTTCTACATAGGTCTGTCCATACCCAACAGATGCCTGTGGGTCTCTCACAATTTAAAGTCCAAAAATCTCCCCCAGAAGTTCATTCCTAGTGAACTTCCTACTTCTAGTCTTGCCTTCTCTGCTACCTCCTCTCCAGTAAAAGCAGTTTTCTTACCGCATGGAATGGATCCTGCCCTTGTCTTGGATTTAAGATAGCACCTAAGCTCTTTACATTTCCTTACAATGCCTAGCTTCTCCCTTTCCCTCTTACCTCACCTCCTTGACCAAATCTCTTACTGGTAACCCTATAACCCTTCTGGTGCCATGCTCCACTCCCTGCTGTTCTCTAACAACAATTATCTTGAGTTGCTGTCATGTGCGAAACTCTTTCTTACTTCAGAGCCTTTGCTCAGTCTGTTTCTTCCATTCCTCCATCTTGGTGCATGGCTGCCTCCTCTCTTGGCATGTCTTAGTTGAAAACTATCTCTTTAGAAATAGGCCTTGACAACCCAAACTAAAGTAAGCAAGCTCCCCTGTTATTTCTTCCATAATATCATGGCTGAAATGGGGGGAGATATTCCCATTATTGATCCCGATTCTTCATTGAGTATTGGAATACCCACTTATTTGCTCAGCTTTTATTTCTTATCCTGAATAGATGGTAAATTAAATGTAAGATTATTGAGAATTTAAAAAGTACAAAAAATAGAGATTGTAGAAGATTAACTGACTCATGGAGGAAGGTCCCTGAAAGGTGACAGAACCAGAAAAGTTATTCATCATGAACAAAGGAAAAGGAAAAATGTGATGTAAATATGCCAGTGGAGTTATTAGGGAATGAGAAAAGAATATTACGAGAGATTCCCAATGGATAATCTCCGTCTCGTCAGCAGAGTAGGAAGTAAGAATGAACATCAAAATAGCAAAGCACAGAGCTTCAGAAGAATGAACAAGGTCAATAAAGCTGCTAAGGTCAATGGGAAAAGAAACGTATTAGGGACATTCAAAACAGATTTATAGTGCTACCAGATCAAATATTCATTTAGGTATCCATTCAATAAATATGTATTGAGTTCTAGCTCAGTATGAGGTATACATTTACTCCTGGCATCACGATGACAAATAGATACTAATTTTGTTGAAAATCCCCTGGATTTGGGTTAGAGGAGTCTGTTATGTAGTGTCTAGTCACCTGGCACTTTGTTCCTGGTGGCTGTGGTCACTCACCTTGCCAGGCTCAGGGTAGGCTCATATTTCATGGAAATATCATGCCAGTGCTTATTGTATAGAGCCCAAAAACACCTCATTCAAGAGATTTTGATGTTTGAACAGTTTGCAAAATATCCGCTTTCCTCATTCATAGATTTACCTCTCCCACCATTTCCAAAGGCACAGGGGCTCTAGGTACATGTCTTCCTAAAATGAAGAGCAACTTAGGGTAGCTCATGGTTTCCCAGCATAGATATCTAAACAAAATTATAATGGCAATACTCAATTCATAAATATAAGCCAGGATTATATACAATATAAGATATATTTTCAAATATATATATAAAACACAAATATACGCATATTTCAAGTGTGTGTGTGTATATATATATGTATATATATGTGTGTGTGTGTGTGTGTGTGTGTATATACACACACATTACATCAATGCAATTCCTTCTAAAATCTGACTATCCACAATAGCTGTTCAACTAATCTCAGTTTTGCTACAGCCCATATTAACT
This sequence comes from Tupaia tana, assembly GCA_026018925.1. NCBI lineage: Eukaryota > Metazoa > Chordata > Mammalia > Scandentia > Tupaiidae > Tupaia > Tupaia tana. The sequence continues at coordinate 29,839,532 of JAKSZU010000001.1, read as the reverse complement.
TCTCCTAGACTTTTGAATGAGCAAAACCCATTCCTATGGCTAAAGCCACATGGTGCCTGCCTGAAATACCCTCTTCCTTCCTCTTTAAATTTATAAAGCCTACCTATTATTTACATTTATTCTCAAGTGTCATTTTTTTGATATTCCAAACAGTTCTAAGATTGTTTAAAAATTCTAGGTACCCAAAATTGATTGCCTTTATATTTTTTAATAATTAAAATTATTATTATTTATCTTTCTTTATTATTATTTTTAATGTACTATAGGGAATGCGTGCTCACCAGAGAGAGACTGACAAAGAGAGGAAGAGAAAGAGACAGAGAAAACAAGAAAGCAAGCCACCAGGTCTGGGACTCAAACCACTATAAGCCATGTGGGAGTCCAGCACCTTAACCACCATGCCACCTGCTGGCCCCAATAACTAAATTTTTAAGTCATAGTCCTTATTTTAAAAGATAATCTCCCCAACTCCACAAAACAATAAACCCCATAAAAACAAGTAAAATAAACTACCTCTTGAAAAATTTAAGGCTATAGATATCTGAGTAAGTAGAAATAGAGAATTAAAAAAAAAGGCCAATGTACCTAAAGTTTAAAAATAGCATGTGCTTATATTTTATTGTATAAGTTAAAGAGATGTTAGAGTTATGTTATTAAGTTTAATAAACTTGGGAAAAGTAATCAAAAAGGCCACACCAACATTCAGAAATAGCTAGAACCTATTGACTCAAATGAGTTATTCCATCTCTCAGGAATGCAAGTTGTTAATGGCAGCATAATAGATGAGGTGATCTACCCATAAACACAGGGCTCTGATTCAGCCTGAATGTTAGTGATTTCAATGCCAGACACATCCACTTTCAGCTGGAGGGTATTTGTTGAGAGCTGCCTTGGAGAATGCCCACACTTAGGAAAAAATGCACACCCTTAGCAACCACTAATGAATACAATACTAACCCACTGCTCAGAATTTAGAACTTGAAAGAAATAATATGATTTGATATTTTGAGGAAATTCCAGATGTCCAAATAAAAATAGATCTAGCAAAGCAGGTTGGAGTCTACAGATTTCAAACAACCTGTCTTTCCTTTGTGATCTTTGGGACTTTTGCCTAAATTCTGAGAGCTCAAATCATATATATTCCTTTTTTTTTTTTTTTTTTTTTTTTTTTTTTTTTTTTCAGGGAGGTTTTTGCTATAGGGCATGTACATTCACCAGAGAGACAGAGAGACAGAAAATGAGAAATCACCTCCCAGGGGGGAAGTCCATACCACAATCCCTTCTCTTTCATTCTCCTTTTGGGATTTTGGGCACACACACAATGCACCCAGTATGAGTATAAAACCACTGAATCCAAGACACGAACTAAGGTGGACTACACGGGAGTCCATTGATGGACCAGTAATAGCATAATGTAATGCTGTTCCCTGAAATCATATATATTCTTAAACACTCCTGACTTGTCTTCTTCACAGTGAGTGAATAGAATTTAGCAGTGGGAATTTCTGGAGTTGATGTACTGATATCTCTGTGAGGAGAAGACATCCACTACTGAAAAAGATACACAGCAACATGAGAAACCAGCTGCAAGCTGGAGTCGGCCCCAGAAAGTCTGATCACTTCCAGCAGTTCATTCCACCCTAGACATTGGCCCAATAACTATTTCACAGAGATAACAGAGTCCGACGCTGAAGAAAGGACGAGGACAAGCACTCTGCCATTCGATTGTAAGCAGAAGTCCTGGCTTCACTTCTGTGACAAGTTGAGCAAATCATGCAGCCAACTTGAGACTTATTTTCCCAACTAGTGAAGCAGACTCCAATCTTGACGTTGATATGATTTATTTAATAGTTGAGCACATCCTGTGTGCCAGGAAGGTGGACAGCAGTGGATATAATGCCGGGCACAATCCCTATTCTCAGGTAGTTTCTCATTTATTTGTAAAAGGACACAAAGAACCTTAAAACAATAGGTAACTGCTTTATAAAAATCGCCATGAAGAAAAATCAAAGAGAGCAAACACAAAAGTATAATAGGGAGAGACAGCTTAATCAGGGAGGCTAAAGAATATCTCCTTAAGGAATGACATTTAAGTAAAGCGGGTGGGAAGGTAGAGGGTGGAGAGAACATTCCAAGACAAGGGGATAACATGTGTGAAGCCCCAAGGCAAGGAGGAGTTTAATGTGGTCCAAAAACAGCAAGAAGACTCATGTGGCTACATTGAGGGGGAGAGTGGCAGGAGATAAGGCTCATGGTGTTATTACAAGAATTAAAGGAGAAATGTGTGTGAACATGCTTTTCAGAGTACAAAGCCCTGTGTGAGAGTTAACACAGTCATAAATGTTTCAGACACCCTGCCCTTGGCAGAAATAGCAGGTCAAAAGGAAACCAAAAAAAAAAAAAAAAAAAGGAAAAAACTCTTGAACACAGACCTTACCTTTTTTTTTTTTTTTTTTTTTTTTTTTTTTTTTAACAGAGCTCAAGCTCACCAGAAAGACAGAGAAAGACAGAGAGACAGAAAGTGAGAAATCACCCGACAGGGGAATAGCCAATAGCCACACCGCAATCCCTTCTCCTCCATTCTCCTCTCGGGATCTCAGGCATGTATGCACATGTGCCTGGAGTGAGTCATCAGGCGTGAGTTTAAGCCACCAGGTCCAGGACTGGAACCGTGGTGGACTACATGGGAGTCCAGCGACATAGCCATTATGCCCACTGCTGGTCCCCAGGCCTTAATTCTTATACCACCCTTCCAAAATGTTCTATTTCTTTCCTCTTTGCCATAAACCAAAGTATAAGAAGATTTTCAATTTGCATTGATGCCAGAAGTCTTTTTTTTTTTTTTTTTTTTTTTTTTTTTTTGGAGAGGTTTTCGCTATAGGGCATGTGCACTCACCAGACAGATAGAAAGAGACAGAGAGATAGAAAGTGAGAAATCACCCCCCAGGGAGGATGGCCACACCACAATCCCTTCTCCATTCTCCTCCCAGGATCTTGGGCACGCACGCACACGCGCCTGGCATGAGTCTAAGCTGCTGGGTCTGGGACTCGAACCGCGGTTGACTACATGGGAGTCCAGCGACATAGTCATTATGCTAACTGCTGGTCCCAATGCCAGAAGTCTTTACAAGATTTTATTATCTCTCCTTCATATACAAACTGGGCTTCTTTAAAGCTAGAAGAGAATATTACTGAAGCTTTTTTATGTCTAAGCAACTACAGAAAGCAGAGACCCTGAAAAGTCAGGAGCCTCTTTATTTTTATTTGAGACTTACAATGTCATATAGGAAACTAAGTGGGGAAAACCTAGATACTCCTACCCACTGTTTCCTTCAACTTTGAAACTCATCTTCTGATTGAAATTTTAAAAATAAAATGTTGAAGCAAGTTTGATGGTCTCTTTCAATAAACTCATCCACTCACCCATTCATTCCCTCATTCATTTATTCGATAATCATATACTTACTGGGTATCTATTGATCCCTGCTGATGTTAAATATGGAGGTTTGAGAGACATGATTATTAGACAAATGTAGTTTCACAATTATCCAGAGAAAGCAAGAACCTGGAAAAAAGTCCCATTTAAACTGTCATCTTCTCACTTTTGTATAAGCGTATTATTAACCCATAAAGATGATTTGGATTTCTTGTCCTTCCTGGACAAGGGCCCAGAAACTGGCTATCTGCATCAAGAAGGCTTAAAAACCAAGGGTCAAAAATAGAGGGAGGGGACAAGGAGAGGGAGGAAGAGGGGAGAGATAGAAGTGGGAGGTGGATGTTAGGGCCCTGGCATGATGATGGGATATGGCAGGCACGAGTGTGCACACAGGGTACACTGATGACAGCGTATACAGACAGTACACATGGATGTGAGCTCACTTCTCTTCTCCGAAGAGTGTATCAAGAGACAGCCTTGCTTGGAAGAGATTCTTAAACCAAAGTCATCAATAATCTTGTGCCTCCTTCAATAAGTGCTGTCTCCAGACCATTTTGTCTTCTGTCTCCCAAACACTAAATACCTGGGGAAAACTGAGCTGACAGTGATGCATAATAATATATTAGGCAATTGCTACAATGAGAAACAGAATAAGAAGAGGGCTTCTGAAAAGTTTCACATAAGAAATGACACGGAATAAAATAACGGGAATTATCATTAATGTGATGGAGGGAAACTGGGACTGGCTGAACATGGAGGAGGAGTATGAAATCATTTGGGAATGTTTAACTGTAGATAGTCAAGCTGACATTTGAATTGAGCTGACTAGAAACCAAGAGGAAACAGAATTAGAAGAATCCTTGCAGAAAAAAATTTCAGAAACGTAGAAAAATCCCTTCATATAAAGTATCGTGACACTTTGTCAGTTGATTTCTTTACTTACGATACTGGTATTAATGAGGTATGGTGGGAAAGAAGTGGTTAGATGTAGAATCAGTCATTTTTGTTTTGTTTTTCCAGTAAGAAAAAAAAAATGATAAGGTAAAGCATAGACACTAGTAAAAACTGTTAAAGAGAAATGTTAAGCGCGAAGACAGAAGTTTGTTCTTTAGAAGGAATGGTTTCAGGGCAGGCCCTGTAGTCTAATGGTTATGGAGTTTGATCCCCAAGGACAGCTATGATTTGAATCTTAGGAGTGTAAGCTTATAAAACATGCTAGGTATATATATGAGTGCTTGCTCAAAACTCTGATAGAACGGAGAAATGGAAGAGAAGAGATTGCAGCATGACCATGCCCCATTGTGGGGCTGTTTGCCTCCTCTCCTCTCGTTCTCTGGTGAGTGCATGAGCTCTCTGGCAATTTAAACAAATAGGAGAGGACAGTTTCATATTCTATACAATGCTGGTAGAGAAAAGAAATAGGCACTTAGATATAATAATAAATTTGGGAGCCAGCTGGTGGTGTGCTGGTTGAGGTGGCTGGATCCTACATGGCCAATTGTGCCATTCAGTCTCAGAACCAGCAGTTGGAAAAAAAAGCCAGGTATGTGTGTGTGTAGGTGCCCAAAATTCCAAAAAGAGTAATGAAGGAGAAGGAATTGCAGCATGACCAGCCTCTCTGTGGAGGTACTTTCTCATTTTCCTTTTTTCTCTCTCTTCTGTGAGCACATCCTGTCACAAATTAAGCGGGGGAAGGGAGTAAAAATTTAAAGGAGATACAAAAATCATGTTCTAATTAATAAACATATCACATATATTTCACAGAGCTCCTTTTCTGAACACAGTAAGAATACAATAGAAAATCTGAAAAGAACAATAGTTGTTCCCAATTTCTCCCTTGCTTTGCCTTCTTTGACATACCAATGATCTCTAACTTTCCCTTTGGTTATACTACAACCAGAAATGGTGCTAAGAAGGACTTGATTACAGTCATCTCGCTATCTGCTCCCAATTATAATTCTGTTTAAAATTAGCCTAAAATTAGATTAAATGTTTCCTGGAAACCACCACCACCACCATTACCACCGCAACAACCAGTTGTGCCAAAAATGCTTTCAATAAAATTTACCAGGTAAGTGTTAAAATGAGATTGAATCAATGTGAAAGGCCCAAAGTTCTCACCACTTGAAGAGGTCTGACACTATCAACCTCTTTTGGATACACATTAAATATTTATCTAATTGGAAAAGTGAATTGTTAGAGGAAAAGGTCTATTTGTAGAGGTAGAAACATTTAAAAAGATAAACTGCTTCATATTTAAAGATTCATTTTTATCTCATAATCTAAAAATAGACTTGAAAACTCATCGTCAAATATGGCTATAAAGCAGTTTCAAGTGCCAGGTATAAAGAAGTTTCAAGTGCTAGGAAACCGTGGGTTATGATAGAAGAAAAGTCACTTATGACCATAAGTATAAAAGGGCCCTTATGCTAAGGACTAAAGGTATTTACCTACCAGCCAGATAATTTTGATAGCAGAGTGTAAGTGTGTGACAACTCCCCAATCCTGAATTAATCTCATGACTGAAAGAAAATTTTTATGACATTTTCTCATGGGGCTGGCCCCTAGGCCTACTGGTTAAGGGAGCCAGATCCCACATGACAAATTGCAGTTCAAGTCCCAGCCCAGAGACTTGAAAACAATACTGGGTGCATGTGCATGTGTGCCCCAAATCCCGAAAGGATGGAAAAATGGAAGTGAAAAGATCGAAGCATGATTATGGTCCACTGGGAAGTGCTTTCTCTCCTTCTCTCTTTCTCTCGCTCCCTTTCTCCCTTGGGGGAAAACACACACCCTCTGACAACTAAACAAATTTTCAGTGACTTATTAATGATAAAATATCAGACTAAGAAGTTTCTGCATGGCAAAAGACACAGTAATTAGTGTGACTCAACAGCCCTCAGAATGGGAAAATATTTTTGTAAATTATGCATCAGATAAGGGACTAATAACTAGAATACACCAGGAACTCAAGCAGTTTTTTGGAAAAAAAGAAGATTAACTCTATTAAAAGATGGGAGAAGAGTTGGAAAAACACTCTCTGAAGATGACATACAAATAGCCAAAAGGCATATGAAAAAATGCTCAACATCCTTCATCGTAAGGGAAATGCAGATCAAAACAACAATGAGATACCACTTAACCCCAGTCAGAATGTCTAAGATTAAAAAAAAAAAAAAAAAAAAAAAAAAAAAAAAGATAAATGTTGGCGGGGGTGTGGTGAAAGGGGAACTCTTTTATGCTGCTGGTGGGAATGTAAATTGGTCCAGCCACTGTGGAGAACAATTTGGAGATTCCTCAAAAATCTACAAATAGAACTACCATATGATCCAGCAATCCCACTCCTCGATATCTACCCAAAGGACAGAAGACTTCTTCATAGGAAAAGTGCTTGCACATTGATGTTTATTGCGGCACTATTCACGATTGCTAAGACATGGAACCAACCCAAATGCTCCCTGTACGGATGAATGGATTGAAAAACTATGGCACATATACTCTATGAAATACTATTCTGCCATAAAAACCAACAAAACCCTGGCTTTTGAGAGAAAGTGGAAGAATATGGAAAATTTACTACTGAGTGAAGCAAGCCGGGCTATGAAGGAGAGAAATTGTATGTCCCCATTTAATATATACTGAGTGTCTGCACTCTATGACTGAAACTGATTGCCCTAAGGTTGTCCAAACACAAGAGATGTGGGGGAATGCCAGATGTGGTGTGTGTGGAGGAGTGGGGCCTAAGGAAGGACATTTGGAGGAGGGATACAGAGGCAGAACATTGACAGGATGGGAAGGTGTGGTGTTATCGGTTGAACATATTTTGATCAACTGGACTCAAGAGAAATGTTCACATATTGAAATGTTCACTTTGTAAGCTAAATAATGTGATTGAATGTATATAAAAATTTAAAAAATATATTTCTGACCTCTTTTATAAAAAAAAAATCTTATTTCTCTAATCAAAAGTTGCATTGCCATTTCCCAGTCCCAAGCCTTGTTTCTTTTGATTTAGTCAATTGAAGAATCTCTTCATGGTCTGTCTTCATCTAATTTTTCTCTTCTTAAGCCGTCCTTCAGCATCAGAATATCTATCTTCCCAAAACACAAATCTAGTTGAAGATTTCTCCCTCCCTCTTGATGCTAAAAGATGAAGTCCAATTCCTCAGCATAGCTATTCCACACCTGCCTTCTACCTCTACGCCCTGCCCACCTCACCTCTTCACCTCCATTGTGTCTCTGACACTCTACTCTCTTGAAAATCATTCACTTGGGACCAGAAGATAGCGTAATGGCTCCGTCGCTGAACTCCCATATAGTTAACCACAGTTTGAGTCCTGGACCCAGTGGCTGAAACTCACGCTGGGCAAGTGCATGTGTGTGCCCATGATCCCAAGAGAAGGGAGGCCATCCCCCCTGTGGGGGTGATTTCTTGCTTTCTGTCTCTCTCTCTTTCTCTGTCTTTCTGGTGAGCACATGCACCCTATAGCAAAAACCTCTCTAAGAAGAAAAAGAAAAAGAAAAAAAGTAAACCATTCACTTCCTGATTTTCCAGTCAAGTCTCTTGCTCCCTTTGTCAGGAATGGCCTTGTCCTTGCCTGCACTTGTAGAAACTCTACTCCTTCACAAACAAAACTTTTGTACCACTGGTCTCATCCTCAGAGCCTTTGAAATGTCATTCTCTTTTGCATACTTTGTCTTTGCTTTGGGTTTGTTGTTGTCGTGGAACATGCCAGGTAACAAAAACTGAAAAGCATCCCTGGATACTTCATTTACTATATAATAGGTTTTGTTTTTTTTTTTTTTTTTTCACATTGCTCTTATAATACCCTCTGTGTCAACCTCAGGGCTTGCACAGCTAGGTGTCTGTTGGATTGTGCTGAATTATAATACAACACATATTTGCTACTCGTACTGATGTAAAAACACCTGTACTGGCAAAATAGGCAATGCAAAATAATTCATAGTCATAGAATGTCCCTAAAAACAGCTCTTAAAGACCATGCATTCTAACCACTTTTTTTTCTTTTCTTTTGAGTAATCTTTTTCATTTGTTTGTTTTCTATAGAGCATGTGTGCTTGCCAGGCAGAGGTTATCATCCCACAGGGAGGATAACCATGTCACACTCCCTTTTCCTCCATTCTCCTCTTAGGATTATGGACACGCATGCATATGTACCCATTTTGTTTCTCAGGGTGCCAGATTCAGGACTCGAATAGTGAAATTGGCCATGTAGAATCCAGCATCCTCAACCACCACACCATTGGCTGGCCTAACCTGTTTTTAACAAGGAGTTTATTGGAAAGCTGCAGATGCATAACAGATTAAAAATCACTCATGTTAAAGTTGGAAAATCCATTCACATACTACCACCTTCTTTTCTGTCTTTCTAGGGGTTCTAAAGAGCACAGTTTAAAATACAATTTACAGAAATTTAAAAATACAGAGGAATAATGTATTTGCCCAAAACTGGGATACCCAGACCTTACACTATTTCTAAGTTTTATCAGAAGTAGACATGAATGCTACGTATTGTCAAGTGAAATGAGTTCTTGACATGTGTGATAATTAGAGTTAGATAATTTCTAGTAACAGCTAGTCTCTTAGTATGCTTATTTAAAAATTATTCTACTGGCTGGCAGGTGGCTCGGTGGTTAAAGGCTCTGTACTCCCACATGGCTGACCACGGTTCAAGTCCCAGACCTGGCGGCTTTCTTTCTCACTTTCTCTCTCTCTCTTTTTCTTTCTCATCAAATTGGAAGATAATAATAATAATAATAATAATAATAATAAATGAATTTAAATATAACATAAAAACTAAAAAATAAAAAAAATTATCCTGGAGTATGAATTGCTTAAAGGTAATGTGTTGCAAGTGTTTACATGCCCAGCTCTGGAGTCTGGTTGCCTGGGTACATCTTTTGGCTCTCCCTGTTTCTGGCCATATTACAGGTTACTCAGTATCTCTTCTTCTCCATTCTCTTTTATAAAATGGGCAGTAAGTACCTACTTCATAGTGTTTAGGTCAGTATTCAATAAGGTAATACAAGTGTGAGCTCAGAATAACTACCAAATAAAGTACTGTTCAGCTAATATCATGGGGTTTATTAAGCTCTATAATAAGAAAGGCAAATGAAGAATATTAGAGATATTCCAGGTTGGATTCCATGTTTCTCAAATGAAAAATACAGTACCCATTGAAATAGTAAATATTCGCTTGCTGCGTAAAGTTTACATTGCCTTTTTTATTAATCAAAGGGATTTTCCATTGACCCTAACCATTCTCTTCTGTTGAAGTAAACATCTAACAATAATATAAAAATTCAATACATGCAGGTACACATTTCTAATGTTTCCAGTCAATTTGTCCTGCTCTGTAACAGCATGGTTACCCCATGTTAGCTAAATGCTTTTGTTCTCTAGCCGTGCAAATGTCTGTCAGAGGGTATCATTCTTATTTTAGGTAAAGCTGTGCCACAGAGTCCTCAGCACAAACTCAGCTGCTTTCATCTCCCCAAAAGCAGTTCTGAGAATGTAGTGGAACAAAAGTCTTCCAGGGAAAAGTAGGAATCTTAGTCCTGCATTGGCAGAAGATAAAACTTATTCCAGGTAGTTAATCTGAAAATAAAACATCCTGGTGACTTCATCATTGTGAGGACAAATAAAGGGTTGTCTCAGCATTCTCAATTCAGTCATTTCACTGGACTGGAAAAGCAAAGTACACACTTGGAGGGGAAAAAAAAAATAAAGACAGGTGGGAGCCCAGCAGTAACACAACCAGCCCTGAGTTCACATCCCCAGACTTCTCTCCATCATAAAACATAATTATCTGATAATTAACAAGCAAATCAAGTAACTCAGAAGCCTGCTAGATTGTAAAAATTTTGTGGATTTATTAGAAATATAAGGAATCTCCAAACTATGGGAGAAAAAAAAGCAATTTTTTTGCACTAAAATAAACTTGTTCTTTAATTCCATTATTCTAAGAACATTTTAAATTTCTCTCATACAGCAGGGTAACTTGACTGAACTTAAAACTGAGTGATCTGATAAACTGTGGGAAGGCTAGTCTCCCATAATCACCACTAACCCTTTAGTAACTACTTATAACTTTGCATGAGCTCATTTTCTGGAATTGGAGTGAAGGTAGGGAAGGTCACAACACAGAGATAATGGTCCAGGGTACTTGGAAAGGGAAATAATAATGGAATTAGGTAGGATAGCATGACTCAGCCCTAGACCTAAGCTGTGTTAGAGTCAGGATTCTCTATTTCTCTCTATTGGGTTGTCAGAAAAGTCAAGACTTATTTTTTTGTTTGTTCTTCAAAGATCATTTATTTATATAAAGAACAAAGATCAATTGATGATAATATTATCCATTTTCTTTTCTTTTCTTTCTTTTTTTTGGAGTGGTTTTTGCTATAGGGCATGTGCGTTTGCCAGAGAGACAGAAAGCAAGAAATCACACCCCCCCCCCCCCCCCAGGAGATGGCCATGCCACAATTCCTTTTCCTCCATTCTCCTCTCGGGATCTTGGGCATGCACGCACACACACCTGGTGTGAGTTTAAGCCACCGGGTCCAGGACTCAAACCACGGTCGACTACATGGGAGTCCAGCGACATAGCCATTACGCTAATTGCTGGTCCCTTGCCCATTTTATTCAATAACTTTTTCTCAACTTTCAGTGAGCTTCAGAAATTCCTCATTCATAGAAGGACCTTTCTTTATTGGTGAAAAGCCGAACAAAGTGCTGATTTACAGGCTCATTTGAATTGAACATTATATCACACCTGAGGTTTTGAAGAGAGCAAAACAAATGGAAGTCTGATGGCACAGGGTCAGGCAAGTATGGAGGATGTGGCAACACATTCCCGTCCAAGGGCCAATTGTTTTGACGGTTGATCAAACATGTGTGTGGTCTTGCATGGAACACAACTCCTTTACAATCTAAGAGCTCTGGACATTTTTGGATAATGGATTCACTCAAACTGACCACTTGCTGATATTACACATTGAATTGATTGTTTGGTTCTTTGATAGGAGCTCAAAAAACACGACACTTTTAAAATCCCACCACACTCAGAGAGTAACCTTCCTCTGATTAATGAATGCTTTCGATGTCATTTGAGGTGAATCATCACACTAGGACCAAGACCATTTGCACATCACACTATAGTGAGCAATCAACTTCTCTTCACCAGTTATCAGTTCCAAAAAGGATGAATTTTCTCATTTTTATTGAGCAAATGGCAGATGTTTATATGTGCCATCAAATGAACTTCTTTGAGTTCATGAGGAGCCCAAAAATCGAGCTTGCTTATGTATCCCAGCTTCTTTAGGTGGTTGTGAACACTTGAATAATGGATATTCAATGTCTCTGCAGTCTCTTATGTAACATGGGTTTGACTCTTTCAATACCTTTATTTTGTCGTCACCTTGGTGGACCTCCCTAACTGAGGAGTGTCATTGAGATAAAAATCACCAGCATGGAATTTCATGAGTTATCGTTGGCACCATTCTTGTAGAGTACTAACACCATAAACTGTCCACGACTTTTCACAAGCTTGAGGCACATTCCTCCCTACATGGAAGTATTAATAAAACAGTAAAATATGGCAAAAATGCAGAGTTTGGTCTTCCATTTTCAACTTACTATGAAATCTCCAAAACTCAACCACATTGTTTAGTTTTATTTGAATGAAGCTAGTATGATCAGCTGTCAAATAACATACCAGCAGCATAGAGTCAAATGATTCTAGTACTTCCAAAAATGAACTAGCTTCATCTGTTGCAAAAACATGTCATGACTTTGCCGACAACCCGGTATTTCTGTTCAGGTCATTCTCTGACTCTGGAGAACTGAGATCTAAAATGAACATGGCAAATTTTAGCATCCCAAGGATTTTTTTTTAATCTTTGGAAGCACAGGAAGACACTAAGCAAGGCACACACCGAATGGCAGCCATAGGCACCAAATGTCTCCAAGTGACTTGCTAGCAATGAACACGAACAGCACAGCCAGCCTCCAAGAATGTGAAGAGACTTGTTCATGAATATTCTGGAGGTTCAGGCTGAGATTCCCTGGCCACAATGAGAATACCAAGCTCGTGACATAAACCCTAAGCTCCTAACAGAGTATGCGAGTGTTACTAGCCTTATTTACGTATTTCTATCAATTTCAACTCTGTGCAATGAAAACAAAATTGTCAAATACTCTGTCCAAAACTCATCTCACTTAAAGGAAAAGTTTCTCCACCTCAGTGATCTCAATCTTGGAGCTTTTTTAAAAAGTTGACGTAATGCAATCGGAAATAGTGAGAAAGAGTGTAAGGAGCATGCTAAATACTGTTCCCATCTTACCTCAAAGTTTTACCTGTAAGATAACCACTGAGTTCCCCCTTGGACTAATTCACTCTAATTCCCACACAGAAATAACTTCAAAGCTAATTTGACATTGCATTTTTACTCTTAACTTATACTGTAGACAAAGACAACATATATGCCCTCTAAAATATGGATCACTAATCACGGTATGACTTCTCAACAAACTCATCTTAGGGTTTAGGACAAAGGTAGGAAATAAGTAAACATACTGAAACTGTCTGATATCTTTTTTGGTTTCACTTACTCCTCACAAAATGTATGTGAGGAGGTAAGTATTGTTATACGAATTTAACACTAAGTAGACTTCAGATCAGGGAAGTTACAGTGTGCCCAAAGTAAACTGTGATTGAAGAGCAGAACAAGGATCAGAACTCACTTCTGTCTGCCCTCATAGTGCATTCTTCTTTCCCGTGGCTTCTCTTGACAAAGGTTTTTATTTTTTTTTCTTTAAAGATGATGAAATTACTTGAACCTATTAACTTTCCCTTTTTACATGTATTCTAGGAAATCATTGGCTCCAATGCCATAGACAATTTTATCTGGATTTCTCATAAATTTTTTTATTATTATCATTATTTTCCTTGGCTAATTGTTTTTGTAGCATTTTCCATATGGTTCCTAAAATCTTTTTAGAAAGTAGGAGGACAGAGGTAATCAACAATTTGGAAAGAATTAACTAAGGCACATTTATTTATTTATTTAAACATGGTCTGCTAGCACAATTCTCCTTCCTAAGTCTCCCAGCTGGAACTACCGCTGTGTACCACTACACTCATTCCTTTTTTAGACATGATTTTGCGACATTGCCCAGACTAGCTTCATGTTTGGAGTCTGACTTCAGCCTCCCAATTCCCTGGGTTCACAGGTGCACACCACAGTGCCCAGTCTTTAGGTTAGACCAGGATTTAAACCCGGGCCTCCCTTGTGCTCCCTCTTTAACAGCATTCACCACCAGGCCTGGGACCATATTCATTTTGTGACCTTATAATTCAAATAAATTAGAAAGTAGAAGCCTTACACATAATAGATAATATGTGGAGTTAAAGTTGGATTTATTGAATCTTTTGATTTTGTCATCTTTATTTATTGCAGTTCAGAATGGTACCACATATACAACACAGGCATTTTTTTTTTTTTGAGAGGTTTTTGCTATAGAGCACGTGTGCTCACCAGAAAGACAGAGAGAGACAGAGAGATAGAAACCGAGAAATCACCATCCCAAGGGGGATGGCCACGCTGCAGTCCCTTCTCCTCCATTCTCCTCTCAAGATCTTGGGCACATATGCACACACACCCAGCGTGAGTTTAAGCCACTGGGTCCGGGACTCGAACCACAGTCGATTACTTGGGAGGTCAGCAACATAGCCATTATGCTAACTGCTGGTCCCTGGCATTTCTTTATTTAATTTAATCTGTAAGAATAATAAGCAGAGGTAAAGGCAAGTCAGATCTCATCTCAAATGCAGAAATTCACACAAAATTTACCCAAAAGCCCTGCTTGGGGCCCTTATTAGGAGGCAGCTATACTTGTTAAGAGAAAAGAGACCGTCATGTAAGAGAAAATAGAATATTCTTCACCATATTGCAATTTTCATTGCATCGTATTTTGAAATGTGCCCATGTACTACACCGAGGATCTGCACTGACAATTGTGACACACCCAGAATGTCATACGCAGACATTAGTAATCTTGTGCCCCAGGCACATGGCTAGCTAGTGGACAATGCCAGAAGCACTTGGCCTCCATACTTGTTTGTTAGCTGAGTAATGAGATCAAAAATCATTATGGTGTCCTTTTAGTAAACATGGACTAACCAGTCTCAAACATCAAATAAGTATAATCCAGTAATCTGGGTCCAGTGGACAAATACAGTCATTTCCAAAAGTTGAGTCACCCAAAAAGATATCCAGACAGTATACTAGAGGGCCTTGAACCTGACATGTCATAAAAAGTTTGGGAAGCTACATTTGATCCAAAGACAACACTCTAATTCCAAGTGTACAGAAGAGATTTCAACAATACTTATAAGGATTAATGGTTTCAAATTCTACAGAAACTAAGATGCCATTTTGGAAATTACTTGTGCAGGGAAAGACTTTCATGTGTAAGTAAAGTACATATTTTAAAAGAATTTTTGGTAAAATAAGTGGGATTCAACCCCACCCAAACCAAGACTCTTGTAAACAGAAATAAGCTCTATCTGATGAAAGTAAACCTTCTTATTGTATAAAAGACTTGGTGCCCTAAAATCCAAGTTATAGCTCAGTGTTTTACCTCAGGAACTGAACTTAAAAACAAAACACAAGAAAAACAATTCCTTTAAAGCTAAAACTTATTATTTTATATATGTGGCAAATATATGTTTTTTTATTTTTAAATTTTGAATTCAGTAAACATGTGTTCCTTTCTCTAACAGGAGTTTTGCTTAGGAATATACAAGTTCGAAAGTCTTTTCATCTGTATTGAGAATTCAGACATCAATAGTAAGCATTTTAGAAAAAAAAGAATATTAAAACAACAACAAAAAAGGAAAATGAGAAGAAATCAATAGACTTACGCTATGAAACCAGACAGAACTAAGAGTATATAGCTTAGGACAACAGAGCACCCCCTGCATAGTCTCTTCCCCACTTCCATGCCTCAGTGTGTCAACTCTAAGTTTGTTATCGCGGTCTGTGTGGAACACATCTGTGGGCAGCTCAGAGCTTACAGAACAAGAGCTTACTCCCAGAGAAAACAAGAATTCTTCACTTTAGGCAAATTTACAGAAGGACCCTGCACAATTCAGTTTGGATCACATGTTTATGACTGGATCGGTCACCATATTATCCTCTGCCTGGCTCAGCCAGGATCAGAGCTCTGCTTTGTGGCTAATGGAAAAGGTGATTTTGATTGGCAACCACCATCAGAACTGCACAGCGTGATCAGAGCTGAGTAGTTCTTGTGAGCAGGCAAAACAATAAATATCTACTTTCAAAAAACATAGTTCAATAAACAATGAAATTACACCAAAGATGCCCTTTTTATTTATTTAGGCCTACATATCAGTTTTTAAAAATTACATATACAGTTATGTGCCACATAACCACATTTTGGTCAACAACAGGTCAACAGCATATATGATGGTGGTCCCATAGCATTTTAATAGGCTATGCCACAAAGTCTAGTATGCTATACATTTAGGTTTATATAAATGCAGCTTACAATGTGTTCACAGTGACAAAATCACCTAAAGACACCTTTATCAGAATACACCCCTGTTGTTAAGTGATGTGTGACTCTGTGTGTGTGCATATACATACATACACACACATATACACATACATAAATATATATATATGTATTTTTGCAAAGAGAAAAAGATGTATTTCTAGTAAATAAGAACAAATCCTTAAAATATGCATTATAAATAAAGCAATTTGGGGACCAGCAGTTGGCATAATGGCTATGTTGCTAGACTCCCATGTAGTCAACCGTGGTTCGAGTCCCAGACTTGGTGGTTTAAACTCATGCCGGGTGCATATGCGTGTGTGCCCAAGATCCCGAGAGAATGGAGGAGAAGGGATTGCAGCATGGTCATACCTCCTGGGGGGTGATTTCTCACTTTCTGTCTCTCTCTGCCTTTCTGGAGAGCACACACGCCCTATAGCAAAACCTCTCCAAAAAAAAAAAAAAGACAGAAATTTGTGTTTTTTTAAACAAATAAAAAATATATAGAAAAAGATGAAAATCTATATTCCAAATCTAATTCTAAGCTAAGGATATAAAATAAAGAAAAATAAAACAAGGGCTTGACAGATCTATCTTGGGCTTTCTTGATAGCTGTCAAATGAAGAGGCTGTGTGGGGCCAGCAGGTAGAGTGGTGGTTGAGGCATTTTATTCCCACATGGATGACTTCGGTTTAAGTCCTGGCCCTGGCAGGTTGCTTTCTCACTTTCTCCTCCTCCTCTCTCTCTCTCTCTGATGAGTATGTATGCCCTATAGAAAAAAATAATACTAATAAATAAATAATAAAAAACAAATAATTCTTTATTAAAAAAATGAAGAGTTCATCAACAGTTGTGATCCTTCACGTGTGTCAGATTGCATACAACAGCCACGTGGATTCTGACCAGGCCATGCTCTAGAGATAAGTTGTGGTTTCAGCAGGAAGTGTGTTGTAGACTTCAAGCCAGAGAAGACATAAGTAAAATAATTATCTTTACCAAGAATACACCTTAAAGTAAGAAGTCAAAGGCATTGTTTTGGTCAAATAAGGTACCAGGAGTTAAGGAAAACTCAGACATTACAAGTCAAAGGAAAAAGCAACAGCTAGGAAGGAGAATGAACAGAACCTGCTTCTAAAGAGCTAGAGCAGTGCATTTTGTTTGAAATATCACTTGCATGAAGCTAGAAATGAGCAAGTTGTCATGTGTATTAAGTAAAGAGCCTTTATTAGCAACGAATACCAACCTCTTGTAAAATTTCCTTTGGTTGAAAAGTTGAAGTGCCTTATAGAATTTTTTTTTTAATCTTTTGTATTGTGAAAGAAGGCCTCTGTTTGTGTGTGGACCAAGGCAACAGGGAAACAGGGAAGAAATGTAGGACAACAAATGGCAAAGAGGGATTAAACAACAACAAAATTTTCTGGCACCAAGCCACTTGCACCTGGTAGAGGGTGTCAAGAAAAACCACAGATTTATGCCTCGGGCTTTGCAAATTAAAAATAAATCTATTAATTCTTTCAACAAATGTTTATTGAATATCCATTACGTGTCAGGCAGTTTGCTAGGAGGTAGAGATACAAAGGTGTAGGAGACAGCCTCTCCCCTTAGGAGATTATAACACCAGGGTGAAGGCAGCAAGTAAAATTTACATTTTGTGTAGAGTTCTAACCAAAGAATATATGACTTATAACATAGGCAGTGGAGTATTTCACTGCCGCTTAAGAAAATGAATAGAGGGTCAGAAAAAGATGTAAAGAATGACCCAAGGTACATGCAAAGCCAAGACCAATTCAAAAGACTACATGTGAGCTTAGAAACTACCAGTGGATAAGGAAATCATGTCCAAACAGATTTCTTGTAAACGTTGAGTACTTCCTGCTTTGGGATGGGCCAGAAATATCAAGATAACAAGTTCAGTATATTTTGCTGAAACCAGGAAACAAAGAGTACCATGAAAATTAAACCTTCCAAAAGAGAATGTTTAAAAGACTTAATGGATTAAAATACTGTTGAATTGGAATAAGACTTAGGAAAGAGATGGTATATGGCTCATTTTAGAGATATCGGTTCACTGACTCAATTTAATGTTTGTTCCCTTCAATCCAGAAATCTTCCAAAAGATTAACAAGAGTTCCAATTTGTTTCTTATTCAGCAAGAATTGCAATACAGGGAACTTTAAAAAAAAAAAAAAAATCTTCCAGACTCCCTTTCTCTTCTTCTTTCCTTCTATGACCTCTTGTAAGTCTTTGATCATTTGAAAGGAATGTGTGGGTGGTGTGTAACCTTTAGAAACGTTTTTCTGCCAATTTACTAGAGGGAAGTTTTCTTTTTCTTTTTTTTTCCCTGTTGCCCTAAGTTCTGCACAAAACCATGCCTTGCTGCATTGTGCAAAGGCACTCAGAAGCGTCCTTGAAAGATGCCTGTGAGCGGGCAAGGGAGTCGAGGCTGTGAAACCAGACAGCACCCCCTCAAAACCAGATTTTTGCGGCCCCAAAGCAATCCTGTCTCTTTGTGTGGGATGGCAAGTGGTTGGTGAGTCATTCTACCAGGTGTATATATAGACCATGAACTTTAAAAATAAATAAATAAAAGCCAATTTTGAAAAATCACCTCCTTAGCATCTCAGCAAAAGTAAAGAGAATAGCCAAAGGAATGTTTAAAATCAGAAACGGTGCTATTATGAGAGTAGCCTAAATTCAACAAATCAACCTGGATTAAAAGAGTTTATTCAGGGGCTGGCAGGTAATATGGTGGTTAAGGTGTGAGACTCCCACATGGCCGACTGTGGTTTGAGTCCTGGATTTGGCAGCTTGCTTCTCACTTTCCCTTTCTCTCTGTCTCTCTCTGGTCAAATTAAGTAATAACAATAACAAACAAAATTAAACAATAAATCATTCTTTTTTAAAAAAGAGCTTATTTAAAAGAGGGGTTCCCACTGAATCCTATGTCTAGTTCACAAGATTCTTCATTTTGCGCTTGAAAGATAATCAGTGAAATTTATTGAGGAATAACTAGCAATGATCGTCAGTAAACAATTTAGTTCTAATTTGTTTCATGTATCTATTTCCCTTTTCAGTTTGAATAATGCCTGGTATGTAGGAATGATATTGCCTTTCAGTAGGTTTTCTTTCTAGTTTTACTGCTTATTAAAATTACTTTTGCATAAGACCATAATTGGACTCATGGTAATTACTACATTGGGTGCTACCTGGGCACAAAAGAGTGAGAAGTGATAACAGAATGATGAATCCCCTTCTCTCCACAAAATCTGCTGATCTGGTGAGCTGAGTTCCCATCTACTTACCAGAGCTGGGAAAGATCTCCTTATTTTAGAAGCTCAGAACTACTCAACCCCTTGCGATTACCTCCCCAGAATTCATTTATTTAGTAGGAAATAGGAACCTAGTGAAGGATTCTAAAGGCAGTTTCAGTTTTGAAACAGGAAAAAATGTTAGCGATAGAAAGACGCAATTAAGGTACACACTTCAAGAAAAGGTTTTCAACCACTTGGTTTCTATAGACAGTGGCTTCAAAGTGGACTGCAGACCAGCTCAGGTGCACAGTGATGAAATAATGCTTCATGATGCTGCGGCTAGAGAGGAAGGCCCCAGGTTTGAATTCCAATGTCCCCCTGTGTACACTGGATATGCCAGTGATCCTGTCTGCCTAAGGCGGGGGTGGATTATAGGGTAAAGATCCTGCTGTGGTGCCTTTCTCTCTGCTGCTTACGGGAGAAATAGGAAAAGATAAACACACACACAGATATCTCCTAAAACGAGAGGAAATGCTTTTTTCAGTATCCTGCAGATATGTACTATTGTTCTGGAATCAAGTTCTTTGTATTCATATAAGTGTCCCAGTCTAGACAATCAATAATATGCTCACTCTACCAAAACTTAGCCGTGTACCTGCAGGGGTGTGCATACTATTAAGAAACACTGACTTGGGAACCAGCAGTTAGCGTAACGGCTATGTTGCTGGACTCCCACGTAGTCGACCGCGGTTCGCGTCCTGGACCCAGTGGCTTACAACTCACGCCAGGCGCGTGTGTGTGCATGCCCAAGATCCCGAGAGGAGAATGGAGGAGAAGGGATTGCGGCGTGACCATCCCCCCGGGGGGTGATTTCTCGCTTTCTGTCTCTATGTCTCTCTCTGTCTGTCTGGTGAGCGCACACGCCCTACAGCGAAAACCTCTCCAAAAAAAAAAAAAAAAGAAAGAAAGAAACAGTGACTCACATGTATGATATACCTAACAGAGTACCTGGCATGTAGGAAGCCTGCAACCATGAGGGGTTATTCCTTCCCTCGAGTGCACGTGGTATGGTGATCAGGGTCCCAATAGCCCTGGAGGCTACAGGTGACTGTAGGAAGCGGATGAACACCGTGTGAACACAGGACACAGAGCACCAGCTGTGGCTGCTGCTGCTTTCATGTCCTAGTGTCCTCCCATGCTAATCACAGAAAAGGACATGCATTGGAGAGATACCGTGTAATTTTGGTGTAAGTGTATGAAGGAATGAGTATGATTTTGCAACTCTGCAAGTAAAAGAGTGGCTACATCTTCAACAAATAATATATCGACAGAGTCTTTCTAGCTATTTGTCTTTTCCCCACCCCTCCTCCTGCCCTCTCCCTCTCTGCGTTTTTGTACTTATAACATACATACCAGCAGGTGACAAGGAGGTTAAGACACTGGATCCCACATGGCAACTGCACAGTTTGAGTCTTTGACGCAGCAGCTTGAGAATCACGTCAGGTGCTTGTTGTGCGCGCCCGAAAGTCCTGAGAGGAAAATGGAGGTGAAGGGATTGTGGCGTGATCATTCCCTCTAGGGAGTGGTTTCTCACTTTTTCTTTCTCTCTTTCATTCTCTTTCTCTCTCTGTCTCTCTCTGGTGAATGAATGTGCTCTATAGCAAAACACACACACACAACCAAACCAAACCAAACAAAACAAAACAAGGCAGAAAAACAAAACAGAAAACAGGTAACATCTACATGTTGAGGGTTGGTACCGATAACACTTGCTAAGACAAAAAGAATGTTTCCAAGAGTATAGGTAAAATCTTAGAGTAAATCTTGAAGTCCATATTTCTCGGTAGAGAGCCTGATATTTCATATTTAACTAATAGGGAAAATGTCTTTTCCTTCAGCAATTATCTCAATCTCATTGCAACATGTTCTGATCTGTTCTGTTAATAATAGTGTCCAGTAGTACTTCAATGTACACTAAACATGTTACAAAATTTGGTTTTAAGTAAAAAGTGTCCATGTGAATATACTAAACACCAAAAGGTAACAGAAAGTACTCATGATAAACAAAAGCAGATGAAGGGAACCAGCAGTTAGCGTAATGGCTATGTCATTGAGTCCTGGACCTGGTGGCTTAAACTCATGCCGGGCGCGTGTGCATGTGTGCCCAAGATCCCGAGAGGAGAATGGAGGAGAAGGGACTGCGGCATGGACATTCCCCCTGGGGGGTGATTTCTTGCTTTCTGTCTCTCTGTCTCTCTCTGGCGAGCGCACACACCCTATAGCAAAAACCTCTCCAAAGGGGGAAAAAAAAAAAAAAAGGCAGATGAAGGAAAATATGAGCCCTTTCAAAGGTCAAAGACAAATTTCAAGTAGCTAGAGCTCAGTGCATTTGCCCTCTGAGGTCTTCTGCAAACTCCTTTAGGGGCAAAATACCTTTCCAAGTGAAGTCGTTTTGAAAGTGGTTTCGACTCTTCTGATGTGCTACTGTCTAAATCAAGAAAACACTTCCTTCCTTTGCTCATCAGTAGGTGCTTAAGTATGCAGAAAGGATGCGGCTCCCGGTGGAAGGTACTTCCCCAATACATAGTAACCTGAAGTTCTAAATACTGGGCTGTTTGCACATTGAAATAGTAATTTTTAAAACAAGTATGGGCATTTTGTGTAAAAAGATATCCTGTGTGGTTTTTCTTTAGAACAGGGAGGAAAGACTGCAAAATATACTTTATTATAAGCTAGGATCTTACATGCAGATAAACTTTGTTTTTCAGAGAGAAAAATTTTATTCAGAGTTTAACTGAGGTTACCTCCAAGCAAAATGATAGATATATGGAAGTAGATGAAATCCACGCTATACCTTTTTCTGCTTTTATTGCCAATTTTTACTCATTCGTATAGTCACGATAATACTAGTAATTTGTGTTACCATTTCCAGAAGCACTTTAGTTTTAAGGAGTTCCAAATTGATCTAGAAAGTCAATGCAATCTTGATAAACATTTCCAAAAGAATTTTTCAAAATCAAAACTGACAAGCTGATTATAAAAGTCATATGGTAATGCAAGTTGCCTAGAATTGGCAAAGACATTTTTTAAAAAGTTAAAAAATTAAGTACCTGATTTTAATATTTACTATAAAGCTACATGATCAAACAACATGGTAGTAGCAAAAATTAAACATACAGGAAAAGGAATAGAAAACCCAAAAATAGAGCCATACACATAGGGCAATTTTATTTTTCTTTTATAATGAAGACATTTTAATTGATAAATAAAAACTATATATATTTATGGTATATAACATGATGCTTTGATACACCTGAGGAATGGCAAACTCAAGCTAGTTAACATATGTGTTAGATCACATAGTTATCACTTTTTTGTGGTGAGAAAAATTTTAATTTTTAGTCTCTTAGTAGTTTTCAAGTATATAATGTCTGCTATTAACTATAGTCACTAGTTATCTTGAACTTATTATTTCTGTCTAACTGAAATTGTATGTCTTTGACCAGCATCTCCCCAGCACTTTCATTGCTCAAACTCTGCTAATGACCATTGCACTCTCTGCTTCTGTGAGTTAGACCATCTTTTTAAAGAATGACTAGCATTTCATTGTATGCATGTATACGTGACATTTTCTTTATCCATTCACCTGCTGACATACACTTAGGTTGATTACACTTAGGTTGATTCTTGGCTATTGTGAATGACATTAGAATGAACATCGGAGCAGGATCTTTTTTTTTTTTTTTTTTTAGAGGTTTTTCACCTTAGGGCAAATGTGCTCAACATAGAGAGAGAGACAGAGACAATGAGAGAGAAAGTGAGAAATCATGCCTCCGGGAGGATGGTCATACTGCAATGTCTTCTCCTCTATTCTTGTCCCGGCATCTTGGGCATGCATGCACACATACCTGGCATGAGTTTCAAGGCCCTGGGTCCAGAACTTAAACCAAAGTCAGCCATGTAGGAGTCCAGCATCTTAACCACTATGCAATTTGCTGGTCCTGGGTCACAAAGGTGCCAAAGAAATTCAATGTGAAAAGTTAAGATTTTTCAATAAACTAGCATATTCAGATAATTATTGGGTCATCAAAAAAGTTACGATTTAGGGCTGGCAGGTGGTGTGGTGGTTAAGCTGGTTAAGGGCACATGGCCAACCACAGTTCAAGTCCTGGACCACTTAAATGCTTAATTTAAAAAGATTAATATTAGCTAAGCGTTGCTAAGGATATAGAGCAATTAAAACTTTGTTAATTAATTAATTATTTTTAAGAGAAATTTTTGCTATAGGGAGTGTATAAGTACCGAAGAGACAGAGAGAGCAATAAATCACCCCTTATGAAGGATGGCCACACTGCAATCCCCTCTCCATCCTCCTCTTGTAATTTTGGGCACGCACGCACACATGCCTGGTGTGTTTTAAGTTGTCAGGTCTCGGACAACTGTGTCTGGAGTCCAGTGATGTAACCTCTATGCCATCTGCTGGTTCCAAAACTTTCATACACTACAGATGGGAATATCCAATGGTACAACTGCTTTGTAAAAAAAAAAAAAAAAAAAAAAAAAAAAAAAAACAAACAAAACTCTTTGGGACCAGCAGTTAGCGTAATGACTATGTCGCTGGACTCCCATGTAGTCGACAGAGGTTCGCGTCCCAGACCCGGTGGCTTAAAACTCACGCCGGTGCGTGTGCGTGCGTGCCCAAGATCCCCAGCGGAGAACGGAGGAGAAGGGATTGCAGCGTGGCCATCCCTCCTGGGGGGTGATTTCTCGCTTTCTCTCTCTGACTGTCTGGCGAGTGCACGCACCCTATAGCAAAAACCTCTCAAAAAAAAAACCAAAAAACAAAAAAAAAACCAAAAAACTCTTCATTGTTGTTTTAAGTTAAACCTTCCATGAAAGCACATGTCCACACAAAGCCTTGTGTATAAATGTGCATGACAGTTTGACACGTAATTGTCAAAAACTGGAACCAACATAAAAACTATTAAGAAGTACATAAATAGGGGCCGGCAGGTGGTGTGGTGGCTAAGGCTACTGAACTTCTACATAGCCAGCTGTGTTTTGAGTTCCGGACCTGGCGGCTTACTTTCTCACTTTCCCTCTCTCTCTCTTTCTCTCTGTTCCTCTCTGGTCAAATTAAAATAAATAAATAAAGTTAAAAAAATAATTCTTTAAGAAAAAAAGAAGTGCATATATAAATATATCATGTTCACACAGTAGAACACTATGCAGCAACAAAGAGGAATAAACTACTGTTATATGCAACAAGATGATTGAAGCTCAAAATTAGTATGCTAATTTGAAAATCTAGACAACAAAGAACACATCTTGTATGATTTCATTGACCTAAAATTTTTTTAAACATGCCAATATATGAAGAGACTTCAAAAAGTTTGGGGGGGGGGGCAGCAGTTAGCGTAATGGCTATGTCGCTGGACTCCCATGAGGTCGACCGCGGTTTGAGTTCCGGACCCGGTGGCTTAAACTCATGCCAGGCGCGTGTGCGTGCATGCCCAAGATCCCGAGAGGAGATTGGAGGAGAAGGGACTGCAGTGTGGCCATCCCCTCTGGGGGGTGGTTTCTCGCTTTCTATCTCTCTGTCTCTCTCTGTCTGTCGGGCGAGCGCACGCACCGTATAGCAAAAACCTCTCCAAAAAAAAAAAAAAAAGTTTGTGGGAAAAATGGAAATAAAGTACAAGTTTATTTGGGTAAAATAAAATTAATTCATGCATACCTCAAAAAATTATTTATTGATGATAACATGTATGTTTAAGCCACTCTACAGTGTATTTTGGCTGGAAAATCACATTTTGTATGCTGTGGTGATGTCCAGTGAAAGTATGTAAAATAAATAAAAATAAATAAATAAATAAATATTTTTTAAAAATTATATGCATCTCATGGGACCAGCAGTTAGCGTAATGGCTATGTCGCTGGACTCCCATGTAGTCGACCGCGGTTTAAAACTCATGCCGAGTGTGTGTGCGCACGTGTCCAAGATCCCAAGAGGAAAATGGAGGAGAAGGGATTGCAGCATGGCCATCCCTCCTGGGGGGTGATTTCTCGCTTTCTGTCTCTCTTTCTCTCTCTGTCTGTTTGGCAAGGGCATGCACCCTATAGCAAAAACCTCTTCAAAAAAAAAATTATATGCATCTCTCATGAACTCTTTGAAGCCTTTCTAACAATGACAGAAAGCAGATTAGTAGTTGTTTGGGGGCAATTGAAGGGAAGGATAGGCTATTGAAGGGGAAAAGCAAACTTTTAGGGGAGCCATAAGGTGGCACAGAGGTTAAGATAGCTGGATCCCACATGGCCAACTGTGTAGTTTAAATCCCAAACCCAGTGGCTTGAGAAATCCACCTGTGGTGTGTGCATGTGTGCCCAAAATCCTGAGAAGTGAGGAGAAGGGATTAAGGTGTTGCCATCTTCTTGGGTGATGATTCTCTCACTCTCTCTCTCTCCTGTGAATGCACACACCCTATACCAAACTTAAAAAAAAAAAAGAAAGAAAGAAAGAAAGAAAGAAAGAAAAAGAAAGAAAGAAAGAAAGAAAGAAATTTGGGAACTGATAGAAATGTACATCTTGATTGTAATGGTCTTTTTATGGGTGTTCAAATTTTCTTTTTTTTTTTTTCTTTTCTTTTTTTGGAGAGATTTTTGCTATAGGGTGCGTGCGCTCGCCAGACAGACAGAGAGAGACAGAGAGACAGAAAGCAAGAAACCACCCCCCAGGGGGGATGGCCACGCCACAATCCCTTCTCCTCTATTCTCCTCTTGGGACCTTGGGCATGCACACACACGCGCCTGGCGTGAGTTTTTAAGCCACCAGGTCCAGGACACAAACCGCGGTCGAGCACGTGGGAGTCCAGCGACATAGCCATTACACTATCTGCTGGTCCCAAGGTGTTCAAATTTTCTAAAATGGTCTAATTTAAATGGATAGTTAATTGTGATAAATTAGGTCTCAAGTTCATACAAAAGTCTAAAGGCAGATGAAAAGGGGAATCATAGAGATATAGCAATGATTAATTTATTCACATATTCATTGATTGGCTCACATAACTCATTTATTCATTCACATATAT
This sequence comes from Tupaia tana, assembly GCA_026018925.1. Classification (NCBI taxonomy): domain Eukaryota; kingdom Metazoa; phylum Chordata; class Mammalia; order Scandentia; family Tupaiidae; genus Tupaia; species Tupaia tana. The sequence continues at coordinate 29,813,162 of JAKSZU010000001.1, read as the reverse complement.
ATTTGTGTTTTCACTTATAAGTAGAACTTCATCAAGTAGTATATTTGATTATAAAGATGAATAATAACTGATCACTTTCTTGGTGGAATCCACCTTCTTTCTAAAGAGGCAAATATGCAAATACGTAACACATTTACAACATGATAGTAGTCACAAGGGAAAAATGTACAAAGAATTGTTTGTACAAAGTAGAGGAGAAATTAGTTTTGCCTGAGTTTAAGATGCCTATGGATGGAAGAGATGGGGAAGATGAAAAAGGATTGACAGAATTAAAAATTGAGTCAGACTTCAAATCGGATGTGCAGGGTGTTAAGTGAGTACTCCAAACACAACATACCACGTATTATAAGGTGTGGAGATATAAAAATACAGAGAATGCTTGCTGTGGCCAGGAAAGAGTGACAGAAATTGAGACTAGAAGGGCAGAGAGGCTATCCTGTGAATGACCTTGTATGCAGATGACTTTGAATTTATTTACATAGACAGTTAAGAATTTGAATAAGAAACTTGTATAATTGGCTTCAGTAGCAGGAAGAATAAATAAAACACTATATGTAATAAAATTATAAAAATGAAAGACCCAGGGAATAATAAATACAGCTTTTGAGAGAGTTCTTATCTCTAGGAAGAAAGTAGATATAGGCTAGAAAGGAACACATAGGATATGATGCAGAGCTGGAAATGGATCACTGTTCTAGTCCTTGGGTTGATTAGTGTCCATTACAGAATTTTGCTTTAGACTTTAACACACATTATATATCATAGCCTGTATGAAGCAAACATCATGTTTTTAATAGAAAATAAAGACAGAAAGTTACATGAAAAGATTTGACAAAGAAAAAGCTGTAAGAAAATGTTTGTATGGAGTCAGCAGGTGGCATGGTGGTGAAGGTGCTGGATTTCCACATGGCCCACCATGGTTTGAGTCCTGGACCCAGTAGACTGAAAATTATGCCAGGCATATGTGCATGCATGCCCATATTCCTCAGAGGATAACAAATGAGGGATTGTAGCATGGCCATCCTCCCTAAGGGGTGAATTCTCACATTCCTTGTCTGTCTCTCTCTGGGGAATGCACGCACCCTATGGCAAGAACAAACAAACAAAAAATTAGTATAAGAGTGACAAGGAATGGTATAGAACAGGGGTAGAGTGACGAGATGATATAGAACAGGATAGTGGTAATGAGGGTGAACAAAACTAAGGTTGCTGAATGGGAAAAGGAAAGAGAATGAATAAAGAAGAGCTAGAGGTGATATCGAGGGTGTTAGCTCAGGAAATTACATGAAAGGGAAAGCCATTTAGTTATGGAAACATTCGAAAGAGGAGCTTGCTGAGTCTTTTAAAATCATACAATAAACGTGACTGTTTACTTGATGTGTACAGAGAATTAGCTCAGAGTCCTATAAAACCTCAGATGTAAAGGTCTATTTCTTATAAACACAGGTAAAAAAATTACCACGACAAGGAAACATATAAATATGCTTTTGTGCATGTGTGCCTATGTGTGTATGTATGTATGTTTGCTAGAATGAAATATAACAGTTCTTATAATATCACAGATTATAAGAAATCCTTTAAAAATCCATAGATGTTTGTATGCAAAAGTTGACTATCATTCTGTCTCTTTCACAGTATTTCCAATATACTAAGTGACCTGGCTCTTCTCCTCTCCTCAACTATCCCATGTACTCAGAAATCTGAAAATGACAAGTTGAAAATAGACTGCTAGATTTCATGGCATGTGAAAACCCATTTGTATAAAAGAACAGCAATAAAGGCTTTGTTGAATCATTTCAGACTTTCACTTCTTACTTGAGTAACTTGTGGGAAACAAACAGCTCCTCAGTCTGACTTGCCTGGCTTCATTAGAAGTGATTAAGGAAAATCAAAGATACATATTTTCTCTTCAGAGAATGGGAAGATTTCTAAGAAAATTTATTCTTATGAAATGCTCAAAGCAAATTCACATTTTACTTAACGGTATAAGTTGTTCTCTTCTACTTTTAGTAGAGCTTTTCATAACAAAAAATGAAAGAGACCAACCTGAATATTGCCATGTCTTAATATTGATTTTGCAACCTACTATTATGCTATAGAGACATATGGATTTGAAAGTATTGAGATAGATACATATTTTTTATTTTGTTTTAAATCATACAATAAATGTGACTGTTTACTTGATGTGTACAGAGAATTAGCTCAGAGTCCTATAAAACCTCAGATGTAAAGGTCTATTTCTTATTAACACAGGTAAAAAAATTACCACGACAAGGAAACATATAAATATGCTTTTGTGCATGTGTGCCTATGTGTGTATATATGTATGTTTGCTAGAATGAAATATAACAGTTTATAATATAAGTTATATAAGTTAATATAAGTGTTTTTCCATAGGGCATGTGAGCTTGCCATAGAGAGAAAGACAGAGACAGAGGGAAAGTGGTAAATCATTCTCCGGGGGGGGGGAAGGAGGGGATGGTCATACTGCAAGCCCTTCTCCATTCTTCTTTTGGGATTTTGGGCATACATCCACACATGCCCAGCGTGATTTTCAAGCCACCAGGTCCAGGACTCAAACTGTGATTGGCCATGTGGGAGTCTAGTACTTTAACCACTATGCTACCAGATGGCCCCAAAATAGATACAAATTTAACAGGTTCATCAGTTTTATTTTGAAGAGACATGGTGAGATAAATCTTGGAGTCCAATGCAGATGTTTGAAAATATAAGCTTTAAATCATACTCTTCTTAAATCATACTCTTCTTAGATAATAAACTTTGCATTTGTATTCAAACCTCTTACAGGTCACTTTATTTCAAATTACAATAAACTATAGTAATTCAGCAGGTGTCAAGAAATTCTGATACATAAATGGATAGGAACAAATGGGTAAGTCCTTAATTACAAAAATTCATATTTGACATATACACAGGTCAAGTACTATACTTACAGAAAAAATTTACCCATCTTTTAAAAGTTTATTCAGTCAGTCTTACATAATATTTTCTTTTCTCTGGTCATTTTGATATCTATAAGACAAGTGAATGATTGTCACAACAATCTTGGGTTTTTGTTATTGCTATTATGGTTGTGCTGATAAATATGTTTGTACACACATACACATTCACATTCACAGGGAATGCTTAATACGTTACTAATTCTGTATGTGTGACTCTTTCTGATCATATAGTGACCATTTTTATACTCCTTCAGACTTGTATTTAGAATAATGAGAGCACTTATTAAAACACATTAGGATGGACAAATATTGGCTTAAATGTAATAATTTTAATGAAAATAAACCGAGCTTATGTCTTGGGAACTTATTTTGATTTATTTTTATCTACATGATACTAAAGTTTTACTTAGTACTAAACTAAAACCCACAGGACTATTTAAAAAGAGAGATTCTTCACCCTGCTAGCCCTTAAAGAACTTACAATATGGTTGAAAAAGACACAGAAAATATACATGGCAAGGGAAGGATATGGATATATTTAAGATAAGGTAGAATGGCCAGTAGGTGGCACCGTAGTTAAGGCGTTGGACTCCTGCATGACTGACCACAGTTTGATTCCTGGGTCTACAGCTTACTTTCTCAATTTCCCTCTCTTTCTCTCTGTCTATGATGAGTGCACACACCCTGTAGAAAATTAGAATAATAATAATGATAACAATAATTAAATTAAATTAAATAATTCTTAAAAAAGATAAGATAGAAGAAGTGATGTATCTGAGCAAAGACATGATTGGTAAAGAAGGATACAAGGAAATAAAGCCTTTACCTGTTTGCAAGAAGTTCAGGAGCATTTCATTAACTCACTCCTGGAACTTGAGATATATTTGCAAAAAAAAATAAAAATAAAAGTAAATAAATAAGAAGTGTTAGTAAGTTTAATGACATAGTACTCCTGATATGGGCACTCAGGTTTTAGTTTAAGTTATGAAATAGTTATGGATGCCATCAACCATAAAGGGTGACACACAGAGGGAGTCTTAAAAACTTGCTGAGGAAAACTGCAACACCAGCAACTTCTTTGTTTTTCTTGATATAGGAAGAGAGCTGTTCATTAGAAGAATCTTTTGGAAGTCGTGTCTTATTGACAAATAGGTCCTTTTGGTAAGATGTATTTCTTAGATGGGCTAATAAATTGTGTGTGTGTGTGTGTGTGTGTGTGTGTGTGTGTAAAATTTAATAGCTTTATTATGAATTTTAACTTAAAACTACTAAAAGGGTAAAAAATATACCCTAGTTTTTTATAAAGACGAAACCTGCATTGATGGGCTCTCCCTGTGTAGGATCTACTCTTTCTTTTGATTCCTCAGTAGGGCCCACTGGTAGTTTGGATAAGATAAGGTAGCTTTATCATTTTTTGGTTATGGATTTTGTCATATGGAGTCAGAATTGCTCTGAAACCGAGGTGACAGTGTTGCTCTAACAGGCTCCTAAATTGTTCTCTGACTGGGATTATTGCTCCTCCTGGGCAAGAATCATGACATGTAGCTCAACTGACTTACCAGAAGCAGGAATTGTTTAATGTGAAGCTTGTCGAGTTTCATTTTCCTGGTGCTGCTGTGCTTGCAGAAATTTGGCTAGTGAGTTAGAGAAGTCAACTGGGAGAAGAAATCAATGTTGTTTGAGTGCCATCTTCCCACCCCCTAGCCATCTTCTAGAATGTTCTGCCCCTTGGCCTTTTGCTAGTCTCTTTAACTCTTTTCTTTCAGTGCTGCCATGTATCTGGTGGTCTTCAACTGGAAATTCTACTTAAATGCCTTCTAAATTCATATGTAACTACCTCAGCATTTTCTGACTCTCAGGAGATAATTCTACCTGGTTGTTCCACCAAAATCACAACCTCTACAATTAAACCATCCCTAAAAATCAACCCTTTCCCCTAACTTCTATGTTCTTGATCCTTGCTGGGCCATATAGATGATCACTTGGGATATATGCACCTAGAATAATTTTTGACAGGACAACAAAACAATTTTGGGGGGGAGGGGAATCAAAAAAATTCCCAAACGACCTCTGAAGTAGAAATTAACACAAAATATAAAAGGAACCTTCCTGCCTTTACTCTGCTGATAAATGCAATGTAAATATGTTGTTCATACCCCAAGTTTTGTTATGAAGGTCAAAGTAATTCTAAAAAGCACCCCAAAAATAATGAACAAAAAAAATTAAATTTTTCAATGATCTGACTCCTTTGCAGTACTGGTAAAATAAGAAGATGGCAGACTATAGAAATAAGAGCATTAAAGAGTAAGAATTTACGAACATTTCCTAGTCATACGTTGGAAAACAGTGCCTGAGAATGAATGTTTATGCTTTAAACATCTTGGCAGACATTTCTCTAATAGAGCAAAAGGCATTAATCTGTCATGCATTATATTAGCAATTTAGATCGTCAAAACTTCTACTCCAGTTAGTCAATCCTCTTCTAATTATTTCCACATAAATGTAACATAATAGATAGACATCAATATAAGTGGAAATAATGCTATTTATTGCAGGATATTAAAGGAATTAAATCACAGGGCCTGGATGGATTGGATGTGGTGAAAGCAAGGGATATGCACTCTCATTATGACTATATCTTTATCATATCTTTTTGCCAATTCCAAGGTAAAGTCAAATAATCACTTCCATCCTGGGTTATTGAAAGATTCTGAGACTTGCCCAGTGCCAAATGGTCATCTGCTGCTTCCCACTGCCAAGAAGAGAGATATCTGAGCCTCTCCTAGTCCACAGCTGCCATTGTACGTTACCACCAAACTGGTAGGGATTGGAGGGATGTTCTCCACTGTCTTCTCAAAGTGGCAATTATGGGTGCAAGGAAAGCTCTGTTCGTGCAACCCTCATCCTATTACTTAGTATCTCTACTTTCTCTGGGTTAACCTTAGCCACACTCATTCCATGCCCAGGCTCCCAAGGCTCTGATTATGACTCTTTGTTCTTTCAGTCCCATTCATGCCTTTCTTATCCCAATTCCACCCCTCACCTATAGGTTGAGCCTCTCTTCTGTTGGAACCTGTCTCTTTTCCCAGGTCTGTGTGTCCTATTCCATAGCTATCTGCTCTCCTTTTTGTCCTCCCTCTTCCTTTTTCTATGGCAATGATTCTTTAACTACCTATCAGGATCTCAGATCACAGTCTTTGGAAACGCAGAAGAGCCTCTATGTCTTCCTTAAGGACAGAAAAGACCCAGATTTTAGACACAAAAATTTCTATTTATCTTGCCATAATAAATAATATTTATTCTTTCTAATTTTCAACTCTACCCCAAGAACAGATTAGAGTTCTTTTCCCTACAGCAGAAGACAAAACAGAAGCCAACAGTGGTGTAGTGGTTAAGGTGCTGGACTCCCACATAGTCGACCACAGTTCGAGTTTCAGACCCGTTGTCTTGAGACTCATGCAAGGTGCATGCACTTATGTGCCCAAAATCCTGAGAGGAGAATAGAGGAGAAAGGATTGCAGCATGGCTATTATCTCTGGAGAACGATTTCTTGCTTTATGTCTCTCTCTCTCTCTCAGTCTCTTCCTCTGTCTCTGTCTCTGGCAAGAACATGCACTCTAAACCAAAACTTTCTCTCAAAAAAAAAAATACGAAAGAAACAAACAACAAAAACACAAGATAATATCTAAGTGGATCACCTTCCTACAGACATATAAAAGTCTCTAATGTTAATGTCTAAGTGGGTCATGCTGTTGCTGAGGTAAAAAGTGTGACAAATCTGGGACAAGGAACAGAGGTTAAATTGCAAGGATACAGGTCAGGCATTTGGAGATAATTAAACATGGGTAGAAGAGTCTGGGAATAAGAGCTGAGCTCAGCAACAAAGCTAACATGTCTACATATTCTGGAGCTGATCTTGGTCAACCTAGGGACACTGAACACTCAGGGGGAAAAGAAAGTTACCTCTCTTTCTCTGAGTGTGTGCGTGTATGTGGGTGTGTTGGACATAGCAAACTATCAAGTGTAATAAACTGATACAGGAATCAAACATAGAGAAGAGAACAACATTTTCCTGCACAGGAGTGAAGACAATGACTGAGGCCCAGAACATTCATGAAAGTTGAGAAAATACACTGCTGAACCTTGCAGGAGCAAGAGAGGCAGAGACAACCCAAGGGCAGCTCACTGTTAACTAGTGGATCATTGTGCAAAGGAGCTGCAAATGATGGCTCAGCGAACTTAGTAACCACTTGGGCAGTCAATAATAAAAGCAAATTTGAGGTGATAGCTTCAACAAACTCACCTCTATAGCAGTAAAACAAGAGTCTCTCTGAGGTCATCTGGTCAAAAACCAATGAAGGCACCGGCTGAAAGACTCATTAAATAGGTTTCAAAGACTCCTGGTACCACTGAAGTGTGGAATAAGATGAAGGAGAGGGGCCAGCAGGTGACATGGTGGTTAAGGTGGCTGGACTCTCACACCGCCTACTATGTGGTTTGAGTCTCAGACTGGGTGGCTTGAAATTCACATCACGCATGTGTGCATGCATGCCCAAAGTCCCAGAAAGAGAATGGAGGAGAAGGGATTGAGGCATGGCCATCCTTCCCGCCTGCCCTGGGAGGTGATTTCTCACTTTACCTCTCTCTGTCTCTCTGGCTAGTGCACATGTCTTATAACAATAACAAACATACAAAAGATGAAGGGAATAATGGTTTTCAGATCAAACAATAACGTGATTTTTTAATCCACAAACAAATGAGACTGATTAAATCATTTTAAATAGGTAAATCTCTAGCACAGCAGAAACTAAGCAAACTTTCACTTCTTTACTTCCACTGTTATATTTTTCCTTGCCAGTTGTCACAAAATAAATTGGCCTCTAATTTCTCTGTGTGTTTGTTTGGTTGTCGTTTCCCTGAGCTAGACTACCTCTGGCTAACTTGATAAAATTACTAGCTGTGGATTTTCCAAGCTGAGGACCCAGATCTAGAGCCATCATAAACCAATTGATATTCACATTTCACAATTTCTCTTTTATTTATTTTCTCAATTTCCTATTGTCGTTATCATGATTCAGGTACTAATTAACTTTCATTTCTCTATTCAATGAATTTGACATGCTGCTTCCATTATACTTGTTTGAATTCCCTTACTTCTACCTGGAATGCTTTTAAATCTTACCTATACTTGAAGGTCCAGCTCAAATACAAGCTTCTTGGTGAAAGTCTTCCACATCATCCACTCAGAAAGTCTCATGGCAGTTTAGTCCTCTTACACAAATGGACTTCTTTCCCATTAGGTTTGACTCTGTATTATCTTACACATACTCTTTGGAAAGTTCCTAAGGACAAGGACCACATCTTCACCTTCTAGCACAGTATTCCGTGTTCATGTTAAACCTTCCCTTGTACTGTGTTCTCTAACCTTGTGTCAGGCTGCCTATTAAATTTTTATTGCCTTTTTTTTCCTATAAGATCATTTTTTTTTCTTCTTTTTTAGTTTAGTTTTGCTATGGGACACATGTGCTAACTGGAGAGAAAAGGTAAATCATCCCCCAGGAGGATGGTCATGCTGTAATCCCTTCTCCTCTGTCCTCCTCTTGGGATTTTGGGCATACATGCATATATGCCCTGCCTGATTTTCAAGCCTTCAGGTCCAGGACTTGAACTACACAGTCGGCCATGTGGTATCCAGCTTCCTTAACTCCTACACCATCTGCTGGCCTTCTCAGTGATTCTTAACATCTATGTAAGCTAGATGCCATATGTATGGGTTGTTTGGAGGAAGGAAAGGTTAGAAAAAGACTATTTGGTTTGCAATGAATCATGTATTTCCTTACTTGCAAATGCAAATTCTCTAAATTTAATAACATTTTGAACTCCTTTTAAATACTCCACATTATCCATAAGCAGAAAAGTCTGGAGAAAACATAAAGTAGTAAATACAAATGTTTACCACTGTTACATTATTTTCTTTTTCTATCTAGAGTTTTAATTATTTGAACAGTATTTCATGAGCACCACATGTTGACTCACAAGCAGATAATTCAGCATCAACTAAATTAATAAAGTCAAAGCTAAATGAATCATGCTTCAACCTCAAAACTGCAGATATATTATCACTAAATGATTTCTTTTAGTGCCAGTTAGTTAACTATCACTAAAAGTTGTAACACTAAGAAGTAGTTTACTAAGAAGTACCGATCTTCAGGGTCTTCCAACAAGCAGGTGCAACTCTGCCACAAAACATTCCATCGGTATTTGCCCACATTAATATTCCATGAGGCCTCTAAAGTCTTGCCAAATTCTATTCTATAATTTAAGTAGATACATTTTTAAAAAGAAAAGAACAAGAAAAAAATTAGATAAATCAAACTGATTCCACAAAGGAATACATCTCATAGGCATGGGCTCAGGAATAGACAACTTTCATTCACCTTTCACTCAGTCAGTTTCAACATTCTTGATCCTAAAACATCAAACAAAAAATCTAAGCTGGCCCACTTGGGTTCTTAATAGGAACTATTAATATAATAGTTAATATTAATAGTAAGTAATTACACTTACTATTACAAATATGTGTTAATAACAGTCTTACTGTATTGAGCTCTGGTTCCCTTATTTGGAAAATGAAGGTTTAGCTCCATAGAGCTATTGTAAGTATTCCATAAAATAATCCCCCAAAAGTAAAATAGCATTTAAGCCAGCGTCTGTGCTAAATATATGTCACCTATTAGTTTTATGTGATGATTATTACATTTATGCCAATTCTGTGTCTATATAAAACCAAAATAAAACAAATGAAGATAAAAATATCAATGATCTTTCTAGCCTGAAGGTGAGGAACAGAAGGATAAACTGGCAGGGATCTAACAACCTGCAATAACTTAGGCTCAAAATTTTTAAAATTTCATATCTACTTAGTTTTGTTTAGAACATAGGGATATAATACACACACTAATTATTTATCTTGAATAAGACCAGGATGTAAAACACACTCATCCTGAGTCCCATCTAAGAAAATAACATTAGAAATTTGCACATGGAGTAATGTTAGCATCCTATCCCTGTGGTACCAGACAACGAATCAAGCTAATGTGCGATAACAGACTTAACAACAACTCAAAATCCTGTGATCTTGGCCCAGCCAGGCAGCACAGTCAGTAGTGAACTGAGCTGCAGTGCTGTAAGCCACATGGCTGACCATAGATTTAGACCCCCAGATTGACTTGAAAAACATATCAGGTGCACATGTGGATGCTCAATATCTGATGAGCTGGAGGGCTGAGAAAAGGGAGTGTGGTATTGACAAGACCTCATCAAAGGTGTTGCTCTCTCTCTTACCTGCATGCATACTCATATGCTCTCATGAATAAAAAATTATTTATAAAAAGCTTCAAAAAAATCCCCAGATCTTGTACCCAGTTCTCTCAGTTACAAACATTAATCCTAGTTCTTATCTTCAGTTTTGAACCTTACATACCTAAGACCACTGAATTTTTTACATTCTATCTTTTTTTTTTTTTTTTTTTTTGGAGAGGTTTTCGCTATAGGGTGCGTACACTCACCAGAAAGACAGAAAAAGACAGAGAGACAGAAAGTGAGAAATCACCCCCCAGGGGGGATGGTCACGCCGCAATCCCTTCTCCTCCATTCTCCATTCTCCTCTCGGGATCTTGGGCACGGACGCACACGCGCCCAGCATGAGTTTTAAGCCACCAGGTCCGGGACGCGAACCGCGGTCAACTACGTGGGAGTCCAGCGACATAGCCATTACGCTAACTGCTGGTTCCCTACATCCTATCTTAATAGGTGGATGTCATTTAGGGCAGGCACTGTGCAAGGCTCCTCATTGACTTACTGATGGGGATAATACACATCTGAATAAACAATTTATATTTTCGGTTAGTTACACCAATAACTTTCAGAGAGCAAATCAAAATGTTAAAAAATAAAACTTCCATGTTCTCTTATTATTAATTGAAATACCTTTCATTAAGGTGGTAGAATAAATGCTATTTACTAGTTAGGCTGCTAAATGTCCATTATCAAGTGCCGATAAGCTATAAAACATTGCCCTTCCTACTGTAACCTGAAAGCTTTCCACGCTTCCCTCAGCTCAGATAAGGTGCACCAAATTATCTTTCCAGCTACAATTGTGTCACCTGAATGCAATTAACACCTTATTAAGTGTTAAGGCATTTTCACAGGTAATAAATTAGTCGTGGCGCAGTACCCTGTAACACTTCTTTCATACAGTACTTGATACACTCACTGTAGGCTGTGGAAAATGCTGAAAATAAATAAATTCTTTAGAGCAATACAATCACAGAGATAATTTTCTATTTGTGTTAGTAATGCTGATTGCACAAATAGTCACAGGGAGGAAGATTATAAATTGAAGATGTCTCTGATTCTGACCACATGGTTTCTTTTGAATTCAGACAGAATTTAGGGCCAAAAACCTGAGAGTGTATTTCTGGGTAATTTTCATCAAATTTAAGTCACTCAGTCATTCCTTTATTAAATTTTGTTCCCACTTTCTTCTCTAAATTGACATCTTTCAAGTATCAAAAATGAACTAAAAATCATTGTAGTTTAGAAATTGTAAGATATCAGAGAAGCATAACTTAATACATGATATGCATAGTAATTTAAAAATTTTACAAGCACATTTGTGTAAAACTACATCCATTGGAAAATAGTTCTCCTACATTTTCATTTTACAAGTCAAAATACCAACATTAACAATTAATTCCACAAATAAGAATGAATAGATGAAATATCTGTAATAAAAAGAAAAAGAAAAATAGCAGTAGTTAAACAGGTTTTATGCTTGTCCATCCTCCAATTTTAAAGTAATTTCTATTTGCATTTCTTGTGAAATTTAAATAATTTTTAAAACCTATTTCCTTTATCTTCTCTAAAAGAATCATGAATAACTAAAGGCAGGCACAGAATTTGTAATCTGTAATATCAGCTCTTCCAAGGAAACTGGAGAACTTTTCCTAGGTTCAGATGATACAAGTTATAAGGTACTTCATTTCTCCACTAAATATCAGCTCATACTCTACTGCTGTAGAAACAAGCTTGCAGTTTATTAAGGACATATTAGTAAAGAATTTAAGTTATTTGCAAATAAACATCTCTGAAATTTGGCTGACATATTTTGAAAATGATTAGTGATAGAATTTTTTTTTAATTTTCTGTCAGAAAACTAGGCACAAGTATTAAGTGACACATAAATAGCTAATTGGATGGGATGACCAGAAGATTACATAAACCACTTCTCAAGTAGGAACCTCTGAGACAAGCTACAGGGGAATATGGGTCACATGCTTTATTCCTATTCTTAATGAATTACAGATTAGCAGTTTCCACCTTTCCCATGAAACCATAAATCAAAGCAAGATCACAAAATCTACTGGAAGGTTGAAATCACTCTAGTCCACATTTTCATATCACAGTCCAGAGACTAAAATCTAAAGAAGTTAAATGACTTGCTCAAGGTCACATAGTGAGAACCTAAATCATTTTAAAAATAATTATTTATTTATTTTTATGTATTACTATTTTACTATGCTATGGGGCATGTGGGCTTATCAGAGAGAGACACAGAGAGAGGGAAAGTGAGAAAGCAAGCTCCAGGTCCAGGACTTGAACTGTGGACAGCCATGTGAAAGACCAGCACCTGCTGGCCTGATCACTTAAATCTGATGTCTAATCTAGAGATGCTTTAATAGTATAAAATACCATCCTTTTATTGTGACATTTTTACTCTCTATATAAGTTTTCAGAATATGGTCTCTATCAGTTTTTTAAGAGATTTTCATGAGTAAATTAATAAATTTCCCATGAAATTTCAGCGTTATTAAATCTCTTCTTCAAACCTGCAATTTTAGATCAGTTTTACCTTATATTTTTCTGACATGATTTATGAAATCCTAAAATTAACTGAAGTTGAACTACAAATACTGTGTATGATCTTTTTTTCTTAAAGTTCAAAGCCTTCTATAATGTAAGGAATAGCTGAAGATGTCTACTAAAAATAAATAAATAAGGACATTGTTTAGGAGATAGACCATACCATAGATTTCTTGCTAGTGCATTTTGCCGGTCTAGGTGTGTGTTTTGGACCCTCCTCACCCCTGTGCCTCTCGAGCATATGCCGTGACAGTACAGAAGTCAGCAACAGCGAGAGAGTGAGTGCAGAATGATCATGCTTTAGACTTACTGCTACTTATTTTTGTTTACTCAAGATTTCTGTACTTTAAGATTTCCCAGTTTGCCTAACCATGCCTCACAACTTCTACTTTCTCCATTAGCTGAATCTCTGCAGCTCAGCCCCAGGTACATGTGGTCCTGAGAGATTGGGAACATACATATCCAGCATCTTCTCTGACTATGATGGAACAAGGCAAGGCTGCCCACTTTCTCCATTACTATCAATATAATGCTGGAAGTCCTAGCCAATGGAATTAGACAAAAGAATAAAATAAAAGGCATTCAACTAGGGAAAGAAGAAATAAAATGATCTCCATTTGCAGATGAAATGAATATATATATATATATATATATATATATATATACACACACACACACACACACACACACACACACATATATACCAAAAAAATGCAAACACACACACAAAGAAGAAGAAAGAAAAGAAGAAAAGAAAAGAAAAGAAAAGAAAAGAAAAGAAAAGAAGAAAAGAAAAGAAAAGAAAAGAAAAGAAAAGAAAAGGAAAGGAAAGAAACGAAACGAAACGAAACGAAACGAAACGAAACTCCTGGAAGTGAAGACAGTAAAGTGGCAGGACACAAAATCGATATACAAAAATCTATAGCATTTCTATACACCAACAGTGAACAAACTGAGATAGAACTGAAGAGAGCAATCCCATTTACAATAGCCACAAAAAATTATAAGATACATAGTAAAAAATCTAACCACAGAAGTCAAAGACTTCTACAAGGAAAGCTATAAAAAAAAACTTGAAGAAATTGAAAATTATACAAACAAATGGAAAGACATTCTATGTTCCTGGGTTGGAAGAATAAATATAACTAAAAAGTCAATTCTAACCAAATTAATTTATAAATTTAAGGCAATACTGATCAAATTATTTACAGAATTAAAAAAAATCATAAAATTTGTCTAGAAATATGAAAGGCCTTTTATTGCCAAAGCAATACTGTGCAAAAAGAATACAGTAGGAGGCTTCTCACTCCCTGATCTCAAAATATTTTACAAAGCTATGTTAATCAAAACAGCATGGCATTGGCATTAAAAATAGGCATATAGACCAATGGAAGAGAATAGAGACCCCAGAAATAAACCCCCAAATATACAGCCAACTTATTTTTGACAAAGGCAGCAGACAATCCAGTAAGGGGTAAAAATCTCTTCAGTAAATGGTGCTGGAGCACTGGATATCCATCTGTATAAAAATGAAACTGGACTCCTCTCTCTCACCATTAACAAAAATTAACTCAAAATGGATCAAAGAACTAAACTTAACACCTCAAACTATAAATCTGCTGGTGGAAAAATCACAGGGAAAATCTTGGAAACGCCAGAGTTGGCAACAACTTTAAAAATAAGAACTTCAAAACATAGGCAATAATCTGGGAACCAGCAGTTAGCGTAATGGCTATGTTGCTGGACTCCCACGTAGCCGACCGCGGTTAGCGTCTCAAAACTCACACCGGGCGCATGTGCGGGCATGCCCAAAATCCCGAGAGGAGAATGGAGGAGAAGGGATTGCAGCGTGGCCATCCCCCCTGGTGGGTGATTTCTTGCTTTCTGTCTCTATGTCTCTGTATGTCTGGTGAGCGCACACGCCCTATAGCAAAAACCTCTCAAAAACAAACAAACAAAAAAAAAACATAGACAATAATCCAAAAAATAGAAAAATGGGATTACTCCACAATAAAAAGCTCCAGAAAAACAAACAATAATTAGAGCGAAGAGACAGCCATCAGAATGGGCAATATATTTGCAAACTATGCCTCAAATAAGGAATTAACTGATAACCAGATTATACAGGGTACTCAAGCACCTTACCTGAAAAATATAACCAATCCAGTTTAAAGATGGGCAAATGAGCTGAAGAGACAGCTCTTTAAGGAAGACATATGAACAGACAAAAACCATATGAAAAAATGCTTAGCATCCCTTATCGTAAGGAAGATGCAAATCAAAACCACAATGAGATGCCACCTAACCCCAGTCAGAATGGTTAAGATTAAAAAAAATAATAAAAATGATAAACGCTGGCAAGGCTTCAGTGAAGAGGAAAATCTCCTACCTTGTTGTTGGGAATGTAAGTTAGTAGGTCACTGTGGAGAACAATATAGAGGTTCCTCAAAAACCTGCAAATAGAACTATGATATGATCCAGCAATTCCACTCCTGGGTATCTACCCAAATGATAGGAATACACTCAGTTAGAAAAACACTTGCACATCCATGTTTATTGCAACGCTGTTCATAATTGCTATGACATGGAAACAACCCAAATATCCAAGAACAATTGAATGGACTGAAAAAGTGTGGCTCATATATACAATGGAATACTATTCAGCTATATAAAATAATGAGACTCTGACATTTGATAGCAAGTGGACAAAAATAGAAGATTTAATGATGAGTGAAGCAAGTCAGGCTATGAAACAGAAGCATTGTATGTCCCCACTTAATATATACTGAATGTCTGCACACTATGACAAAACTGAAAGATTAGAAGGTATGAAAGCATGGAGAGTAACTGTGTATAGTTGAGAGAGTGTGGGAAGAGAGTGGGTAGTGGAGGGTAGGAAAGAGGGAATTATAGGGAAAAAAGAAATATTTAACAGACAAAAAGTGTAAAATTATGTGTGAGGAACGCTGTGTATGGTATCTTTGACTGGACTAATATGCAGTATATTTATTTTAGGAAGATACTTTTTGTATGTTGTATGTTGCAAAGATGTACAGTGATAAAATATAAATAAAACAAGAAAAAAGTGGGATAATAATAGTACCTTTCTAATAGAAATTAATGTAGGTAATAATTGAAGAACAGTATATAAAGTACTTCTCACATGTGCACTTTAAAAAAAGAAATTTAACTGTATACATTGCTGGTGGGAATGGAAAAAAAAAAAAAAGGTAGCCACTACAGAGACAGTTTGGTAGTTCATAAGTAGTTAATTCATGTGACCAGTAATTCCACCTGTAGGTATTTATTCAAAAGAATTAAAAAGAGGTATTCAAAGAAACTAACATGTGACTATGCATAGCAACTCTATTTATAATAATCAAAATGTAGAAACAACTCATATGTTGATCAGTGGATTAATGGATTTAAAAATTAAATGTAGCCATATAGTAGAATATTATTTAGCCCTAAAAAGGAAAAACAAGTTGGTACATGTTATAACATGAATAAGTCTTTAAAAACATTATGAGGGAAGTCAGATATAAAATAGTACACATTTATGATTGCATTTATATAAAATATCTAGAATAGGCAAATCCCTAAGGATAGATAACAGACAAGTGGTTGCCAAGTAGTGGAAAAATGATGGTGAGTTAGGGGTGAGTGCTTAACTGGTATGGGGTTTACTTTTGGGGTGATAAATGTATTCTAGAACTAGGTAGTAATGATGCTTGCCAACATTGTAAACATATTAGATACCACTGAATTGTACAATTTAAATGGATAAAATAGTAAATTAAAAATTTAAATGGTTAAAATGGTATAGTTTACCACAATAAAAACATAAAAAGAAGTTAATTAAAAAAAATAATGAAAGACATTATTGGGAACAGCAGATGGCATAAGGGTTATATTGCTGGACTCCCAACATGGCCGACCACAGTTAGAGTCCTGGACCCAGCAGCTTGAAATTGACACTGTGCATGTACGTGCATGCCCAAAATCTCAAGAGGAGAATGGAGAAGGGATTGTGGCATGGTCATCCCCCACCAGGGGTGATTTCTTGTCTTCTATCTCTCTATTTCTCTCTGTACGTCTTGTGAGGATATGCACCCTATAGCAAAAATTGCTCTAAAAAATGACATTATTTAGTTAACAGTCATAAAATACTAAAAAAAAACTCCTTTTTTTTTTTGGCCATAGGGCATATGCATTTGCCAGAGAGAGAGGGAAAGTGAGAAATCGCCCCCCTCCCCGGGAGAGATGACCACGCCTCAATCCCTTCTCTTCTATTCTTCTCTTGGGATATTGGGCACACACATACGTGCCTCGAGTAATTTTCAAGGCTCCTGGTCTGGACTCCTCTTGGCCATGTGGGAGTCCAGTGCCTTAACCACCATGCCACCTGCTTACCCTGGCTTTAGAAATAATATTACGATGTCCTTTAACAAAGCTAAAGTTAAAGAGTTGAAGAGAACCACAATATTACATTTGCCATTGCCAGAAGCTATGTTGAGAATGTATGCTGATATATTTTCCACAGAGTGCTCCTGTAATGTATCTCATCTCACATGGTCTTCTTACAATATGTCATCTAGTGATGAGGTCTAAGTTTCTTCATCTTGAAACTCAGGTGACATTTGTGAGCATATTCTACCAAGAGTATGCTAAACTGAAACTTTATGATTTCCATAGTAAGATAATAAAATACTATGTACTGCCATCTTGCCATTTTTTGTTTGTTTTTGGTTTAGGAGAGAATGTTCTTTCTTGTAACTCTGCCACCACACTAGGAGGTCTAATTGAATCTGTGCTGATGCCTCATCTAGGTCTTCTGGCCAGCAGTCCTAGATGAAGTTTCAAAAATAGCTAACATCAACCATCACTCATGTGAATAAACATACCTAGAAATAAATCTATCATCAGCTATTTAAGAGTTTCTCTCTAAATTATCCCAGTTAAAGCTCCCAACAAGCCATCCTTGTTGTGCCCTTTCTGGATTCCTTAAACACATAATTTGTTAACATAATATTAGTAGAACGGTGATCTTTTTACACCACTAAGATTGGGATGGTTCATTTTGCATCAACATATATAAGCAATATAACCCAAGAGAGCTAATAAAAGTTTGCATAAATCAATGAGTTAATAAAAATAAAATTATGCTTAAAAAAAAAAAAAGAGTCAGACTGTCTTGCTTAAAAAACTTAGAATCAGGGACCAGCAGGTGGCATGGTGGTTAAGATGCTAAACACTCCCACACAGCAGACCACTGTTCAAATCCCAGACCTGGTGACTTGCTTTCTCACTTTCCCTCTCTTTCTCTCTCTGTGCCTCTCTCTGGTCAAATTAAAATAAATGAATGATTAAATAAAATAAAATAAATAATTACTTTTAAAAATTTAGAATCAAAATTGAAAACATTGAGTATATACTGAATTCCTTACTGCAAAAGAAGTCACCAAATTTCACTCTAATGGTTAAAGACCTTGATTTCAGACTCAGTCATCCAAAACAAAAAGGAACCACCAAAATAGGAGAAAAGGGAAAGGCTACATTTTTACTTTGACACCATGTACAGTGTTCTCAAGAATGGAAATCAATTTTAAAAAGGAAAGTAAAACACTTATGAATATAACATTAAGCTAAATTGCTGTAATGTTACCAGAGTTACAAAGTTGAAAAAAAATGCAACCTCTTTAGTACTACCATGATGAGGAATTGTTATAACTAATAAGCTAAGATTCATCAAATTAGTATAGAACAAGTGGTATTATTTGTTATGAATGTGTCATTTGACACTCTGTGATACAATCTGAGTGCAATTTATTTATTCTTTGGGTTAGTGCTTGCCGTCACATTTAGACATATAAATGTCAGAGGAAGTAGATGAGACTAATTAAATAGTTATTTGGTGTATAGCATTGTAAGCAAAAAAGGTCGTTAAGTCACTCATTCATGCAGTGAGTATAAATGTTCATTAATAAGTAAGTATAGGGTGCTAAGACACAGAAGAAAATCTGTCTGGGAATAGGTGGGAAAAGACTAAGTTAGTTTCCCAAAAGTGGTGACGTCTAAGCTGATTCCTATACATATAAAATTGTACTGAATAGAGATAAGTGTAAGATGTTCCAAAGTGACAATCTGTACACAAGCTCAGAAAAGAAAAGTATGACATATTGATGGAATTCCAAGTAATTCAGGTTGGAGCTTAGACGATAAGGTGGAAAGTACAATAGTTGACACTCAACAGGGAAGCAAGGCAAGAAAATGGTGTACCCTACGCAGCATTCTGTTTTAGGTTTTATGCTATAATATTGAAGCATTTTAGGTAAAGCAGTGTCACGATCAGACTATATTCTATAAAGATTTCTCAGATGGAAGCCAAAAGAAAGCCAGTCATTGATGTAGCGGTTGAGGCAGCTGGATCCCACATGGCTCAATATGTGGTTCAAGTCCCAGACCCAGTGACTTGAAAACATGCCAGGTACATGTGTTTTTGTGCCTAAAGTCCCAAAAGGAGAAAAGGTGGAGAAGAAATTGTAGCACCGTCACCCACTACGGGAAATGGTCTCTCTCTTTCCCTCTCTCTTTCTCTGGTAAGTGCATGTGCCCTCTAAGAAATTTTTTAAAATAATAATGGAATAAAATTATTAGAATAGTTTGCAATGAGCCAGAGAAAAGGCAACAGCGGCCTCAAATAAAATAGGAACAAAGGAAATGAAGAAAAGTTGATAAATATATTTGAGTCATATTAAAGTAGCATCATTAATGCTTTTTTTTGATTTGTTATCTGTTGAGCTAAGGAAGATATCAGAAACTGAGAATGTATCAGAATATCTGACTTTTTTGGGGGGTTGGAGGTTTTTGCTATAGGGTTCGTGCACTCGCCATAAAGACAGAGAGAGATAGAGAGACAGAACGTGAGAAATCACTCCCCAGGGGGGATGGCCATGCCACAATCCCTTCTCCTCCATTCTCCTCTCAGGATCTTGTTTAAGGCACCGGGTCCGGGCTCGAACCACAGTCAATTACATGGGAGTCCAGCGACATAGCCATTATGCCAAATGCTGGTCCCCAGAATGCCTGACTTTAACAACTAAGAGCATGGTGATGCCAATCTCTGAAACAAAAAGTGTAAGCAGGATGATTAATTAGCTTGGAGTTAAGAGAGACAACAATTTGGGGGCCAGTAGATGGCATAGCAGTTATGGCTGGACTCCTACATGGCCAATCTTGGTTTGAGTTCCAAATCTGGTGGCTTGAAAATCATTCCAGGTGCATGTGTGTGCATGCCCAAGATCCTGGGATTAAGATGGAGGAAAAGGGATTGCAGCATGGCCATCCCTCCAGGGGGTGATTTCTCACTTTCTCTTTCACTTTATGTGGGCACCTGTGTTATTTCTGGGTAAAGAGGGAAAAGAAAAACACTGAGAAGATGGCTAAAAAGGAATAATCATAAAAGGTAAGAAGATGTGCAGAAAAGAGTGGTGTTCTGGTTGTAAGTTATGGTTTCCTCTCCAAAGATTTCGTTTTGGAATATGGTGCTGAGAGACAGTGAGACCTAGTGGGTGGTGATTGCATCATGGCGACCGCATCATGGAAGCAACACTCTTGTGAATGGTTAATAATGTTTCAGGAGACCCAGTGAGTTCTAGCTTTAGTGGGAAAAGGTTAGATCTGGTGAGAACTGGTTGCTATAAAAGAGAGGGACCTGCCCATAGTGATCTCTTCCAGTCTTTGTGCTTCCTTCAGCATGTTGTAGACTGACCTAATGCCAGGCCTTTGAATTTTCCAACTGCCAGGAATATCATTAAATCTCCATTTGTTTATAAAGCACCCAGTTGCAGATACTTACGTTAGCAACACAAGAGTGGACTAAGAGACTAAGATAAGGGCTGTCACAGAAGTAACTAGAGCTGTTTATTAAAGAAGAATTTATCAATTATCAAATACTACAGAGAAGTTAGTAAAAGGGACACTGAAAAATTGCCATTGAATTTAGCCTTTCATTTCACTAGTCCTAGACATTCATCTATGTCCTTAGGTTTCCATTCATTTCAGAAGGAGAATCTCTAAGATATAACCATCATACATATGGGGAGGGGAATTTGAATTAAACAGGGTTTTAAAAAATTATGTTATTTAAAATATATTGTATTAGAAAAGCATGATATAACAGAAGCTTTTATTTTTCTAAAATTGCTTCTGCAGTTTTTGTCATAATAAATGGAGTTTGAAAATTACTCATTTGCCGCAGGTTTCTACCTTGAAAGTAGGTAAACTGAAGCAGAAACATTTAGTAATCCTTTATGCTTTGTTAAAGTATTGGGAAGGATCTGAAACAGTCTTGTATACAAAGCTAAAAAGAAATACAGGCAAAAAAAAAATCTTAAGGATCTGATACAGTCTTGTATACATAGCTAAAAAGAAAAACAGGCAAAAAAAAAATCTTAATTTCCTTTAGAACATTTTTATAATATCACATGATTCAGCCTTTATCATTTTTAAATAGACATAAACAACTTTAGCATTTCATATAATTAAAAGTTTTACTTTGTGTTTGCTTCTTTAAAGCCTTCATCAGTTCGTCAATTAACACACTAAAAACCTCATTTATTCTAGTTATGCCTGGAAGCTGATGTTCCTAATAAAATTCTCCTACGTAAATAAAAGTAAATGCCTTAAAGAATTGACTTTCTCCAACTTCCAGAATTATAAACCAGTTATTGTGCTTCCTGAGTACGCTTGATGCTTTCTAAGCACAAAACGAAAGGGAATTTGTTAATCCCTTCTGCACTATAATATCAATGTGCTTAACCACACTGATGTATGTACTGTTTCAGCAGGTGGATGGCAATGGTAGACTTACAAGCCAGATTGACTTTCACAGCTGCCGTGGATACCTGCTACATATTTGTCACAGGCTTACTCACCACATCCAACGGAAGATAAATCCAAAGTATGGCCAACAAATGCACTCACATGCCACATTTAGACCTGAGCAACTAGGAGAGCTCTGTGTAAGAGAAGGAAGTTATCATAGCTTCAAAGTCCAACATGTTTTATTCCAGTGAAATGTATAAATAAAATAAACCCACCTTCCTAACATTAGCATATGAAATGAGTAGGTAGATAGACCAGATAAAGCCACACCAAAGGATAACATTTTTTTTTTTTCTGAGAGGTTTTCACTATAGGGCGCGTGCGCTCGCCAGACAGATAGAGAGAGACATAGAGAAAGAAAGCGAGAAATCACCCCCCCAGGGGGGATGGCCACGCCGCAATCCCTTCTCCTCCATTCTCCTTTCAGGATCTTGGGTACGCACGCACACGCGCCCGGCGTGAGTTTTAAGCCACCAGGTCCGGGACGCAAACTGCGGTCGACTACGTGGGAGTCAAGCGACATAGCCATTACGCTAACTGCTGGTCCCCCCCCAAAGGATAACTTTTAAAAATCAACAACTATCACTGAAAAGACAAAATAAAATGATTTAAGGAAGTCAATTGTTCATTATTTCAATGGCTATTTGCTGACCAATCTAATCTTAGCGCTAAGCAGTAAGATGAATATGTTAATAAATTCATGATAGCCCAACCTCAGGGGCAAAGGTGGTAGTGTGCAAAACAGCAGTGCTAAAAGCCACATGGCTGACCATGGGTTTAGTCCCCTGTTGACCTAAAATATATGTATGGCACATAGACGCCAAAGAACCTGATGAGCTAGAGAGCTGGAGGAGGGGATTATGGTATAACCAGAATCTGCAGAGGGCACCTCCCTCTTTCTCTTACTCATGTACACACTACCATGAATAAAATAAACTTGAAAATGTCATGATCTCACCCTTACTGACTTTATAAGAATGGCAATTGTGGTACTCAATAAAAACAAAAAGAGAGATAGAATGTTGAAAAGGACCTTCGCACAATATACTATTCCAGGAGACACAGCTTGTCTGCCTACCCAAGAGTCATTATCTTTCTTTTTTTTTTTTCTGGTTTTAATATAAAATTTATATACGTTCATCTTAAAAAGTAGAAAGCGTACAAGCAGAAAGTGACGGGCAAGCTTTCTTTCTTTCAAACCGTCCCGTCTGTTCTCCTCCAGGAGATCTGCTCTCCTATCTCCAGTTGCAGCTTCATGGGAGATGACACTCAGCCTCACTTACAGAGTAAAGAACGGCTGGTAGCTGGCAATCATTACTGATCCCTGGACAGTGACTGGTTTTCATATGCACATTGGCATATCTTACCCATTAAAATAGGGGAATTCTGCTAGGGTCTTCTAGAAAATGGTTCCTCGTCATAATGACAGGGAAAGGAAAATACACACATACACACACACACACACACACACGCATATAGACACACACACACATACATACAGGTAAATATGCATATCCATACATATATTTCTAAGCTCGTCTACTGAGAAGACCTTGGAGCAATGACACCCCAAACGTATGGAGCACACCAGATCAAAGGAATAGGAAATATTACAGAAATGGTTGATAGCAGTCCTGGGGCAAGGAAAATATTGGGCCATTGAAAAAGTTATGATGCATTTTTGCATAGAAAAATACGTCATGACTTTTCCAATGACCCAATACAAGATAAACCTTGAATATCTTTATGTGCTAGAAAAATAAGAAAATGTGCAGAGAATTATGGGAATTGTGGATTCTGTGTCCTTTTCATAGGATCAGCTCAAAGAAGGGGACTTAGTCTCCTTAGGCAAACCTCGGAAATCTGAGTATCAAAATAAATAATTGAATAAAATAGGAAACGAAGTCCATACCAAATAAATAGAGAAGAAATTCAGAAATTGATGCGGGACTGTTTACATAGTTATAAAGTGTTGCCACACAACATCCTTAACTATTACAAAGAGGAAAAAATATAACTTTGCAGTGGAAAAGGATGGCAAACATCACCTTAATCAAACAAAGTGAACACCATCAGTTATGGGACAAATCCAAAGTGCAACAACTGATTTAATACAATGAGAAAAACACAGCGATATTCAAGCGAAAACTCTATAACATGAATTTGGTCAAGAGGAGATTGTTTTTACAGTAGGTTTTATAATTATTCAGGTATGGTGAAGCTAACAGACCAGGAAACAATTGCCACTGAAAATATGGTTTGTTATTTACAGTTTCCAAGAAAAGGGGAAGGGAGCACCATGCCACGTAGACATATCTTTATTTCTCGAAAGAACGTCTGTCAAAATAGATAATCAATTAAAATTTTTAGAATTAATGAACAAGAGAAAATGTAGCTATACAATGGCGATATGAGAATCACACAGAGTCAGGCAGAACTTTTTACTGAGATCAAGAAGGTCCTTGTGTGTACCATCTGGAAGCAAAGGTATTTGGTATTTGTGACTGATTAAAACTAAAACTGTAAGTAAAGCTTAAAGAAAGCCCATGATCCTTGGGAAAACCTGTGACTGTAGTTTTGCACATTCCAATAGGATAGCCTGTAGAAATTTAATTAATTACAATTAAATGAAATTTAAAATTCAATTTTTTCAGTTGCCCTAGCCACATTTCAAGGGCTCAGTAACCACAAGTAACTCATGCTTACCAAGTGGATGTTTTCATCGCTGTGAAAAGTTCTATCCATCAGCACTGCTGTACATTAATGATTTCATCAGACATAAAGTTCTCTTTCTCACTCACAATTGGTGAAGGAAAAAAAAAAAAACGTCTGCTGTTAAGGCATTTCAGTGTTTATTTCTGAAGCAGTCATTACCTTTCCAAAGATTTGCTTTGATAATAGTGTGTGTGTGTTTAAGGTTGTGCGTGTGTGTGTGTGTATACACAGCTACACATAGGCATTTTTTCCTTAAGTGTTCTTTTTCTTTAGTCTGTTGCCTCCATATGTTCACAATTTTACTGTTTTACACTACAAGACCTACAAATATTCACTGAATGCCTCTCATAATATTCAGAACTTCATGTTTGGCCTTTAACACACAAATGTTGATAGTATCCAAATAATAATTGAATGTACAAAATGGCTACGAGAATGGAGCCAATGGAGTTGGTAAAAAAAAAAAAAAAAAAAAAAACAAACTATTAAAAGAATACTGTATTATATTCACCAATAGAAAAGAGACCTGGGACCAGCAGGTGGTGTGGTGGTTAAAGCGCTGGGTGCTCCCACATGACTGACCACGGTTCGAGTCCTGGACCTGGTGGCTTGCTCTCTCACCTTCTCTCTCTCTCTCTCTCTCTCTGTGTATCTCTCTAGTCAAATTAAAAATGAATGAATGAATAAAGTTAAATAAATAATTTAAAAAAAAAAAAAAAAGAAAAGAAAAGAGACCTAAACTAAAGTGGTGGTTTGGGTAAGGAATTGAAGAACAGTATTTTGGCATAAATTAAAGACAACATAAAGGAAAACTGAGTAAGAGTTCAGGACTGGTTGGATGTGGATGGCTTGGAGGATAAAAATCAGTGGTAACTCTTGGGTTGCATGAGTTCATACTATGTGCACTGTGCTGGCATCAGACGCAGTTGAAGCTTAGGGAATTACTGATGAAAATAGTCAAATCAGGTGGAAAAGAAAAATATTTAGGAAATGTATGAACACTAATATTGAAACAGTAATGGTAAGACAGTCAACAGAAAATGTCAAACAAAGACCAATAGGTGGCGCAGGAAGTAAGGCGGCCGGATCGCACATGGCTTATTGTTGTTCAAGACTCAAACCCAATGTCTTGAAAAATATACTGGGAGCATGTAAGTGCACGCCCAAAATCCTGAGAGGAAAATAGAGGAAAAGGGATTGTGGTATGACAATCCCCTCTGGGGAGTGTTTTCTAAAAACTTCTCTATCTCACCCTCTCTTTTTCCAGCAAGCACATATATGCCCTATAGTAAACTAAATAAAAGAGAGAGAGAGAGAGAGAGAGAGAGAGAGAGAGAGAGAGAGAGAGAGAGAGAGAGAGAGAGAGAGAGAGAGAAGAGAAAGGAAGAAGAAAGAAAGAGAAAAAGAAAGAGAAAGAAAGAAGGAAGGAAAGAAAGAAGGAAGAAACAAAGAAAAAGAAAGAAAGAAGGAAAATGTCAAGCTAGCTGTAGAACAGGAGGGTAAAAGTTTTGAAAATCATCTCTGAAAGTGTTTAAGAATGATTGAAAATGCAAAGACAAAAACAACAAAGATAAAACATGAACATTTCTTCTCTTTTTGGGCATCACAAGTTCTACGATCATGTCCTCCTCACTGCCATTCTCCAATGACCAGTCAATGTTGTGCCAGTTTTCACCAGGTACTTCATCCAAGCTTTCATCATTGATCAGACTTTCTATTCATAAGGTTATGATACTGTGCTCCAGCAAATTTCCATAATTTGTCTACTTCTTTGTATAATCTAATAACTCTGACGAACGGAAAACTATTTTTATATCGTGGAAATGTACATGCAAAGTTTGTACATTTTGGAATGTAGCCCAGTTAAACTCTAGTAACAAAACTGATTAATGTATAGTTGTTTACATGCATTTCAGGCAATTAAGGGTGTCTTTCAGGTTTAACGAGTAACTACAAAAGCAAATGAGACACTGTAGTATAAACTCCAGGCACTGACAATTGCTTTGATGTTGAACCTGAGAAACAGTATTTTAAGAAAGAGATAAGAAGGGAAAAGGGCTCTATATTTGCTAAATGCAAATGATGTCTGCATGTTTTTGTAAGTTTATAACAGAACACTTTAAATTATTACATATTTACATTTAATGCATAATTACACATATATTTACTCTAATTTATTTCTTTTAAGAACCCTACTTAATAGAACCATCAGTGAATCAGGATTGGGTGATTATAGTCTACTTTCAAAAGAAACAAAATGAAACAACATAAAAACAAAAATAAACAAAATTTCAGAAAATTCACAGGCTACCTGGGTAGACTATGCAATTAAAATAATTAATTCATTGTTAGATAAACTTTTTAAAATTTATTTATTTTGCCAGAGGGTATGTTTGCTTTTCAGAGAAAGAGAGACAGAGAGAGAAGAAATTACTTCTCATAAAGAATGATTACTCTATAATCCCTTCTCCTCCATCTCTCCCTTCTTTGAGGATTTTGGGCATATGTACACATGCACTCAGCATGTTTTTCAGACCTTCAGTCTGGAATTAAAATCATGGCTAGCCATGTGGGAAGCTCCTTAGAAAGTAACTTCTCAGTTGTATTCTGAAGGATGAGTAAAAGTGACCCAGAGATAAAAGAAAAAAAAATCAAGATCTAGTTATGGGTAATACATCTTATTTCTACAATCACCATCCTTTACAAAAGAAAAAAAAAAAAGGAGAACACAAGTATGAAATATATGGTTCTATAATTAAAATAAACCTATAAAATTTAAAATCTTCAAATGATTTTTAAATGTGTGATATATATGAGGGAAAACTAACAGCTTGAAAAATTGGGAAATTTTATTTAAAAAGAAGAATTTTTCTGTGGCCCTTTGAATATGGCATTGATCAACTGGAAAATTTTGTTTTCTTCACTTGGTCACATTTCCCTCTTAGTGACTAAGTAAAAACAAAAAGAACATGATAAAATGATCATCTTCCTCCAATAAAAATGTCCCCAATAACTCCTGCTATTTACAACCACTGGCTTGAAGAAGACCACACTAAAACTCTGAGAATGGAAAGATACGTACAAATATTAGCAAAAGTAAACAGCAGCTAGAATTTCTAGAATTCTATTTCAGTTTTTTTACATTTATTTTATTTAACTTTATTCATTAATTTATTCCAATTTGATGAGAGAGAGAGAGGGGGAGAGAGAGAGAGAAAGTGAGAAAGCAAGCTACCAGGTCCAGGACTTGAACCATTATTGGTCATGTGGGAGTGTCCAGCACCTTGACCACCATGTCACCTGCTGGTCCTTGATTTCAGTTGTTTTTATATGGATCAGGGTACTGCACTATTGGAATCTTCCTGTTGTTTCTAGACCATTAAAATGATTAATAAGAATTTTTGGACTGTTTTCTATTGTCTATTTGGATGACTTCTAGGTAAGTGTGTCTAAATGAACAGTTTTCAGGTCCAGTCCACACTGGCAAATAGATATCTGATCTATTTTGTCCAAAGAAGGAGACTATCACATTAAAAAAAACACATAAATTTTTGCCATATTAATATAATTCCTAAAATAGTTATAACCACAAAATAAGCAAAACATAAAATTAAGTGAAATATAATTTGAGCATCTTAAAACCTTTTTTGTTAATATAAATCAAACTTAATAAAATATATAAATACTAACAAGTTACCATTTAATGCTAATTAAAAGTTACCACTAACAACCTACTATAACCAAATCATTTTAACAGAATACTGACTGTAGATCCAGAGGAAATTAGCTGTCCATTCCTACCTCAACTGACTGTGTGACTTTGGAAAACTTTCCTGATGTCACTGGACTATATCTTCTTTTTTTAAAAAAAGTAAATAATAATTATTCATTTAATTTTATTATTATTATTTTGAATTTGCTGTAGGGTACATGCGCTTACCAGAGAAACAGACACACAGAGAGAGAAAGAAAGTGAGAAAGCAAGCCTCCAGATCAAGGACTTGAAATGTATCCAGCCATGTGGGGAGACGAGTGCCTTAACCACCATGCCACTTGTTTGGCACCATGCCTGCTTTTAATCACTGTCCTCTCTTTCCTCTCCAGAGATAAATCTTACCCGAAATCCTAAAGCCATAAATTAGTTTGCCTAGATAAATGGGATTGTATAAATGTGTTTTTCTGTGTAGGCTATTTTCACTCAATTATTTTGTAAACTTTAGCTGTGGTAAGTGTTCTTACTTTATTACCATGAAACTTCAAATATATGGAAACATAGATGTTTTAAGAATGTGCTATTTTCTAACACATAAACATTTCACAATCTATCCATTGTACTACCGATGGACATTTTAGTTGTTTCTAGTTTGGGGATATTATATACAATGCTGTTATAGCACCCAGTTCAAATATTTTGCTGCACCTATGTCTAAATTACTGTTTGGTATTAATATAAAGCTATAATTGCTGGGTCATGTTTATTATGCTCAACTTCAGAACACCGTGCCAGTTTTTCAAAGTTTTACAATTTTTTTTCCCCTGCTGACTGTGAATATGAAAGTTCCAATTGTTCTACATACTCCTTATCAATGATTTCACATACTCCCTAGTATGATTTTAAAAACTTTTAGCCCATCTTAGTGGGTGTATAGTGGTATCATACTGTAATTTTAATCTTCATTTCCCTAATGACTAAATTTTTATATTTATTGACCCTATGGATGATAACTTAGGGGACATACCTATTCAGATATTGTGGCCATTTAAGAAATTGATGCTGTCATTTTGTTATTGCTTTGCCAGTTTGTTGTATTCATTTTAATTACACATGTAAGCATAAGGTGGTTTTTCTTAACATCACTTTAATGAAGTTTCTTGATTATTGAAAATTTCTCAATAAATTGGTAAAGACTGGATAAACAGACTACATTAAACCAATATCATTTATTGGGACCAGCAGGTGACATGGTGGTAAGGCACTGGACTCTTACATGGTTGACCATGGTTTGAGTCCCAGACCTGGTGACTTGAAACACATTGTGTCTGTGTGTGTGTGTGTGTGTGTGTGTGTGTGTGTGCCCAAGAAGAGAATGGAGGAAAAGGGGTTGTGGTGTGGCCTTCAACCTGAGGAGGGTGATTTCTCACTTTCTCTCTGTCTCTCCAGCAACCACACATACCCTATAGCAAAAATCTCTCTCTAAATAAATAAATGCCATTTATTGATGACTGCTTATAATCCCAGCAATTTGGGATGTGGAAACAGGAGGATTGTGAACTCGATGCTGGCCTGAGCAACAAAGTGGGAACCTGTCTGAAAGACCCAGATGTGGAGACCCACACTGTGTCACTGGGAGGTTGGGAGGTTGAAGCCTGAGGATCATGACAGTGACACTCTGTCTAAAAATCAAGACAAAACAAAACAAAACAAAAACAAAAAATGTTCCCTAAGATTAAATCTAATGTAACCTGTAAAAGACCTATTCCCAGAGAACTATTGAGAGAAACTTAGAAAGGCTTAAATAAATGGAAAGCCATGCCACAGTTATACTATGAAATGCTCAACAATTACCCCCAATTATTGCCTAGCTTCAATGCAATCTAAATTTTAGAAAGATTATGTTTTGTGTGTATTAATAAAATGGACTGATTTATAAATTGGTATGGAAATGCAAAGAGCCAGGGTTATCCAGGGTAATCTTGAAGAAGTAAAGTCCAGACTGTGTACCAAGATCTATTACAACGCTAAAGTGCTTACGACAATATAGTATATAGTATTGGCTCAAAGATAAACAACTAGACTGATGGAACAAAATAGTGAGTGCTGAAACAGCTACAAATATACTCAGCTTTGGTTACTGACAAAGGTGGCGACAATGAGCTCCTGGGATAGGAATGTACTTTCAATAGATGGTACTGGGTCAGCTGCTATCCAAATGGGTAGGTGTTATTCTGAATTTGTGGGTTTCTTCTATTTAACAGCATATTTTAACAGTCTATTTCAACACATACAAATAGAACTCATTTTTAACAGCTATATAACAATTCATAGTATGAATATATCTCTAAATCACCCATTTCTGCCTTCATTGATTGTTTTTAAGTTTTTTCTGTTTTAGATACTTTCTTTCTCTTTTTCTTTCTTTCTTTTTCTTTTTTTTTCTTTTGGAGAGGTTTTTGCTATAGGGCGTGTGCGCTCGCCAGACAGAGAGAGACATAGAGACAGAAAGCGAGAAATCACCCCCCAGGGGGGATGGTCACTCCCCAATCCCTTCTTCTTCATTCTCCTCTCGGAATCTTGGTCACGCACGCACACACACTCGGAGTGAGTTTTAAGCCACCGGGTCCGGGATGCGAACCGCGGTCGACTATGTGGGAGTCCAGCGACATAGCCATTATGCTAACTGCTGGTTCCCTCTTTTTTTTAAATTTTGCTATAGGACATGTGTGCTTGCCAGTGACAGGCAGAGAGAGAGAGAGAGAGAAAATGAGAAACCCCACCCAGGGGGGATGACCACACCATAATCCCTTCTCCTCTAGTCTCCTCTTGGGAATTTTGTCATGCATGCACACATCCTTGGCATGATTTTTAAGTTGCTAGTTCCAGGACTTGAACTACACAGTCAACGATGGGGCTGCCTTAACTTCCTCACCACCTACTGGTCCCCCTGTTGACACTTTTAGAAGTATGTCCATGGTATAGTTGAGTATCCTTTATCCAAAATGTTTGGGGTCAGAAGTCTTTTTGATTTTAGAATTTTTTTCAAATTGTGTAATATTTGCACATACATAATGAGATATCTTTGGGATAGAACTCAAGCCTTAAACACAAAATTCATTTATGTTTCATTCATAACTTATACATATACTCTAAAGGTACTTTTCTACAATATGTTTGTATTATACTGTCTTATTTTAAAATTTTATTTATTCATTCATTTATTTTAATTTGAACAGAGAGGCACAGAGAGAGAGAGAAAGTAAGAAAGCAATTCACCATGTCTGGGACTCGAACCACAGTCAGCCATGTGGGAGATAGCGCCTCAACCACCATGCCACCAGCCAACCCTCAATGTACTGTCTTTTTTAAGGTTTGTTTTTTGTTTTCGTCTGTTTCTGTTTTGTGAGAGATAAAGAGAGAGAGCGGCACCCTCAACAGGGTCTCATCATGTCATGATCCTTACCCTATCCTTCCAGCCATCCAGAATCACCGGCCCACACATATGTGTCTGGCATGCTCAGGTCAGCCCAGAATCTAAACTCCAGGTTTTCTGTATGGCTTCCAGCACTGCAGTGTTTTGACTGTGTTTGTCACACTAGTTCAGGTGTAAAAATTTCCACTTGTGTTATCATATTGTATTATCATAGCATATCAAAAAGTTTCAGATTTCAGATTTTTAGATTAGAGATCTCAACCTCCCTATGTAAAATTCAGAAATAGAGTGCTAAATCAAAGTGTATGTGAACTTAAAATAACTGACATATTTCCTTCCAGGAAGGCCACTACTAAGTATGATCTTACTAAGAGTTTATGAAAGTGCCCAGATTGTAACATAAATGACAGATGTTCCCTATTTGTTCCACTTTTACTGCTCATGACTCACAAAGGACTTTGTGAACAAATGTAATCACATTAACCACTGATAAGTTAGAAATGAAAGTAATGCCACCTATGCAGAGATTAGAGTAAGGACTGACAGAACTAACATGGTGCACCACTCACTGATGTGTGTGCAAAAGTGGCCTTTAGAATACGAATAGTTAAAGCACAATAGCACACTTCTAGAAAAGAAGGCTGAAAGACCAGAAGCCAGAGTAGAGCTCAGTGGAGAAGGCTAACTCCAGAGACAATATGCTGACTACAAGGAAAGCGCTCTCAATTTCCCCACTATTAAATTACACCCAGTTGCCAGAGATAGACTAAATTGTGTCATCAAGGAATTCTGTAGTATTGAATATTGTGTGGTATTCAAATAAGTGGGTCATCTGCTGGGGTACAGAAATCTCATCAAAGCTTTTCACTGGAATTGGTATTTTTGCAACTGGATTTGACTTTTATTACCCCCAAGAAATTCAGCTCGCACTGTTTTCATAGAATAAAATGACTCCCTTTCTCAACTATACCAATCCTCCATCTTCTCTCTCAAGGCACATCTCAAGCTCCATTTTCTTCCCGAACACTCCCCTTGAAAGTCCACCCATCCTGACAGAATAGTTCTTACAGTTCAGGGTTGCACTTGATCAAGTACAGGTTTGTAATACTCTTCCATCACTTCGTGTCTAATCGCATCAGGCATGCACATTTGGTCTCCCCCAAACTTACTGTGACAGAAGGAAGAGATGGGAATCTACTTTGCCCTTTTAATGTGCCAGGCACTTTGGTGTGGTATTTAATCTTCACAGCTATTCCATAGGTATATTAATATTCCTATTTCTCAGATGGGAAAACAGAAGTTCAGAGATAGTCTATGCCTTGCTTTATTCTTGCTCACACAACTACTTACATGGAATTCTGAGATTTAAACCAAGTTAGTATTATTTTAAAGTCATTCATAATATATTAGGTTGTCAGTCATGATGTATTTTTCTGCTTTTCTATGCAAAAATGCATCATGACTTTTTCAATGACCTGATAATAATATCTTTCCAAGTACTGCTTTATGGGCATTTTGTACTACAGAAATTGTATTTAGGCATTAAAGTTTGTAATACTAACACCAGCATTACTACCAAAGTAGAAGAAAAGATCTTGGGTTTCAGGGACCAGAAACTAGAGCTCCAGTCCTGGTTCCACTACTCTGAACATCAGCCTCTGATCTATTTTGAGGAATATAGACAAAATCTATAGAACTACCAAAAGAAGCATTGGTCTATAAGTAGTACATTAATGCCATGCGTTTTTGGAACTAGTGTAATATAGTACTCAAGTTAAACTTCATAGTAAAAAGAATCTGGATTCGAAACTAGGATCTTTCACTCATAAACCAGACTATTTATCAGGACATTATTTAATTTCTCCAATCTAGAAATACTTATTTGTAAAATGTACGAGGGGGGAGAGGTAACAGGTTATATTTATTTCTTTCATGAAATAGAGAGGCAGAGAAAGATAGGTATCTCTGTTAGGATCATCATGCCATGATTTATCCCCAGTCTTAGCTGGCTCAGATCATGGGTATGTCCATGCTTAGCATGTTCAAGGAGTCCTGAAACTTTAATGCAGTATCTTCCTTATGTTGGTTCAGCTGGATTGCTATTGTGCCACTGCCTAGCGCAATATTTTTTCCTTAATTTGCTAGAGGGCTCATGCACTCTCCAGAGAAAAACAGAGAAACACACAGAGAAAGGAAGAAGAGAAAGCGCCTTCCATGGGGAATGGTCATGCTGCAATCTCTTTTCCTCTATTTCTCCTTCCTTTTGGGATTTTGGACACAGATACATGTGTGTCCAGCATGTTTTATAAGCCACAGGGTCTTGAAGTGCACAGTTAACCAAATGGAACCCAGTTCTCTTAATCACCAGTTCATGTGTTGGCCCTAAAATATGTTTGCTTTGTTTTGCTAGCTAGAGAGAGGCATGAGAGAGAAAGGTAAAGGAGAGGGCGAGAAAGCACCCCATAAGGAGGATGGCCATGCCACAATCCCTTCTTCATTCTCCTCTTGGGATTTTGGGCATACGCACACAAACCACCCTCCACACACACACCCCTGGTACATATTTCCAAGTTGCTCTAGGACTAGAATCACACAGGTGGCCATGTAGGGTCTAGCCACCTTAACTATCACACCACCAGCTGGCCCCTAAGATGTGTTTAATAATCACTATCTAACTGGATCATCAGAAACATTGAATAGGTTATAAATGTAAAACTTTTAGCATAATGCTGACCCATAATAAAACTATCATGTGTACTCATTCTCACCAGATAAATAGAAAATAGGCATCTATGCTGTAAGTATACTAGTAATTGTGCATAAACATAGAAACTGATTAGACCTAAACAAAAATGCATGGGAACAGAAAAATATTACATTAATTTCCATTAGTCCTGGTGTTTGATACTCAGTAGGTCCAATACTGGACAACTATTAGTCAACATTATAATTACAGCTGTACAACCAATATTTTTGAAAGTTCTTTTGAAAGTTCTTTTTTAAAAATTACCTTTCCCTGGGGCTGGCAGGTGGCATTGGACTCTCATATGGCTGACGGCTGTTCAAGTCCCAGACCTGGTGACTTGCTTTTTCACTTTCCCCTCTCTCTCTCACTCTGTCTTTCTTTGGTCAAATTAAAATAAATAAACAAATAAAGTTAAATAAAGTAATTCCTTAAAAATTTACCTTTTCCTGGACTTACTAGAAAGTAAGCTTTTCTTGTATGGTGATCACAGTCACTTGTTTCTATTTTACTAGAAAATTTAGTAAAACTCTGAGTACCAAGAGACATTTGGACTGAAGTCAAAAAGACATACACATTTTAAGGTTTCTGTATATTAGCCGAGTTAATAAAACCATACATGTTACTGTCTCACTTTTGTCCACTCATTTACACAATGACAATAAAGCAACGCAGGTAGAAATGATGAACATAGAATTTATTTGTCTTAATGAGAATGTGTTTAAAAATCTTCCAGAAAACACATTACTTTCAGGTGTGGGCCTATGTCAACATGTTCTCTAACATGTAAATCTCTACAGAATTGGCAAATTCTTTACAT
Source organism: Tupaia tana (assembly GCA_026018925.1). NCBI lineage: Eukaryota > Metazoa > Chordata > Mammalia > Scandentia > Tupaiidae > Tupaia > Tupaia tana. The sequence continues at coordinate 29,777,963 of JAKSZU010000001.1, read as the reverse complement.
TTGCCTGTATATTGTGGACCCATTTATTTTTTAATGTTATCTTTAACAAGCTGGAACTATCTAAAGGATACTGATTGACTCATTTAAGCTTAATCCCCAAAACATGTATACTTGCTTGCAAGAACCTGATTTGAATGCTGGCCTACCACGTCAAATGCAGCTATTTCAGGAGGAAAAAAAAAAAAAAAAAACAGGACAGCAGAAGTTAAATTTGATGTTCATTAACATAAAGGGAAATTTCTTGCCCCATTTAACTAATATCTTAGTTGGTACAGTGTGACAAACAAATTTTAGTTGTTAAAATCTATTATACCTGCTTTAAATTGCATCTCCCTATAGCCAAAGGCTCAATAGTTGGTTAAATTCAATTTGTGTTGCCAGAGGCTGTTAATGGGTAGATTTTCTATTTATTCTCTTAATTGTTCTCTATCTAAATTATCACTGATGGTGAAATCTTATGTGTGTTACATTCCACATAATCAGAAGGTCTAAATAATTTTTCCTCTTCAGGATAATGATATGGAACTAAAGGCCCATAAAAATCTTTAGGAATAGTTTGGGTTTTTTTGTTTTTCATTTTTATATGTGCCACATTGAACTTCAAAATAAATAATTCCACTTGAACTTTGACAGCATTAACAAAATATGGGAATAATAAGCAAACAAACTGAAATTAGAAGTCCATAATAGGCTTTTAATAAGTATATAAATATGTGCCAATTGACTATCACAATTTTTTCTAGCACTGGAATGCCCTTTGAAATGTCTAAAACTCATTGTGTTTTGTCTGCAGTACAGCTCTCTAGTTAAGGTATTATATGTATAACATGACATTAAAATTTCATTCTTAAATTGGTCACTGAGTTGATGACATGGAAGTCACAGTAAAATCCAAATAAATTGAGATGGAAAACATAATGTTCACCTATACCTAGCATTTCCAGCAGAGGTCTCTGGAGAGCAACTAAAGTTATGGAAATACGGGATATATGTTCCGTAATTTAAATAGAAAATTTAACTCTTCAGCTTTCTGTGAGCCCCTCCTTTCACCCATGCCCCTTTCTCTTTTGATGTCTGTGCTCCTTCATCAGATAAAAGACTGTCTAAAAAACTGATCAGAAGTAGACACAAGAGAACAGGTTAATCCCAAGTGCACCGGTGTAATGTGTCACAAAACAGACAATGTAATTATCTCAGCAGCCTGTTTAACCAGCTAATTCGGCAGCTTTGCATACCAGGGGTGAGCTCATCTGTTCACTATATTACCAGCCAAAACGTTTTTCACCCAGATCACTACAGTTTTACAAAAGCTTGTAAAAGCCTGAGGATTGAGAGTTTCACTGAATGTGGTTTAACAGCTTTTTGCAATCTCTTATTTATAGCCAAGCAACAGAATAACAAAGAGAAGAAAATGCAGATTAAAATTGTACAATACCCCAAAACTGAAGTCAATGCTAGAAATGCCTGTATGTGTTCATTGAAAATGAAATAACTCTCTTTACTGGGATTCTCTGGAGAAATGCTAAACGATTTAACAGAAATGTGATTTTGATGGCAAAGACTTCTAAGCCCAGTTTTGCTTTTCTTAGAAGTAAATTTCTCTGCCATCAAACACATTCTGCATTTTGCTAACACCAGCACTATGTAGGGGAAGTGATGTGGGCTCCAGAGTCGCATTGAACTGGACTTGAATTCTGGTTCTTCCACTCTTTTGTCCCCTGATTTGGGGTGTGATTTACATAGTTTCTCACTTTAAAATATGAATAGTACCCACACATTGCATGGTTACGCAAGGATTACTGAAGGGCTTAAGGCCTATGTCAGGGAAATTCTTGGCATGAAGAAATAGCTAAATAAATAGTAGCTATTTGATTACATGAGATACACATGTGTGCGTGCATGTTTGTGCATACTTGAATGTATACACACAGAAAGGCATACACTACATATAGGTAACTCAGTTAAAAAATTGAGTAACATCTCAAGGAACATGCATGTATTGTCATAAATCTTTTCCTTCACGTGGCTGGCCACTGACCACATTGAGAATACCATGACACAGGCAGGCTGAGCAACTGACGCAGTGCCCAGTGCTTAGTGATATTTGTTGAATGAAATAAACATAACAGACTAGAGGGAGAAAAAGAGAATATATAAAAATTAATCTAAAATATTGACAATATTTTATAGTGATGTATTTCGCTATTCAATATTTTCAGCAAATTAAACTTTTAAATCAAAGACTAGTATGTTCTATGTCTAACAGCTTAGACACAATCTACACTGTGATATCACACATTTCATCACGTGACAAACTTAAATGACAACAATGGCAGAAGAATCCAAGGCTTAGACAATGATAAAAATAGTCTTGAAGGTAAGGCAGAGACAAAGGAAAGTTTCGATTTATAGTAACGTCAGTGGAAAGGCCCATTATTTTACTGACGTGACAACAAAAGCACAAATGGATTACAGGTATGGTGCAAAATGCCCAAGAAGATGGACTGGGAAAAACTCCACAGCCAGTGTTAGCCAGAAATACATTTAAGAGTGATTCAACCATCATCTCCTAGGCTCCTGGCATGGAAATCTCAACTTCAAGAGAAGTTCAAAGCCAGGGGAGAGTAGAGAATGCCTCTAGCTTTGACTTCCATCCTCTTCCCCGTAGAGACTGTTCTCGGTGCATTTGCTAAAATGAAACTTGGATTATCTGCTACTTTAAACCTACACTACACCCTTCTGCAACCCCTCGCTGATTGATCTATACTGCTCCCATTTTATTTCAAACTACTCTTCCCTTCCCCTGTGTCCCAGAGACTGTCTTGGCCTCAATGCCACTTTTCCACAACAGCATGAAGACTTTCTACCTACCGTGAACTATCAGGAAGCCTTTTTCTCCCAGACGTTTGTAAGGCTTCCTTCCTCACTGCACTTCTTTCACATCTTTTATCAACTCCTTATAGAGACCTTTGCTGAGCCTCCTTTCTAAAACAGCAAGTCCAGTCATTCTTTTAATGCTGCTTTCTTTTTCTTACTTGGACTTCAGGTTACATTGTTTATTTGCTTATGTATTTAATATCATTTATTCTCTCTTATCACACTGTAATATTAGCTCAGTGAGGCCAGAAATGTATTTCATTTATTTCATTCACCAACACTAGAAAAGTCCCTGGCACATAGTAGCTACCTGATCCATTTATTTGCTGAATAGAATGGTGGGAAAGAAAGTTAGTAGCTGAAGTTACCAAAAGTTTCCACCACATTTTGTTCATTATAGTTTTAGACTGTACCATAATTATAAATTTCTATGAGCTGGTACCACCATTTGTCAATTCCTTCAGTAGGAAAGACCTCTAGCTTACTAATCTTTAACTATTGGCACCGCGTGGCACTTAAGAATATAACTACCTAGGGGAAAAAAAAAACCTTTTTTTAATGAACAAAGAGAAAAAGACAAAATAGAAAATTTTTGAGCTGTTATTTAAAATTGAGAATCATAAAGTATACTCAAAAGTAATTAAACACATCAGGATACTTATATGGTATAAAAGTGCTCCAATACCAAAATTATTTTTTGACTCAGTCATTAATGAAAAGTATCAGACACTGATTTTATCCTGTCCAATTTTCAAACCACAACTGGCATGGTCCCACGATCATTATTCCTAGCAAATAGTTATGGAAACCAAGGAAAATGATTGCTAAGCATCTTGCCCAAAATCAGGGTCAAAATTTGAATTTTAGTCATATTAATGACTCTCTTTTCAATATCTACGCCTCAGATTGATGTTCTTATATTTCAAATATTATTTTTTCCATTGCTTTTTATCACTAACACCATTTCTTCTGTCTTTTTTTTTTTTTTTTTATTTCTTTTGGAGAGGTTTTTGCTATAGGGTGGGTGCGCTCGCCAGAAAGAGACAGAAAGTGAGAAATAACCCCCCTGGGGGGATGGCCACACTGCAGTCCCTTCTTTTCCATTTTTCTCTTGGGATCTTGGGCATGCACGCACATGCCCCCTGCATGAGTTTAAGCCACGGGGTCTGGGACTGGAACCACGGTTGACTACATGAGAGTCCAGCAACATAGTCATTATGCCAACTGCTGGCCCCCGTACTTCTGTCTTCTAAGAATTAAGTTACTGTCACTAAATTAAGAACCTAAAAGTTGCAAAGTTTCACTTGGATACCAAACTCTTAAAGCATTTTGAATAATACATGTGTAACCCTCTAGAAAAGGGGTGGGTTAACAAAGGTTAATGTCGTCCTTGGGATGGTATAATTTAAATTTCATAAGAGTTTCTTAAGCCTATTTAACAGGGAGAAAAAAAAATGTTGTCATACTTTAGTAAAACCTGCATTTCAAGGCCCTTCTGTGATTTATGAATTTCTCTCTTGTAGAGGAGTGATATATAGCTGGCATCTACTTCATTCCAACTCATCACATGTATTTTGTAACTCCATATCACCTTTCTAAATCAATAGGCAGTTAACATTGAGAAGATGTATTTGAGTTTGAAAAAAGACAGAAGTTAGACTGTCAACTATTCTCTCTATGGGATCCTGTTAACATATTTTCATATAGTGTAAGGTTAAAGACCTAACTTGTTTTTTTAGACTCATTGACCAATATTCTTCAGCCTCTGTATAATTTACTCTTACACTATGTTTGCAGGCAATATTAATTTGCATGGGTTAAAAAGGGTCATTAGTCTATTACTAAGTATGTATATGGCCTTTGGCAAAAAACAAATGTTATATAGTGAATGTTGTACGAAATTAATAGGCCCTTCCTCAGAACCTTTATTTTTAAAGTTTTCTTAGTTTTTATTTTGCTATCAGATAATTTATATAATTCTGTTCGGAAGACATCATCATTATGAGATTTACTCTTTTGAGTCACCTATTTATTGATTTACTCTGCAAATATTTGGAAGGCTATTATATTCAAGCTTTGTAATTGCACTGGGAATACAGTAGGGAAAAAAAACACAGAGAGAGTATACACTGTACAAAGGCATCTTTGGATAACACAATTATAAAATTAAACAAATAGTGACAATTTCTTTGCACACATTACATACAAGGTGAGGTCCTGAGATTGAAAGAAATAATACAACATTTTAAGGGTTAAATCAATTCTACTAACTAGAATGTCACTTAAAAATATCTCCAATGTGGGGGCTGGCAGGTGACATGAGGGTTGAAGCACTGGACTCCCACCTTGGCAACCACAGTTCAACCCTAGACCTGGCAGCCTACTCTCCCTCTCTCCCTCTCTTTCTTTTTCCTCTCTCTCACTCCCTGTCTTTCTGGTAAGTTCATATGACCTATAACAAACTAAAAGAACAATAATAATAATTAATAAAATTAAATAAATAATTCTTAAAAATAAAAATACCCTCCAACGTGGGATCAGCAGGTGGCATGATGGTTAAGGCACTGGACTGCGACAAGGCCAACTGCCATTTGAATTATGGACGCGGTAGCTCGAATATCATGCCAGATGCATATGCATGCATGCCCAAAATCTTGAGAGGAGAATTTAGAAGGTATTGTGGCATGCCATTACCCTAGGAAGTGATTAGTGATTTCTCACTTTCACTCTTTTTCTGTCTCTCTCCAGTGAATACACATGCCCTATGGAAAAAAAAAAAAAAAAAAAAAAAAAAAAAAAAAAAAAAAATTAAAAACAAAACTCCAATGAATGTACATGCATCAATTATTCTAATATAGTGAATTGTAAATATCTAAATTACTCAAAATAATACTCACTGAGGCCATTATTAGGTATGGTGATTAAGGCACTGGACTCCTACAAAGGTGACTATGGCTCAGATTTTGGACTTGTGGCTTGAAAATCATGCCAGGTACGTGTGTGTGTGTGTGTGTGTGTATGTGTGTGTGTGCCCAGAATCCCAAGAAGAGAATGGAGGAGAAAGGATTGTAGCACCATCCACTATCACTCTGGGTGGTGGTTTCTCACTTTACCTCTGTCTCTTTGTCTCTTCGGTGAGCGCATATGCACTGCTGCAAAATAAAATTTTTAAAAATTTAATAAAAATAAAAGTAATTCTAACTTACTGAGGCCAATTGGGAGTTTTTTTTTGTTTTTGTTTTTTTTTTTTTTTTTTAAAGAGGTTTTTACCTTAGGGTATGTGCATTCACCAGAGAGAGAGAGAGAGAGACAGTGAGAGGGAAAGTGAGAAATCATTCCCCAGTGGGGAGGATGGCCACACCACAGTCGCTTCTCCTCCCAGGATCTTGGGCCTGTACACACACGTGTCTGGCATGATTATCAAGCACCCAGGCCTGGGACTCCACCACTGTTGGCCATGTGGGATTCCAGCAACATAACCACTCCGCCATCTGCTGGTCATCCAATTGGGAATTTATTTAAGAGTCTTTGAAAAAGAAAGTGTTATTTTTTGGTCATAATTTAGGTGTGATTAGGATGAAAGGCATAAGGGAAGAATAGGTTAGTTGTATTTTTTTAGAAGTATTTTTTATTTAACCTTATTTATTTATTTATATTTTACTTTTTACCAGAGAGGGACAGAGAGAGAGAGAGAGAGAGAGAAAGTGAGAAAATAAGTCACCAGGTCCGGGACTTGAACCTTGCTTGGCTATGTGGGAGTCCAGCACCTTTACCCACCATGTCACCTGCTGGCCCCCAATAGGTTAATTTTTGAACCAAGAGACATGGTATTGCAGGGAGGAGAAATCCCCTGGAGATGAGGCAGGAGTCTAGATGCCCAGGATGGCAGGTGATCATTTGGTTAGGTCTTAAGAATAGTGAAGAAGAATAGGAGATAATGCTGAAAACAGCTTGGCAGAGGTGCTGAGAGCAGTACTTAGTGAACGAGTCAGGAAGTGTACAGTTCTTTTGATTTTTTAATTTTTAAAAAATCTTTTTTTCTTTTTTTGAGAGAGGTTTTTGCGATAGGGTGTGTGCACTCGCCAGACAGACAGAGAGAGACAGAGAGACAGAAAGCGAGAAATCACCCGCTGGGGGGATGGCCATGCCACAATCCCTTCTCCTCCATTCTCCTCTCAGGATCTTGGGCATGCACGCACACGTGCCCGGTGTGAGTTTTAAGCCACCGGGTCCAGGACGCGAACCACGGTCAACTACATGGGAGTCCAGCGACATAGCCATTATGCTAACTGCTGGTCCTTTTAAAAAATCTTTTTTAACAACTGTGATATAATTAATATACAAAAACACTGCATATATTTAATGTACACAACCAAATAAGGTTGGACTGATGTATATTCCTGTGAAATCGACACCACGACCAAGGTAAAAAACATAACCATCACTTCCAAAAGTTTCCTGGTGCTCCTCTGGGTTTCTTCTTCTTGTTTGTTTTGTTTTGTAGTAAGAACACTTAACATAACTGGATGTATCTAAACAAGTTTGTGTGTGTGTGTGTGTTTTGAGAGATTTTTGCTAGGGTGTGTCCACTCATTGGAGAGAGAGAGAGAGACAGAGAGACAGAAAGCAAGAAATCACTCCCCCCCCTCCGCCGTGCTACAATCCCTTCTCCGTTCTCCTCTTGGGATTTTGGGCACACATGCACACACACCCAGCGAGAGTTTTAAGCTGCTTAGGTCTGGGACTCGAACCACGGTTGACTATGTGGGAGTCCAGTGATGTAACCATTACTCCATCTGCTGGTCCCAACAAATGTTTTAAGTGCACAGTATTGTTAACTGTTGACATTATGTGGTACAGCAGATCTCTAGAATATATTCATCTTATATAACTGAAACTTCATGCCCACTGAACATTTCCCAATTTCCTCCATCACTCAGTCCCTGAAAACCACCATTTTATTCTGTGCTTCTATGAGTTTGACTATTTTAGATCTCTAAGATCATGAACTATTTCTGTGCCTGACTTATTTTACTTAGCATAATGTCCTCCAGGCTCACTCATGTTGTCAAAATAGCAGGATTTCCTTCTTTTAGAAAGCTGAATAGTATTCTCCTATATGTATGTACATTTTCTTCTCTTTTCTTTTTTTTTTAGACAGATTTTTGCTAGAGGGCTCATGTACTTGCTAGAGAGAGAGAGAGACAGAGAGACAGAATTGAGAAATCACGCTCCAGGGGGTATTTGTCATGCCACAATTCCTTCCCCTCCATTTTCCTTTTGGGATTTTAGGCATACACACACACACATGCCCAGAGTGAGTTTCAAGCCTCCAGGTCCAGGACTCAAACTACAGGTGGCCATGTGGGAGTCCAGTGATGTAATCATTACACCGTCTGCTGGTCCCTAGAAGCTTCTTAATTTTTCATTTTTAATTTTTGCTTTTCTTGCTTATGCTTTTGTATCATATCCAAAAAATCAATAACAAAACATATCAATAACTCCCACCTATGTTTTCTTCTGGGAGTTTTATAGTTCAAGTCTTATGGATCATCCATCATGGCCAAGTGGAATTAATTCCTGGGATGCAAAGATGGTTCAATATATGCAAATCAATTAAAATGATATATCATATTAACATAATAAAGTATAAAAGTTTCATGATAAAAATTAAAGTGTTTAGGGACCGGTAGTTGGAGTAATGGCTATGTCATTGGACTCCCATGTAGTCGACTGCAGTTCGAGTACCGGACCTGGTGACTTAAACTCAAGCCAGGTGCATGTGTGTGCATGCTCAAGATCCCAAGAGGAGAAATGAGGAGAAGGGAGTGTGGCATGGCCATCCCCATTGGGGGGTGATTTCTCACTTTCTGTCTCTCTGTCTCTCTATGGTGAGTACACGCATCCTATAGCAAAAACCTCTTCAGAAAAAAATTAATGTGTTTGACAAACCTTTTCATGAAAAAAACATGCAATCAAACAAAATACAGAAAGAACTTACGTCAATATAGCAAAAGTATGACAAGTCCATGGCTCACATCATACTCAATGGTGAAAAACTGAAAAAGTTTATCTATGATGAGGAACATGCTATGATGCCCACTCTCATCACTTCTAATCAACAGAGCACTATAAGTCCTAGATAAAACAATGAGGCTAGAAAAAGAAATAAAAGGCACACAAATTAGTAAGAAAAAATAAAATTATCTCTGTTCCCAGATGATGGGCTTTTATACTTAGGAAACCCTACAGACTCAAAAAATAAAAATAAAAATCCTGTTAGAACTAATAAATGAATTCAGTAAATATGCAGGATAAACATACAAAAGTATACAATTACATTTATCTATATTAATAATGAACTATCCAAAAGGAAATCAAGAAAATAATCCTATTTTGAATGAAATTGGACCTTTATAGTATACATAATATTCCACAACTTTATAGCTCATAAGCAGAATACTATCAGAGGTGGGCTCTTGAAAGATTATTCCGTCAACATGATAGAGAATACATTTGGGGTCAGTGAACTCAGAGGAATAAAAAAAGCTAAAGAAAGGAAGCAAAGAAAGTTTGAATTAGACAAGTAGAAGTAAGAAAGCACAGGTTGGAAAAGATGTTACCAGAAAAAAAACAAAAACATCAGCAACACTGGGAAACATTAGATTTGCACTAAAACAAATTTGCTAACAAAAATAAAGCATTTTTTGGAGGGGGAAATCATCTAAATTAAGTTGCTGATATGATGACTCAAAGGTTTTAAAGACCCCTCACTAAATCTCTAGGGAAATAAAGTTGCTTTTCTAAGAAATGTAAAAATATTCATAATACTGTAATATTTTATAATAAATTATTTGCTAAATAACACATATATGCATTAGTTATTTTAATAATTAACTAAAAGTCATTGAACATTTACCAGATAGCAGGTTAAAATGTCCCAGATAGTATGTTAAATATTTTACATGTTACGTTCTTTACTGAGTTTAAATATATACCAAATTTATAGGTAGGTAGTTATTTCCCCTTTAAAAGAGGGAAAATTGAAAATTAGAGAACTTAAGCAACATTGTGCCAGCATATGAATTCAACTCAGTCAAAGTCCATCGTATGACTCAGCCCAAGTTATGTGTGAGAAAATAATTATTTTATCATGACTACAGAACTCACAAAATCTGCCCTACCTAACATCCTTCTGCTCTATCTTCAAGATGTAATTTTGATGAAATATTCAAATGTTCACTATTTTTTATCAAAATTAAATCTTTGACTATTTTATTCAAAGATGAAAAATGTCTACTGAGCATCTACCTTATTTAAACTTCAACTCTAGAGGCTTAGACACTGTATTTTTGAGTACTGAAATAGTCTGTGACAAAAATAAAGAAAAAATAGGAATTTTTTTTCATTTCTACTACTTAGCTACTTAAACTCTGCTCTGGTTAGAAGTGTGTGGAGAGAAAAACTGTAGAGCTCTGAAAAGTAAATCTATTCTACCCATGACATGACAGGGAGCTGCTCATTGAAGAAGAAAAGTCTCTGAGGGTTAAAATGAAAAACTGAGTAAGAACTAAGAACAGAGTCTGCATGTGCTGGATGGTTTGCAAGAAATGGTAAAAGATTAAACCATTTATACTCATGAAGAGGAGGAACTTTGAGAAAGAAAAGATATTCAATGAAAAATTTTAAGGAAAACTTGTTGTATGATATGCTCTGAAATACCACTTGTAATGTCTTCAAGAAATATTTTTCTCTGGGACCAACAGTTAGCATAATGGCTATGTCGCTGGACTCCCATGTAGTTGACTGTGGTTCGCGTCCCGGACCCGGTGGCTTAAAACTCACACTGGGTGCATGTGTATGCATGCCCAAGATCCCGAGAGGAGAATGGAGGAGAAGGGATTGTGGCGTGGCCATCCCCCCTGGGGGGTGATTTCCTGCTTTCTGTCTCTCTGTCTCTCTCTGTCTTACTGGCGAGCGCACACGCCCTATAGCAAAAACCTCTACAAAAAAAAAAAAAAAAGAAAGAAAAAGAAAAAGAAAAAGAAATATTTTTCTCCCAGTTTATAGTTTCTCCCCCTAAAGCATGTGAGCACCTTTGTATATCATACCTGCTCATTCAGGAATCATCCACAATTGAATACAAACTAGACAATAATCCATAACTACATTTTAACTAGACATAATTTTGTCTAGGTAGATATTTCTGATTTATTCCTTGCACAACGAAATACTAAAGGCTATCATCTGCCAAAAGTTATGCATGTTTTATAATCTATAGGTGGGGTCAGGAATGAGTATATAAGGGCTGTAGGAAAAAGAAATTACTGATTCCAGTTCATTCACTACAGAAATGGTGAAGAACCCAGATTTTGTTGTGCTCGTCTTTGCCAGCATTGTGGTTGCTGAGCATGTTAAATTACATTACTGTCTACCTGAATGTTGACTCTGTCTGCACTACTTAACTGAAGTGAAGTTATAGATAAAGCTATATAAAATCTTCTGAAAAACATATCTATGGGAGCACAGCATATTATAATTAAGACATTTTCCACAGCATTGCATCCTCTAAAGGCCCCAGGCATGGTTTGGTTTGGTGCCAGAATATGTCAGGTTGACAGCGAACAATCACTGTTTATTTCACTTTTTTCTTTTCTTTTGTTTTTAGATATTTTTGCTATACGGCATGTGTGCTCACCAGGGAGACACAGAGAGAGAGAGAAAATAAGAAGTCTTCCCCCTAGGGGAACGGCCACGCTGCAATCCCTTCCCCGGCATTCTCCTCTTGGGATTTTGGGCATGCATGCACATGTGCACAGTATGAGTTTTAAGCCTCCAGGTCTGGGACTTGAACCACAGTAGACCACGTGAGAGTCCAGCGACATAACCATTAAGTCATCCGTTGATCCTAATTTCACTTTTTTCTTTTAATAAAGAGAAGCCTTCAGACATACTACTCCTACATATTAGGTCACCATACTACTACAATTTGATGAGTTTTGACTGGTTTAAGCCAGCACTCGATATAAAATGATAGATGCTAGACTGACATGTGAAGATAGGCCTGAAAGGGCCCACTGGCTTTGAGAATTAAGCAGACATTAATTACTTCATAAAGCAACTTCCACAAAGTTGCGAAGGTAGATAGAGTATGTGACGCCATATAAATATTGCAGATCTGAACTCCAGATAGAAAAGACAGTGAGGACAGCCAGAAAAATGACAGGGCAGCCAAAGAGAAGAATTCTTCTGGAGCAAGGTAAAGAAAGACTTCTTTTTAAGGGTGGCAGAAAGAAGTGTATTCATTGCCTAAAAGGAAGAAGCCAGTAAAAAAAAAAAAAAAAAAAAAAAAAAAAAAAAAGGAAGATAGTTAAGAGAGAAAACTGCTAGGTCTCTTCTGAATCCTGTCTATGTGTTCAGTTATTGCCCTAGATTCTAGGACTAATTCTTTGTCCAAAGAGAATGTCACCAGCATTATGTGAGCATTTGAGACTTTAGTTACTTTTGATGCTCTCTCCCACTTTCTGGCTCTGTTACAGGTCCTGATTCTTGGACTCTGGCTTTATGTTTTATGATCAAGTCCTTGGCTAAACCACAATTCGTTCAAATAATTCTATTTCAAGCTTCCACCTAGACTCATTTCCAAAAATATTTGATCATTTCCCTAAAAATGAGAATTTTGCCTCACACTCCATTTTTGGGGGGGGGGGTTACAATATATGAATGGACTTTCAAATGTTCATGAAAAAAATGGAATTAAGAGGCAGAAATCAAAAGTATAAACTTCACTTCTTGACATAACCTCTAGCAAGTTCAAGACACTTTTGTAGTGATGAGACCAGCCATTTAGTCCTCTAAAAATCTGGGGTTGAGCCCTGAGAATTTAACCATGCCAATGTAATCTTTTTTATATTATTAAGTAAAGAATAGAATTATTTAAATCTTTTTTTTAAGATTAGGAAACACAAGAAGTCAGAAGTAGCCAATTCAGGACTATAAGCTAGATGCCTAATGATTTCCCATCAAAGATTTCACAAAACTGCCTGTGTTTGATAAGAAGCATGGGCAGGGGCATTGTCATGGTGCAAACAGACTCTGATGAAGCTTTCCTGGACATTTTTCTGCTAAAGCTTTGGTTAGCTTTCTCAAAACACTCTCACAATAAGCATATATTATGGTTCTTTAGCCCTCCAGAAAGTCAACAAGCAAAATACCTCATGCATCCCAAAAGACTGTTGCTATGATCTTTCATTGCTGCTGGTCCATTTATGCTTTAATTGGGCATTCCCACCTCGGTAGCCATTGCTTTGATTGTGCTCCATCTTCAGGATCGTACTGGTAAAGTCATATGTAATTTCCTGTTATAATTCTTCGAAGAAAATTTCCTGGAATTTGACCTCACTTGTTTAAAATTCTCAGTAAAAGCTTTGCTTTGGTACCAACAGATAGCATAATGCTTCCTGCTGGACTCCATATAGTCAACCATGATTTGGGTCCCAGACCTGGTGGCTTAAAACTCATGCTGGGATGTGTGTGCTCAAAATCCTGAGAGGAGAATGGAGAAGGGATTGCAGTATAGCCACCTCTGGGGATGATTTTTCGCCTTCTGTCTCTCCAGTGAGCACACATGTCCTATAGCAAAAATCTCTCTCTAAACAAATGGCTTTGCTCTTAGGCTGGCCCTGTGGCCTGGCAGTTAAGGGAACCAATCTCATTTGGCCAACTGCATGATTTGAATCCTGAACTGGGTATCATGAAAATCACACCAGTGTGTGTGTGTGTGTGTGTGTGTGTGTGTGTGTGTGCCTGAAATCCCAAGAGAATGAAGAAATGGAGGAGAAGGGATTGTGGCATGACCATGCCCCATTGTGAGGTCCGCCCTTCTTCTCCGTCTATCTCTGTCTCTCTGTCTCTCTCTGTCAAGTGCACATTCTCTCTGAAAATTAGAGATAAAGAAGAAAGAAAAAAAAAGAAAGAAGAAAGAGAAAACAAGCAAGTTCTGCTCTTGTCTGCTGCTGATTAGAGAGCAAGCTTTGGCATCCATGAACCAGTTTGCTCAACTTGAATTCTTCAGTCAGAATTATGTAAGCTGGATCAGTTGAAACACTTAGGATGTTGGCTATTTTTTCTGCTATGAACCATCAAATTTTCTTCAATTACGATACAAGCAGTTAATCTTTTTCCTTGCAAATTCGTATGAATGGTCTGTTGCTCAGGGCACTGTCCTCAACATCATCTTGTCCTTTCTAACCTGAAACGAGTTATCCATTTGATAACTGCTGATTTCTTTTGGGCAGTGTCCTCATAAATGTTTTATAAAACATCAATGATTTTCCACTCTTCCCCTCAAGCTTCACCATAAATTTTATATTTGTTCTTGCTTGAATTTTAACAAAATTCCTATTGCTCCAATAAGAGCCCTTGCTTATTCTTCCGAGTGCCTCAAACTAGATCCTGTTCAGACATGTTTAAACAAGTCCGTACAGTTTACGTCAGTACAAAAAACTTGAAATCCATGTATAGTTTTTCATAATATGCATTGTCCATGAAAATTCTGAAGACCCACTGTTCATATTTGTAATTGCCTACCTCACAGACATTTTCCACCTTCTTTCTGGTTAATATAACCCCACTTGTATTCAAGTCTTGAATGCCTATATGCTTTAAGGAATGCTGAGCCCCTTCCTACCCCAAGAAGAATTTTATTTAGTCAAAGTTAGTTACATGAATTCTATTTTGTTGTTTTGGAAGAGAATGTGTCAAAACTCTTATTTTTGGGTGGTCTTCAAAGAAAGAAAAATTTCCTCTTTTTCTACGATATGACTGTGTCCACAATAACTGCCTGGCATGTGAACATATCCAATGATAGTGAAAGAACAAAGCAGGATTGCAGAACCAAACCCGTGAGGCTCATATTCAATACCCATTTAAAAATAGGTCTTTTTCAAAACTCTGCATTTTTCCCCTAACTTGAGTTGGTAGTCCTGATCCCAAATTTTAGTACATATCATTAAACATTGCTTCTAGTCTTCCCTGATACCAGTTTCCTAGACTTTTCTTTTACAAATAACAGCATTTTGCAATAAAGATGGGACTGTGAGGCTAGAATGTGAAACAGGATAGACTGATCAAACCTTAGCACATTCACTAGCTGAGTGAACCAAGACAGATTACTCAGAGCCCAGATTCTGGGTTAACATCTATAAATACAATAATAGTACCTTTTCCACAAGAGTTGATATAAATATTAAACTAGATAAAGCCTGTAAAACATTTATCAAATAACAATAACAATTTTGTCATGTAAGAAATGTGCTTTATTCACGTTAATAATGCAACTACAACATACATATTTTTAAAAAATCACATCAAGGAATTGTAGGATTATAAGAGACTGCAAAGGTAAAATGTGTAATATCCCTGCGATTGAGATTGAAACTTAGCCTATAATTCAAATAATATCACAGAGCAAAACATATACATGCTCTTAAGAGTGACTTTATTAAAGCTGAACAAAATAAATTTATATTACTATTAAATATAGGGCAGCAATCATCTGGTATTAACGACCAGTTAAGTAAACATCGCAACACAGTTACATGGGAAAAGGAAGAAGAGCACCTCCAGTAAAAATGTAAGAACTTGATAATCTTCGCTGTATTTGACCATATCTGGCTGATAACTTTGTAATGTTGTAGAGATGAAAAAAAAATACACTGAACTTGGAATCAAAAGATGTAGCTGGGTTCAAGGCCTTTCTCCATTATTTATTACGTCTGTAACTTTGCGCGAGTCTTTACTATCTCAGAATCTCGGCTTCTTTACCTTTAAAATGGGGATAATGATTTAGTCCTTCGATGACCTCACAGATCGATTCTAAGAATCAAGATACATGTAAAAGCCTTTTGCAATGTGCAATATACATGTAAAGAAAATAGTAAAAATTTCAGTGAGCACAAATAGTAGAAACTTCAGACTCTGCTTTCTGTAACATGTTCTTTTAGTTGTTTTTTTTTTTTTTGTTCCTTGGGATATTTACTCATTACTTATTCTGAAGCGTCAGCAGCCTTTCAGAAACCACATAGCACTAACAGAGCTCAGTGCCACGGATAGCTGTAGATTGAACCAGAGCCTTTTGATGATGATGATCTTTGAAGGTTTCCCATCTCCAGAGCTGCTCTCACTTTCTTCACTGTAGTTGACAGAATCAAGCTACAGGCTTAGCAGGTGATAGTTGGATTGAGTCAAGGTTGGAAATCACTCAATCAAGAAACCACTCAATCACTCTGTCTAGAAAACAAATGGATTAGAGAAGAAAAAACAAGATGACTCAGATCCAATTCTGAAAGTGTTTTTAATGGGGCATTGATTCAGCCTCTATGGAATATTTACTAAAAATAAAAAATAATATTGGTAATACTCTTTGTGGAGTTTCTTCCAGACAGCTATGACATCTGAGGAACACTTGAAACGCTGCATATAAAAATTCTATAAATAAAAGCACCATCCTTCTCTAGGATTATTTTTCTCATTCCACAAGGCCATGAATAAAATGAGTTATTTTTCAGGAATGTCAGAATGCTCTAGAAACCAGAAAATAGGATATTACTCCTCATTATTTTATTATGGTATTACAGTTGCCAGTAACTATGAAAGTGTATAATGACTTTTTCCCCCATAGAAACTTTGCCTTAAATGCCATTCAGATTTGTAGGCTGGCCCCAAATTGACTGAAAATTCAATAGGAGATAAAATGGGCAGAAGCTGCTCAGAGAGCTAAGATAATCATTGGCCACACTGACTGTGAACACTATACAGGAGTGAAAGCAAACCAGGAGCAAGAAGACCATGTTGTATTTCTGGGGACTACATTTGAGGAAAAATGTGTCCAGAAAAGATCAGAGAAATGCAATTAGAAGTGATAAGATACCGTTCTCTTTCCCTTTATAATCAAGCATCTCATGGGGTTTTCTACATTGCCTGACAATCCTTTTAGTCACAGAATATATTATTATATAATATCTAATACATATACAAAGAGATAACCTGCTTGGAAAAACACACACACACATATATACATAGCATATATATGTACACACATATATATGACTGTAATTATATGGCTGTAGGGAATGCAAGTGCACAAGTTTCCAAAAACATGCTAAACTTTTTTCTTTTACTTTTTGGGAATTCTTTTTTTTTTTTTTTTAAGAGAGGTTTTTGCTATAGGACGCATGCGCTCGCCAGAAAGACAGAGAGAGACAGAGAGACAGAAAGCGAGAAATCACCCCCCAGTGGGGATGGCCGTGCCTCAATCCCTTCTCCTCCGTTCTCCTCTCCAGATCTTGGGCACACACGCACACGTGCCTGGAGTGAGTTTAAGCCACCGGGTCCGGGACTAGTACCGCGGTCAACTACATGGGAGTCCAGCAACATAGCCATTATATACTGGTCCCGAGAATTCTTTATATAGTCTTTTTTTTTTTTTTTTTTTTGGAGAGATTTTTGCTATAGGGCGCATGCGCTCGCCAGACAGAGAGAGACAGAGAGATAGAAAATGAGAAATCACCCCCCCCCCCAGGGGGATGGCCATGCCGCAATCCCTTCTCCTCCATTCTCCTCTTGGGATCTTGGGCACGCACGCACATGCGCCTGGCGTGAATCTAAGCTGCCGGGTCCAAGACTTGAACCGCAGTCAACTATGTGGGAGTCCACCGACATAGCCATTATGCTAACTGCTGGTTCCTATGTATTCTTTTTTAAAAAAGTTTTTATTATTATTTACATCCAACCACTGTATAGCATTACAACATACCAAATGAATTTTCCCATCATGAATACACTGAATATTGGTCCAGTCAGAGATATGTTAAATTATTTCCTAAAGTTATTGTACTACTTTATTATCCCATCATCAGGGTATAAATTTTCACATAGTTCCCAATTCAATACTTGATATATTCATATGTCTTGATTTTTGCCATCTAATCGTTATAAAATTATATGTAATTATTCTCTTACCTACATTTTTCTGATTATTAAAGAGATTAAGCATCCTTTTTTCCTATCTAGCTTTCATTTTGTTTCATGTCTATTTATGTCATTCGTCTAACTTTTTTTTCTTTAGTTGGAAGTTTTCCTTATTGATCTTTAGAAATATATCTATATCTATATATACGCACACACACACACACACAGTCATGCATTGCATAACTATGTTTCAGTCAATGATGGACCACATATATGATGGCAGTCCCATAAGAAGAATATAGGCTATACCATATAGCCTACATATGTGGTAGGCTGCACCAAATCTCAGTCTGTGCAAAGACACTCATGATGTTCAAAAAATTATAAAATCATCTAACAAGTCACTTCTCATAACACTTCCCCATCATTAAGTGACACGAGATTTTATATATATGTACACATATATATAGATATATATACACATATATAGATATATATACATATAGATACATACATAAGTATAGATCTGTATATATATATAATATATGTATATATATAATATATATATATATATATATATATATATATATAATCTTCACTTCATAGCAGACCTTTTATTTTACATACCTTTTGATGAATAGAAACTCTTCAATCCAATGTAGTTAAATTTAAGTCTTTTATTTATGTAAGTATTTTTTGTTTCTTGTTTAAGGGGTCCTTCTTAAAGATATGAGATAGTCTCTCTATCTTATTTCCTAAACATTTTAATTTTAAAGAGTTCACATTTAAGCCCTTCATCCATCTGGGATTGATCGCTTTCAATCCATGCATTTTTAATTGTGCTGCAGCTCTCCTTAAAACTGTTCTAGTTCAGATCATGACTGACGTTCGTGTTATCAAATCCAGTGGAGGGACCAGCAGTTAGCGAAATGGCTCTGTCGCTGGACTCCCACGTAGTCGACCACGGTTTGAGTCCCAGACGCGGTGGCTTAAACTCACGCCAGGCACGTGTGCGTGCGTGCCCAAGATCCCGAGAGGAGAATGGAGGAGAAGGGATTGCGGCGTGGCCAACCCCTCTGGGGGGTGATTTCTCGCTTTCTATATCTCTGTCTCTGTCTGTCTGGTGAGCGCATGCGCCCTACAACAAAAACCTCTCCGAAAAAAGAAAAAGAAAATCCAGTGGACAATTTCCTGTCTCTGATTTTTTTTTTTTCAGCATTTAGAAATCTCCACAACCCTTCTGTTCAATAACATCTTTCATTTCATCTGTGAAGTGACTTTCCTTCTTCCTCTACCTTCTTTTATTTTCTTTCTTTCTCTTTCTTTTCTTTTCTTCTCTCTTTCCTTCTTTCTTTCTTTTATTTATTTATTTTTTAAGTCAGAGGGCATGGGCTCTGGCCAGAAAGAAACTACCTTCCCACAATGTAAAAATGCCACAATTCTTTTTTCTTCATTTCTTCACCACATCATGATTTTGGGGTATACACACATATACACCCAATGTGATCTTCAATCTGCCTGAGCTGGAACTTGAACCACAGTTGACAATATGGGATATAGCTCCCAATGCACAGAGCTTAACCACTGCCCTGCAGGACCAGCCCATCCTTCTACCTTTTGATCTGATTATTTTAGCCTTTGTGATTCCTCCATCTGACCCAAAATGGTGATGTGATCCACGGCCATTCAACCGCTTTTCTCCTCATCAATTTAGTCTTTTTCAGTGTCCTCCCCAAGCCCATTGTTTAATTAGATACCTATGCCTAATAATATACACTCATTAACTCAAACCAAGTCTCTATTCATAATCCTAGATCCCTTGAGTCAAATGACTACTTGACGTTGATCATGGGAGTTCTCAAAGTCATTTCAAAATGAACATTAATGAAAAAGAATCTCTTATTCCCACTCCCTCCCCCTTCCCAAAGCAGCTCTTCTAGTTTCAGGACCTATCCTAAAGATTGACACCCATTTCTACCTGGACAGCAAATCAGAAAAAAGAAGTCATCCTACACTCTTCCTTTGTATTCATTTTTCTTTATCCTCCTTATCGATCAATCACATAACTCTATAGATTATTTTACCCAAATATCTCTCACGTGTTCAGATTCTTCTCTACTCCCTCTGCTGCTGCCTTGGTTCAAGGTTTCATCATTTTTCACCTGAATTTTTGCAGTAGCCTTTTGAATTATCTTCCTGGAGACAGGTTGGTTCTCCAGAAACTATTATCTGTGCTTGTCAGAATAATATTTGTAAAATAGAATGTTGATATGGGGAAGGAAGGAAGAGTCCTATCCTCAAATGTACAATATTCCTACCTTCCTTGACCCTCACACTGCACCAAACCAATAGTGCTAAGCCCACAATTCCACTCAAAGATGGCTGCCCATCTTCCTGCCATTACCAGTACAGAAACTTTTGCTGAGTTGTCACCTCAGTTCCAGGTGCTTTATCTACTCATTCATTCTGTTTCCACCTAGCTGCCACCACAGTATTGATTCTTGCCACAGAATATCTTCTCCATTTATTCAGAGTATCATATTTGGATTCTCTTCTTAGCCCTTTGACTGATTCATGTGATTCTCCTTCAGCAACTAAAAATCTCTTAAAATTATGAACTCTTTGCTAAATAGTCTCAATGGTGTCTGATCTGAGCTAAAATGTGACCTTCATCTACAGATATATCATGACAATCTCAGGTGATGTGCATCTTTTTCTTACCCAACACCTGCTATATAGAGGAAGGCCTGTGTCATCCTTATTCCTCACTACTTCTCCAGGTCATAAATGTTCTATCTTTACATAAAATACCTTGTTTCTTTGAGACCCATGTCATTCTGAACCTATATTCTTGTTTTTTGAGGATTATTTGAACTAATATTCTTTATATAAACCTATATTCTTTTTTTAAGAATTTTTTTATTTTCTTTTGTTTCTTTTCTCTTTTTTTTTTTTTTTGGGGGGGAGGAGAGATTTTTGCTATAGGGTGTGTGCGCTTGCCAGAAAGACAGAGAAAGACAGAGAGACAGAAAGCCAGAAATCACTCCCCAATGGGATGGCCACACTGCAATCTCTTCTCCTCTATTCTCCTCTCGGGATCTTGGGCACACAAGCGCATGTGCCCGATGTGAGTTCAAGCCACCGGATCCGGAACTTGAACCGTAGTTGACTACAAGGGAGTCCAGAGAAATAGCCATTACGCCAACTGTTGGTCCCCCTTTTAAGAATTATTTTATCAATTACTACTTTTTAAATTTGATGTGAGAGAAAGAGAGAGAGAGAGAGAGACAGAGAGACAGAAAGTGAGAAAGCAAGCCACCAAGTTCAGGAGTCAAATTGTGGTAGGCTATGTGTGAGTTCAGCATCTTAACCATCACACTACCTACTGGCCCCATAAACCTATATTCCTCATTGTGGTTTCATCTATAGAGATTCTGATCCTTTTCCAGCTCATTGACAATTTTGACCTCTGGTACAATCTTCTCTCATCAACCCTTTCATCATTATGGGTGTCATCAGTAATATTATAGTCTTACTGTAGGTGTTTCCCTAAAACTTACGAGGTAGTTGGGAAAGTCATGATATATTTTTCTATGCAAAAATGTGTCAACTTTCCTGACAACCCAATAATATGTTGAAAACCCTAATTCCCAAGGTGATAATATTATGAGGTGACCTTTGGAGAGATAATTAGGTCATAAGAGGAGAACCTTCATAAATAAGATTAACGTCTTTAGAAAAGAGGCCCAAGAGAGACCCCTTCAACTCTCCATCATGTGAAGACACAACTAAAAGGTAATATCTGTGAACCAAAAATCAGGCCCTCAGAAGACACTGACTCTTCAGACCTGTTAGAAATAAATTTTAGGTTATGATATTTTGTTATAGCAGAACAAATAGACAAAGGCAAATACTTACATAGACAACGTATCCAAATCTTGGATGCTCATTGTTTG
This sequence comes from Tupaia tana, assembly GCA_026018925.1. Taxonomy (NCBI): domain Eukaryota; kingdom Metazoa; phylum Chordata; class Mammalia; order Scandentia; family Tupaiidae; genus Tupaia; species Tupaia tana. The sequence continues at coordinate 29,756,160 of JAKSZU010000001.1, read as the reverse complement.
ACTTAATCCCTAATAACCTCCAACTTTACTATTCCTCCCCCTGTATATATCCTCCTTCTGAGACATCTTATCCTCTCACAAGGTTTGAAGTATGTTCTATATTACAATTCCTACCACCTTCTACCTCCACTCAGACTTATTATATCTTGAGCTCTAGGTAACTCCTACTGGATATCTCTATTGAGATAGCTCCCAAATACTTTGAACTTAAAACTGAATTTAGGGACCAGCAGTTAGCGTAATGGCTATGTCGCTGGACTCCCACGTAGTCGATCGCGGTTCGCGTCCCGGACCCGGTGGCTTAAAACTCACGCCGAGCGCGTGTGCATGCGTGCCTAAGATCCTGAGAGGAGAATGGAGGAGAAGGGATTGCAGTGTGGCCATCCCCCCTGGGGGGTGATTTCTCACTTTCTATCTCTCTGTTTCTCTCTGTCTTTCTGGCGAGCGCACGCACCCTATAGCAAAAACCTCGCCAAAAAAAAAAAAAAAAAAAAAAAACCCTGAATTTATTGTATGTATATATCCAAATTTTCTTCCCCTCCTCTTTTATGACATATCTCAGAAAATGGCACTACTATCTGCTCAGTTAACAAAGGGGTTATTATTTTATTATATGTGTTCATGCTCCAAATTAAAGCAACCATAGAGTCACCACTTCCTAAACACATTTCAAATCTCTCTTCTTCCTTTCAGCTCATGTCACCCTCCTAAGTCAAACCATTATACTCCCTTGTCTGATTTAAAGTGATAGCATTCTGACGGGTTTCCCTTTCTCTCATCTTTCTTTGTTTTAACATACCATGGTAACAGGAGTCATTTTCCAAAAACAACAGCTCTTTTGAATTTAGTGTCCTCTTTCCTCTTAACAAGTGTTTTGTTTTGTGTTTCCTTCCATGAAAGAGAGAGACAGGGAAATAGATACCCCCAACAGGGACTCCATACTGTGATCTACCCACACCCACACCCACAGCAAGCCTCAGTTCCAGGCACACACATGCTCAGCTTGCACAAGGAGGTCCTGGGACATGAACACAGGACCTTCGTTATGTGAGTCCTGTTGTGCTACTACTGTGTCACTGCCTGGCCCCTGAACAAGTATTTTTTTTATTCTCCTTTATCTTTCTTCTCAGGGTCATTCCTCTTCTGTGCTAGTTGTCAGTGTTATTGACTTTCTTAGTAGGTGGAGATGAAGAAGAAAGGGAAATGCAGCTTCATACTGACCAGCTCTTCTTGAGTGGTACCTGCAAGATAATCAGAATTATGTTAACGGTGTCTGTCTCTTTCCCTGTTCTAGCGGGAATGTGTTGACTTCAGAAAAAGTAACAGAAAATACTTATTTTTTAATCCTTTTTTTAATGTTTAACAACTGCCTTGTGTGATTATGAATGTCTACCAGTTCTGTCTCATCTTTCCCCATGCTCCTACTAACATTTGATGCTTACACATACGTTAGTTCCTCTTCCATGTGTGGAAGCACTCACCACTTCTGTATGTGCTGACATCTTCACATACAAGCACTTGTGATATGCCTCATCACTTTCTTTAGTCATAACAGTACTCCAGGCCAGTGTGTAGACAGGCTAGAAGTGCTGGAAGTTGGCACACTCAGGTATAGCCTCTGACCAACTATGGATGTGAACTGGTGGATAAATGCCCAGTTTCCTCACTCCTTGAGTGGAATGATTTTTTTTTTTTTTTTTTTTTTTGGAGAGGTTTTTTTTTTTTTTTTTTTTTTTTTTTTTGCTATAGGGCGCATGCGCTCGCCAGACAGACAGAGAGAAACAGAGAGACAGAAAGTGAGAAATTACCCTCCAGGGGGGATGGCCATGCCACAATCCCTTCTCCTCCATTCTCCTCTCGGGATCTTGGGCACAGGGTTTTAAGCCACCGGGTTCGGACTCAAACCGCGGTCGACTACATGGGAGTCCAGCGACACAGCCATTAAGCTAACTGCTGGTCCCAAGTGGAATGATTTTGAAGAATGTTCTGCTCAATCTTTCAGAGCTCCCCAGTGGGGTTAGATGCTAGTTATAAAGTAATGGGCTCACGAGGGTTAGATGCTAGTTATGAAGTAACAAGCTCACTAATATACCTGTGTTGGCCTTGCTACCTTCTTAGTCTCTCTTCTTCCCTCAAAAGCCTTTTCAGACTACCTCTCAAATAAATGACATCCACAAAATTCTTTATCTCAAGGTCTTATTTTGAGATAACCCAAGTTAACAGTACCAAAAACAAGCTTAAAACACACTTTCAAGGCTGGATATTGGAATGAGATCATTCACCAGTCAGATGGTGACAGGGACGCATTACTAGTGACAAGCAGGCAGATGGTAGCATGCAGCAAGCTGTAGCATCATTATTACTAAGTAATCCTTAGATTTCATTTTTAATGAATCAGATACAGGTAGAAAGAAAACACAAGTAATCTTAAGGACCGTGAAACTGGTTGGCTACTGTTAGGTATAGCCTCAATGAAAGAAAATAACTCTCAAGTCAACCAACTATCAATAGGGCTCAGCTAGAATCACTCTTCAGCATTTAAAAATAACCTTATGGGCCCATCCATGACAGTGCAGGCAGCAGGGTATCGCTGTGCATTGCTGGAGTAATATGGGAGGTCCAGAATTCAGGCATTGACATAAAAACTTCAGGTTGCACCAATGTATGCCCATTATTTGATTGGCTAGCTGACAGGTTGAGGGACAGATCACAGCATGGCAAGACCCTGTCAAGAGTACCAGTGCTTTTGTCTGCCTGTCTGTCTCTCTCTCAAACGATACATAAAATAAACAGAACAAAAAACACACACAAATAAAAACCCTTAGCTCATGCTGCAAAAGGGTAGACATTGTTTTAAATCAGGCTCAAAACTGAGACTGGCAGGTGGCATGGTGGTTAAAGGCTCTGGACTCCCACATGACTGACCACAGTTTGAGTCCTAGACCTGTCAGCTTGGTCTCTTCTATTTCTCTCTATCTTTCTCTGGTCAAAACTGAAAAATAATGATAATAAATAAATAACTCTTTAAAATCAATAAATAAATATATCAATCCCAAAATTGACTGTAGGGATCAAGGAGTTACCAGGAGGCTGAACTTACAACCTCCCTAAGTCTCCTATACACTGATACCAGAGAAGACTCCCTCTACTTGCTATAGGAGAGTAGATTCCCATCACCTAGTGGTCATAAAAACTCTTCCCTATTCTAAAGCACAGGACTTGGAAGAGAATACTTGACCTCCTCAGGACCTATACATGCCTCACCTCATTGCTTTTGGACCAGTAATTAAGGTTACATCTCAGCAACATCTGAGTAGAGAAGTACTGTCTCTGTCATGAGGGCAAAATAAGTATTCATGAAAAGAATGGAAAGACCTGACTAAAGATAGAAATAGGAATGTGTGCTTCAGGGTAGATATTGATTGTAAAGGACAGAAATTGGATCAGGACGAACTGAATAGCAGAGACCTCTCTTGTCAGGTTAATATCCCAATGAACATGCCCGTATATGGTGTTCATTTTATACCATAACATCTATATGAAGCTTAAAAACAACAATGGTCTACAGTTAATGAACGAGAGTTGCAAACAGCTTTTGATAACGTACTGAAGAGGAAACCAAAGGTCTTAGAGATGCGTGAATGCTGGGACAGATTTATTACATAGAACAAGGAAGCCCAACATTTTTCTATGTTTCCCACTGAGGACAGGAATATGGCAAGAAGACATGCTCTTCAGTGGAACAATAGTGAATAAGAAATGCATTAGTGAGTGGGGCACCAACATCAGTGAAAATCTCAGTGGTGGTGGTTGTCTATAGGCTAGGGTTGATGGAGAGACAGAGAGAGATACTGCAATGTAATTGGGCTTTTGAGTGTCCACAGGGACATACAAATTCTGTAATAGCAGAGGTCAAATGGTGACAATCACAGTAAACAACAACAGCACCCAAATGGCAACCATGGGCTTGACCTAGAGGTATCTGAGACACGCATATGCTACTAGTGTGAGTTTTAAGTCACCTGGTCTGAGATTTGAACCGTGGTCAACTATGTGGGAGTACAGCAATGCAACCATTACACCATTTGCTGGTCCCAATATTTTCTGAGAGCCACTGAATACAAGTTCTGAAATGATAGTTTTCAACATACTATCATAATCTCCTATTAAAGTGGGAGAATATGGAAGTCAGATGATAAGAGACTTGGTCAAAGACCATTTCCTTGTGAGTCCAAATCCTGTGGTCATTTACTAGAATTTTATGTGCTTAATCTTTTTGGATATATTTGGCTGCTGGCATAATCCTTACAATGACCCCTTGATAGATGGAGTTAGAGGCTGGATCCCACATAGCAATTTGCACAGTTGAGTCCGGAACAGAACATGGTGGTTTGAAAGACATGCTGGATGCCCTAATGTACCCAAACTCCTGAGAGGAACATAGAGGAGAAAGGATTGCCTATGGCTATCCCCACTGGGGATTTCTCTCTCTCTCGCTCTCTCTCTCTCCTCTCCTCTCTCTCCTCTCCTCTCCTCTCCTCTCCTCTCCCTTCTCTCTCTCTCTGTCATGACTGCAAGTTTCTTATGGCAATTAAAAAAATGATGTTTATTTATTCTATGACAGAAAAAGGCACAGAGAGACAAAAGAAGAAGCAAGAGAGAGAGAGAAAGAGAGATATGTATCCCTAACAAGGTCTTCACATTGTCATCCACTCCCAGCTTTAGCCAGCAATGGGCCAGAGGCACACATGTGTCTGGTGTGTTCACAGATGTCCCCAGATGTGAACCTGAAACCTTCCCATGTGAGTTAGCCCCCAAGAGCGGTGTGTGAGCACTGTACCTTCTAGCACCCTCACCACTTTTTTACTCCTTCCAGCAGTGTTAGGTTGTCTAAATTAAAGATTTAGAAAAATACATTGATAGTAATGAATTGAATTATTGAAACAGAAGAGTTACTGTGAATATTCTCTAATGACGTTATTGTAAGAACTCAAATTCAACAATGGAGTTTCTTTTTTAAAAAATGTAGGTCTTACTACATTTTTTTGACCATTGTTTAAGTGAAAGCTGTCTAGAAAAATAAAACTTCAATGACCACAGAACTGGCTTCTCCAAAAAGCATTGAGCAAATTGTAGCCCTAAAAGGACAACTTTAAGTTAATTTTACAAATTTTTAAAATTCCCATCATACTCTACCTTTTTGTCATGTACTAAGTAAAAGTTGCCCCTCAGAAAATACTATTTAGAGCTTTTGTTTGTAACTCTTTTTTTTTTTAATTTTTTCATTTCAATTTCTTTTGTTGAAGCAAGCCAGACTATGAAGAAGAAAAATTTTGTCTCCACTTAATATATACTGACTGTCCACACTCTATAGACGAAACTGAATGGACTAGAGGTTACAGAAACATAGAAAATGGTTATAAATACCAGATACAATGTGGGAAGAAGGCGAGTGAAGGAGGAGAGTCTGAGGAAGGACGTTAGGAGAAAAATAGAGAGGCAAGGCATTTAGGGAACAAAAAAATGGATTATTATCTGTTGAAGATAATATGTATAGTATTCTCAATTGGATTGGTGAGAAATGTATGCACGTTGAAATATTCACTTTGCAAATTGGTCCAGCCACTATGGAGAACAATATAGAGATTCCTCAAAGATCTACAAATTAGAACTACCATATGATCCAGCAATTCTACTCTAAGCATTATTCACAATTGCTAAGACATGGAACCAACCAAAATGCCCATGAACAGATGAATGGATTGAAAAAGTGTGGCACATATACTCTATGGAATACTACTCAGCCATAAAAACCAAGACCCTGGCTTTTGACAGAAAGTGGATGAATATGGAAAATTGTAAGTCTTAAATAATACTCTTTCCCCCTTTGAAAACTGCTCTAAAACTTCCAGATAAGTAAACCAATCTAATCTACTGAAGAAGTAAAGACCACATGGAGACGTGAAGTGACCCAGCTGATGGCCAGAGCCAAATGCCAGACTTGTACTACAGCTTTTTGGACATTCTTGCTGAACCCTCTGGTGAAACACAGCTGTCTGAATGCACCAAGGCCAAACATCCTGCCAACCAAGGAACCATGAGAAATAAGAAATTAATTTTGTTTTGACCAAGCCCCAATGCTTTGGGGTGATTTGTTGAACAGCTGCAGATAACTGGTACATCTTGTGTGAAAGTCCCATTTCCTCTAACTTACTATGGTTTTTCACCTCTCCAGTTCTGGAATAAAGAATACAGAAGTCTGAACCTGGATTGATTCTTACTGATCCACTTTTACTGCCTTACCTTATGCTGCTAAGTATAATGTGTACGCTGGATTTAGAGTTTCGAATCTTGAATGTGAATTACTTTTGGTTATTGAAAAAGCCTCATGTGGTTATTTAGGAACAAACTCCTATCTTTTTTTTGCCCCATGCAATGTTATTCAGAATGTAGGAGGATGAATACCCTTGGGTAGCTAGCAAGATATCTGATGTGGGAAGCAGGTTCAGCATTTTTGTGTGGTGAGACTCAGTCTATTGTTTTTATCTAATGATAGTCTTGTGGTCTATTCTCATCTTTCTGGCTCTTGCCTGGAAGAGAAGCCATTCTGGCAAGATGGCTTACAGCTTTTTGGAAGTAATACAATCTGCACATGGCCATAAGTGCAACCAATGAAATATTAGGGTCTCAGTAATAATTCAAATATTTCTCCCACTCCCTTATGGTCATGGTGAGTTCAAAAAAAGAAGAGGTGGGTTAATAGTAAGTGATGCTGTGATCTGTTTGTTCTATCTACCTAGAAACTGCTTCAGAACAAAGCAGGCAAGAATTTTTCAAGCATAGAAGTGCTGTTTTGGTATAGTTGGTTCAAGAAAGAAAGATAACGATGTGGTCTAGTGTTTTCCACATGTGTTTCACTGTCAGCAACTCTGAGTTGTAATCTCATCCAACTGTCTTTCTAGCTGACTCAGATTACTTAAGAAAAATTACCTAATTTCTGTGTCATTTTTCCTACCTATAAAATGGAAGAAATCACCCTTACTGCACAGAGAGAATTTTTAAAACTTTAAACTGATATTTATAAATACCTTGGATGATCCCAAATACACACACATACATACATGCAAGTATACATAATCTTTAACTCTCTATTTTTTAATTTCATTCAAAATCCTAGGGAAAAATGAAGATGAGAATAGAAGGTTTGTGATTTTTCTTTTTCTCATTTTAAAGGCATCTCATTCCTAGTTCAGCTGCATGAAAAAAGATTTGTTGTCAGCTCCTATGCCGGGCAGTGATTCAAATTCCCGAGGTTAGTGGCAGCATCTCAGAGATTCTCAGAGATTTTCAAAGCTCCGTTTTCTTTTAATTAGCTCCCACTCTGCCTCGGGCAACAAGTTCAGGAAATCAATAGGTTAGACTGAGCACAGACTTTATAAGGTATCAGGAGCTACAGTATGTTGGGACTTGTCAGACCCTGGATTCGGGTTTCAGAAGGGAAGCATCACTGGCCCCAGAACATCTAGAAAGGAGATTTCAAACAGAAGCAGCTCACCAGCGCTGGGAGATGGGCCATGATTTCCAGCAAGGGACTGCCATTAGCTTCAACTACACACGTTGTCCCTGCATAAGTCACTGAAGCTCTTGAGCTTGCCCTAGAGGCCTAGCAGACCCAGCCAGAACTAGTTAAGAGTTAATATCACACTGGAGAGAAGCTGCATGCATGAATTTAGCCGAGGTGGTAAAATACTCGTGGAGAAGTTCTCAATCCCACACTCTCTTTCTATCATTCTTACTATTTCTCCTATCATAATAAGGCTTTCTCTGTACCCAGAAGATATTTTGAGCTGCATTTTTTACTTTGTGGGACATAAATTTAATATGTGGCATTATTATTAACTACTTCATTTATTATGAACATGAGCTACACACAAGGTAGACAACAGCTTTGCCAATGAGGAAGCATGACACAGTAATGGTATGGTCCAGAGTTCAAATCTCTACTGAACAGTTGCTACTGTTTTAGGTGTTACAATAATTGTTCTGGAGAGAACTACACAAAGTCAAGGGCAGAACATTTGGAATTCTTTGTGAGCATTCATTTTTCATGAAGTAAATGTAACTCCAAAATTCCTTTTTAAAAAATCAGATTAAGTGGCATGGAAAAAATAAAAAAGACAAAGCCTTGGTAATAAATCAGTCAGTAGCTAGGATTAAGTGACAGTAAATTCATTATCCCTGTTCTGTTTGAAGGTACAAAAAGTAGGACGGACCTTGAGTGTTAATTTAAAAGAATCACAAAAAGGGCCAAGAGATGGCATGGTGGTTAAGGGTGCTGGACTCCCACATGGCCGACTGTGGTTGAGTCCTGGACTTGACAGCTTGCTTTCTCACTTTGTCTCACTCTCTCTCTCTTTCTCTTTCAATTTGACCAGAAAGAATTCTATAATTGTCAAATTGAAAGAAAGAAAGAGAGAGAGAGAAAGAAAAATAAAAAACATCACAAGGTATATGAGAAATTGAAAAATACAGGTGCACTTACTTTTAAACAGTATGTTAGTTATAATAGGCTCAACATATTTTAATCACTGAGTTTAATTAATATTCTGGAAAAGTACAATGGATACACAACTGAGAATCCCAAAAACCTAAAAACAGAGAAAGTATTGCACTTGTTGTATTTTTTTTCCAGATTTCTATTTGGACTCATTGCTTTTATATTTCATATGAAAATATGGCTGGAGACTGAAGAAAAACATGTTGAACTTGTCGTTTGAAAATGTAACCATCATTTAACAATATTAGACCTTTTTGTATACCCTGGATAATGGTCACCAAACCAGTTTTACTCGTGCCAAGACCCAAAAGAAGTGGTTTAATTAGAGTCAATAAATTATGTTAAAAAGGCTGGGTAGAAGGACTACAAATCCAAAGAAAAAGGAAGTTGCTGATAACCAAGAAAGTAAAAAGTTGGGGATGGGGATTTTGTTCATTCTATGAGCATCCAGGTTAGGAACATTTTATCAGATCTCCCCATGGCTGAGACAAAACATTCCTCCAGGCAAGGCAAACTATCTCCCCTTGCTTTTTTTTAATCCTCTAAATCCTTCAGAAAAACTTCATGATTGCTAATCCCTGCTTTCCAGGAATCTCAAACCTAAGAAAGGGGGTATCTTGTAATACTTTTGGTCTGGGATACAAAAAAGATTTATAATCTCTCCATTCTGGTTAATTCTCCCCTCCCCATAATGTGTACAAGAGTAAAAAGTAAGCATGGTATACATCCGGGGTCTTAGAGTCCCATTATCTGTGGTACAAAGATCAAAATATTAGACATGTAAATCCTCCTGTACCCTTTTCTTCCCTTCAAATCAAGACAATAGGCAGCTCTTCAATGTTGGAGATGAGAATGAATTGACATTATCTAAACTTAATCTCTGTTCCAAGAAAAATTAGCTACACCAGATCAAATGCTTCTCAGGCCATCCCTAGTTACCCAATGGCTATTGCTGAGGCCTTATAGCTTTTTGATAGAGTGCTAATAAAGAAAACTCCTATCATGTTTGTCCTTGGGGTTTCTGTAACGGTGGCGCAATACCAACCAATAAGGCTTTGCCTTAGCTGATTACAAGAGTACTTTCCACTTTTTAATAGTGAAATAAAGAACTGATCAGCTGTGATTAGAAATCTGCTGACCCTCGGGACCAGCAGTTAGCGTAATGGCTATGTCGCTGGACTCCCACGTAGTCGACCGCGGTTCGAGTCCCGGACCCGGTGGCTTAAACTCACGCCGGGCGCGTGTGCGTGTGTGCCCAAGATCCCGAGAGGAGAATGGAGGAGAAGGGATTGCGGCGTGGCCATCCCCCCTGGGGGGTGATTTCCTGCTTTCTGTTTCTCTGTCTCTCTCTGTCTGTCTGGCGAGCGCACGCGCCCTATAGCAAAAATCTCTCCAAAAAAAAAAAAAAAAAAATCTGCTGACCCTTTACTTTTAATCATAATTATTCTATTTACAGCCATTTTCTATTGTTCCTCAACCTTTCATTGTACTCCATTGCATGGCACAAATATTCAAAGCAATGAGGTATGCCTCTCCAGAAGATAAGGACTTGCTAAGGTCAGATTGTCCTGTAATGTATGGAGAGTAAATCAAGCACATCTATCAGTGTTAGTAACAAATTAATCCAGATTTGTTCTAATTTACATTCGACTTTATTCTACTGTGAATTTGCTTAGCAGCATCACTCTGAAGTCCCCTCAGTAGTACTAAAATAAAAAAAAATAAAATAAATAAAAAAGGAACTTTTTGCAAAACTGAGAATTCTACAATCTGATTTATTTTTTTATATATAAGCTAACTCTTAAATTTTTTTTTGAGAAGTTTTTGCTATAGGGCGCGTGCGCTCGCCAGACAGACAGAGAGAGACACAGAGACAGAAAGCGAGAAATCACCCCCCAAGGGGGATGGTCACGCCACAATCCCTTCTCCTCCATTCTCCTCTCAGGATCTTGGGCACACACGCACACGCGCCCGGCGTGAGTTTTAAGCCACCGGGTCCGGGACGCGAACCGCAGTCGACTACGTGGGAGTCCAGCGACATAGCCATTACACTAACTGCTGGTTCCCTCTTAAATTTTTTTAAGTATAAAGTTCTAGCTTTACTTTTCCAGATTTTATCTTTATAATTCATATACCTATAAGCATGTTTAGAGTGAGATTTGAACTAATCTTGGGGCTGGCAGGTGGCATGGTGGTTAAAGGCATTGTATTCTCACATGGCCAACTATGGTTCAAATCCTGGACCTGGTAGCTTCCTTTCTCACTTTCTCTCCTCTCTCTCTCTCTCTCTCTCTGTCTCTCTCTCTCTCTATCTCCCTCACCCCCCTCCCCCGCTGTGTGGTGTGTGTGTGTGTGTGTGTGTCTGGTCAAACTGGAAAATAATAATAATAATTAATAAAGTTAAAATTTAAAAAAGAATAAAATTTGAGCTAATCTTAAAATGGATAACAGTCTTACTCATAATCCACATTTATTTTTCTAAAGAAATGAAAATGAACTTAAAAGTTTCAAGTAAATGATGCAGTTCAAAAGACACCTTGCTTTAAGATATTGGATTGATTTTTTTTTATAATCACATTTGTATCTTATGCATTTCATTTTTCTTTTTTATTTAAATTGGTGGGTAAATTTGACAGCCCTGTAAAGGGAGGCACTAATAGCAGTGTCAGGGGACAAGGACTGAACAAGCTTTCCTGCATCATCACCCCTGTGTCTCAACCAGGGCTGAACCAAATGTCTAATTTTAGCATTTGGCTCAACACCAAACACCTGGAAACGGCATTCCGCCAGAGATGAACACAAAGCTAAACAGTGGGTGAGCAAGTGCATCTGTCTCCTCTTGTTTTCCCCTTCTCAGCTATTAGGTAAATAAGGTAGTTATTAGGTAAATAAGGTAGTTATTAACTGATGACTTATGCAAAGCCTACAATTTTAGTGTTCACATTTCATCTCACCAGCATTTATCAAGCTCCTCAGCAAGCAACATTTTGATAATATTTGTATGAAAACCAGCTTGACTTCCTTCTCCCTGCTATCTTTGAGAACAGATTTCAACCTGTTTTCTTTTAAGCCCGGATGTATACATGAAGTATGTCAGGTGTTGTATTTGCTGAAATAGAAAATTCTAAGCTGGTAAGTTTTCCGTTGCAAGTTTCTGCCTGTGCACATAACTCCACTGAATACATGTCATAGCACTCAGGACTCCTGACTCCATTTCTTCACCCACAGAAACCACATTTCCTCTCACTCCTTCTCACTTCACCAATCCACAAACCCTTTAACAACCCCTGAAATATGGAGATATTTCCCGACATCTCCACAAATATAACAGAAAGCTTTCGCGGTCTCAAGCAACCAAACCTATAACCATATGTACGCCTTGTGTGACCAAGAAAATCACTCATCTCTCTAGCATGTCCAATTCAGGATTCTGTGCAATAGACCATGCTACATGGAAAGTGAAGACCAAATCCTGGTCCTATGAATATAGGATGAAGCAGGCATGTATACAAAAACAACAAAAACAATGCTAGACTTCATCTCATTTGTTAGCTTCTTAAGTATATAGTTTGTTTACTTGCTTTAAAGACTAAATTTTGCTTGCTCTCTGACGAAGACATTTGGCTATTTCTGTCTGGTCTCAGAATTGTGCATATACAGGAATGAAAACAAAATGTAGTTATCTGATTATGAGTTTATGAACCTTATATTCCTAATGAACCCTACATAAATCCATGAAGTAGCAATTTGTTGTTTATTCTTTATTCTTAACAACCTTGTGAGTTTAAAATCCTATTGCATATCATATTAGTACCTCTGTGCACTTCATCAGGTTCTCTTAGTTTCAGCTGTCCAGTTCCAGATGCCAAAATGATCACCTGATCTGTGAAGCTTTGGGCAGCATCCCACAGGCGCAGTGTGACAGCACCTGTCCAAAGACTACTTGATTCCCACTTATGTTTTTTTCTGGTTGACACTTCAACTTAGAGACAGGGCCAGAACCTATTTTTCTATTAGACATGTATAACCCAGAGGCAGAGAGTTGACTCCTGTATCAGTTTACTATGGCTTTCCTAACAAAAATACCACCGACTAAGTTATTTAGCCAACAGAAATGTACTTTCTCACAGTTTTGGAACTGAGAAAGCCAAGATCTAGATGTCATAATGTTTGATTTCTTCTGAGATTTCCTTCCTGGATTGCAGATGGCTCTCTTCATTGTGTCCTCACATTGTGTCTTCCTTTCATATGTGTATGTGTTTGTGTGTGTGTGTGTGTGTATGTGTACACTTGGTATCTCTCTGTGTTCAAATTTTCTCCTTCTTATAAGAAGAGAAGATTAGATTAGGCCCACCATAATGGCCTCATTTTAACTTAGTTGCCTCTCTAAAGGTTCTATGTTTGAATACAGTCATCTTCTGAGGTATGACTTTGACACATGAATTTGGGGAAGGGGAATACAATTCAGCCCATACCACACCCCACAGGTGATCAATGGAAGGGGAAAAAAAAACTGATGAATAAATTTTTCTCCATTCTTCCCCTAGACAGAAGGTCCTGATTCCTATTTTACACAAAAGCTCTTAGGTAGTATGCAGTGATTAGTCAAGTCAACATTTCCAACCATGGCCTACTTATTGGTGACTCATGGGATGCTGACTCTCCCTCCTTCACGTAGTTTCTCTGTCCCTCACACCTTTTGTTTCCAGAATCACGAAAGCTAATAAAAAGTTTGTACGTGGGTTGTTCCCTGGAGAACCCAGACTGACACATATCAGTAATACTGTTTCATCTTTACAACCATGCAAGATATATCTTACTATTATTGCTTCACAGGTACCCAGTAAATTCTCACAAGGTAAATGACTGGTACAGGGTCACATGGTAAGTTACAAAGTCAGAACTTTTTAAGCATTTCATTTTTGTTTTTGTTTGTTTTATTGCAATAGGACCCATGTGCTTGCTGGAGATAGAGAAAGCAGGAGAGAGAGAAAAGGTGAGAAATCACCCTCTAAGGGCATGGCCATGCCACAGTCCCCTCTCCTTCCTCCTCCTCTCATGATTTTGGGCGTGTATGCAAACATGCCTAGTGTGATTTTTAAGCCACCAGGACCCAAATTGCACAGTTGGCCATGTGGGATACAACCCAAATTGCACAGTTGGCCATGTGGGATACAACTACCTTCATGCCACCTGTTGTCCCCAAAGTCAGAACTTTTAAGTCTTATGCTTCTCATGCTGCATTATTTTTCAGGTACTACATTATTCTAGCAATTTCTATGCATCATCAGATGAAACTTAGGCCATTTTCCTACTGATTTTTGTAAGTGCATAAATAGTCTAGAGATAAGACACCCCAAGGACATAATTCACCCCTATTTTTCAAAAAAAAATTATTTTATTTTATTTTATTTTATTTTATTTTATTTTTGCTGTAGGGTGCGTGCACTCACAAGAGAGACAAGAAAAAACAGAAAGACAGAAAGTGAGAAATCACCCGTCGAGGGGGATGGTCATGCGGCAATCCTCCCTTCTCCTCTCTCCTCTTGAGATTTTGGGCATGCACGCATATGTGTCCAGCCTGAGTCTCTAGCCACTGAGTCCAGGACTCAAAATGTGCTTGACTACATGGAAGTCCAGCAAAGCAACCATTATGCCATCTGCTTGTCCCTCAAAAGATTATTTTTTGACAGAGAATGAAAGGCAGAGAAGACAGAGTGGCACCCATCACAGAGTCCTCACGTGATCCACACACACTCAGCAAGCTTAGGGTGGTCCTGGAATGCAAATCTAGGACCTCTCCCATAGGGCCAGTTGTGTTACCACTATACCAACACCTGGTTTTTACCACAGCATTGCTTAAAAGTTATCCTTTTCTTCCTTACTCAAACCTAAGAGTTTGATGTTACTTTTTCAAAGCTCACCTATATTTATGCTACTTTCTTTTCTATATAAATTATAATTTCTTTATTGGTACCATCACAAACTATACCTTTCCAAGGAAACTACATCTCACAGTCAAATTAGGGATGCTCTTACATCTTAATCAAAGCTTAACAGTTTAATCGTTCATTAAACGTGAGAGTAATTTAGTGTCCTACTATGCAATCATTATTGTTTCCTGAAAATCTGGTGTGATGAGGTACAATAAATGCAAACTGAAATATTGCCTGTGGAGGGTTATTTATTATTTCTTCTAGCTAAAAACATTCATAACTGAAATTTATTGGTCCATACTCCCTTCATTATAAATATTTTATGTTCTGCCTCAGGGATCCATGTCTTAGCATTTAAATGTCTCAATCTTGTGTCAGTAACAGGAAGAACAAGTTCACTGGGTGGAATTTTTGCCCTTTACTTCAGAATGTTACAATAATAATAGGCTATAAATATGTTATAATTATGTCTTTGATCACTGCTGTAGTTTTCTAGTCTGAATGAATTAAATTCTAAACTAAAGCTGAACTGGTAGACAAAAATGACAGTAGTTATCTTAAACTAAGATTGTGCTGAAAGCCATAATAATATAGTAAAATGCTTGAAGTGTCCAGGACATTATACCATTTTTCCTTTATTTCTACCTTAATGTGAAATAGCACCTTTATCTATCCCCCCACCTAACATATCAACAATAGTTTATATTGATGTAAAGCTTTATATTTTTAGTTATCTTATTCATTTATTCTACCTACCGACAACAACCTGTGAGGTACTGAGAGTAATCGTTAATCTGTCTTACTGAAACAAGAAAACTGACATTCAGGTAATCACAGTTGCATAATTTTTGCTTTAATTTTAAAAAATTTAATTATGAGATATGATAAAGTTTTGTAATAATGTAAATCAGGCTCATCTTATGCCCATCTCATCTTGTGTATGGGGTGAGGAGGTGCAGAAGAGCATGGCAGGGAAGAGTGAATGTGAGCAGATGTCCAAAGAGTAGATGACAGGGGAATGTCTGTTATCACCTATATCCTCCCAGGCCCATCTCCTTGTGTGAGCACTGCCTAACAAATTACTGAGAGAGTTCTAGAACTGCATATTCTTCCTAGCAGTCCCAGACAGCTATGGGACAAAGAATTGTCCTCACCAATATTAAGATTATTATATCACATTTTTAATAGATATTTTAAAGTTCAATCTGAAGGACCTTTTTCAGAGATCTCTATCTCATTCCATTCTCTTTCAAATAAACTCTGGACATAAACTTCTTGAAATCCACCTTTCATATGGGAACATACAGAAAAAAAAATACAACTGAATTCTATTTCAGTGAAAATTGAAAATAAAATCCTCTAGCCTGGTGTTATAAACGATTCGTGCTGCTATAACAAAGTATCTGAGACTGGGTGATTTGTAAACAATGGAACTTTATTTATCACGATTCTGGAGGCTGGGAAGTCTAAGATCAAGGTGCTAGCAGGTTCTGTATTTGGAGAAAACTCATTCTTCATATGGCATTATCTAAATGTCCACACATGGCAGAAGGGACAAAAAGGGCAAAGGGGATAAGCACTGTGCCCTCATACAGCAGGAGAGCAGAGCAGAACAAACCCATTCCCTCAAGCCCTTTTATAAAGGTCCTCACCCCATTAGCTTCCACCCATTGTTTAATCACCTCCTAAAGGCACCACCTTTATTTTATTTTATTTTATTTTATTTTACTTTATTTTATTTTATTTTATTTTTTGCTATTGGGCAC
Source organism: Tupaia tana (assembly GCA_026018925.1). Taxonomy (NCBI): domain Eukaryota; kingdom Metazoa; phylum Chordata; class Mammalia; order Scandentia; family Tupaiidae; genus Tupaia; species Tupaia tana. The sequence continues at coordinate 29,739,901 of JAKSZU010000001.1, read as the reverse complement.
ATATACTTGTCAGAGACACAGAAAGAGACAGGAAGCAAAAAATCATCCCCTGGGGGAGATGGCCATGTCACAATCCTTTCTCTTCCATTCTCCTCTTGGGATTTTGGGTACACATACACATGGTTGGGCAGGAGTTTCAAGCCTCCAGGTCTGGGACTTGACTGTGGTTGACCATATGGGAGTCCAGTGACATAACAATTATGCCATCTGCTGGTCCCAAGGTCCTATCTCTTAATACTATCATGTTAGCCATTAAGTTTCAACACATGAATTTGGGGGTACATATTCAGCCCATAACACCTCATATTAAATTTTCCATAGAAGCAATACATGAAGGGAGGATTAGCCTCTCTCAGTGTATGTGGTAAACATGTTGACAAAGCAGATTTCCTTAAGGCATATTGTGCAATTTGAAGAAAAAACAATTTTTGATAATTTGGATCAAGGTCTTCTTGGACACTGAATTTTCCTGAACAACCTTGTGAACTTAGATCCCCTGAAGTGTATTCCTTAAACTATTTGTTCATTAGGGTCACATGAAGATTATTCTGTGATCAGATTCTCAAATGTCAACCAATCTTCCTTCACTCCCCTAATAATCTATTGATAAAACAAAGCTCATTTTATGTGTTACTATGGTAAAAGAGATTGCTATTTTAACAGATCTTAATAGCTCTGAAGTGAAGAGAATAAAATGGAGATAATTTTGAGAGTTGGGAGATCTAACTAATGATGTTTCAAAGTAGGAGCTTGATTAGGGTGGCAGAAGTTTCTTGATATAATAGTTTAGGAAACGCTGAACACTTTCTTAGTATAATAGGGTAAAAAACACTCTTTCAATGTCATAATGTCCTGAGACTCCAATGAGGGTAAAGGCAATATTTATTAAATGGATTTTCTAGGAGTTTCTGAAATGACCAGTAGTTATTTGCAAACTTAACTTCATAGGGAAGCTTCTTGAATAGTAAAATCATGTAAATGAAGACAACCAAATACTATAGTAAAGTTACATTAATGCAAGTATACACAATAAACTTGTAAATGTAAAAAGTATAAGTGGTTTTGGTTTTGGTTCTCCACAGATATTCTGAGTTAAACAAGCTAAGCTGAGTCCTTAATGTGTAACCCTACATGTAATCTTCAAGGAAGGAGTAAATAACAAAGAGCATTTTCTAAACCTTTAACACAGAATATTTTTATTCTATTCTTCTGAAAATAAAATCTGCCAAGACTCATATTCCATGGAATATATCAATAGCTGCAGAAATAATAACCAAGATTTTAGGATGTTCATAAAAAAATAAGAAAAAAAATGATAAGCTTGATTTCTATGCCAGGAAATACTGAGAGGGAAGATGATTTCAAGAGCTCACATAAATGTAACTCTAACTGTGTAATTGCAAATAATGAAGCCACAGAGGAAGAAAAGTATGAGATATTTCAAAGAAACCAATGTGGTTGCTGAGCTCAGATTTCAAAGGGACATATATAAAATCCAAACATCACTGGTCCTTCTCCAAGCTGGTCTGAGCATGGTATTGTATGCAATACAACAACCACCACGAATTACTGCAAAGTAAATCAGATGTTGAGGTAATGCTCTGGAATAGATATTACATAGAAAAACAATTTGCATACCTCTTTACTCTTTTTTTAAGGAATTACTTATTTTACTTTATTTATTATTATTATTTTAATTTGCTAGAGGGCACATGTGTTCACCAGAGAGAGACACAAAGAGAAAGAGAGAAAGTGAGAAAGCAAGTCCCCAGGTCCGGGACTCAAACCATGGTAGTCCATGTGGGACTACAGCACCTTAACCACCATGCCACCTGCTGGCCCCTCTCTTTACTCTTTATCCTTCTTCAAAGCAGTTGTTCCCCTAACTCCTACCATCTTTCTGGATTTTCCCCTCCAAGTCTTCCACTTTTCAGTTCAAACTAAAATCCCTATTACCACTTCTGTTTTCTAGGTCTTTTCTGTTGAAAATCAATCTGGCCTTTCTCTGTCCTAAGGATCACAATCAGAATGACAAAAGACAAGGGTTAAAGATGCCAGAACAGGAGCTAGCCCATAGTATCATGGTTAGGGCACTAGATCCCATAGGGCCAGCTACATGATTGGAGTCCTGGATCCAGCAACTTGAGAATCACTCCAGGTATGTGTACATGCATGCCCCAAATCCTTAGAGAATGGAAGAGAAGGGACTGTGGGGCCATCTCCCCTCCCTGCCCAGGGGAGTGATTTCTTACTTTTTTCTCTTTTTCTGTCTCTCTGTCTCTCTCCAGTAAGCACACATGCCCTATGGCAAAAATATCTAAAAATTTAAAAAATATGCCAGAACAATGAAGAATACTTCCTTGTTAGAGTTAGAAGGGATGGGGGCGGAGTTAATTTAAATCTAAAATTGTATGTTAATACCTTTATCTTCTCTCTAAGAAAGATCATGTGAAAGAAACAATAAAGGAAGTATTCATATTAAAGCATGGCACAGAATTGATAGTTTCAAGAAGTCTTTGAGACCAAATAAATGGAAATTAAAAAGAAAAAAATCTGTTAAGCTTTTTATCAGAGCAAGTAGAGGAAGAGAATACTCTGATTTTGAGGCCTGTGATGTAATGACTGATGATAACAGAAAGCAAACATCTGTTTGGACTGGGAAAAGGCAAAACATTTAGCTAAGCGGGAACTGGAGCTAAAGTGGGGAAGTATAGGTAAACTTCTGGTCCTGAATTATCTTATTATGAAAGGTCTTTAAAGAACCTGCAAATTAGATCATTAAACCAAACATTGCTAGTGACCTTTTAGGGGCTGTCAAAAACAACAAGGGGGAATAAAACTGGAGACCAACATATATCTGCTCATATTGAAAAACAGAGCAAAGATCTGGCAAAGAGACAAGTAAGAGTTATAATGATTTTGCCTAAAATTTTAGAACTTTTTATATAAAGGAATAGGTATAGAAAGTCCAATGAAGCAATGATCACTAGGAGCTCAAGGCTCACAAAAGCAAACTGAACTCACCTCATTCTTCTCTGTATTAGTCAGGGTCCTGACAGGGAACAGGTGGTGCACACAACAAAATTATAGTTGAGGAGCGTTTAGAAAAAGAACTCTACAAGAGCATGAAGCAGGATTAAAGGAATCTTAGAGGGCTAGAGAAACAACTGGGGGGAACTGTCACCATGAGGGCAGGTCTGACTACATCATTTCCAGGGTCCCTTATTTAAAAAGGGATTAAGAATTTCAAGACAGAGACAGCAGAGCATTAAGCCAAGTCAGGGGCCCTAAATGAACATAAAGGTTCCAAGTCCATGTAACTGGCCCAGATCTTTAGGTGTGAAGAGGCCTGTAGGGAAATGTGTATGTGAACTAGAGTGAGTTGTAGCTGTAGCTTCAGCTAGAAGTGAGTCCATTGAAGGTACACTGTGGCCTTTGGTCAAAGAATGAAGCCGCTTATACTAAGTTTCTGATTATCTGTGGCTATGAAGAGAGGGATCTGAGGAAATAAAGTAGCATCAGTTTTCTCCAGCCCTCTGTAAATTACCTGCCATTGCAGGGACAAAGGAAAGCAGTTAATCCTGTGCATGGAGAATAGCTTTCGGGGACACAAAACAGGATGGAGAGTGGACTGGGAGAAGCAGACAGAGCATCCTGCCCACCTTTGCCTGGTTGTGCTGTTAAATCTATGACATCTGACAAGTTTAGTCTATCAGGATATAGAAAAGTGCTTGATACAACTTTCAAGGGGTTCATTTTGAATAAGATAGAGAAATATTCTATATTCTAGAAATAAAGGTAATTCTATGGATCGCTAGATAATAGGTTGAACAACTATGTCCAAAGTCCATGAAAAACTGGATAAATGTAAACCTGAAGGGAGTTGTACATATAAACACCACACTTCCTTTATTCTATTCAGTTCAGCATTTTTAAGATTGACCGGCAGATATAGAAGGAAAGCTTATCAGAGCATGGTTTGCAGATTGTTGAGAAGGACGCTTACTAACCTGGCTGAAAGAATTAGAATACAAAAAGATCTTGACAGGCTATAGCAACGGAATAAAAAGACCTTGGCCAAATGAACAAAAGAATAAATGCAGCAATAGTAAGTCTTAGGATTTACTCTCAAATTCAAAGAGCCAGAGGCACAAGTTTGAGAGAGGGAAGACAATATTTATCATGTATTAAAATGACTCAGGTAGTTTAGTGAAGGTAAAGTCAATGTGAGTCATGAGCTTGGTATAGATCCTCCAGAAAAGCAGATTAGGTTTTAGGAAGCATTAATTGAACAAAAGAGGTGATAATCCAAGCCTGAAATTGTGTTGATCAAACCACACCTGGAAAACTGGGTTTAATTTTGAATGTCATATATGACTTTTGAGGCATTCTGAGAAGAATAAGTAGGATTGAAGAACAGACTTGGGAACTAGGACCAACCACAGCTAGTCTGGCTTTACTAACTGATGGAAATGACAACTTGAACATGACAGTGGTGAGATTACCACCTAAAAAGCAAATAAAAGGGGCCAGTTGATGGTGTGGAAATTAAGGCACTGGATGCCACACGGCCAGCTTCAAGGTAGAGTCATGGACCTGGAGGCCTGAGAATCATGCTGGGTACATGTATGAGCATGCCTGAAATCTTGAGAGGAGAGTGGAAAAGGGATTGCGGCAAGGCAACCCACACCCAGTCAAGGGTGGGGGTGTTTCTCCCTTTCTCTCTGGCTGGTGCCCTATAACAAAACAAAAATAGAAACAAACAAAAAAATCATAGAAAAGGAGCAAAAGACATGCATGAGATCAAAAGTAAATGTGAACCTGCTTCCCTAATACTTCCCCTAATCTCATAATTAAGAATCCGCCAGGGCTGAGGACCAGCAGAAGACATAATGGTTATATTCCTGGACTTCCATGCTGACCCCAGTTCAAGTCCTAGACCCGGAGGCTTAAAACACACACCAGACACATACACATGCGTGCCCAAAATTCCGAGAGGAGAATGGAGGTGAAGGGATTTCGGCATGGCCATCCCCAAAGGGGGTGATTTTCTCACTTCCATCTCTCTGGCGAGTACACGTACCCTATAGAAAAAAAAGTCTCTCAAAAAAAAAAGAAAAAGAAAAAGAAAAAGAAAAAGAAAAAGAAAAAGAATCACCAGGATGAAGGAAGGATGCTAGGGCCAAATGGAAAAGAAGGTGGGCATTATCTCATAGGAACCCACTTTATCGCTATATAAAGAAATTCTTACTGGACCACAGTTGTATACTTTCTCTTTTTTATACTGCATTATACCTATTTTAGTATAGAGCCATGCATTAATTCAGAGTAGAAATCATGTCTTAGTAATAACTGAAGACATCTGGAGTCAGTATAAGAGACTGCTCAGCAGAATAATGGTATCCAAATATATTAGAGATCACCATGTAGGAGAACAATTATCACTGTACTCTAATATCACAGGGAATATAGTAGGGTCCTTAAAAAAATATCAGAGACATTTATTTATTTTTAATTTGTCAGAAGCACTGGTCAGAGGGGGACAGAGAAAGAAGGAAAACACAAGAAAGTAGTCCCATGGGTCATGGTCACACCATAATCCCTCCTTCTTCATTATTTTTCCTTTTGGGACTTTGGGCATGCACCCATATGCATCTGGCATGTTTTTCAAGCTACTGAGTCTGTAACTTGAACTGTGAGGTTGACTGTGTAGGATCCAGCTGCCTTAACTGTCAGACCACTGGCTGGCCCATAAACAGACTTAATTTATTTGTTTGTTTATTTATAGCTTTGTTGTTGTTGTTGTTAGAAGCACAAGCACTCACCACAGAGACAGACAAAAAGTGAGAAATTACACCCCCAGGGGGTCATGACCACATTGCAATCCTTTCTCCTCCATTCTCCTCTCAAGATTTTGGGCACACATGCACAGCCTGAGTTTCAAGCCACTGAGTCTGGGACTCGAACCATAGTCAACCACATGGCAATCCAGCAATGTAACCATTATGCCATCCACAGGTCTCAAGATACTTCTTAATAGACTCATTTACTGTGGACAAGATAGACGACCATGGAGAGCAGAGTTTCCCATATATAAATGTGAATGAATACAGTAACATGGTTTAAATTACTCTTTAGTAGATATGTTACTTATGCAATTCAAGAATTCCATGGGTTGTTTTAGAGTGGTTTGTAGAGATATTTTCCAATAATAAACTTCTGTGGTTTAATCTTTCTTTCGTTCAACAAGCATTAATTGAAAACCAGCCACATACCCGGCATCATCCCAAGAACAAAGGATTCAGCAACAAAAAGATATTTTTGCAGTCACTTCCTCATGGGGCTTGAATCTGATGGAATAAGTAGATAATCAAAACATAATAAATAAAATGTCAGACAGTAGTAAAGGAAGTGAAGAGAAAGAAAGCAGAATATGGAGCTTGAGTGATAGAGGAAGGTAAAGGAGACAATCACAGATATTAGGAATGACCTCTCTGGCCAATGAGTTCATTTCTTTGTCGTAGTAAACTTTTCTGTGAAGTCTTCAATTGGTCCTTCCTAAGGCCTTATTCCCTTTCCTTTTATTAGTTAACCTGTCTTTGGTTTACTCTGCAACTTCTAAATCCCAAAAATGTTAACTTCTAAACCCAGAACAACTTAGTAGTGAAACTATGAAAATTAAAAGCAGGACATGCCTCACACAGTTTCACCTGGACTCACAATGTGGGTATCTTCGTACCTCTTGTATACAATATTCTTCTTCTCCACTCAATGCTTTGTAATAATTGGGCTCAGATCTGTCTTTCTAATTTCAGATTGCTGTTTCTTTGAGTAACCGACACACTTATTTATCTGTGTTTCTTGCCCATTTCATAAAGTGTTATCTCTTCGTTCTTCTATGTCACTGTCTTCACTTAGTGAACATAATCTTCTTGATATTTAATTGGAAATTGTTATTTCATGACATAGGAGGCCTCAAGCTACGCTGACACCAACATCTAACTAAATCTAATATGGTCAAAGGAAGGTAAGAGAAATAAAACAATGTTATACCCTAAGCTTCAAAGCTAAGAGAAAGATTTTTAAAGCTGGATTACAGACTCAAGTTAAGTATACCAAAAATAGTTTATGGCTTTTGAACATTTTACTTTTTTTTTACACTATTATTTTCATAGCTGAAGTGCAGAGATGTTATTTGGAGGAGCATATGAGAAGAGGACTATGATAAGTAATAATTTTCTGTTAATATTTTAATAAGTTGTTGTTTTAACTTTCTAGTCATAGATTCAGTCATAAGTTGTAATGAAGTGAAAAATTATCTAAGAGATCATTTACTTTTCCTGTCACTCCTACCACATCTATCATTTACAGAAACAGTTTTAGCAAGGTGAAATTGATTGTACGTAAATTTTGATGATTTCCACAATCAAAAAAATAATGGGATGACACTCAATTGAAGATGGCAGAACAAGCACAATTCTCTACTTTCCTCTTGGTTTTGGTTACACTGGACCCACATAATTTTTTTTTTTTTTTTAATGAAAACGTGCAAAGCTGGAAGATAAGGGATTCTGATGACAGGTTGAGAAGAGATGAGAAAAGGTACATAGGATCTAATCATTGAACAAAACAGAATAAACTATGAAACTGTGGCCCAAAACACCCTAAGTAGAAGGGATCTGACTATGTAAGGAGTCCAAAAAGGTTCTCCATGATCAGGGTAAACAATCAGAATTAACAATCACAAAGAGCAAGAGTAGGTTGGGCAAAATTATCGCAGTAATTCATTACGGAACCATACTGGAAAAGGCAAGACTTGCTCTTTTTTCCCTCATAAATATAAGGCAAAGGATTGAGAGTTGACACTTTATTTTAAATTATTTTTCTTTATTCATGGTAGAACACATGCATGTGAGAGAAAGAGATGGGGAGGGGAGAGAGAGATGGAAGTACCCATTACAAGGTCTGGTCACAGCACAACCCCCTTCCTCCAGTCCTCCAGCACATCAGATCTTAGGTTCTCGCTTGTGTGCCCAGTGTGTCTGAGGCAGAGAGACCAGGGATTCACACTGTGGTTGCCGTGTGGGATCCAGCTTCTACTGAGTAGTGCATTACTGCTGCACCATCGAGCTGGCCCAAGAAAACTGAGATTTTAGAGTTCAAGGTGAACCCTAACAACCCTCACATACCTGTCGAGTCATGTTCCTGAAGTCTCTTGTTCCTCTCACTGCTTGCAAACATGGATGAAACATCACATTGCTAAGTTTCTTTTTTTCCACACCACAGTCCCTTCTCCTCCACTTCTTCCACCATGCAGGATTTGGGGTACACATACACATGCACTTGATGTTTTTTTTTCAAGCCACCAGGTTCAGGACTCGAAGTGCACAGTCAGCCATCTGAGATCTAACCACCTTAACCACAGAGTCATGGGCTGGCCCCACGGCTGGGTTTCCAAAGCAGCTGTCAAAGGGTCCAGATGACAACCCAATTACAAAAGAGTTAAAGAAAATACTATAGGACAAATTCTAATCATAGGAAAATAGGATCAAAAAGGTCAATAAGTAGAAAAAAAATCCTCTTTTCCAAGTCCCTAGGATAGATTTGTTTGAACCTGAGTTTCTCTTCATTCCCTATCTGAAAATGTCACACATGGACAAAACTCACATCTGCTTTCAAATTACTATGTTTTGTTGTAGCTTGTTCTGAAATATGGCTAAAATGATAATATTTCACTATGAATTGCTTCCTGATTCTTCCTATACCATTTCCCATTTTCTTCATTCTCTCACCAATGGGACTACACTTTTCAAATACAGTCAGCACTAAAACTTTGGCTCGAGCTCTTTTTCTAAGGAATGAGGGCTTTTGTGATTTAAATTGTATCCTGCAAAAAAGTCTGTTGAAATTTTTCTTAATATTTCAGAATTTTTTACCTTATTGGAAATAGATGTAACTATATTAAGAAGAGATCGTACTGGAGTGGGGTTGGCCCTTAGCCTCACACAACTAATGTCCTTATAAGAAGATGAGAGATGCAGATGCATAGAGAGAAGACCGTGTTAAGACTGAGGCAGAAGTTGGAGTTACGCTGTCATAAGCTAAGAACTCATGGGGCTACCAGAAACTAGAAGAGGCAAGGAAGACTCTTCCCCTAGAGGCTTCAGAGGGAGTACAGCTTTAACACCACCTTGACTTTGAACTTCTAGCCTCTAGAACTGGGATACAATGCATTTCTTCTGTTTTAACTCATCTAATTGGCTATACATTTTTTTTATGGAAACTTTAGGATATTAATACAAGGGCTCAAACAATTGGGACTAGATATTGTTCTAAAATACAGACCCATAGGGTAGATTTTGGAATTGTATGCCCATCTGTCTGAAACCAAGAGGGGCATCACTACTGCTGCTAAAAGAGGATAGTGATAACCATGCTGTGTAATGACATCATAATTAAATTTTAGTCAGAGGTTAACTGACTTGAAGTAGAGGTGCAGGATGGTGACCAGGTATAGTTGGCCCTCCATATCCATGGGTTCTGCATCTACAGATGCAAACAAATAGCAGATCAAAGCTATGGCTACATTTGTACTGAAGACATACAGAACATTTTTCCTTGTCTGCCTAAAAAGTACAGTATAATAACTATTTACATAACACTTATGTATAAGCAGCATATTACTGTGTATTTATTTATTTATTTATTTATTTATTTTATATGACCAAGCAACACATTACTAAGTAATATATATATATATATATGTATATATATATATACACATATACATATATATAACCAACAGATAATTTAAAAAATGTGCACAGGTTATGTGTCAGTGCTACACCATTATATATAAAAGACTTGAGAAACCACAGTGGGGATCCTGGAACCAATCCCCTGTGGATACTGAGGGACCACTGTATCTGCAGTACCTACTCCATATGGGGTAAATGATACATAAAAATATTGTAGATTACTGCTTTTGATAGGTGTAGATAAATTGTAAAAAGAAAATAACAGGTTCATGACAGTTAATTGCTACTTAAGGAATGTTCTGATCACTAGAGGACCTCTATGGCAGTTTTAATGGAGACTCAGCATAGACTGTAGTGAAATTAGACACTGGAATTTGATTATAAAAAAATTAAAGTCACAAAGGAAACTAAATGTACAGTCTCATTTTCCCATGTCAATGTCAGGGCCTGGATGGAAAAGATTGAGATCCTTGAATCTGGAATATGACATTTGGGTAGATAAGCCTAGGAATTTTTTTTTTTTTTTTTTAGAGGTTTTCACTACAGGGCGCGTACGCTCGCCAGACAGACAGAAAGAGACATAGAGGCAGAAAGCGAGAAATCACCCCCCAGGGGGGATGGTTATGCCGCAATCCCTTCTCCTCCATTCTCCTCTCGGGATCTTGGGCACGCACGCACACGCGCCTGGCGTGAGTTTTAAGCCACCAGGTCCAGGACGCGAACCGTGGTCGACTACATGGGAGTCCAGCGACATAGCCATTACACTAACTGCTGATTCCCAAGCCTAGGAATCTTAAATCCTGCAATTTCCTCAAGGTCTCCTAGCTGGTAGAAGTAGCTTTATCTTCCCATGAAAGAAGAATCTCTGTTTATCTGTGACCTGTGTAATGACTACACCAAAACAGTACATTTGCAAGGCCTGAGACCTGTGCTTATCATCTCTTATTGATCCTAGGCCAATAACCTGATCATATCTTAGCATGATTTGGGCATGGGAATACAGCCCCAGCTCCCATACCAAAGGCATTTCAAGATCTAAGTAATATATATGGGATCTTTAGTGAGTGAGAAGGAAGTAAATGAAGGTTGTTGGGAGTTTGGAATGGAAGAATTCTTTGATGTAGTCTTAATCCAAGACCAAAAGGCAACATTTTTCTTCTTCCTATCTTTTTCTGTCTCATTTCCTATTTTCTTCCTTGTCAGCAAAACTATTGTTGTTATTGCTTAAATAGTTGTAGTACATCCGTTCCATGACATACTCCAACTATTTAAAGAAATGAGCTATATCTGTAAGGTAAAAGAAACCCAAAAAAACATGCTTTAGTCATAAGTTCATACCAAAACCTCAGATTTCAATAATATCTGTGTGTAGGCCTCTGGCTATTAGTTTTATTCACCAGTAACAGTGGCTATCCACTTTTCTCAGGCCTTTTCATATCTCCTACCATTTGCAACAGGGCTTTTCTATTGCTATGGAGCTATCACTGGCAAGGGGATCCATTTGGTGCTCGTGCACTGGTAATCAGGAATTGCAGGGAAAATGAATGTCCCATAAGGTGAATGAACTTTTGGCATATGGGAGAAATGAGTTGATAGATGCATTTTCTCCCTTTATCTCAGAGATTAACTATCCTAAAATGAAATGGTTGATATAACCTCTAGGGAGGTGATCCCATGATATCACACAATCAGTTGCAATTAACACCCATTGTGGCCAGTCCAGTAATGTATTCCATCATATCTGTCCTCCTTTCTTCTCTGACTCACACCCACTTCGCTAGGACTGTACTTGCTAACAAATTAGCACATCAGTTTTTTCTTTAAGCTATAGGAAACTAAACCCAAAGTAGATATTTGTCATATAATGTTGTATGAAAAAGTTATAAAATAGTATGAATAAGTACAAATGTTATGTAAAAATGTATAGAAGCATAGATACATATTTAAACATATTCCTTATAAAGTTGAAAAAAGAAGTCTGGATGAAGACACTCGTTTTTGAGAAGAAGTAAAGAAAAGAGTGAGTATTTACTTTTACCTCCTTATTTAAGAAAACATAAGTCATCTATTATTTTTATACTTTTAAGGACTACTAACTAAGAAATATTATAGAATAAACTCATATTATGGTATAATACTTTAAATGGCACATAGTGCAGATTTTTATATTATTGATAAAGAATTGTAGACATAGGAAAGAAGTATTTTTTAAATACTGTTTTTCTATGCACAAATGGGTCATGACTTTTCCAACAACCCAACAGCTTGATAATTACATCATTACCTAAGTAAGAAAAAGGTCAGGGTTTATATAACCAAGGTCAAATCCACTTCCATGTGGGAGGATTCCAGGGTTTACATATCCAGAATAGGAAGATCTATTAACATATCACACAAAGAAAGACACTAGCTACTCTGTGGTAGGAATGTAAAATGGTACAGCTGTTCTGCAGTCTCTTACCTCTTTCCCTCTCGACTTCCCTCCCTTTTGAAGTTTACTAAGCGAGAGACAGAGAGACAAAGGGAAAGACAGATACCCTTAATAGGGTCTTATGTCACAATCCTCTCCCTAGCTTTCCCCCACCAGCTAGCCATGATCAGGAGCACTTGTATATACTATCAACATGTATGAGTCTACTAGGAAACTAAACCTCAACCTTCCATATGGCTCCAGTATATTATGGTGATATACTACCATTGTGCCACTATGACTGGTGTTTGTGTACCTTTTTTGTTGTTGTTGTTGCTATAGGGAGCATGTGCTCACCAGAGAGAGGGAGAGAGATGGGTAAAGTAAGAAAGCACCCCTTCCCTTGGGACCAGCATTTGGCGTAATGGCTATGTTGCTGGACTCCCATGTAGTCAACCATGGTTCAAGTCCCAGACCTGGTAGCTTAAACGTGCGACAGGCCCATGTGTGTGCGTGCCCAAGATCCCAAGAGGAGAATGGAGGGATTGTGGGGTGGCCATACCCCCTGGTGGGGGATGATTTCTCACTTTCTGTCTCTCGTCTCTCTCTATCTGGCGAGTGTGCACACCATATAGCAAAAACCTATCCAAAAAGAAAAAAAGAGAAAACACTCCTTCCCCCAGAACGGGAGAGCCATGCTTCAATCCCTTCTCCTCCTCTGTCCTCTCAGGATTTGTGGCATGCATACTTACTGGAGTGGTTTCTCATGCTGCCAGCCATTGGACTTGAACTCACGTTACAGGCCATGTGGTAGCCAGCCACCTTAACCACCACGGTATCTGGCTAGCTCTGGCCTAGGTTTCTCTTAAATCACTATATGTACAACCATCACACAACCCAGGAATCACAGTTCTGGGCTTACCTTAATGGAATGAAAATTTAGGTTTGCACAAAAGCCTACACAAAAATGTGTTAGCATAAGTCATAATGGTGAAAAACAGGACATATGGACCACTCTGTGTCTGGGTTGTTAAAGGAAGGCAGATTCCACATGGCTGACCACTGTATTAATTTAGACCTTGGTGACTTGATAAACATTAGACATGTAAGCATGAGTGTCCGAAGTCCACAAAAGAAGGAGAAATGGAGAAGAAGGAATTAGAGTGTGGCCATTCTTCATGGGGAAGGGAGTATTTTCTCCCTCTCCCTCTCTCTCTTCTTTCTTTGGTGAGTGTACAAACCCTTTGGCAAAATTTTTTTAAAAAATGCAAACAACTCATTGTCCTTTCAATGAGTTATTGGTTATATCCACTGTGATACATTCATACCATATATACAGGAAAGAGAGTGCTGACACAGTTGTACTATCAGAAAACTCACTTCCTAGTATGGAATAGTATGGTCAGGGTTTATAAAGTATCATGCTGGATGAATCTTGAGAGCCAATGCTGGCAGGAGAAAAAGCCAATTCCCCCAAAGTTTCACTATACAATTCAATTTACATAGACTTCTTGAAATGGAAAAATTCTGTAAATGAGGAGCAGCTTAGTGGTTGCCGGCAGTAGGGGAGTTGAGCTGGAGGAGGGGGAACAGCAACCAGAGGACAGTGGGAGGTATTCCTGTGTGAAGAAATGGCCCCGATGTTTAGTGTACCAAGGTATGTTTCCCAGATGATATCCACTGGGGAAAGCAGGTAAAGGGTACATGCGGATATCTCCATATTATTTCTGACACACGCATGTGAATCCACCATGAATGACAATACATAGTTTAATTAAAGGAAAGAAATAGAATTGAGATCTTCAGTATTTACACAGGACCTGAGAATTTGGAATCCCAGCAGATCAGTCTGGAGGCTGACTTCTACCCATGGGAATGGCATGCCTTCCATATCGGAGACATTCTCCCAATGCCACAAGTCCTACGGTTGGTTCAGAAAGAAAACCAGGGCCAGCAGATGGCATAATGGTTACATCGCTGGACTTCCACATAGTAAACCTCAGTTCGGGTCCCGGACCGGGCGAACTGAACTTGGTGCTTGCCCAAAATCCCATGAGGAGAATGGGAGAATGGAAGAGATGGGATTGCAGTGTGGTCATCCCCCCTGGGGGACGGGGTGGGGGGGATTCTCGCTCTCTCTCTCTCTGTCTCTCTGCAAGCGCACGTGCCCTATAGCAAAAAAAAAACAAACAAACAAAAAAACAAAAACAAAAAACAAACTATCTTAAAAAAAAAAATAAAGATGAAGAAGAAAAAAGAGAATCAAGTTAGCACTGACGAAATTCTCAACCAGAGACGTGAACGCGTATAGAATGAGCCTGCAGCAGCGAGAGACATCCAGATGAGCCTGCAGCTTCCATTACTGGTAAAACAAAGAGAGGGGGCTGCAGACAGGTTGCGCCTAGCAGCGGCCTAAAGTCGTGCTATCTGAAAGCATGCATGGACTCATTCGGAAAGAGGGCCTTTCCTCTACAGCGGCGGGGGGGGGGGGGGGGGGGGGGCGGGGGGACCAGGGCAGCGGGAGCCCCCTGGGCTTCTGCACCTCCCTTCCGCCAGGTGGAGCCAAGCCCGCCCGGGCGCCTGCCCAGTTCAGAGGTCACGTCCTGGGCTGAAGTAAGCTTCGGCTGAGGAGAGCTTGGGAGCCTCTGGAATCCTCCAGGCTCCTCCCCGCCCAAGCCCCCACGCCAGACAGAAGCGGCCCCACGCCCACCCACTCGTTCCCGCGGTCTGCCCTCTCCTGACCTTCCTCCGCCGTCCTGAGAGAAGGCAGGCCTCAGCCGCCGGCCCATCCTGCCCTCAGCCACCATGGCCCACCTGAGGGCCTGCGAAGTCCGGCAGCTGCTGCACAACAAGTTCGTGGTGGTCATGGGGGACTCGGTCCAGCGGGCCGTGTACAAAGACCTGGTGCTCCTGCTGCAGAAGGACTGCCTGCTCTCTTCCAGGCAGCTGAAGGCCAAGGGCGAGCTGAGCTTCGAGCGGGACGTGCTGCTGGACGGCGGCAGCTGGGGCCGCATGCACAACGGCACCCACTACCGCGAGGTGCGCCAGTTCTGCACGGGCCACCACCTGGTGCGCTTCTACTTCCTCACGCGCGTGTACTCGCCCTATGTCCAGGGCGTCCTGGAGGAGCTGCGCACCGCACAGCACGCCCCCGACCTGGTCGTCCTCAACTCCTGCCTCTGGGACCTCTCCAGGTACGGCCACGACTTCCGCAGGAGCTACCCCGAGGACCTGGAGAGCCTGTTCCGGCGCCTGAACCAGGTGCTGCCCGAGTCCTGCCTGCTGGTGTGGAACACGGCCATGCCCGTGGCCGAGACCGTCTTTGGGGGCTTTCTCCCGCCTGAGCCCCATCCCCGCGCAGCCCGCCTGAGGGAAGATGTGATGGAGGCCAACTTCTACAGCTCCACCGAGGCAGATCGGCATGGCTTCGACGTGCTGGACCTGCACTTCCACTTCCGCCACGCCGGGGAGCATCGGCAGCGAGACGGCGTGCACTGGGACGAGCGCGCGCACCGACACCTCTCCCAGCTGCTGCTGGCCCATGTGGCAGACGCCTGGGGCGTGGACCTCCCTTGCCGGGCCACAGTAGGCAGGTGGATCAGAGATGGCCCCTCGGCAGGAAGGATGCAGCCTTCAAACAGCCGAGGTGATCCAGATGAAGAAGCTTTGTCCTTACTCCCGCGCCCTCCTCAGTGCTCCCGCGCATCTCATCGACCTTCGGTTCCCTTCCTCCAGGCTCAACCACTGCGTCCAGGCACCGGTTTGCGCTCCATTCTACACTTAGAGCACCAGCAAGAGTCAGGCGACCCTTCCATGCGCCAAATAAGTTATACCAGGGAAGCAAATTCGATGGTTAGCCTCCAGTCGCGGCTGGGTCCCATCCGCACAACTTCTTCCTGGCACCGAGGCCAGGGGTGTCCCCCATATCCTCCTCAGCACCGCAGCAGTGGGCTACGCAGAGGCCAGCGGAGGCGCTCGAACAGAAGGATCCGAGCGAATCAAGAGACCAGGCCTCAGTAGCCAGTTCTAGGCCTAGAACCTTCCCCTACAGAGAGAGGTCAAGGGGGGCTACCTAGTATGGCCTTAAGCTACCCTGGTTGTGTGAACTTCTTACTCTTCACCAGTGAATGGACTCTCACATCCCTGTCTGCCAGAGCTTCCACACCACTTCTGGGGAGAGGAGGTAGACCATCATGCCGTTCTCCACTTAGCATTTGTGCAGAAATGAACTAAACATTAAAAAGTGTTAGTCTTTCAAAAGAACAAAAGTTAATCTTCACCCAAATGTAAATCTTCCAACAATATTCTTCATTGACTTTCTTCCTAAAAAATCAAAACAAAAAAGGTAATAATTTTGATCTTAAAACTTACCAAAACATTTCAGTTAAAACGTCAATTTTGTCATTAGGTTTTCTTTGTTTATAAAACTTAAGACACTTTCATCGTAAAATGTCCTTCAGATCCTTTAAGTTTGTTCTTCAACATAGCACTTACCCTTAAATAATAATTTAATTTGCTAACTCAAGGTTCTTTTTTTACCGTTAGAAACAATTTTTATCCTCAAGCTCATCAGATCCCTAGCAAATTTCCCTTTTTTTATTTTAATTTTTTTAATGGTTTCTGCAATAGGACCCATGCACTCACTGGAGGAAGATGGAGAGAAGGAAAGTGGGAAATCACATCCTGGGGCAGGGGGTGGCCACTCGTCAGTCCTTCTCCTCCATTCTCTTTTTGGGATTTTGGCACTGTGATTTTCAAGCTGTCAATTCCAGTACTCAAACTGTGGTCCACCATGTGGGAATCCAGTTCCTTAACCACTGCACCATCTGGTGACTCCACAAATTTCTTTTTAAGTAAACTATTTTTAGAGTAATTTTAGGTTTATAGCAAAATTGAATAGAAGAGTTGGCCATGTAGGAATATAATGTCTTAACCATCACACCACCTGCTGGCCCCACATATGTTATTTTTGATGAACCTACGTGGACACATTATTCTTGCCCCAACTCCATAGCTTACATTAGAGTTCACCCTTGGTGGTGTATATTCTATGAGTTTTGACAAATGTATAATGACAGGGATCCATCCTTACAGCATCATACAGAATAGTTTCACTGCCTTAAAATCCTCTCTTCTCAGTCTCTTTATCCCTTCTGTCTAGCCTCTTACAACCATAGATCATAAGTGTCTTTATAGTTTTTTCCAAAAAGCTATATAGTTGGAATCATATTGTATGTAGCCTTGGCAAGTTAGTTTCTTTCACTTAGTTTCCTATTGTGTTGGCTACTCTATGTCTTTTCATGGTTTGATAACTCATTTGTTTTTAGTGCTGAATAATAGTCCATTGTACATGTGCCAGCGTTTATTCATTCACCTATTAGAGGACATCTTTGTTGTTGCCAAATTTTGGCAATTATAAATAAAGCTATCATATACATTTTTGTGTAGGTTTTCCAGTGGGCTTAAGTTTTCAACTCATTTGAGTAAATATTAAAGAATGCAACAGATAGATCATGTGGTAAGAATAGTTAGATTTGTAAGAAAGTGCCAACTGTCTTCCAGAGTGGCTGTACCATTTTGCATTTCTGTCAACAATGAGTAAGAGTTCCTGTTGGTCTGTGTGCTTCCAAGCATTTGTTGTTAACAGTGTTCTGGAGTTTTTTGAAGGTATAAAATAAGTGTGTTGTTTTTGTTTTGTTTTTGTTTTTTGTTTTTGCATTCAATGTCTAAGTGTTCCAGCACCATCTGTTGAAGAGATTATCTTTTCCCCTTTATATTGCCTTTGCTCCTTTGTTAAAAATATGTTGACTATATTGGTCTGTGTCTGTTTGAGGCTCTTTATTCAATTCCATTGGCTTATTTGTTTGCTTTTTTTTCTTCCAATACCACACTGACTTGATTCCTGTAGCTTTATAGGAAGTCTTGAAGTCAAGTAGCATTAGTACTTTGGCTTAGTTTTTCCTCATTATTGTGCTGGCTACTCTAGGTCTTTTTCTTCTTCATATAATTTTGTAAAATTTATTTTAATTTGGCCAAAGAGGGACACTGAGAGAGAGAGGAGAAGTGAGAAAGCAAGCCACCAGGTCCGGGACTCAAACTGCAGTTGGCCAAGTGGGAGTCCAGCTCCCTTAACCACCACGCCACCTGTCGGCCCCCACATCAAATTTTAGGATTAGCCTATCAGTGTTCATAAATAACATGCTGCAATTTTCATTGGGGTTCTATTGAATCTACAGATCAAGCTGGGAAGAACTAACATATTAACTATATAAAGTGTTTAAATTTTATATTGAGATTTCTTCCTTGATCAATGTGTTATTAATATTTTGTTTACTCTTCAAGTATTTGTGGATTTTCCAAATATCTTCCTGTTACTGACTTCCAGCTTAATTTCATTATGGTCTGAGAGTAAGCATATGATTTATTTTAAATTTGTTGAGGTGTATGTTATAGCCCAGAATGATGTCTATCTTAGTGAATGTTAGATGTAAGCTTGAGAAGAATGTGTATTCTACTCTTTTTGAATGAAGTGTTTTATACATGTCATTTATTGAGCTGATTGATGGAACTGTTGAGTTCACCTGCCTTTACGGACTTTCTTCCTGCTGGATCTGTTCATTACTGATAAAAGGTATTGAAGTTCGAACTCTAGTTGTAGATTCACCTATTTCCCCTTATAATTCTATCAGTTTTTTCCTCATGTATTTTAAAACTCTGTAGTTAGGCACAAACACATTAAGGATTGTTGTGTCTTTTTGGAGAATCGACTCTTTTATCATTATGTAATGCCTCTCATTATCCATGATAACATTCTTTAGTTTGAAGCCTGCTCTGCCTGAAATTAATATAGTTACTCCAACTTTCTTTTCACTGGTGTTATCATGATATATTTTTCTCCATCCCTTTACATTTAATCTATATGTCTTTATATTTAAAGTAAGTTTCTTATATACAACATATAGTTGAGTATTTTGGTTTACTCTGACAATCACTTTTGGTTGGTACGTTGAGGCCATTGATGTTTAAAGTAATTATTGATATTGTTGATTAATGTCTACCATATTTGTTACTGTTTTCTTTTTTATAAGAATTATTTATTTATTTTTATTTACTATTATTATTTTATTTGCTGTAGGGTACATGCACTCATGAGAGAGAGAGAGAGAAGGAAAGTGAGAAAGCAAGTCGCCAGTTCCAGGATTCAAACCATGGTCAGCCATGTGGGAATCCAATGACTTAACCACCACACCACCTGTTGGCCCCTTCTTACTATTTTTTATTCATTGCCTTCATTCTTATTTTTGTTTTTCACTCTTTTTCTGCTTTTTGTAGTTTTTATTGTGCATTCTATATGATTTCTTGTTTTCTCCTTGAAAAATATACCAATACTTTAAGAAATTTATTTACTTTTTTTAAATGGTTGCCTGGAGTTTTCTTTCTTTTTTTTTTCCCCCCCCTAAATTGACAGGGCATGTGCACTCACCAGAAAGAGAGAGACAGAGAGTGAGAAAGCACTCCCAATGTGTCATGGGCACATTGCAATCCTGTAACTTCTATCTCTCCATTCTGTCAGGATTTGGGGCATGTATGTACATGTGCTAGTCATGTTTTAAAAGTCATCAGGGCCAGGATTCAGATTGCCTGGTCATGTGGGATCCAGGTCCTTTAACCACTAGGCTGTAAGCTAGATCCAGAATTTTCAATATATATTCCAGTCTACATCTACTTCAAATAACAGGTAGTTCAAGGCTGTGTATAAACTGTGATGACCAAATACACCATTGCTGTTACTGTTTTGAGCAAACTGTTATATGTTCAACCAATTAAGAATAAATAAATAAAAATTTTACCTTCACTTATTCTCTTTACAGTGCTCTTCTTTTTTTATAATGTAGAGCTAAGTTGTTTTTTATTTTTAAAGAATTTTTAATTTTATTTATTTATTATTATTATTATTATTTTCACATGAGTTTTGCCAGAGAAAGACAGAGAGAGAGAGATCAAGTCTCTAGGTCCAGGACTCAAACCGTGGTTGGCCATGTGGGAATTCCAGCACCTTAACCACCATGCCACCTGCTGATCCCTGAGCTAAGTTTTTAAACATACCGTTTTTCCTCTTTGATTTTTCTCATTTTTCTTTAAGTTTTATTTACTTCTTTTATAAGAGAGAGGGAAATAGGTAGAGATACCGGCAGCCCCAGCAGGATCTTTCACCACATGATCCACCCCCAGACTCAGAGATTTGGGATCACTGGCACACACACACACACACACACGCACACACCACACACACATACACACGCACACACCACGCACACACACAAGCACCCAGGATGCTCCATAAAATCCCAGAACAAAAAACTACGACCTTTCCTGTGTTGGTCCAGTTGTGTTACTACTGTGCCACCTGGCTCCCCTCTCATATTCATTGTGAAAACCTGGTAAGGCTGGTGGAAGTGAAACTCACAAAAGTGGAGATAGGGTACTTACCTAGACTGAGTTCCCAGAGTTTTTTTTTTTTTTTTTTTTTTAAAAAAAGAGAGATTTTAGGTATAGGATGCATGTGCTCGCCCGAGAGACAGAAAGCATCATCCCCAGGAGAGATGGCCATGATACAATCCCTTCTCCATTCTCCTATCAGGATTTTGGGTATGCATGCATACGGGCCCAGCATGAGTTTTAAGCCACTGGGTCCGGGACTCAAACCATGGTCAACTACATGAGCGTCCAACGTCATAACCATTACACCATCTGCTGTTACCACTCCCAGAGTTTTTAACATTAGTTTTGTCTATACTGAACTTCCAACAATTAGTCAATTATAGATTAGGTTTTCCTCCCTGGTACTAATTCCCACAAAGGTTTTTTATCTCCAGTCGGTTGTATGATTTTCTGTATCTGCCTGTCTGACTCCAGTTTGGGTGGACAGCAGTTTGCCCTGTGATGTCAATTCTCTGACAGAGCTAAGAAAATTTGTTGGTTTTCAGTTTGTTCAGTTTTTGTTTTTGAAGAGTGTACAGTTAACTATCAAGTTCCCTATATATTGGACCATAAGCTGGAAGTTCTGTCTAGCATGTTTTGAAGTGGCCCAGAGAACTAAAGTGTATTATCATGTAAGCTAACTAAACAGTCTCATTGAACAATCTCTTACTGTTTTTAGTGTCTTTTTTTATTAATTGACATTATATACTTCTTTCATAGTTTATGTATTTTTTTAAACTTGGTTAAAAATTGGTCTACTTCCACATCAACTATCCATAGCTAGAATTTTTTTTTTTTTTTGAGAGGTTTTTCGCTATAGGGCGCGTGCGCTCGCCAGACAGACAGAGAGAGACATAGAGACAGAAAGCGAGAAATCACCCCCCGGGGGGATGGTCACGCCGCAATCCCTTCTCCTCCATTCTCCTCTCGGGATCTTGGGCACGCACGCACACGCGCCCGGCGTGAGTTGTAAGCCACCGGGTCCGAGATGCGAACCGCGGTTGACTACGTGGGAGTCCAGCGACATAGCCATTACGCTAACTGCTGGTTCCCCCATAGCTAGAATTTTGAGTTGATTAGTCTTGCTAGAAATATTTCGTCAATATGACTAGTCAAAGTATGGGTTAACACAGGATGGCCCTCATTCTGTTTTGCATCCTTTCCTCCATGTAAGTATAGCATAGGCTTGGGTTAGAAGCCCTTCTGCCCTTCTGCATACAGCAGGATGGCAAAATAAATAAGACAAAGTGAACAACATCATACATTCAGCTTCATTACATGAATGGGAAATTGAAAGCAACGTTTCCATCATACTTTTCCAATTATCCATGGAATTTCAACAATGAAAGATAATGATATAGAAAATTATGATATAGAGTGTTTTCAGGGAATTGGGGTATTGCCTAAAAATAAACATACTTTAACATTTTCTTGCTGTTAAGTTTATGCTGGGTCCCTGTATGTCTTGCTTGTCATAATTCTCTGTAGCAAGTTCTTTTGAAAAAGCTTCATTCTTATCCCCTCCTTTGTTAGACACTCCCTATGTTTTCGTAGGTCATAAACTCACTAATGCATACACATGACAGGGACAAGGCTCATCTCAATGCATCTTGTGTCACAGTGCACCCATCAATCCACCATGCACTGAGAAAAGACTACAGTCCTACAACCTCTTTACTGGGGTTTTGTGCACACTGCTTAATTTCACTGCATCTGTCAAGCCGTTCTTTATCGGAGACTCTAACAGCCTTTGAGTGCATGGTGCTCTATCACTTATGTAGGGGTTATATTGATCTTTCTGGTGTGTGCTCTAAAGTGGCTGGCATCAAAAGCCAGTGAGGCAGCCGGTTTGAGCAGTGTGGGCCATTTACAAACTTCAGGATGAGATGCCGCAGGATGCCAGGGAAAACGTTTTTGTTTTTCCAGAGGGAACCATAGTTCATGAAATGTGGTTAACGTACCATATTTGTATACCCTTAAAATCATTTTATAACCACACTGAGTGCCTCTAAACATTAAATATATTTTATAAGTAGTTGGTTAACTAGCTGTTGTATGCTTTAAATAGTAAATAAAATGGAAAGGCACTAAACAGTGACTATATTTCATAGAGTAAGATGCTTTTTCAGCCACTCAATAATTCTCAATGTTAAGAAAAATTGATTTTCTAACTGCTGAGTGCCTCTAAAAATTAGCATCTTCTCTTCCTACAGGGGATGTTTTTCAGTTAGTCTTCTTTCTTCCAGCTTTTGACTTCATAGTCTCTAAAGTTCCCTTCTGACTTAAAAATTCTATAGGTTCTATTGGATTATAATTTCACTTGGGTATATGTGTAATTAGCTGGGCAAAATATAAAATCAGAAACAACTTTGTCTTTTTAAATGTTAACTGCAAAAGAAGTACTTCTTCACCCACTGACTGTTTAACTCCTACCTCCTCCCTCTCCCATCAAGAACAGGACTGCTAAGCAAGACCTAGAGCAACGACATAGAACTCAACAGAACTAATTCCCGAGCCTTCACACAGCACATCAGAGCAGTGAATGGATTTTGCATTTGTGAAAGCTTAATAGGGGAAAAGAATTCCCCGAGGGGTGGTAATAGTCACATTTCTTCATGGCAAATTAAATCATTTTCCTAGTTCTATATCAACTTTGTCTGGCCTTTAAGAAAATCAGATTGCCAATGCTGAGACCCCCCAGACAGATAAAATAATAGCTCATAGCATCACAGAAATTGAGAACCAAAATTATTAGACACTTCCCAATTATAAAAAACAGCATTAAAAGAAGATTCAACTCTCAGTTCTGCCTAAACCACAACTATCTGGGTGGCCCTTGTCACAAGACCTGTCTGAATAATAGATTGGAATCTTTTCAATGTAACCTCATCAGTAAAATGAATAGTTTGAGCTAATTCTAGAATCTAGTGGCTGGAGAATCTCCATGGGTTTCTTTTAATATTTCATAATTATAAATTTCTTCTAGCCCTTTATCTCATCCTGAAGAACCATATGTCTTAGGTGTTCTTACCAGTTCCACAGCAGTAGGTGGCTGGCATGTTAGAGCCTGAAGAAGAACAGATAAGCATCAAATTTCCTGGGTACATGTGCTTATGCTTGAAATTCAAAGAGTGAATAAAATTCTCAGGTACACCCTCAATATTCCCACTGATGTCACCGGGAACTATATGGGATTAGATGAGGATAGGTTGCCAATTTGGGGCTAGATCCATCAATGAGCTGGCACTTATTTATCCAGGTTAGACTGATGTAGTCTCCTGGTTCACAGGCTTGAGAAAGATTTAGCCAAAAGGAAAATACCCCAGCAAACAGTAAGCTCTCTTGAGTGAGGTTATTATCTGAGTCACCATTGCATTCTTAGCATCTAGTCAATAGTTTTATAGTTGCACAGTGAATCTTTTAGAACTAAACTGAATCCCATAAGTAAATGTTGCCTACCAGACAGAAAATGTAAAATGTCTCAAATGAAAGAACCCAGAAGACCCAAGGTAGCACTCAATATGAATGCTATATTTGAGGGTATTATAAGAGAAATATGAAAATCATAATTTCCCAAACAATAAATTATTTTGCTGATTGGATTCAAATCAAGAAGCCCAGTCCAAAAAAGCAGAGATTAATTTCACCCTTCCTCTCATACAAACATACAAAAATATAGAGAACAACAGATATGAAAATTATAGCATGGACAATGTCACCCTGCTATAGAAGTAAGCAGTAGTAGCTAATGTTAATAGATGGCTTACTATGTGCTGGCTACTATTCTAAGAGCTCTACATGTATTATCTAATTTAAATTTACTATTGCCTATTAAATAGACCTTATCAATATGTCAGATATAAGAAAAAACAACCTTCAGTGTTTTAAAAAGACCTTTATGTCTGGATAATTTAGAAGACAGATGACTGAATCTATAGCCATAGTCACCATAGATATCTCTGTATTTAAAATCTGAATGTCTAGTGGCCTACCATTATGCAACTAGGCATATGCTCCATTTAAGTAAAGGTCCATGATGTGAGAAAGCATCATAGCAAAGAACAATATGAAACACAGGAAATGAGTCAGCAAACCAGAAATCAAAAATGATGTGGCCAGGAAAAAAACAATTACCATAGCCACAACTGGAGAAAGATTTTATCTGTCCCATTGGGTATGATCTCAGTGTGTATAATCCCAGTAATTAGGGTATGTATATATTCGTAACTTTTGATGCATTAGACAAAGAGGCCAGCAATTGTGTACACAAAGGGGCATATTTTTTCCATGGCTAGCCCTAGGCAAAATTGTTGACTACAATGAAGTCATGGGCGTATAGATCAAATCGGGGTATGAAATGTGACTGTTACCAACCAGCCACGTCTGTGGTTGCTCTGACAGAGGATCATGTCCCTGTCTGAACAACAACCATTCCTAACTAATACATTGGGTGGCTGGAAAAGTCATAACACATTTTTGCATAGAAACAGAAAAAGATATCATGACTTTTCTGATGACCCAATATTTTAATTCTTCCTTTTAATTATGGAATGCAAACTCTTACTAAGATTTAGAGAAAGCTGGTAAGTAAACAAGAGAAAAGTAGGTAAGACTTTTGAACTCCATAATGGTTCCATCTTCTTCAACTGTGGAAGACCACCTTGATTATTACCTTTTCCAATGGTTAGTCAACAAATGTTTGTTGAAACATACAAGGTGTCAAGTACTGACTAGGCACTGGGGATACAACAAAGTAAAGGGTCTCTACAAATAAATATAAGGAAACAAATAAATATAGTAAAACACTAAATGTGCTATGGATAAATGTAAAATAGACTGAGTGGCTTGGGGATGGGAGAGGAGCCTGGTGATAGATGAGCGTGAAAATTATTGTAGACATTATATTTTGCACAGAAACGAAGGAGATGAAGGACCGAGTCATGCAGATATTTGAGGAAAAGTGTGAAATCCGAAAATTCTGAAGTGGATGTGTACTATTATATTCAATGAGTAGAAAGGAAACAGAAGGATCAAGAGGGGGGATAGTGGTTTGTTAGTGCAGAAGAATTTGAGGTTTCAGCTCTAGCTTTGCAGGCCACAATAAACAGTTCTATTTCTAAATGAAATTTTAAAAAAAAGATTAAAAAAATAGTATTATTTATATTTTTGTTTTTCTAAGTTTATTTATTTCTTCCAAGAAAGAGAGAGACCCCCAACTGGTCTTTATGCCCTAATCTACTTCCAGTATCCACTAGCCTGGATCATCAGAACATCTATGTGTGCCTGGTATGTTCAGGAGGTCCAGGGATGTGAACCCAGGACCTTTTTACATGGGTCCAATTACATTACCACTGCACCACCACACAGTCCCTCATTTAGGTTTGATTTATTTATTTATCTATTTTTGAGAGGTTTTCGCTATAGGGTGCATGTGCTCGCCAGACAGAGAGAGAGAGAGAGACATAGAGGCAGAAAGCGAGAAATCACCCCCCAGGGGGGATGGTCACACCGCAATCCCTTCTCCTCCATTCTCCTCTCAGGATCTTGGGCACGCACGCACACGCGCCCAGCGTGAGTTTTAAGCCACCGGGTCCAGGACACGAACCACGGTCGACTACGTGGGAGTCCAGCGACATAGCCATTACGCTAACTGCTGGTTCCCGATTTTAAAACTATTTTTAAATTAATGTATAATTGTGCATATTTGTGGAAGTACAATGTGATTTTTCAGTACATAAATAGGATGTGTTATGATTAAATCAAGGTGATTATTAATAGTATATCCATGATGTCAAGCATTTGTCATTTCTTTGTGTTAAGAACATATATTAGGTCATTGGGAAAGTTATGATGTATTTTTCTATGTTTTTCTATGCAAACACACATCATGACTTTCCCAACAACCCAGTAAAATCCCCTTTTTCAGGTACTTTGAGATAAATATTAAGTTAACTATATTCATTCCACTACTTTGTAGCACTAGGCATTGTTTCTCTATCTGTAATTTTGTTTGCATTCATCAGCTTCCCTGCCCCACCTCACACCCCCATCCTTTCATTTAGATTTTAAAAGGACCATGTGGCTGTGAGTTGACAATGGGGAGGAGGCAGGATAGAAGGAAGGGTCCATTGAAAATTTTAACATCCTTTTGAGACTTGGGGAAAGATAGTTTTGCAGTAGGTAGTGAGAAAAGGTTGATTTGGGAGATATTTAGGTTAAAGCCTTAGGCTTTACTGATATTTTAGATTTGGGAGTGTGAGGAAAAGGAAGATTACAACCATGGCTAAGTTTTGTTTTGTTTCCCCAGAGTAATACATTAACTGATTACAGTATAATCTTGATTTTCTTTCCTTGATGTAATCTAACTTTTCAGAGTGTTAGGGTACCACATAACATATTAGCATAAGCAAAAATGAAAAAGATTCTTACTACATTACATCTCCCTTCCACTCTCTCAAAGGTATGGGGATCATTTACAATGTTAAAACCTAAATAAGCCCAGCCTGGTGCCACAGTCCATAGCATACTGAAGAGCAAAGTTAGAAGCTGGCTGACTATAGGTTCAGTTTCCCAGGTCAGCTTGAAAACATGTTAGGAGCATGCATGTAAACCCAAGATCCTGAGCAGCTGAAGAGCTATGAAAAGGCAGATCACCACATTACCAGACTCTGCTGAGAGTACTTTCTCTCTAGCATGCATACATATACTATCATAAATAAAAATAAATGAACTTTTTAGAAAACCACCCAAATAAAGCTAGACAGTTGGAATGAAAATAACATGGGGTCAGCCCATGGTGTGGTAGTTAAGGCGGCTGGATCCCACATGACAAACTGCACAGTTCAAGTACTGAACCTGGTAGCTTGAGAAACACACTGGGTGTGTGTGCATGTGTGTGTGCATGAGTGTGCATGCCCAAAATCCCAAATGGAGAACTGGGAGAGAAGGGAATTACTGTATGACCATTCCCTGTATAGGGCATCTTTTCTCTTTCTCTTTCTCTTTCTCTTTCTCTTTCTCTTTCTCTTTCTCTTTCTCTTTCTCTTTCTCTTTCTCTTTCTCTTTGTAACAAGCATACATACCCTTCAGCAAATTAAAAAAAAAAAAAAAATGGACCAGTAGATGGCACAGTGGTTATACTGCTGGACTCCCATGTAATTGACCACAATTTGAGTCCCAGATCCGATGACTTAAACCTCATGCCAGGCATGTGTGCATGCATGCCTAAAATCCCAAGCGGAGAATGGAGGAGAAGAGATTCTGTGATTTCTCACTTTCTATCTCTGTCTCTGATGAGCACATATACCAAAAATCTCTCTCTAAAAAAAAAAAAAAAAAAAAAAAAAAAAAAAAAAAAAAAAAAAAAAACCAACAAAAAACCCTGAAAAATAGAAAGATTTACGAAACTAGGACTATAATAGTTGTTCAACCCCACCCCACAAATCCAGAATTAACACAACTTACTTACATAGTCCAGCACCAGCCCAAAGGTACATCAGGGAAAATCACTCTCTGAGTGAGAGAACGGTCATTTACCAGATCTAGATCCATAAAGAATGCTTAATTATCCACTACCTGTCTTCCCTTTCTCCTTTACCATTCTGCTGAATGAAATGTCCCTTCCTTTTTCCCTCAAGTCTATCTTGATTCCTAGAAGGTTCAGGTTTTCCTCCCAATTTGTTCTTCAACGTAATACATTCTGTGTGAGCTAAGCCTCCTCAGTGTTCTGATGGACCCCTTTCTGCCTCCCTGGGATTTTTTCACAAAGGAAACCCCTTGTCTTTCTTTCCCTACTTAAAAGAATGTATGAGAGTCATTGCCTTTGAGTCATTCTCTTAACAATGTTTTCATAAGAAGTAAATGAATTGCCAAGTTGAGACTCCATACTCCTACTAGGCATCCTCAGAATTTAAAGTCACCAACACTTAAGTTTATTCATATGTTCAATGTCTTTAATATAAGCTTCCTTCATGTTTGGGCACTGAACCAGGCTAACATAACTGCATTAAGTCATAACTATTTCAGCATAGTATCTTATGGAAAGGCTCAAAAATCATTATATCGCTTCATCTGTCTGATAAGATTTCAAGAACTAAAATCAGAAGAATGGCAATATTCTTTCTTTTTAGAGAGAAATTTTGGCTATAGGGCATGCGTGTTCACTGAAGGGCAGAGAGACAGAAAGTAAGAAATCACCTCCCAGGAGGATGGCCATGCCACAGTCCCTTCTCCTCCATTCTCCTCTCTGGATTTTGAGCATGCAAACACGCCTGGCATGAGTTTTAAGCCACCATGTCCAGGACTTGAACTGTGGTCGACTGTGTGGGAGTGCAGCAACTTAACCATTACACCATCTTCAGGTCCCATGAAGAATGGCAACCTTCTAGATCCAGTGTCAATGCACAGCTTCCCATTGACATGGTCTAAAAATCTGGAACTGATGAGGGAATTCATTTTTTTTTTAAATAAGGGAAAGAAATGAAGCATTGTAGCCTACCTTGGATGTCATAATTCCCTTGATAAGTAAACCTAGTAAATATTTCTGTTTACCTAGGGGTTTGAAGCAAAGTTCTGAGACATCAGATCTCAGATTTCAAAGTTCTCAGATCTGGAACATAATGTCCAAGAATCAGAAAAACAAAACATATATATATATATATATATATATATATATATATATATATATATATAAAAGAAAAGAAACAAGAGAAACAGCCAGACACAACTATTCTAAAATAAAAGACAGACAATGGAAACATGGGGGCAGTTGGCAGTATAGGAGTAAAACATGACACTCTGTGAGGATGAACCACATGGAAAGGTTCTAGGTTCATGTCCAGAGATCTCCCTGAGTGAGTGCACCAGGCATGTGCATGCCCATATGTCTGAGGCTAGATCTCAGTGTCAAGAAATCCTGTTGGGGATGCTTTATTTTTGTCTGTCTTTTCTCTCTCTGTTCTTCTTGTTCATGAAATAAGTAAGTAAGTAAAAACTAAAGGAAAGAAAGATAGAAAAATAAAGAAAGGGAAGGTGGAAGAAAGGAAAAAAAGAAGAAAGAAAAAGAAAAAAGAAAAAGAAAGGAAGAAAGAAAGAGAGAGAGAAAGAAAAAGAAAGAAAAAGGAAGAAAAAAGAAAAGAAGGAAGGAAGAAAAGAAAGAAAAAGAAAATGGAAACACAATGATCTATTGCCCTTTCACATGCACATTCTGACCTGGTTGTGGGAATTAGGGCACCAAACATTCTCCTCTGACTGAGGCATAGACAGTGATGTGGGGCTATCTTTGCAGGTAGTTTCCTATACTTCTTTGCTAAACACTATACATCATTTTACCATAACTCTTTCCCTTAAGAATAATGTTTATTGATTATTTATTATGTGCTAAAGACTATATGACTTCTTTACTTACAGGTTATGGTAACTTTAAGGGTGCCCTTATTTTCCCTTAAATACACATTCCTTGCCCTCAGTAGACTTTCCTTCATCTAATTCTAAACCTTGCTTATCTACATGGTTTTTCAAAATTTCAGGAGTGACAGCAAGTGATGATTGGTGAAATTCAGAATATGTTGAAGTCTAATGAAAACAACTTTTGAGGCAACATATCTTGGAGTTTGAATTCTAATTTCACCTCATCATTATGTTTAGTAATGATTATGGGTTCCTATTGCTCCAAAATTAGTTTAAATCATGGTTAATTTAGTTTAAAACTGATCTCCATTCTGAGGTTCAGACTGGATTATAAAAACTGGCTTGATTCTATGAAGGTGGCTAGCACAGAAGAATAGGCAGGCTCTCATCCATACTCAGTAGGCCTTTTGACTGGGAGACACTATGGGTGGGGCTAACAGCCACCTAAGAACCCAGAGATTTTTGGTGTAACAGAAGTTTGACCTATCAAATTTTTCGTTCTCTCATTCTCTTTTATAATGCTATACCCAGCACAGGGTGTGGCATGTCAAGATGTTCAGCATGTTTTAGGAGAGAAGAGAAGAAGATATGAAAAGAGGGAAGGGGGTTTTCCTCTGCCTCTCCTGCCACCCTCCTCAAACCTAAACTTGAGCCAGTTGCTCCCCAGCCTAGCATCTCTTTCACTATGGCCCTCAGCAATGCTGACATGCAAAATCAGATTTAGCACATGATGGCTTTCATTGAACAAGAAGCCAATAAGAAAGCAGAAAAAATAGATATGAAAACAGAAGAAGAGTTCAACATTGAGAAAGGTCATTTTGTGCAAACTCAAAGACTGAAGATTATGGAATACTATGAGAAGAAAGACAAGCAGGTTGAGCAGCAGAGAGAATTCAGATGTCTAATTTGATGAATCAAGCAAGGCTCAAGGTTCTCAAAGAAAGATATGACCTTGTCACAGAGCTACTTAATGAAGCAAAGCAGAGACTCAGCCAGGTGGTGAAAGGTACAACCAGGTACAAGGTGCTGCTGGATAGACGAGACCTCTAGAGCTTGTACCAGTTGTTGGAACCCCAAATAATTGTTCATTGCAGGAAATAATACTTACCACTGAAAATGGCTGCAGTGCAAAAAGCCATCCTTATGTACAAAATACCTACCAACAAAGATGTTGATGTCCAGATCCATCAGGAGGCATTCTTACCTGACGATATAGCTGGTGGAGTAAAGATCTACAGCATGGATTGTAGGATAATGGTTTCCAACACCCTGGAAAGCTGGCTGGATCTCATAGCCCAGCAGATGATACCAGAAGTCTGGGGAACCTTGTTTGGTGCAAATGCCAATAGGAAGTTTTTGGACTAAGCCTTGGGAAGGTGGAGTCCATCTGTGGAAGTTTCTGATAATCTGAAGAAGCAAAGGTAGTCTATATACCTTCTCCTTTGCTGTTCACATATCATGATGTATTTACCTGCAGATTCCCCCCTGTAGCCAGTGTCCTTGGCCTAGTTGATAAGGATGGGAGAAAGTTCCATTTAACATGATTGGGAACCTACTTCTAGTTCATCCTAAAGGAACACGACTTTGAGCTGTTTTATAGAGTAATGGTAAAGGGATCAGCTGGTGGTTGCCTGGACATCATCAAGCTCTCTGCAATTCCCAGGCTCCAGTGAACTGATCTGCAGGGGTATCTGGTATTCTCTTTTTCCAAGTCTCCACTCATGCTTTGGCTGTACGTAGGGCATGCATTCCTTCCAGCAGTAGTAGCTTCACTATTACCTGTGTGGGCCTAGAAGTTTTCTTCATCTATAAACATGATTTAATGACTAAACCATGAATATGCTTTATTTATTAAAACAGAGGTATATGGGGAGGGAAGGGAAGGACACATGTTTAAACACAGGACTAGAAAGAAGAATGTGTTTGTGAATAAATATTGCCCTGTGATATTTCTTCTGCTTTTAATATCAAAGTGACTCTTAAATCTTTTACTTAACTTTTCATTGTTTTAATTTTTTTCTTTCATAGGAATACACTATGAGAACAATGATGTGAATTTTACTTGTCATGTATACTTCATGGCAGCAAGCACGGAGTTAGCAGAGGCTTTAAAGTATTTGATTTGACTTACAACCAATAATTTTTCACATTGAGCTCAGTTTGAAATTAAATAAAATTATCATGTAAAATAATTTCTAAATTAATCCATAATGAGAAGCTTAATTTTTCCTTTTAAAAAAACTTGTTCAGATTTTACTGCTGAAATCTTGGCCCCATTCTGAAGCTCAAACTGGATTAGAAAAATTGACTCCGCTCCATGAAGATGTCATGCCTATTGATATAAGTTTTCTAGAAATTACTTGACAAAGAAAATGTGGACTTTTCAAGTGATTTATCATAATATTACCTAACTATTAACTTAAAACTTCAATATATATAAATGACACATTCTAAAGAAGTTTCTATTTTTTTTTCTAGGATCCATTACAATATGAACGAACTTTGTGAAAAAATAGGATTAAAGGACAACTTTACTTTGGTGCAAAAATATTTGAGATCTATAGAGTTTTTTTTTTTTTTCATGTGCATTTTCCATGAACTTTTGAAGACCCCGTGTACTTGGTTTTCCAGTCCATTTATTTATTTATACCATGAGAAGAAGAAACAGAGACAGAGAGACAAGCACCTCCATCAGGGTCCCCACACTGATATCCATCCCCATTTCCAGCCAGCCTGGGTCTCAGGGCATGCACCCTCATGCTCAGCATACCCAGGGAAGTCCTGCACTGTGAACTCAGGGCCTTTCCATGTGGATCCAGCCACACCACTGCTGCACCACCTCATGGCCCCCTTTATTATTCTTTTACTTATGAGCAAAATGACAAGTTGTCCTGAGCAAGTTTCCTAATTAAAAATTAGAAATTATACACACACATCCCAAACAGCCCACAGCATTAGTCTAATCTCTAAAAATCCCAGATAAGCTTCTGTATAGAAGATAGAATTATTTTAATCTGTTTATTATAAATTCAGGGACAAGACTTTTCTTGATTTCCTACTTACATGATACTAGATGAAATCATTATTAATAAGTGGGACAAGTTAACACTTCATCCTTACTAACATGTGAAGACTTAGATAACAGTCCAGATCAAACCAAAGGGATTTCTTTTGCATTTGGTGAGGTGGAGATAAACAAATAGAGGGCCCTTTTTCCTTTCTTCCCTTTTCTTTTATTTCCCTTTGTTTGTTTTTTTTTTTTTTTTTTTTTTTTTTTTTTTTTTTTTTTTTTTTTTGCCATAGGGTGTGTGCACTTGCTGGAGAGAGAGAGAGAGAGAGAGAGAGAGAGAGAGAGAGAGAGAGAGAGAGAGATAAAGAAGTCACTTTCTATGGGGAATGACTATGCCAGAATCCCTTCTCCTCCATTATCCTCTCAGGATTTTGAGCATGCACACATATACACTCAGTGTGATTTTCAAGATACCAGGTACAACACTCAAACTCTGGTGGACCACATGGGAATTTAGTGCCTTTACCACCACACCACCTTTTTTTCTAGGACCCAAGAGAAAAGAAAATAGTAAGCTTGGTTAAATTCTAAGTTCATCAAATGAGCATGATTGATTTGAAATTGATGGCTATGAAAAGGTCCTTTTTCAACACTAATCAATTGTATTCCTGAACCGAAACAACAACTAATATTTCTTGAGTATCCACTGTCTGTTGGGTCATGATGTATTTTTTCTATGCAAAAATGTGTCAAGACTTTTCCAACAACCCAGTACATGGCTCCACTAGGTGTTAGTAATCAGTACAAAAAGCTATAAAATATGATTAATCATTACCTACATGAAGTGTATCACTGTGTTAGAAATAAAAAAAAATTACGCATAAAAATTACAGTACCAACTAATATTTTACAAACTAGTTCATACTTCCTGTGCTCTTATTCTTTTTAAAATCCTCAAGAAGCAAGTGACTTCTAGGAAAAATGATAATGAACATAATATTTAAAATAACAGAAAGAAGCTCAGCCTCTTAGCCTAGTGGCTAAGAGAGCTGTCTCCTACATGTCCAACCACAGTTCAAATCGGAAGGAAGGACATACAGGGCATGGGTGCATGTGTGCCCAAAACAGCGACAGGATGGCAAGGTGGAGGAGAAAAGATTGTAGCATGACCATGTCCCATAAGGGATACTTTCTTCCTCTCTTTTCCTCTGTCTCCCTCTGGCAATTAAAACAAATGAAAATAATAATAATAATAGTAGTAGTAGTAATAAAATGGCAGAAAAAAACAGACTGAAATAAATATTTCAACTATAAAACTCAAGCAATTGTTTAAAATACATCTCATAAGCAGGAAAAAATTATAAAAGTAGTATTTATTAAAATCTAGATGGCTAGAAAACATAACTTAAATGGTTGAATAAAAGGAAGATCAATATAATAATCTAAAAAAAAAAAAAAAAAAAAAAAAGAAAGAAAGAAAGCAGGTCTGGTACAAAGAAAGTGTCCAGAACCAGGAGGGCTTTGATTGGAGAGCTTACTTTCTCTCTAGACCCTGTATGATACAAAACATCACGGATATATTTTTCATAAAGTAAAAAAAGCACAAGACAGCCTTAAAATTCTAATCAAAGTATAGGACTTCAGGTATCAGAGATACACATAAAGAAGTCCTTTTGGAGCCAACTGATGGCATGCTGGGTAAGGCATCTGGATCCCACATGGCCGATTCTGTGGTTCATGTTCTGGACCCTGCAGCTTAAAAACAAGCCAGGCATGTATGTGTGTATGCCCAAGATCACAAAAGGAGAAATGGAGGAGAAGGGATTAGGGTGTGACCATCCCCCATGGAGGGTGATTTCTTATTTTCTCCTCTCTCTCTCTGGTGAGTGCACACACTCTCTGGCAAATTAAAAACAAACAAACAAAAACCTAAGTCCCTTTGTACTTAGAGAAGAAGAAACTAGACAACTCAGATATGATGTTACCAGGGCATACAGAATTTAAAAAGAGAGAGAAAGAAATTTCCTAGGGTTGGAAAGAAATTCTTCTTTTGAGAAAAATATGGTAGTTCCATTTTAAAATATGGAGTTTGAGATATATAGGGAATACCATGTGAATATTCATAATAGGAAACTGAAAATTTGGGTCTGGAAGTCAAGCTAGCATCAGTGGCAATAGGGTAAAACAAAAATAAACTTAAAGACTAAGGGACCAGCAGGTGGCATGGTGACTAAGGTGCTAGATTCCCATATGGCCAACTGAGGTTCAAATCCTGGACCTGGTGACTTGAAAACCACATCAAGTGTGTGTGTGTGTGTGTGTGTGTGTTCCCAAAATTCCTAGAGGAAAATTAAGTATAAGGCATTGTGGCATGGCCACTCCCATCTGTGGGTGATTTCTCACTTTCCCTCTTTTTCTGGTGAGCACATGTGCACTGTGGAAAAAATGTAAAAATAAAAAGAAAAACTTAAGATTAACCTCTAAATCCAAATGCAACACACAGGTGGCTGCCAAATTCATGGCCTTAAAATGCTACTTTTCACAGCACTTTCCATGACCAGAAACAAATGATGGCTCTTCGTTACTCATAGGATTCAATCTAGATCTCTTTATCCCAACAACCTAGACCCTTCACATAGAGCCTTGTGTGTTTCTCCTATACATTCAAAAATCTTCTATTCCTATAAACTTGGTTACTGTTGCCAGACTAACCGGTGTGTTTGTGTTCTCAGCACCATTGCCGCTCAACTATCTTAAAACCCTTTATTCCCTTCCTTACACATAATATTTAATAACTCCCTTTTCCTCCATATAATATATCCCTAGAAAGTCTTTCCTCTTGTACTGACTTCGCGTAGTACCTAATATTTCAAGAGAAGAATGTCAATAGTATTAACCTCTGTCTGGTCTACTTGTCCCGTATTTCACCTATCCTAAATCAATTCATTTTTCCAATATTTGGCTTCCATTCCCAGACTTCAGAACTTTGTTGAATAAACTTGCACCATTAGTTCATTTTAATGTCTCTTGACAGGGTGATGCCCTGAATTTTACTTAGCCTTTATATCTCTCCTTTAACTCAGTCCCATTCTCCAACTTCTTTAAACTATCCACTGGTTCTTCAATAGCCCTTTCCTACAGCACCTTTTTGGCTTAATCTACTAGCAAGAGTGAGTTCCTTAAGCTTCCTTGCCTGCCCCCATGGAATAAACTTGTCCATATTCACACTCATTGTAGGCCTTTTCTTAATAGAAGAACATGCTTTTCTTCTACTGACTTTTTCTATACTCTAGGTATCAGGTTCTCCCAGGTTCACCAATTATCTTTTCTTGACCAACTCTTGTGTTTTAAAGAAAATTTCTTTAAAGAATAACGTGGATATTTTCTCTCTTCACTTTCTCTTTTTCATTCAGTTCTCAACCCATTATAATCTGGCTTCTATTCCATTGTCCTTTGAATCTGCTCTCATCAAAGTTACCAGTCACTTTATACATATCAGATCTAATAACCATATTGATGTTTCTATGACATTTAGCAGCAGTTGAACACATGTTCACTCCTCTCTGAGTGACCTGTGTAGTGATACAACATGACTTTTCTTTGCATTTTTCATCTCTAGGACTGGTCTACTTGTATTCCTTCTTAGCTGTCCTTTTTGGCTCTCAGTCTCTGCCAATTCCATAACTCAATGGCTTTCAAACATGACTGACCATGAATCACCAGAACAGTATTTTAAAATATTAGTGCATGATAACCACCTACACTTCAATAGGATTGGAATGAAGCCCAGCCAGCACTCTTTCAAACTTTCTAAATGATTTCTACTATGTACCCAGGGATAAAAACCACTGTCTCAGGTCCAGTTATAGTGGTCAGCAGTAGCAAGCCACTCTATGATGTGAGAGCCATATGGAAGAACTAGATTCAGTTCCTGGATTGCATGTACATCTGTATACCCATGATCCTGGCTGGGAAGCCTGGGGGTAGGATCAGAGTGTGAGATTTTCTTGAGGGTGAATCTCTCTTTGTCTCTCTCCTTGAAATAAATAAACTTTTAAAAAGACAGTCTTAATTCATGCTCCCCAAATTTTCTCTTCAAAGGAATCAGTTGGGTCAATTTGTTAAACATAAATATACTCAGATTCCCTACTTCTTGACATTCTAGTCAAATAGATCCAAACTCAGAAACCAATGAGTAACTAGACACTCTCCTTTCCACTCACATCCATTGGGCAGCACTTACAGTCATAGCCCTTTTGAGCATCTACTGTGTGCCGGGCAACTCACATTTATGTTCTCATTGAGGCTTGTATGGGGTGATCCTCAAGCTAAGAGTTTTCAAGTACTTTCTGTACATTAATTACTTGTTTGCTTACTTTTAAATTAAATTACTGCCTCACTTGACTTAGAATTTCTGCAAGCCAGAAATTCTGACTTTCTCATTTTTATATCCCATGGTGATTAGTAAATTGTCCAGCACATATTAAGTCCTAAATAATACATATATACACACACACACACACACATGTAAATATATATATATATATGTGTATATATATACACACACATATGTAAATATATATGTGTATATATATATATTCTATAAAATAATATGAATAAAGAATTAAATTATTTTCATAATCCTGGTCTAACACTAGGCATGAGTGGTGTACTAAGCCTTTTTTGTATTCTTTCCACTTACATGAGTTTAAGTTATTGTTCATGATGAATGAGACATTTGTGGTCCATATTTTTACCTTTGAAATTCTTCTGTATTATTATGTGATTTAACTTTTTAGAGAATTATTTGTTTTATTTATTATTATTTTTTAATTTGACCAGAGAGAAACAGAGAAGTAGAGAAAGGGAAATTGAGAAAGCAAGCTGCCAGGTCTGGGACTTGAACAAGGTCAGCCACATGGGAATCCAGTGTCTTAACCATTATGCCACCTGCTGGCCCCTGTGATTTATTTTAGTGTTTTTGTTTTTCATTCTCATCTTCTTTCTTGATACTAGTTTTAACTTGGTCAAATGACTCTGTCATATGTGTTATGGTATATTTTTAGAATTCTCTTTGTGGGAGATACGGAGCACAAGGACAAACATATTTGTACTTTTGTCTGTTTTCGTCTCATTTTTATAGTAGGCTTAAGACATATTTGGGGGTCAGCAGAAGACAAGGTGGCTAAATCACACATAGCTGACTATATGGTCTGAGTCCCAGACCTAGCAGCTTAAGAATGTTGGGTGTGTGTACATGCATGCTCAAAATCTCAAAAGGAGAATAGAGGGAAAGGAATTGTGGCATTACCATCCCCATGGGAATGGGGAAGGGAAAGTCCTTTCTACCATGCTTTCCCTCTCCTCTTTCTTTCTTTCTGTCTCTGTCCAGCAAGTGCAAGCACTCTACAGCAAATTGTTAAAAAAGGAGAACAAAACAAAACAAAAAAGATGGGACCAGCAAATGGTGAGTGGTTATGTCACTGGAGTCCCATATAACCGACCACAGTTTGAGTCACGGACCCAGTGGCTTGAAACACACTGAGCATGTGGTGCACATATGCACAAGATCTCAGGAAGAGAATGGAAAAGAAGGCATTGCAGCATGGCCATCTCTCTGAGGGGTGATTTCTCACTTACCCTCCTACTGTCTGTCTCTCTATCTGTCTCTGTCTCTTTCTCTCTCTCTCAAGCAAACGCACATGCCCTAAGGCAAAAATCTCTAAAAAAAAATTGATATTACTGGCTGCTTATAATATGTTTTCTTCTAAGAGTCTTTTAGTTTCAATGAAAAAGATTATATACAACTTGTATAAATCCAAGGGACAGCTTTTTAGTTAAATTTTGAAATTTTGGCCCTATATATGTGACTGTATCTTCACTAATCCTCCTCATTTTCCCCATAATTTCCAAAAGATTAGGCCGCTTCCTTTTCCTATTCAAGTCTAACTGATCCACTTATGTCTATTTATTTATTTATTTATTTATTTTTTGGCCATAGGGTATGTGCTCACCAGAGACAAAGACAGTGAGAGAAAGTGAGAACTCACTTCCACAGAGGAGATGGCAACACTACAATTCCTTCTCCTCCACTCTCCTCTTAGGATTTTGGGCACACGCACACAATGCCCAGAGTGTTGTTCAAGCTGCTGGGTCTGGTACTTGAACTACAGTCAGTCACGTAGGATCCATTGCTTAACCACAACACCACCTGCTGGCCCTCCACCTGTGTCTTTAATTATACTGACCCTTCTAGAATACTCTATACACCTTATCTATCTGAAAACTCTGACTAATCATTTAAAACCATCTTGAAGCAGGGTTACTTATTTCTTTCTCTGTACTACTCTGTCTGGACACAGGCATTTTTCTTCTTTACTGTTATTTTAGTGTACACATTCTGTCCAGTCAATTTCAAGCTTCTCCAGAACAAAATCCAATTTAATTACATTTTAATTCCATAGTTTAGAGCAAAACTGAAATAGGGACATTTGAATATTTTGGAATTGAATTAATGTTAGAATCAGACTTTCATTTCACCCCTGCACCAGTATCTTCTAAACTCTATATCCTCAACACTGCTCAACATTAACTTTGGAGTCAGAGAGCTCTAAGTTTAAATCTTTGCTGACTTTTCTTCTTAACTGTGAAATGAAGTTTAGTATACCAGCATACAGTGTCATCTGTAAAAGTAAATGAAATAATGAATATAAATTACTTAGCACAATAAGTATCCAAGACAAGCACTCAACAATTAGTGATAATATAAGGATCATTATAACTGGTGGGTTTTATTGAACTATTCTCTCTAAGGTTCTACTAGTAAACTATAGTACTGAAAACATCGCTTTGACAATAATCAGGTATATCAAGTAAATCTAAACTTTC
Source organism: Tupaia tana (assembly GCA_026018925.1). Lineage (NCBI taxonomy): Eukaryota > Metazoa > Chordata > Mammalia > Scandentia > Tupaiidae > Tupaia > Tupaia tana. The sequence continues at coordinate 29,699,946 of JAKSZU010000001.1, read as the reverse complement.
CTTGTTTGGCAACTTTCTCATCAACTCTTAAATTCCTCTTCTCACCTTTCCTTGCTTTCCTGGATGCTTCCTGAAATCATGAGGGGGTTGCGTAATCCTTTCTACAAGTAACATAATCTTGTTTCTGGACTATTCTCATCATGCTCTCGTTCTTGTTTACTTCAGTCACGCCCAAGAACCGCAAGTCATCTCTCAACACCTGAAGTCTCTCATCCACATATCGCTTTGAATATCCTCTAATCTGGAACAATCTTCCACCTCTCCCTTCCGTCTCAAGTCTTTCCAATGTGCTCTCTGGAATTCTTGATAACTCATCAACTTAATCTTCATTCTTCTTTAAGTGTTTCCTTTACTTTCCTCTTCTAACTTAAACCTGGTTGTACTGCGGATATTACTTTTCATTAGGCATCACCAAAAGGAGGCATTTTTCTTCTCCTTAAATCTTATACATCTGAAGTTGATATCCTTGGTTTCTTGTTGGTATTTCCAAATCATTACGGATCCTTTGAAGTTATGCCATGTGACAACCTCATAACAATACCCCTCCTCATGGTAGCCATTGGTAGGTGTTGCCTCATTGAGTGAAAATGTATTAAGTAGTTCACTGACTCTTCACCCTTACTCTGCAATCATTCTTAATCATTCTGATATCCATGTACTATCTCACTTGAAATCTGCAACCTGGCAATCTTGCTACATATCTTAATTCAATTTACTTCCCCATTTTCATTTTCCAAAATGACTATTTTACCACTTACCCTTTTTTCTCAGATTCTCTATCACACTACTCTCTTCTTCACTCCAGCTTTTGCTATTTCATATTTCTGTGCTTTAAGAGTTGCAACCAGAAATGAATATTCACATGTTCCGACCACCCCACTTATGGTCCAGGGTATTGCTACAGGTACTTTATCTTCCTCCTGGTGTGATAGATGTTTTCATATCTAAAGTCAATCCCTCCATATGGCCTTCCAGGTTCTACATACTGGACCCCATTCCCTCTCACCTTACTCAAGGCATTTGTTTCTTTAATTGTCTCAGTCTCTCTTGAATGATCAAGTGTCACTTACCTACTGGGATAAGGAATACACAAATATGCTGTAAACTCCCACTTAAAAACAAACAAATTGAAATAAGTTTTGTTTGATTTTGCATCTCCATCCAACTATTACCCTAATTCAGTTTTCATTTTTCTATGTCTGCTCTTTTACCCAAAACTAATAAAATTGTTGTTGTACTAATGTCTCCACTCCTCTCTGCAGTCTCTCCCAAAAGCATACCAGTCTTTTAACTCCCAACCCATGGAAGCTGCTTTTGTCATATCACCCTCTTCACATTCTTAAGTCCAACAGACGAACTTAACTTGCCCTCATAGCAGCATTTAACATAGTTGACCACAGCTTCTTTTCTGAAATGTCTTATAATCTGTTTCTAAAACATCCATTCTCATTTTATTCCCTTCTCATTATCCACCTACTTTTTAGTTTTTCCTGTTAATCTATTCTCAACATATCAGCCAAATGGATTTGATTAAAACATATATCAAAGTATTTCTTTGTTCTACTCAACAAAACTCCATGGTACCCTATATGACTCAGAGAACAAAAGAAGAGAGAAAAAAATCCTTTCCATGATTTTTGGCTTGCCCATAGCTTAGTACTGAGTCACCACTCCACACAGATCACATGGCACCAGCCAACACGTCAGGCACATTCTTGCCTCTGAGCCTTTGTGTCTGATGGTCTCCGTACCCGAAATGTGCTCTTTTAAGTATCAGTGATTGACTCCCTATTACATTTTGCTCTCTTCTCAAATGTCACCTTCTCAGAAGAGGATTTTTTAAAAATCGTTACAACTGAGACCAGCAGATGGCATAATGTTTACATTGCTAGACTCCCACGTGGTCTACCACAGATCAAATACCAACACCAATACTCACACTGGATGCCTGTGCGTGTGTGTCCAAGATCCCGAGAGGAGAGGAGAGGGGAAGGGATTGAGGTATGGCCATCCTCCCTATGGGGTGAGTTCTCACTGTCTGTCTCTGTCTCTAGCGAGCACACATGCCCTATAGCAAAAATCTCTCCAAAAAGAATTTTTTTTTTTTAAAAAGGCTACACCCTCTCTCCTCCTCGACTGTCATTGCCTAAATAGTTAACCTGCTTTGTTTTTCATCTAATGCTTAATACCATCTGACATATAATGTGCTATTTACTTTTATTTATTTATTCTTTTTCTTCCTCACATAAAATTAAAGTCCCATCGGACAAGGTACAAGATCCATTGTTTTGTTTGTTTTTTTCTCTTTTCATTGTTATTTTGCCAGAAGCTAGCAATGTTTATTGTGCAATAAATATTTGCTGAATGAATAAATAAAAACCCTTCTCTGAAATGGCTACATTTCTTGATCAGCATCTGTATATGCTTTCCTAAAATTATTACATACCTTTATTCACTACTTAAACCAAATCCCTGGGACAGAGAATTGAGAATTTAGGCAAATAGTTTGGCTATAACCCTGTGTTGAATGTCTTTCCTCTGTCCTAGCACTAAATGTATTGAATTACTCTTATAACTCTCATCATTTCCCACAAAATGCAGGGTGGTTGAAGTCCAAAATCAATAAAAATAAGAATGCTTATAGCAGGAGAGAAGAAAAAAGAGATAATAAAAGGAGAAAACATTTTAAAGGAACTCATAAACAACTTGGACCTCTATCTGGGAGGCAGAGAGCACATAGAAGAATTTGGGGAAAACAACCTCCATGAGAGAGTAACCTTTTTCTACCTCTTTTATAGTAGACGTTAATATAATTCTTGCTTAGGCTGGACAGTGCTCTGTCATGCAGAACAAAGGACAAACCTTTTGGCCTCAGCTTCTAATTATCTTAGCCAGATAAAGACAAACAGGATAGGCCCAAGGCAAAACAGTCAAGTGGAAAGACTTGGCATATTTTGGAAATCTCCCTTTCCCTGCTCAGTATCCACTTGGCGCAATCCCCTCTTCACCTTCAGTACTTAGTATTCTGCCCACAAAATGGCCCTGCTATCGAAAAATAAAAATAATTTCCTGCAATATTTATATTTGTACCCAGGTTGCAATTTCACCATACCATTTAAATAAGAAAAACATGGTAGGCTTTTAGTTGTCCTATTAACTGATCTGATCTTCCCCAATCCCCAGTGAGCTCAGGCCAACTCAGTGTCATCAAACAGTATTTTTCACATAAACACCTGGTGTTTTTAGGGTAAAACGCCCAGCCTCATTTTCCTCTCTCTTGGTATATAGATGTATACAACTCTACAGAAGGAGAGACGAAGCATCTGATTCTACCGTATTTTTCCCTGTGTTCTCACATGTTCTAGCTTCAGAGTAACTCATTTGTTCTGTTCCATGACAGTTGAATTCTAAAGGCCCATCTGCCTCTAGCAGGGGTGAAGGAGGTACTTATAGCTAGGATCTTTGCCCCAACTTCCTATATGCTGCTCTGCTTTGCTCTATGATTAGATCTCTGCTAATTCCTCGGCCCTCTTAGCAGATCCAGAGTCCCCGGTCTGGATGAGAAACCGAAGTCCTGTTGCAGGCTTCTTTCCCTATGGAGTTCCAAACACCATTTAAGTTTTCCAACCCTTGGCCATGCGAGGTGTGGGAATTCCCCTAGATACAGGCAGCTTTCCCATCCACCCAGGGAAGCAGGCCTCTGACTGGCGATGTGAAGCTCTCCCACCTTCTTAGACGTGTCTATGACCACTACCTTGAATATGAGCCCTAATCTGAAAGGACATCAAGGACCTTGGCACCTGCCTCCCACCTGCCTCCTTTTTCCTGACCCCTTTCTCATTCTCATGCTCCATAGTCTGAAGTCATTTTCATTGTATCAGGCTCTCTACATACCCTTTTAAAAAGTAGTTTGTGTCATTGCCTTGGCTATTCTGAAGTAAAAAATCATAGATAATATAACTCCTCATGTAACTTTAAAAAATCAACATAATGTCCCAATGTATTAAAAATGGGGGGGAGAAGTAAAAGTAATCTATCCCTTGGGACCAGCAGTTGGCGTAATGGTTATGTCGCTGGACTCCCATTCCATATAGTTGACCGTGGTTCAAGTCCCAGACCCGGGGGCTTAAACTCGCGTTGGGCATGTGTGCCTGCGTGCCTAAGATCCTATGAGGAGAATGGAGGAGAAGGGATTGCAGCATGACCATCCCCCCTGGGGGGTGATTTCTCACTTTCTGTCTCTCTGTCTCTCTCTGTCTTTCTGGCAAGCACACACACCCTATCGCAAAAACCTCTCTTAAAAAAAAAAAAGTATTAAATAAAAAAAAGTCATTTATCCCTTATGTATTCAAAAATGTAAACAAATACTTGGTCCAAATGGCAGAGAAGGACTAGTGATTGGCCCAATGGTTAACTCTAAATGCAGAACCACCTAAATCTATTGTTATGCATTGATTCTGTTCTGCAGAATCAGACTTCATGAGGGCCTTGTTGATAACATCCTAAACAAGTGACTGAATTTTAACAGAGTTGCCAGTGAAACAAAGTATGACTTTCCTACCATTTATACTGTAGTGCAGTTTTTGAAAATTCAGTATATATTAAAATAGGGTCAAAAAAAAGGTTTCTTGTTTAGGTCACATGGAGTGAGGTTCCAGGCTCAGTTGACTTTAAAGAGGTTTGTTTGGTTTGGTTTTGATTTTGGTTTTGGTTTTGCTTCTGGAATGCGTATCTGTCCAGAGCTAGGAAAGTACTTTATTTCAGAGCATTGGGCCGCTCATTCCAGCTGTCTAGAATCCTTGGACTGTATTCATTAAAAGCGAAATGTGGCCTCCAAGCACTGTGCAACATCAGCAGCAAAAGAGCCTGCGATTTTCCAAAATGCCCCCTGCGGGGTGATTTTCCACCATTATGTCTCTGCATCATGTCCTCGTTCTTCACTTAGGGAGCGAGGCCCAAAGTGCAACTGTCATTGCAGGGATATTGGCTCCTTTCGCTAGGGACAGTGTCTGAGTGCTTCGGCGTGACTGTTGGTCCAAGGTTCAGAGGACAAGAGCTAAGGATTTCTGGGGATGGAAACACATTGATGTCACAGCCCCAAATATGATCTCTATTACACATTAAACCTCATTCTCAATAATTTATTCAAATGTGAGCAATTTAAACTTTTTTATTCTAATCTATTAATTCAATATTTCCAAAAGTACAAAATCAATACCTGACTGTAGTAACGTTAGTCAACATGAAAATTTTTTTCTAATTATTTATTTAATTTTACTTATTATTATTATTATTATTTTAAAATTTGCCATAGGGTACATATGCTCATCAAAGAGAGAGAGAGAGAGAACGTGAGAAAGCAAGCTGCCAGGTCCAGGACTCGAACCTTGGTCGGCCACGTCGGAGTCCAGCACCTTAACCACTACTCCACTGCTGGCCCCAAAATATTTTTTGTTTTGTTTTGTTTTTGTTTTTTGAAGAGGCTTTTGTGATAGGGTGTGTGCACTCGCCAGAAAGAGAGATAGAATATGAGAAATCACCCCCCTGGGAAGATGGCTACTGCAAAATCGCTTCTCCATTCTCCTCACAGGATCTTGGGCACACACGCACATGTGCCCAGAGTGAGTTTAAGCCACTGGATCCGAGACTCAAACCGCAATCGACTACCTGGGAGTCCAGCAACATAGCCATTACGCCAACTGGTGGTCCCGTCAAAATGGTTTTTAAAAAGAGCTATTTCTCTATTTTCTCAATTTCCTCTTCCGTGTATATACACAGACACATGCACACATTCACTTACAAATGCACATACTCTACGTACATACACACATGTGCACAAATGCACACATGTAAACAGGTTTTTTTGGAGAGATTTTTGCTATAGGGCATGTGTGCTTGCTAGAAAGACAGACAGAGATAGACAGAAAGTGAGAAATCACCCCCCAGGATGATGCCACAATCCCTTCTCCTCTATTTTCCTCTCAGGATCTTGGACATGCATGCACACACACCCGGCGTGAATTTAAGTCACTGAGTCCGGGACTTGAACCCTGATCGACTACATAGGAGTCCAGCAACTTAGTCATTATGCCATCTGCTGGTCCCGTAAACAGTTTTTTTAAAGACTCAAGATAACATGGTATTCTATACTTTATGTCCTTTTTCTGAGTTAACAATGTATTATAGTCATCCCCCAAAATCTGTAGAAATTAACAAACTCTGGAGATACAGTGCTTTCTAATAAATAATATATGAATAGGGGCCAAACTGTGGTGGAACAGAATTGCTGCTGGACCCACATGGGAAGGGACCTGGTTTGTGTCTCAGGACCTCCTTGTTCACACTGGGTCTGCACACACGTGCCAGTGTTCCAGGCTGGCAGAGGCTAGTGGTAGGTCACAACACAGCGTAAGGAGTCTGTTAGAGCTGACTGTGTCTCTCTCTCCTTCTCTCTAAAATAATAAATAAATAGGGGCCAGCAGATGCAATAGTGGTTAAGGCCCTGAACTCCCACAAGACCGACCGTGGTTCAAGTCCTAGATTCTGCAGCTTGAAACTCACATTAGGCACATGTGCACACATGCTCAAAATCTCAGAAGGGGAATGGAATAGAAGGGATTGTGGCATGGCCATCATCCCGGGGAAAAGGGGTAATTTCTCACTTTCCCTTACTCTGTGTATCTCTTTCCCTTTGGCAAAAACCTAAAAATAAATACGTAAATAGATAAAATGAACTTTAAATATACATATGAGCACAAAACCATATGCCTTCACGTGTGCCCACATATCACATTATAAATAGGATTATATCCTATTACTTTCCAACACAGTCCTTTCCCTGCATTGTCCTCTCATCCACTCCTCTCTACCTGTACATCGCTATCGCCTTCCCTAACCTGCATCTCTGCTGCCAACCCCACAATAACTAGTTAATAACTTTGGAGTGTAATTCTGTATCATCAATTTTGTATTCATGTAGTCACTCACTAAGGATGATGAAGCAGACCCTGAGTTGTCATTCTAGATTGATGACCTTCTCAAATGTTGAAGTTAAAAATATAGGACATTCATTTGTTTGTTTAATAAAGTTCAATACTATTATAATTTGCCTTGGTAGCTTGCTTTTGTCTCCAATCATAAATCTCTCTGGTTAAATACCTAATTCATTCTTTCTAGAGGCTGCATAATATTCCTAAGTGTGGGTTTTGAATGATGGTGTTTTAAGCATATATAGATACACACACACACACACATATGTATGTATGTATACATTTCCTAGGAATGGAATTACTGGGCAAAAAAAAAATTTTAATTTCAATAATATCCTCAGATTTTTTCTCCCAAAGATTGTAACAAAATACATTTTCACTATTAGTGCTTAAAAGTATCCTTTCCTGGGAACCAGCAGTTAGCGTAATGGCTATGTCACTGGACTCCCATGTAGTCGACCAGGTTCGAGTCGCAGACCCGGGCACATGTCTGTGCGTACCCAAGGTCCCGAGAGGAGAATGGAGGAGAAGGGATTGCAGCATAGCCATCCCCCCTGGGGGGTGATTTTTCGTTTTCTATCCCTCTGTCTCTCTCTGTCTCTCTGGCAAGCGCACATGCCCTATATCAAAAAACCTCTCCAAAAAAAAAAAAAAAGTATCCTTTCCTGGACCCAGTCAGGAGGCACAAGCAGTAGGGCACTGCTGTAGGAGGTTGGGACTGCGTGGGGCGCTGAGACTTGGTTCTTGGAACATTCCAAACAGGCCCAGGTACAGTAGTGTGCCACAGCTAACTGAGAGGCTGGGGCAGGAGGGCCATTGCATACGAGATCCTGTCAAAAACTTCTCTTTCCCTTTGTCTCATTTTTCTTTCCAAAACTCTCTCTTACATTTAAAAAAGTATCCTTTGTGTAAATCTCCTCATAATAGTTAATTTTTTAAAAAAGTTCCAATCTGCTATGTATAAACTGACACAATTGTCATTTTACTTTCCATTTCCCTGTGTCCTTGGAAGTTAGTTTCTCCTTTCCTGTTTAGAGGTTGCTTCACTTGCACTTTTTATTTTTTATTTTAATATTGAGATAGTATATTTATTTACTTATTTATTTTATTGTCAGGGGGTTTGTGCACTCACCAAAAAAGAGAGAAAGAAAGAGGGAGAAAGAGAAAGTAATCCCACCATGGGGCTGGTCACGCTACAATCCCTTTCTTTCATTTTTCCTCCTTATCAGGACTTTGGGCATGCACATACATGTGTCGTGTGTGTGTGTGTGTGTGTGTGTGTGTTCATTCCATCATTGTATATCATTACAGCTTGCAAAATGAATTTTTCCAGCATGAATACACTGTATATCAGTCTAGTTAAAGATATTATCATTCACGTTTTGATCAACACATCATTTTCCATTTTTATGTCCCTTAAATGTTTTGTTTCTTTCTTTTCCTCGATTCCCTTCCTTTTACCCTTCCCCATTTGCCCTTTTGAAAACTCTCATCTATTTTGCCCATATTTCCATCTAGGTGTTTATATTTTTCTGTAATTGTTATTATTTTGCAGTTCTTTTTATATGATAGCTCAATTTCCTCCCAACTCTGTTATTTGACTTTTATGTTATGTTAACCACTGTACATTTTAAATGCCTATATTAATCAATTAGAAAAGTCTTACTTAAGTAATAACTTAACAACAGTGTCCTAAGGAGAATTTATTTTTTTCAACTTCGTATAACCAAATGTCCTCACATTAAATGTCAGGGTCAGTGCCTCAGTTCAAAAGCATCATTATGGACTGATTCCCTTTTTATGTATCCTTTTGCTCCTCCACCTAGAGTGTTTCAGCTTTTCATCCTGAGCCTAAATGTTGACTCTTGGCCATAGGATTGCCTCTAAGATACTAGCATTACGTCCTCACACAGTCATATTCAAAGGCAGGAAGCAGGAGCACAAAGACAGGGACCAAGCTCTCATTATAAAGAAGGAATAGCCCTTGGAGAGGTCAACAGTATTTCTGACGGCCAGATTCTTTTCTTCATGGCTTCTAGGTTTCCTAAATTGTTTAAAAGGGTTTCTTCCACCTATAGATGATATAAGCTCCCAAATTTTTCTTCTCTTAAGTTTTGCACTTCAGTCTCTATTCTATCTGAAATTTACTTTTTACATGATTTGTTATTTTACAACATCATTTTTTTATTTGCTATCTCAGCCCTTTCCTCACTTCAATTGTGAATCCCACTGTACTTTACCTTCCAGATATTATTAGCTACATCTCTCTGGCATGTCAAACTCATATTTTTTCACAAAAATAAGATAAAAATTATGTACTGTACAATGATATTTTACCACTATGTTGCTTTTATTTCAGAGCTCAATAGAAAAGACATTTAAAATTTGCTTTCTAGACTACTTTTATTCCTTACATTTCCTACCCTCCACCCTCAGGATTAGACTTCTAGAATGCTTTTGCTTTACTGTCCTTTTTTCTACCTTCCCAAATGCATTAAGATCTTACAGATTTTTTGTTTGTTTTAAGGTTTTTGCCATATGGCATGTGCACGTGCTGGAGAGAAACAGAGAATTTACCCCCCAGAGACAATGACCACACCACAATCCCTTCTCGTCCTAGGATTTTGGGCACACACACACACACACACACACACACACATCAAGAGAGATTTTCAAGCTGCCAGGTCCAGGACTCAAACCGTAGTCAGTCACATGGGAGTCCAGTGCCATAACCACGACACCACCTGCTGGCCCCTTTATAGGTTTTTTGGAAATTTTTAATTGTTGTACTTTCTTTCAAATTCAATTATTTTTATATATTACACACTTTCCCATTGTCTAATAGCATAATGTTAACAAGCATTAAGAAAAATAATATATGTGATGACCTTGGCATTATATTTGGCCCTTGGCTGTCAATCAGTATTTATGCTCTATCTACATGGAGAGTTTAATACAGTGTCTGGCACATAGTGCACACTTCCAATTAGTCATCCACTGGGGGATTGTTAATGTTAACCTTAAATGAAAACTTGAACAAACGTTAGCAGCAACATAATATAAATACGTTGTCCTTTTAACTACTTTACTCATTAGTATCTGTCACAGTCCATAATGTCATAATAAGAGCATATTGGCATACAATCTAAATGGTGTCAGAATATCCAGGTAATTTTCAAATTTATTCTGAAGTAAAAACTTAAAACTATGGCATGATAATCATGTTTTGGAACTTCCTCAATATTACCACAAAAGCAAAAGTGTATAACCATAAGTTGTGGAAATGACTGAAACCACCATTCAAATTCCCACATTCGCTTTGGTACTCTGAGCTCCTTCAAAATAAAAAATTAGAAAAGTCTTACTTAAGTAATAACTTAGCAACAATGTCATAAGGAAAGTAGGACCCAAGAGGTTACTTTGTCAATAGGAATACATAATATGTTTCGAGATTTCCATTGCACACCAACATGTCTTTCTCCTAAGGCATCCAATTATTCAGGTCAGAAACATAGTTAGCGCTCTGTGTCAGCCAGTTATCTTCTTATTGGGTGTGGAAGGCAGAGAAATGATGCAAAAAGTAGCTCAAGTCTTATTTTGCTTAGAATGGGAAGAGAAAAATATTTCTCAGAAGGTCTTTGGACCTGCTTACTATCACTCAATGTCTCCTGATTTTATTTTATCCCTAATTTTTCTTTACTAATAAGAATTCTAGGAAATTAGCTATTTGCTGTTCTAAATGTTGTGCTCAGTATCAATCGAATAGAGTGAATAGCCATCTCACACAAAAGCAGGAGGGAAAACATACACACAAAGTAACTACCCACCATGATCACCCCATGCTCCTCAAAAGAGGGACAGGCAGGGAAAATACAAGGTTGGTTCTTGATAAAATTGTAGTAAACATAACCCTCGTGATGATCCCAACCTAACTGCTTCCTTAATTTCCCTAGTTTTTTTTTTTTTTTTTCTTTCCTTTTTTTTTTTTTTTTTTTTTTTAGAGAAAGATATTTGCTATAGGGCATGTGTAGTTGCCAGGAAGACAGAGAGAAACAGAAAGTAAGAAATCACCCCACAGTGCCACAGTGGAGATGACCATGTCACAATCCCTTCCCCATTCTCCTCTTGAGATTTCAGGCACACTCATACACTCACACACACAACCACAAGCAACTGGGGTGAGTTTCAAGCCTCCAGGTCCAGGACTTGAACTGCGGTTGACTACGTAGGAGCAACATAACCATTATACCATCTACTGGTCCCAATTTCCCTACTCTTCTAAGAAAGCCTTCATTCAGCAATTATTTATGGAATGTGTGCCTATTATGTGACAGGTTCCATTCTAGGCTTTAGTGTATTCAAATGTTTTAAGAAAGAAGCAGAAAACAAAAAATTATGGTATGCTGCTATAATTAAATAGAAAAATGGTTGAGAATATAATAGAACATTTTAGGACTTAGTATATAATAGGGACCAAATAAACATTGAACAAAAGCAGAAATGAAGAAGTAAATGAATGAAAGACCTTCAAGATTGAGGAAGTTTTCACAGAAAAAAAAATTTTTTTTAACTTAAGCTAGAAAAAGCATGAGCTTTATGGAAATTCAAGAGAAGACAATCCCAGGAAGCTTTTAAAGAAGTTATAGAGCATGGCAAGTTCAAGAACAATGCATAATTTAGGTGGTTGGAAGTTAAAGATACAACTTGTTAGGTGAGGATGCTAAGAATTGAATTTGGACGTCATTGAGATCCTGGAGACATCATTGAGATCCTGGAGGTTCATTTGGAGGAGTTTGGGGTTTGTCCTGTGGATCCGGCATAGCCTCTGAAGAATGTTGAATGGGGAAATGAAATGCCAGATGTACCTCTGATAAAGATTCCCTCTGGTTATCCTATGAAGAAAAATTTGAATAAAAAAGAGAAGTGAAAAAGCAGGGACAATCAAATATCTCTACAATGCTCACAGGGGTTGATAAAAGCCTGTACCTGGCTTGTGGAAAGTGGGAAAAATGCCTGGAATATTCTCAAGACAGAATGAACAAGTCTGACTGAGTATGAAGAGTAAGAAACTGAGTGAGTGAAAACCTGGACTCCCTCAAATACCAGCTCTTCTTAAGAAGTACATCAATCAGGACTAACAGAAGATGCAACTTAAAAAGACTACTCTGACTACAGAACTAAGAATGGATTGGAGAGGGGCCAAAGGGGCTGAGAGAATAAAGGCTGCTAACCCAGGGTGTTTCCCCACCAAGGTAGAGGTTTCTCGAGGCACCTGAGGCAGCTCTATTAATGAGCTCAATTTTCACAGGAGCTGGCAGACCAGCTTCTTCTAAGCAGAAGACAGGCATCTCAGCAGAACTGTAGCCTCATTGAACCAAACCCTTCTTTTTCTTAACTCCTTTTAAACCTCTCTGACTACATTGAAGGGGAAGTTTCCTCTGAGCCCCTTTTATCCCAAACTCATCTACAATTTTCCATCTGAGTCCATGGGACATACACAATGTACTACCCATCTTAATAACTTGTTTAATGAAAACTACTTGTGTTGGAAATATACAGTTGAGAAAATTAAGCTCTTCAGGGAAAGTTAGAAGTTAGACTACAAGGTAGTAAGTAAAGTTGTGAAAAACCATAATTAAAATAAATCAATATGGAAGGCCCTTAAAATTCAACATAGTAGTTCACAATCATTGAAGATTTTTCTCTGTGCCTAGCATATAATCATCTAATTTAATCCTCATACCAGCTTAGAAATTAGATATTATTATTACTCTTGGTTAATAATAATAATAATAAACACTGTTTACTTTTCAGTTACATTCCATCGCTCATTACAAACATTTGAGAACTTTCTTCCCTACAATTTCAACCAAACACTTATAATTAACTTCCCTTGGTTGTTTATAATATAAATACTAAAACTGACTTTCTGAACCTATTTCTTCAGCTATATGTTTAGTGTCTTTCTAATTTTAAAATTTCAGTTATTTATTTTCACTTCCTACTTTCACTACAGTCCCTGAGACACAGAGTAACTTGGGTGCTTATGATAGAAAAAGCTTGGCTGTGTTGCTAATTTTTAAAGCTCCTTTTAATGTATATGGAGTCACAAACCATTGGTCATATCCAATATTGTCACCCTAAAGCAGATGTCATCAGTCTCTGACACATTACTCATTTGTAACACATGTTAGAAGATCTCAAAGGCAGAGTTTAGCATTTCTTAAATTTCCTGAGTTTCTTCTAAGCAGTTCCATTCCTTCTTTACAGCCATTTTATATCCAGTTTCTATGCTGATGTTCAGCTCTCTCTCCAAGAAAAATGATTGAGGATCCAGGTTTATATCAGGACTTAATTATACCCAGGAATGGAAAAGTTAAAATGAAATAAATTTATGTAAAATAGAATTTCATTAATTAGCTAATATGTTGAGGACAGAGTATTGTATTTCTCTGTTATGTGAAACAAACAAACAAACAAAAACCAGTATACTAGACAACTCTCTTTAGTGTGCCTAACATCTATTTTGTCTTCTTCTAGAAACAGGAACAACATCGTTTCCACTTTCCCCATCATGGCATTTGAGTGAAATTGATGCAAGCTCACCTTTGAGAATGGATGGATGCCTTTTAAAATGAGTGGCCAAGCTGTAGCTTAGGAGCCAGAGTGGAGCACAACTTACCTACTAAATTAAAATTGCCAGGGGACCAGCAGGTAGCATAATGGTTACAACACTGGACTCCCATGTAGCCTACTGTGGTTCGAGTCCTGGATAAGGTGGTTTAAAATTAATGCTGGGGGGAACCAGCAGTTAGCGTAATGGCTATGTCACTGGACTCCCACGTAGTTGACCGCGGTTCGCGTCCCGGACCCGGTGGCTTAAAACTCACACCAGGCACGTGTGCGTGCGTGCCCAAGATCCTAAGAGGAGAATGGAGGAGAAGGGATTGCGGCATGACCATCCCCCCTGGGGGGTGATTTCTCACTTTCTATCTCTATGTCTCTGTCTGTCTGGCAAACGCATGTGCCCTATAGTGAAAACCTCTCAAAAAAAAAAAAAAAAATTAATGCTGGGCATATGTGCGTGCATGCCCAAAATCCTGAGAAAAGAATGGAGAAGGAAGAAGGGGTTGCAGCATAGCCATCCCCACTATAGAGTGATTTCTTGCTTACTGTTTCTGTCTTTCTCTCTAGAGAGCACATGCACCCTATAGCAAAATCTCTCTAAAATAATAATAAATAAATATTACAAATTAAGAAAAAATAATTAAAATAAAATTGCCAGACTTCAGTGGTCATTTGGAGTCCCCAGCCCTTTGGTCTTGGCAATAACTTAGTTATAGATGCATGATAGAAGAGTCAATGATAGTCATTCCAGAAATTGGCTGAAGTGACAGAGACAGAATTATCTTTATTCTCATGATGTTATGAAGCTAAATACAGAATAATTGCCATCTTTACATTCATTTGAATATCGTCTACCAGGGAATTAAGGAAACAGGAAACACATAAGAAGCAAAGCTGAGAACTGACTTGAAACAGGTTCCCAACAACATAGTTAGGTCACCTGGATCCAGACATACCTGGAGGCAGGTAACTTCAAACTTCATATTCACCATAATCAATAAATTTATTTTGTGCCTAAGTTCTTTTGATTTCTGTTATTTACAACCAATAGTCCTAAAATGCCAAGTAAGATAGTAATTCTGAAAGCTACAGTTCAGGCCACATATTCTCTACCCTAAATTACTGCAAATTTGAGTTGTATAAAGAATTGAGGGGTATGAAGGAAGCATTTTTCTATCTGTGGCTTGTAAACTGGTATTATTGTTTGCTGCCAAAATAAGTAAAAAGATTTAGGTAGACTATTTGTGAACATCTCTGAATGTGAAACAAATATTTTTGATTGGCATTAAAACAACTTTGGAATCTGTGTAGTCAGCATTGTACATTATGGTTGCTAGACCACTCAAGCCTGGCTCTATCATTTTAATAGATCAATTGTGCCCCACTATTGCTCCTAGGCTACAACTGGGCCAAATTTTACTTTAAAGGGCATTTTATGGCAAAGAGCCAAACCCTTTCACAGCAAAAGCTGAATGCTAATGGAATTGCTGTGATTTAAAACTGCGAAACACAATCTATTTTTCAATGGAGGAAACAAAAACCATAACCACAAATATTTCCAGTTTCTTAACTCAACCTTGAGGATATTTTTGCATTTTTATTCATTACTTAATGATGAGAGATATTGTAAAAGAGGGCTGGATAGTGTCAGAACCTCAGATTAGGACACTTGGATTCAAGGTGGGCAAGTTACCTACTAGCTGAGGTGACTACAGCAAATTACTTAACATCTGGTAACAAATTACTTAACATCAGTATTCAGCTGTACCATGGACATTCAATAAGATGATGCTTGTAAAAAATTTTATTCAGAGCCTGAAACATAGAAAGTATTCACTAAATGGCTATTGTTGCTATTATTATTATTGGTAGTAATGCTAGGAAATGTATTATTACTACATTAACCACTTGGGGCCAGCAGCTGGCATAATGGTTAAAGCACTGGACTCCCACATGGCTGACCACAGTGAGTCCCAGACTTGACAGCGTGTTGAAACTCTCACTGGGCGTGTATGTGTGTGCGAGCTCAAAATCCCAAGAGGAGAGTCAAGGAGAAGGGACTGTGGTGTGGCCATCCCCCTCAGGGATGATTTCTCACTTTCTCCTTCTCTCTCTGTCTCTCCAACAAGGGCATGACCCTATAGCAAAAAACTCTCCCCCCTAAAAAAAAATTCACTTCAGTTTCAGTGACAAGGACTGTTTTTTTTCTTCTTCATTTTTTTTATTTTTTAATTTTCTTTTGAGATTTTTCTTTTTTTTTTTTTTTTGCCATAGGGTGCGTGCGCTCACCAAACAGGCAGAGAGAGACAGAGAGGAGAGACAGAAAGTTAGAAATCACCCCCCCGGGGGGATGGCCATGCTGCAATCCCTTCTCCTCCATTCTCCTCTCGGGATCTTGAGCAGGCACGCACACGTGCCCGGCGTGAGTTTTAAGCCACCGGGTCCGGGACGCGAACCGCAGCTGACTACATGAGAGTCCAGCGACATAGACATAGCCATTACGCTAACTGCTGGTCCCCAGAACTTTTTTTGTATTATTTATTTATTTATTTTTACATTTTCCCACAAACATTTACATATCAAAACATTTTTGCTCATACTCCATAATTCTTGACAGTAAATAAACAACCTTTCAAAATTTCCAAAAACTGAGTTTTAATGATAATGTTCAAAATATTTGTTATAATTTTGTTTGTGACTCTATAACAGAGACAGTATGATTTTAAATATTTTTGAGAAAATATTTACATGTCAATTACTCAGACTGTTGAAAAACAAATGCCTAGCACACAAGTCACACTTAAACCTTCTCGATTCAGCCTGCCTACCAAATATTCTACTAGCAAAGGTCAGTCTCTTTTTCTTCCTTCAAAGTCTTCCTCAAGATAATCCTCTGGTTGTGGTTGCTCTTTTGCGATGTCTACTGATTACAATGCTGGGTTGGAAAAGTCCAGGTTATTTTATGGTACAAATTCTTTCATATGGCTTCTCTAATCCTCTCTGCCAGGCAGAACTGTTTATGGTGTCAGGCCATCTTTCCAAGAGCTTCTGTTGGCTTACTTGTGATCTACCTTAGTTCCATAGTTTTCTGGTTAATTTTCAGATAGGACATTCCAGTCAAAGCCTGTCCAATAAGAGTATTTCCAATTTCTGATACAAGGTAACAGGTATTATTGCATTTATACAAATAACCCTTCTGTCACAAAGTAAGAATACTCCCAAATATTTTCCAATTCCAGAGGAGTAAGGCAGGAAGAAAAGTGAATGTTTCCATTTAAAGAAACAAAAAAGGAGAAAAAATATTTTAACAAATTGCTGACACTATCAACAGCTCAAAAGAAAGCAAAATCCTTAATTTGGGAAAGCGAAGCATAGTTGAAAAATAAATCGGTAATGTTATGCTCAAAAGTCATAAAATTCTATTTCACCAGTTCAGTCTTATGATCAAATTCTCTTCTGTTGTATGCGCAGTGTCACTGTGGTCCAACCTTTCCATTTAAATCCTGGAAGTTAACTTTCAATGTTATTATTGCTATTTCTTGTCCCTAGCATTAAGTTGGTCATTTTCTTGGTTACTTTTTGTTCTCTTATTTCTGTATTTGTGTCTTTAGTTTTCTAGGTAGAGCACTCCTTTCAGAACTTCTTGAAGAGTGGGTCTGCTATTGGCAAATTCTTTCAGGTCTTGTTTATCTGAGAATGTTTCTATCCTTTCTTTCCATATGAAAGATAGTCTTGCCAGGTATAGTATTGTTGGTTGAAACTGTCTTTCACTTAACACTTTGAATATATTTTGAATATATTTTCCTATTCTTTCCTTGCTCTGATTGTATCCGATGAGAGGTCTGATGTTAGCCTGATGGGATATCCTGTTTATAAGTAGCCTGACGTTTCTCTCTTGACAATTTTAGTATCTTGTCTTTGTGGATTTTGCCAGTCTGGCTATGATGTGCCTTGGAGAAGATCTTCTTGTGTTCATTCTTCTAGGGGTCCTTTGTACTTCTTGGATCTGGATATTTGAATGCCTCTTTAGATTTGGAAAGTTTTCTTTCAGGATTTCATGGAACCGATTATCAATGCCCTTATCAGTTTCTTCACCTTCTGAGATACCAATTATCTGGCTTAATGGTATCTAGTATTTCTCGTACAGTATTCTCATTTTTGTGTGTGCTATTTTCTGTTTTGTTTGTTTGTTTTTTCCTAGGTCAGAGGTTTTGCCTTCAACACTCGAGATCTGATCTTCTGAATGAACTAATCTGCTTTTAATACTTTTGAGGGAGGTTTTCATTTCCTATATTGCAGCCTTCATCTCTAACAGCTCCATTTGATTCATTTTTATGATGTGTATTTCCTCTTTCAGATCATGAAAGGACTTCCTCACCTCATGGAACTCATTCTCTCTTGTCTCCTGCATCTTCTAGAGTTCATTGTCTCTTAGCTCTTGCATCTCATTTAGTTTTGTCACTATGAATATTCTGAAATCTCTATCAGATGTTTCCATGAGTTCTACTGTACTGTTTGTAGATGATGAAGGATTGATCTTTTCCACTATGGGAGAGGTATTTTCTTGGTTTCTCATATTTCTTGTGCCTCTGTGGTGGTTTCTGGTCATTAGGTAAAAAAATCTCTCCTCAACTATGCTTTGCAACATGGTGTCCACAAAAAGAGATTATGAGTTCAGATTTCTAAAAAGAAGTTTCCTCCCTAAAGCAGGAGGATCAATAAATGTTGAGGATTTCAATGACTCTAAAAGTATTCAGATGCTTGGCTACTGTGCAACTAGGTCTATCTAGACACTCAATGTGTGGAGAGTGAAGACCAGAGTGGGAAAGTAAGGTTTTAAAAAAATAAAATCAAAAGGAAAAGAAAAAAATATAACTAGACAAAATTGACCAAAAAAGGACAAAAACAGTTTCTTAATGGTAAAAATTGAAAACCGCGCAGTGCGCTCCACACGAACATTCCAGAACACACTTCAGATTTAAAATGATTTCTAAAATTAGCAAGAGAAAGAAAAGGCCTGAGGTGAGGAGAAGTGGTTTAAATTTTTTTAAAAAATAAGAATAAAAAATTTAAAGAGAGAGAGAAAGAGAAACAGAGACAGAGAGAGGATGGAGGTCACCCTACCTTGTCTGAGTATTTCAGGGGCCTGTTAGATGGAATTTAGAGTATAGCTTCCCTGAACATGCCAGGACAAACCTCAGATTTAAAGTGGTTTCTTGTCTGAGTACTTCTGGGGTCTCATGATAAAGACTTCTTGCATGCATTATGTTTTTTCTCTTGCCTTTTACTTTCTTTTTCAATTTCTTTCTTTTTTTTTTTTTCCTTTTACTTCCTTTCCTTTCCTTTCCTTTCCTTTCCTTTCCTTTTCTTTTCTTTCTTTTCCTTCTTTCCTTTCCTTTCTTCCTTCTTTTCTTGTCTGTTGAAGATACCAAAAGGAAAACTACTCTAGGAAAAATCTTAGGTCTGATAAAAAGAACCCTATTTCACAAAGATTACTTTTAAATAACAAATGATTTCTCAGAAATATAATTATGTATGGGACCAGCAGTTGGCGTAATGGCTGTCGCTGGACTCCCACGTAGTCGACTGTGGTTCAAGTCCTGGACCCGGTGTCTTAAACTCACAACGGGTGCATGTGAGTGCGTGCCCAAGATCCTGAGAAGAGAATGAAGGAGAAGGAATTGTGGCGTGGCCATCCCCCCTACGGGGTGATTTCTTGCTTTCTGTCTCTGTCTCTGTCTTTCTGGCGAGCGCCCTATAGCAAAACCAACAAACAAACAAAAAACCTCTCCAAAAAAAAAAAAAAAAGAAATATAATTATGTACAATAACTCACATTTCTAAGAATCCCAACTCACAGTCATAGATTTATACTATGCAAAATTACAGACTGGTCTTGTTGCCTAGTTGTTAAGGGAGGTGGATCCCACACAACTAACCCCAGCTCAAGTACCAGCCCTGATGGCTTGAAAAACATGTAGGGCATGTGTGTATGGGTGCCCAAAATCCTGACAGGAGAGAAGAATAGAGGAAAAGTGATTGTAGTATGACCACACACCATTGGGGGTATGTTTTCTGTCTCTCCCTCTGTCTATCTCTGGCAATCATATGTGCCCTCTGGAAATGTGTTTTTTAAAGTTATTTTTCAAAACTACATGACTAAATGTGAATGTGGATTTTAAATACATCTTAAATTTTGGAAATAAGGGTAGAAAAATTATTGCCTGGTGTAGAAACAGACAATAATATTTCCTGACTGTAAAACAAACAAAAAAAATTGGCTCAATAAAGAAGAAATCCAATCTCCAATGATTACCTCCTATTTCATTGCATATTTACTGAATATTATAACGTGAAAAACATTTTATACTATCATCTAGCAAAAATAATACTTTAGAAAACTCAAAATTCTCACAAAACCAAGATAATTTTATAACAGAGGAGAGAAAACAATTATTTGGATTGTGTAAAACGTAGGTTGTAAAGGGGCAAGGTTAGGAGAGTTGACTGTGGGAAATTCTTTGGGGTTATCCAAGCAAGACACGATTATGGATTGGACCAGGACGGGACCGTGAAGGGGTTAAAGAGTTGTTGGGTTTAGGAAATAGTTTGGAAGAGAACTGATATTACTTATTGATGAATAAGAATTGGATGTATAGTACGGGAAAAAGTAGAGGTTAACTCCTGAGCTCAGAGCTAAGTAATTGGAAGGACTATGGTGTCACTTGAAACGGGGACAGTTTCTGTTGCAAGTTAAGTAGATATTTGCCAAGGTGGCTGGAGAAAAATGAGGCAACACCATGAGCCAAGGCATAAAGGTTGTTGTTTTTTTTTTTTTTTTTTTTTTTTTTTTAAGAGAGAGATATTTTTGCTACATAGGGTGCACGTGCTTGCCAGAGAGAGAAACAGAAAGTGAGAAATCACCCCCCCCCAGTGGGGATGGTCACACCACAGTCCCTTTTCCTCCAGTTGCCTCTCAGGATTTTGGGCATGCAAGCACACGTGGCTGGTACGAGTTTTAAGCCTCTGGGTCTAAGTCTCGAACCATGGCTGACTGCATTGGAGTCCAGCTACATAACTATTACGCCATATGCTGGTCCCCAAAACATAAAGGTTTTAAAGAGCCTAGTATATCTATGAGAAAAGGTCATGTTTGAGATGGTGGGCATGGAAGGCACTGGTGAGGATAGGGCAGACTGACAGTGGAGCCAGAGTTGTTGCCAGGAGCTACATTACTGAGATTGGTCTTGATCCTTTAGATGGGAGAGGGATTATGAACCATGAAGGGGTTTAAAGCAATTAGACTTCTATAAAATAAATCAAAGAACTCAAAAGGAGAAGCTGTGGCAAAAGAATTGGTTATGCATATTGAGTTTACACATAGATTTCCAAACTAAATAGCTGGCAAAATTAAGATTATGAAACAGAATATAAACATTACACAATATGATAAACAGAAAGTAACATAACCAACAAGAGTCATATTGAAGGGGTTTGAAGAGGAAGTGAATAATCATCTCTAACACTTACAGCAGGCTCGTTAGTTTTCTTAAGTATTCTAAGGACTCATTTAATCCTCACAAAGCACTTTTAAGGTATCTGCTATTATTCTTGCCATAATGCAGATAAGGAAATCAAGGCATGGAAGCTTAGAAAATGTGCTCAATTTCATACAGCTATTGAATGATAGAGATAGGATTTGAAAGTAGCAATGTGGTTTCAGAGTCCATCTCTTTTAACTACTGTTTAGAGGGCTAGTCTCTGAAGAAGATGGGGATCTTTAAAGCAGGGAGTTAATACACGCTGAGTGAAATTAAATCAAACATTTAGAGGGACCAGCAGTTAGCGGTATGGCTATGTCGCTGGACTCCCATGCCTGGCGTGTGTGTGCATGTCCAAGATCCCGACAGGAGAATGGAGGAGAAGGGATTGCTGCGTGGCCATCCCCCCTGGGGGGTGATTTCTTGCTTTCTGTCTCTCTGTCTCTCCCTTTCTGGCAAGCGTATGCGCCCTACAGTGAAAACCTCTCCAAAAAAAAAAATAAAATAAAATTAGAAGGCTCCTTCTTAGAGCCAATGGTGGTATAACAGTAATATGACACTCTGTGATACTAGACTGCTATGGGAAGGTCCAGGGACTGTGTCCTGAGGCCTGCTTGCTCAGCAATGCATATGTGCCTGTGATCCAGGCTCATGGAAGCTAGGGGTAGATCACAGTGTGTGGTGCCTCCCTGTCTCTGTGTGTCACTCTCTCTCTCCCTCTCATAGATAAATAAATAACCTTTAAAAGGAATAGGACCCCTTCTTAATGGTTTCTTTATATGGTGATGCCATGTTTATCTCAAGATTAATAATGAATGCAATTTTAATCTGATTTCTTTTTTAAAATTCAATTCCTTTCGAGTACAATTAAACCGAATACACTTTATTTAAATATTTCATACTTATGACATTATTTTGAAAAGTCTCCTTTCCTGTCTATATATCTTTTTCTGCATCTGGCAAGGGATACCTGGAATTAGGTTGACAAAAGGTAATGCTGGTTACATTTATGTTTTAGTATTTAGAATGATGTGTTGTTGTTTTTCTTTATATTTTTATATTGATTGATTTTTAAATAATTAATTTTGTATCATTTCAATAAAAGCTACAAAGTTATTACTATAATAAAAGAGAAAATACTGGATTCAGAATATGTTCATTCTACTCACTGGGGTTTATGCCTAAAGTCAGACTTGGGTTCATGTATAGGTATATATCAGCTGTGCTAGCTATTGGATATATTTAGACTAATTAAGTTCATTAGCAAATCAATTAAATGGGGGGGGGGAAGGCATAGAAAGCAACCATGGATACCAGAGACAATGTGGGAGGAGGGTGGGACATGGCAGAGGGTGAGGGATAAGGAATCAAGGATGGCAAAACAAAAAACAAAGTATACAAGACATAAGAATTGGGAAATTATTTGCTGAAAACATGTATGTTGATGTGCTTGATTGAGCCAATACACAGTATATTTTGGATGGAAAATTCATTTGTATGCTGTAATGATGTATAGTGAATTAATGTAAAATATAAATAAATTTAAAGAGAAAAAAAAGAAAGTGGATGAACATGGAAAATTTATTACTGAGTGAAACAAGTCAGGCTATGAAACAGAGACATGTATGTATCCTCTTAACATATACTGACTGTCTACACTCTATGGTAGAGACTGAAAAACTGGAAGCCATAAAAACATTGAAAATTGTTATAGACACTGGGAACAAAGTGGAATGAGAGTGGGAGATGGGAAGAATGCAGGAAGGAAAATTTTGGAAAAAATGGAGGACGTTTGTGGGACACAGATATGGCTTGTTACCTGTTGGTGATGTCATGTGTATGTAGTATTTTGAACTCACCTGTTCTCTGGCGTATATCATGTTTGGTAAAATCTCTTTAAAACTAAATGATGTATAATGATTGAATGTATAAATAATAATAATAAATTTTTAAAATAATGAAAAAATAAAATAATATAATATAAAAAATAAAATAAATTTAAAAAATAAGAAGAGAATGAGAAGTAAATGAGAATGAGAAGATTATACAAGTCATGAGGCTTGTTGGTTCTACTAGAATTATTTAAAAGGGAAAACACACCTATCTCTAACTCTGGAAAAAATATTTACTCTAGATTACAAACATTAATTTTCTATGTAAGTCTAATGACTGACTACTTTTAGCTGTACTACTTGTGAAAATTTAAATACTTCATTTCATCATTCACCTGTGTGGCACACATAAATATCAGGGCATTTTTATAAAAGCACTTTATAGAAACTGTGCCAAAGAATGAATTGCTGTAGTCTTGTGGATATTGAATTATTTAAGGAGGTAGAAGTTCTTTAAATAAAAATTCAATCATTTCTGTGATGAAGGAAAAAGAATAATGACCTATTATGAGAGATAATGGTTTAGCAGAAAATGATACTGGGAATCAAGGACATGGAATCTAGTCCTGGATCTGTAATGAAGTCTCAATGGCTTGGCCAAACCACTTTTCTGGGATTTAGTGTTCCTGCAAATGAATGGTGAAAATAAATTATCTCAACATAAGACTGACTGCAACCATTTATTTGTGCTCCTAACCCAAAATGAAGAACAGTTAGGGGGAACCAGCAGTTAGCGTAATGGCTATGTCGTTGGACACCCACGTGGTCGACCTCGGTTCGTGTCCGGGACCCCGTGGCTTAAAAAACTCATGCTGGGATGGTGTGCATGCATGCCCAAGATCCCGAGAGGAGAATGGAGGAGAAGGGATTGCGGCGTGACCATCCCCCTTGGAGGGTGATTTCTCGCTTTCTGTCTCTATGTCTCTTTCTGTCTGTCTGGCGAGCGCAGGCGCCCTATAGCGAAAATCTCTCCAAAAAAAAAAAAAAAAGAACAGTTAGGAATAAAAAAATACATATAAAGACATAAAGCTGCTAGCAGGACAGGAGAAGACAGAAGTCGTCAACGTTTTGGAAAGTAGGAAGTAGCTGGTTGAATGGTAACTGACTTAGCAAAATATGAGGAGTGGGCAGGCAAAGGGAACATGAAGCAAGCTGGTAGTTGTTGCAGAACTTTGGAAGGCTTAGGAATTTCTCCCCAGATACTCTTGAATATGTGGGGTATTGTGAAAAGTGAGACTGGTCAAACTTTTAAATAATTAGTTATATTTGTGGGTTCTCTTACCTTAGTATTTTCATGCTACTAACCTTTTTGCATTTTTTATTTTTTTGGTTTTTGTCATAGGACACAGAGTTTTGGTTTTTTTTTTGTTTGTTTGTTTTTTTGGAGAGGTTTTTGCTATAGGGCACGTGCGCTTGCCAGACAGACAGAGAGAGACATAGAGACAGAAAGTGAGAAATCACCCCCCAGGGGGGATGGTCACGCCGCAATCCCTTCTCCTCCATTCTCCTCTCGGGATCTTGGGCAGGCACGCACACACGCCCGGCGTGAGTTTTAAGCCACCAGGTCCAGGACGCGAACCGCGGTCAACTACGTGGGAGTCCAGCGACATAGCCATTATGCTAACTGCTGGTTCCCAGGACACAGGTTTTTGCCATAGGGTACATGTGCTCCCTGGAGAGAGACAGAGAGAGGGACAGTAAGTAATCAGCCCCCAGGGAGGATGACCACATTACAATCCCTTCTCCTCCTTTCTCCTCTTACAATTCGGTTTTCAAGATGCCAGGTCTAGAATTCGAGCTGCAGTTGGCCATGTGGGAGTCTGGCACTTTTACCATAATGCCACCTGCTGGCCCCAGTTCCTAATCCATTTTTATGCAGAAAACTGAAGGTTTGCTTTCTGGAGAAGTTGGATAAGACAGGCATTGTACTCAAGTAATCAGGAGTAACTAATGGAGGAGTTAAGGCGCCAATGGGATTCACTAGGAATCTACAGACTAAATGATCAAACTCTCAACATTCCCACAGTACATCTTGCATTTCAGCTTTTTTCTTTTAATTTTTGCCAGAGGGTACATGTGCTTGACTCCAGGAGACAAGACAGAGAGGGAAAGTGTGAAAGCACTCCCCCTAGAAGAGTGGTCACAACACAAAACCTCCTCCGTCTCTTCCTCCTTTTGGGATTTTGGGCACACACATCCACACACATATATACCTGGTACATTTCTTAAGCTGCTGTGTCCAGGACTCAAATCACATAGTTGGCCTTGTGGAATTCATAGGCCTTAACCATCAGCCCACAGGCTGGCCTGTATTTCAGCTTTTTAAAATTATATTATTAATTAAATCATATGAAATTGCCAGTATTCCCCATTTTTAACCTATGAATAGCAATTTCATATGATTAACCTAACACAAATATTCAAATATCATTAATACAGTTGATGAGAATTTCAAACATGAAAAACTGAGTCCAAAACAGATTAAAAAAAATAAACACGAGGAATTAAAAAAAAAGATCTGGTCTACCCGTAGTATGGTGGTTAGAACAGCTGGGTCCCAGATTGCCAGCTGTGCAGTTTGACTCTCACACCAGCTGCATGAAAAACATGCTGGTGGGGTGTGTGTGCCCAAAGTCCTGAAAGGAGAAATGAGGAGAAGAGATTACAGTGTAACCATTCCCCATGGGGTGGTGGGGGGGTGGTTTTTCACTTTGCGCGCGCGCGCTCTCTCTCTCTCTCTCTCTCTCTCTCTCTCTCTCTCTTTCTCAAGTGCCAATGCCCTCTAGAAATTTTAAGAAAAGGAAAAAAAAGGACATCCCACTACATCTCCCACAAACAAAGAGCAAAAAACAAAACCAAACAAACAAACAAACAAAACAAAACAAAAAATACTTCATAGGGAGCAGAGTAGTGCTCCAAAGGAAGGTTATTGGTTCAAATCCAGAGAACTTCCTGAGGAATGTCAGGTACATGTGTGTCCATGATCCAGGGCTGTCTGATACTGGG
Organism: Tupaia tana; assembly: GCA_026018925.1. Lineage (NCBI taxonomy): Eukaryota > Metazoa > Chordata > Mammalia > Scandentia > Tupaiidae > Tupaia > Tupaia tana. The sequence continues at coordinate 29,673,892 of JAKSZU010000001.1, read as the reverse complement.
ACATCAAGATCCTTGTCAGGGTTACTCTATCTTTCTTTCTCTCTCTGTGCTTCTCTTTGTCTCTCTCACTCATGTAATACATAACTTTTAAAAATCTTACAAGGAAGATTTGTTTAAGCAACAAAGATCATTTTAAAATATTGGAAATTAACAATATAGTAGCAGAAATTAAAAGTTCATAAAAATAGGGACCAGCAGATGGTGTAATGGTTATGTTGCTGGACTCCATGTAGTTGACTGCAGGTTGAGTCCTGAACCCAGTGGCTTAAAACTCATTCTGTGTGTGTGTGTGTGTGTGTGTGTGTGTGTGTGCCTAAGGTTCTGAGAGAAAAATGAAGGAGAAGGGATTGTGGCATGACCATCTGCCCTGGGAGGTGATTTCTCACTTTGTGTCTCTCTGTCTCTCTGGCAAGTGCACATGCCCTATAGCAAAAATCTCTCTAAAGGAAAAAAACGTCATAAAAATTAAGTTAGTGAAGTCTCTAAGAAGGTAGAACCAGGGAGGGAAAAAAAGGTAGAAAACAAGAGGCAAGAGATAAAAAGTCTTAGAGATATAACTTTCAAAAATGGGGGGTTTGGGGCCAGCAGTTAGCGTAATGGCTATGTCGCTGGACTCCCACGTAGTCGACTGCGGTTTGAGTCCCGGACCCGGTGGCTTAAACTCACGCCAGGCATGTGTGCGTGCGTGCCCAAGATCCCGAGAGGAGATTGGAGGAGAAGGGATTGCGGCGTGGCCATCCCCTCTGGGGGGTGATTTCTCACTTTCTATCTCTCTGTCTCTCTCTGTCTGTCTGGTGAGCGCATGCGCCCTATAGCAAAAAAAAAACTCTCAAAAAAAAAAAAAATGGGGGTTTTGAGGCAGCAGTAACAATACAATGCTCTATGACACTGGGCCCATATGGGCAGGCCCTCGGTTTGTCCCAAGATCTTCCTGTGCATTTCAGGTGCATGTAAATGCCCATGAGTGGGGCTGACTGAGGCTGGAGATAGACTGCAGCATAGGGATCCTGTTGCGGGTGTCTCTCTCTATCTTGGTCTCTTTCTCTCATAATAGAAATGAAAGAACTTTAAAAAATAGGAATTTTGGAGAGTGAATAAATTTAAACTGTGAAGAACGAATTTCTGAGAAGTAAAGTATATGAATTCATAGATTTAAACAACTCCCAAAATTTTATACAGTAATTTTTAAGAGATCCACTCTATGAGTATCCCTGTGGAATGTCAGAAACTATAAATGAAAATGAAAGTCTAAAAGATCCCTCAGAGACAAAAAGAAATCAGAACATAAGACACACACACTTCTTGATAGCAATTCTGGAAGCTACAAGGCAATGGCTCAATGCCTTAAACATTTTGAAGAAAAAACATTCAAAATATTTAAGTCTGTATATAGCCCAACTATTAATCATATATGTAAGAGCAGAAACATTTTCCAGATATAAACTCAAGATATTTATCTCCTGGGAATCATATATATATATATATATATATATATATATATATATATATATATATATATATAAAACCAGCGGGCATGTGCACTAATGAGAGACAGAGAAAGAGAGACCCTCCCAATTAGGCATGGTCACATCTCAATTCTCTTCCTTCCATTTCTCCATCCAATTAGGACAATGGGCATGCAGCCACATGTACTCAGTGTGTTCCTCAAGCCACTATGATCAGGATTTGAACTGTGGTCAACCAGGTGGGAACCAGCTCCCAACACATGGTGTTTAAACACTGTGCTATGGGGCTGGCCTTCTTATGACCCTTTCTCAAGAATTAATTGGACAGTATTTTTCACCAAAATGAGGAAGAAACCCAAGAAAAAGGTGAAGAAATATATGAAGATATTAATTAAGAGAAACCTTGGGAAGATACTGGTATAGAAGGCCTTGAGGTAAGAAGTCTGGATTGGAATTGGAGAATATAAGGCTACAAGAAGCAAAACTCAACCAAATGATACTTAATTTAAAAAATCTACTAAGTAGAGATTTTAGCTTTGTCAGAAAGCTAAGAAATAAATTAATAATAGTACATAAAAAATAAAAATAAAGGCAAATACAAACTCCAGGATAAACAAAAAGTTCTATAAGAAATAAAATGCAATTGTCACTATATTGAGGATCTCCACATAATAGTTATTTAATAATAATAATAATAATATTAATAATACTGTAAACTCTGATTATTTAACCCCTAAATTATAAAATATTTCTAGTGGTAGAATAGGAAGAAGTAGAGATTGTGTGTGTGTTGGAAGAGAGTAGTAGGGATAACAGGGTAGGGGTGTAAAGAGACAAATTCTCATTTTTCAAAACAAGAAGTTCATAGGTAAAGTCTAAAACTAAAGAATCAAGAAATAGCAATAAAATGTTATTTGGGAACAGAACTAAATATAAACATATAAAGTTAAAAGTATTGCAAATAGTTGCCTAAGGGTGCGAGAATGTAAAATGGTATTGGATTTCAGGGTTCTGCTGGTTTTCATTATAAGCCCATTAGCATGGTTTGACTTTTAAAACATGTATTTGTATATAAGGTCTCTTCTAACATGTAATTTTTTAACAAATTGTCATTTATCTATGGAAGCAATGGCCATGCCTATAAATGTACCATGAAAACTTGATTTTTCCTTTCTGATTCATAAAACCATGAATGCTTTCTTGATATAGCTTAAAGTCAAAAAGAGAAACACATTAATATTTTTGAAGATAAAGTTACTTATATAAAATTAGATCAACAAGCATGCTCTACTCTCTCTTCTTTAAAAATCATTTATCTGTTGAACTCTGAGTAGACAGAAAATTGTGAAACTGGATTTTAAATTTCACTAGTAAGAACTTCAACTCCTCCCTAATTTGTAGTAATCTGGTTTAGTAAAGTATAACTGAGTTTAGAATCTGCAGTTTGTTCTAGAGTGATGATTTCTTTTTCCAAGTGTATTTATTTACTTCTTCCAGAAAGGAGAGATAGAAATAGAAAGAGATAGGCACTCTCCAATAGGGTTGTCATGCTGTGATCTATCCCCGCTTTCAGCTCACGATAGACACACATGTGTGTACCCAGTGAGTGCTGAGAAATCTTGGGATGTGAATCCAGGGCCTTTCCCAAGTGGGTCCAGTTGCGTTACTGCTGTGCCACCAACTGGCCCTATAGTAATGATTTAATTTTTACTCAATGTAGGGTCATGACCTCATACACTGTTTATCTAAGGTATAAGTGACAGTTTGGGGATATTTGCATTTGTTTAATCCTTCTTGTTTCTCCCCATGGTATGGCCTCATGTGACCTCCTTCTCAAACTAAGTAGGTCTTCACTGAGAGGCTCATCAGGGAAGTCACAATTTAATATCATTGGATACTCAAATTCTTTCCTCTGTCAGAAGGATAGTCCCCACCCTCTAGCCCCTCATCCTTGGAATACTTTAGAATGACATAAATCATATTATGGGGCATACATGCTCTCTATTTTTATTTTTTACTTTTGTTGCCTCTATTAACAGATTACTTAAGTCATCAATGGTCACAAAACTATCCAATCTCCTAAGCCTATTTAAATTATTTGTTATATGTGACCAGCAGGTGGCATGGTGGTTAAGATACTGGACACTCCCACATGACCAACTAGACCAACTACAGTTTGAGTCCCGGACCTGGTGGTTTGCCTTCTCACCTTCTCTCTCTCTCTCTCTCTCTCTCTCTCTCTCTCTCTCTCTGTGTGTGTGTGTGTGTGTGTGTGTGTGTGTCTCTCTGGTCAAATTAAAATAAATGAATGAATAAGTAAAATTAAATAAATAATTATTTAAAAAGTAAATTATTTGCTATAATTATTTCCTACATGAATCATTTCTATACATCATTTAATACTACCCAACACATACTCACTCTTGCTATTTTTAAATTTATTCATAGGCAGTGTTGTAAATATTTCTCTAACCCTTCTCTTCTGTTTGAGAGAGATTAAAAATAATGTATCCTAAAGGACTACTTTTATTTGTTGATCATTTTAACTTTACCCTTAAATGAGTCTTTGGTAATGTAATCATCACCTAGTGCATATTCAAAGTACACTCAAAGTTTGATGTTTCACTCACTAGCCATTGAGGGAGCTTAATCGGTATAAAGTAGGTGAAGTTCTTACATGACATTAAACCATTGCTACACAGGCATTGTCTTAGAATATTTGTGACCTTCAAAGATAATGCTTGCTCCAACAATCATCAGAAAAAGAAAGTCAAGAAGAAATTATTGTTTTATTGTACCCACTTTCTTTGTAGGGACATAGTATGGTAACAGCTTTTAAGGGAAAAATAGTCTAAGTGGAACTTCTTTTCTAAATTCAAAATTCACTGAAATTTGCATAAGTGCAAACAGAAATTACATCAAAATGCAGCCACTGAGATAGGGTGTTATCAGGGGGATTCAATTAAGAAGTGAAAGTGAGTGGCTGGGGTCTACAGGTGGTGTGGTGGTTAAAGCACTGGACTCCCACAGAACTGACCACGGTTTGAATCTTGGACTCGGCAGCTTGCTTTCTCACACTTTGTTCCTCTCTCTCTCTCTCTCTCTTTGTGTGTGTGTGTGTGTGTGTGTGTGTGTGTGTTTGTGTCTTTCTGGCAATCACACATGCCCTATAGCAAATTAAAAAATAAGCATAATAATAACAAATAAAATTCAAAAATTCTTAAAGTAAAGAAGTGAGGGTCCAACTAATAGAATGTAGTAAGAGTGACAGGAAATGACTAGGAATCATCAAGATACATGGTAGGTTGAATGATTGCTTTACCAGACATTGCCATATATTAATCTGTGTTAGCAGGAAACATAATACAACCTAAGTCATTCCCAAAAGCTTTTAAAAAATAATAATTAAAACCTAGAAAGGCAAAGAAAAAAAGACTGTATGATCAGAAAATCTAGTTAGTAAGTGGAAATACAAGAGCAATGCTTTTGCTTGTCTATAGGATCCTTGTTGGGAAAAGAAAGGCTATCAAGAGGCTATATAGCAGTAAAGGAAAAGGGCTTGTCAAGAAGCCTTTGGATGAAAAACAAAAAGGGAATAGAAGGCTTACTGATTATGATTGTGTGGTAGGCAGTTAGCCATGAGCGGGCAGCCCTAAGAGAAAAGCGAAAGGCTCACCTAGCCCCGGGTGCCAGGAGGGTGAGGTAATTTGTTATATTCCTTCCTTAAGGCTTGAGGGAAGCATACAGGGATAGTTCGTAGATTTTCTTTTATCAAAAGGACCCAAGCAAGCATTTTGGTCTTTAATACGATAGACTAATTGGGCGATCTAATTGGGGCAACCTGACTCGCACTGGGTGTACGCAATGAAGTGATCAAATTCCTCACTTTACCTGTGAGGAAGGTGCACAGGTGCAGGAGAGAATGTGTGGATTCAAATTTAAAGGAAGAACATAGGCAGCGTAAGGGGCCGCCCACTAATGAATTTCATGCTCTAGTAATAAATTAATGGGTAACCAATATCAAGCGCGGTTGCCACCTGGCAATCCGCCCAACCAACAACCTTTTTGGGTGTACTTTCTTTCTTTCCTTTCCTTTCTTTCTATTAAACTTTCTTTTCTATCTACTTCATTCCTGGTTGCGGTTTCATTTTGCACCTAGGGACAGATTTCTAATTTTAGTGATCTGGACCCAAAGAACCAAGAATTTCACAACGCAGCTCGACACTTTTCCATCCGTTAACAATTGCATATAGTTTTGAGACCAAGAGGTATGATATCTGAAATAAGAATTTATTTAAAACATCTGGGACCTGTGGTTATTACCCATGAAGAACCTTCAAAAAGTTCATGAAAAATGCATATCATGAAGAAATTCTGTATGCATGGGTTTTTAGAAAATTTTGTACCAAAAGAAACTCATGCTTTAATTTCATTTTTCCACAAGCTTTTTGACATTTCCTCATATAATATGTAGCTTTGACAGGGAGCTAGAATAATAAACTACAGTAGTGCTGAGACCAAAGTGTCCCTTTATATGGTATTTTTTTTCTGTTACTTTTATTTTTATTTTTTTATGAACATTAAGAGAAACCTACATCTGGATATGGTCATAGTGCAACAGTTAAAAAGGATGTTCAACAAGGTTGACCCGATGGGATGGTTCACATGTGTGCCTGCATGCCCAAAAGCTCAGGTGGAGAATGGAGAAGAAACTGCAGCAGGGCCACCCCCACACCCTGGGAAGGGGTAATTTGGCACTTTCCTACTCTCTCTGGTTAGCACAGGCACCCTGCAGCAAAAACATAAAAAAGAAAAAAGAGAAGAGAGGACTACATACAACCTGATAACTTTTTTAGTTTGCAATTCTTTGAAATTTATTTTATTAATAAATTATAAATAAAATAAAATTTGATTTAATTTTGCTTAACTTGTCTTGGAGTATATTGCTCCTAGTGAGTGTGTTCTGTATTCTATGAGGTCTACAAAAGTACTTTGCATAATGACTCCTTTAAAAAGTTCCAAGGGACCAACAGATGATGTAATGTTTATGTCACCATACTCCCACATAGTTGACCATAGTTTGAGTTCTAGACCCATGGCTTCAAACTCACACTGGGTACATGTGTGTACATGCCCAAAATCCTGGGAGGAGAACAGAAGAAAAGGGATTAAGGTGTGGCCATACCCCCTGGGGGGGGGGGTGATTTATTGTTTTTTGTCTCTTTCTTTCTCTCTCTGTTTCTCTGGCAAGCACATGCATCCCATAGCAAAAAATCTAAAAAAAAAAAAAAGTCTTAATAGGGGACCAGCAGATGGTGATAAGTTAGTCTCACAGAATGTTGTGTTTTGTCTTTGCACCAATTTTCATTCCCCTTTCTCATGCTTAATTCTAACAACTCTTCCAAATATACTGTCTTTCTATTACCAGGTTTTTGGATTATCCAATTTTTTAAGTCATATTTGTTTACCTTTTGCAAGTAGGTGTTTTTTGAGTGAGTCTTTGACAACAACATTTCCCAAGATGTTTCTACTACCTCATAGGACTCAAAAAGTCATTATTTCTTCTCTTTAAAAGAAATAAAAACCTAACATTTTAAAGATTCTGCCACTTACAGCTAGCACATGACTTAGTGCTTTTATCATTATTTAATTTTAGAATTGTTGGGTAAATTATTTTATAAGCTTATAAGCTGTACTGATGTATAGTAATTGAATACATAAAATAAATCAAAATAATAAAAAGAACATAGTGAAAAGTAAATTCTATAAAGCATTAAAAAAAGAATTGTTTATACATCCTTAATATGAAGTACAGAGAAAGATGTTTATAAAGTCAAAACAATGTAATGAAAGGATATTGGGGAAATTCAGTTAGATGAAAAAAATTTCCAGACAAATTGACTAAGGCTCAAACTACCTTTCAAAGATGCCAAGTGAAGTCATGACATATAGATCTGTTCACCACAAGCCACCTGTGAACATGAAGCAAGGGCAAGAAATCCTTTTTGGGATTGGTTTGACTTCATTTGATTTGTTAATGCAAAATGTCCCACTATCCTATTGGTATTGAAATGTTTGTTGTCAAATAAAAGAACAGTGAAATCAGTGCTTCAAAAGAAGCTTTTTGCCTGACTGGCCCTTTAAAGTCAATAGCTTCTAAATTCTCTAGGTGACCCCAAATAAAAAATTCTGAGATACTCCTCACTCTCCAGAAACCCATTAGGCTACAGGACTGAACTAATCCTGTAAATGTTGTACTGCCCAGCAGAGGTGTGGTAGCTTTGGTGGATTATGGTCTTGCTGCCCTAATGGAATTCCTCTGAGCCCAGTGGGGGAGAAGGAAGATTCTTGAGCCTCTAGGAAAGGACTGGAGCACAAATGGGGAATGTGATGATTTTTTTGATTTCCTAAGCAAATTCTTTCACTCATTTCAATTAACCTGTGCATTACCAGAAAAACATGAGAAACACAGGGATAAAAATATCTCTATACTATTCATTCATTCATTCATTCATTCACTCACTCATTCATTTATTAAAAAGATGTTGAGTTCCAGCTACTTGGCTAGTAACAGAAAACATGAAGAAAAAAAATAATAAAAACACAAAGGCAGACAGTGTCTGTTGTGGGAAAGCCTACAACCCAGGGATGGAGACAGGTATTAAACATTAAACACATACTGTCCAATTCATTATTTCTGTGTTAGTTGAAGGCCTAAGAAAGAAAAGTATAAGGTGAAAGAAAAATATATGGAGATGTGCTAACACCTTTTGGTTTTATATAGTTTATAAAATGCCTTTTCATGTGGAAGTTCATTAAATCCAAAGGACAGCCCCATGAGGAAGAGAGAGTGGTTATTAATATCACTTTACAGATGAAGGACCGGAGGCTCTGAGGCTGAGAGCATTTCACAAGGTCACGTAACAAGTAGGACACAGTGCCAGGAACAAGGGCTCAGGTCTTCCTTTTTTCAGTGTTCCTTCCCTCATAATATTCTGCTTGTCATTTTAATGTATCCATTTTTGGAAATAACATTTTTGAGAGCGTTGTCTTTTTTGTTGGTTGTCTCTCACAAGTCTTCAGCAGAGAAACAACACTGTTAACACAGTTTTTAAAAAATGTAAGTGACTTGCCCAGAATTATTCAGCTCTTTTCAACCTAAAAATAGTGGAAAGGAGGGTATAAATGTCTCATTACTTCAAAATTTTAATAGGGCCTCACAACTTCAGTAAAAAATGACTCCTCCTGAATTATCCTGCTCTTTTCTTTCCCTTAAACTGAAAAACATGGGATTAATCACATTGGTTAAGTATATGAGTAGAACTGGAGAACTTTGTTATCTCAAATTTGAGTTATGAACAAGCAATTTGATTTTTTTAATGCTTATATTACAAAAGCGATAAGTATTATGTACCACATCTTTTGATAATCAATTAGGACAATGGAAAAAGATAAGAAAAATACGATTTTCTCTCTTCATGTGGCCCATTTCCTTTAGGAGACTTAAAAAGTTTCGGGAACCAGCAGTTAGCGTAATGGCTATGTCGCTGGACTCCCACGTAGTCGACCGCGGTTCGCGTCTCGGACCCGGTGGCTTACAACTCACGCCGGGCGCGTGTGCGTGCGTGCCCAAGATCCCGAGAGGAGAATGGAGGAAAAGGGATTGCGGCGTGACCATCCCCCCTGGGGGGTGATTTCTCGCTTTCTGTCTCTATGTCTCTCTCTGTCTGTCTGGCGAGCGCACACACCCTATAGCAAAAACCTCTCCCAAAAAAAAAAAAAAAAAAAAAAAAAAAAAAGTTTGTGGAGGGCCAGTTGGTGGCCTGGCAGTTACGGAGGCTGGATCCTACATGGCTGATTGTGAGATTTCTTGCCTGAGACTGGCAACACTCCAGGTGTGTGTGTGTGTGTGTATGTGTGTGGGAGGGTGCACCCAAAATCCCAAAAGGAGGAAGAGATGAAAGGGAAAGGATTGTGGCATGACCATTCCCCATGAGGGGTACTTTCTCAATTTTCCTCTCTCTGTCTCTCTCCAGGAAGCACACATGCCTTCTGGGAAAATATTTTTAAAGTTTGTGGAAACACAGAGTTAAACACAAGTTAATTTTGATGCACGCAATTTTGAAATCATACGCAGTTTTTCATAATAAGCACTTTCACTTTTTGAAGATCCTTCATACTATTAAACAATTTTAATATTGATTAGTAAATTTAGTATGGGTGATTATACTTTAGTATAGATTGATATAGAAGTTTGTTCTACATGTTAATTCTTAACAAATGGGATGATTCTATATATGTTACTCCCTTACCTTTCTACTTGTACCCAACAGTAGTTGAGATTATATTTTTATGGTAATAAGTATAGATTATCTACATTCTGTTTAATACTGAGTACTTCATAGTATTTATATGCCATAATTGTACTAACCATTCCTATTGATGCACTTCTAGCATTTTACAATTTCTTTATATTACAATGTCATAACAATATCTTTGCTTTTTTTTGTGTGTACATATGTAAACACTGCTACACAATAAATGTCCTAGTCAGTATCTTTATAAATAGCTTTTTGAGTACTGAAATCACCTTCCAAAAAGTCTACATCACCTAGGAACCACCTTGCATGTGACTGCCATCCTTTTTAATGCTTGTAACCTGATGGCAAAAAGTATTATCTTCATTGTCACTTCATTTATTTCCACCTGAATAGCAGTGACATTAAGTGTCTCATCACATGATTTTTATTGTCTGTTTTTTCTCTTCATATGCCTTGCTTGCTTTTCAGTTTTTTTCATGATTATAGATTATTTTTTTCCTCATTTATTTAACGTACCTTTTTATAAATTACAGACCTCTTTAAATCTGTGTATGTATAAAATGTTTGGTAAAAATGCTTTCTCCCAATCTATTTCATTTCTATTGTTTCATACTCTCCCTTTAGGAGACTTAAAAAGTTTGTGGAGGGCCAGTTGGTAGCCTGGCAGTTAAGGAGGCTGGATCCTGCATGGCTGATTGTGAGATTTCTTGTCTGAGACTGGCAGCTTGAAAAACATGCCAGGGGTGTGTGTGTGTGTGTTTGTGTGTGTGGTGCGTGTGTGTACGTGTGCTCAAAATCCCCAAAGTAGGGAGCGATGAAAAGGAAAGGATTATGGCATGAGCATTCCCTATGAGAAGTACTTTCTCACTTTTCCTCTCTCTGTCTCTCTCCAGGAAGCACACATACCTATTGTTTCATACCACAGAAATGAAATGTTTTACATTTTCATAAAACTGTGTTGGACATTTCTTGGCTTTGCTTAGTTGCTTTTGTCAGTTCAACATCCATTCCACAAATTTTAGGAAAACAGCCTGATCTTCTTGTGAGTAATTTTCTCTTTCCCATTTGATTATCTAGTGGCACTGTTAATCAATATGCCTTGTGCTCTTATAATCTGTATGTTGGAATGAGATTTATGTTCTTTACTGTACAAAACTCATTCACTGTGCAATGCAAAAGACTCAGTGTGTTTCACTAAGGATGGGAAACATCTATACCATCACCAGCCTTCCACAAGTGAATTCCCATCGTTACCGGGTTGCTAAGTAGACTGACTGACTGAAGACATCCAACTGTATATACTTCCACAGAATCAGACACCCCAAAGAGTGTGTTAGATGACATGAGTATTGAACGGACGCATAGTGATCTTTCCTTTCGCCACTTCAAATGTTTTTCATGATAATTAGCCACCAGAGTTAGGTGGATTTTGTATCATATACATTTGTCATGAACCTAGGGGGAATACGTGATTCTTAGTCTATGCTCCACAAACACAGTAACTCATAGACTCTGTAAATTCAACCATATACCAAATAAAAGGAATGCAAATCAACTAGCTTTTTATAATATTCCCAACAAAGTATAAAAGGGGAAAAAATGTTTTGTTTTTACATTCAAAATGGACCTTAGATAAGTACCCTAGTGTATTTTTGTCTCTACTACCTTAACTGAAAAACAAAATAATTGCCCTGCTTACCTCAGAGAGTAAAATTTTAACCAAGATAACATATATGACACATTGAAATGTGTCAATTACTTCAAAGGCAAGTTATTGTCATTGTAGGAACCAGTAGATGGCATAATGGATGTCGCTGGACTCCTGTGTAGTCGACCACGGTTTGAGTCCTGGACCCGGCAGCTTAAAACTCATCCTGAGTGTGTGTGCACCTGCACACCCAAAATCCTGAAAGAAGAATGTTGGAGAAGGGGTTTTGGTGTGGCCATGTCCACTGGGGGATGATTTTTCGCTTTCTGTCTCTCTGTCTCTCCACCAAGCACACATGCCCTATCCCAAAAACCTTTCTTTTTCTTTTTTTTAAAAAAAAAGGCAAGTTATTTTTATTACTTGAAATTATGTTGTAATTAATTCATACCAGAGAAGAAAAGGAGGGTAATAGTAGCCAAAAGATTGGAATTCTAGTCCATGTCCTTCCACAAACTAGTTGTCTAAATTTGGATAAGTAACAAATCTCGGTTTATCTGTAAAATAAGAGTATTAAAATATCTGACTCTTTCCAGTTTGAAAGTAGCTCATTAACAGAAAAATACCTACCACATTAACAGAAAAATAATAATTAAAAAAAACACAAAGGTAATTTTGTTCGTCTTTTAAAAATTAACAAGCATTTATAGAATGCCTACCTCTATAACTCAACAATAAATTAGACCTGGATCTTGCCCTCAAGAAACTTAGTCTATTTCTATATCTTTGACTAGAAACAGATAGGCATTTGGTAAAAAGAAAGAGACTCAAGTGAGGTAAGGTAAAGATGAATTGGAACCTTCTGGCACTTCTACTTCTATTCATTTCTATATTTAAACAACAACCTATGTAGTATAATGACTGCCTCACCTTTGCCTCCCAAATTTCACACAAAATGTCTATGGTAGTCAACTGTAATCTGAGGCATTTATAAGTGTATATTTTTCAGTTTAGCTAAATTGACAGAATGAAGGTGGCATATCTATTCTTTGTTGATTTAGCATGTAGATACCAATCTTCATTTTTTAAGAATGATTTATTTAATTTTACTTACTATTATTATTATTTTAAAATTTTTGCTATAGGGTACATGTGCTCACCAGAGAGAAAGAGAGAGAGAAAAAGTGAGAAAGCAAGCTGCCAGGTCTGGAATTTGAACTGTGGTCCACTATATGGGAGTCCAGTGCCTTCACCAGGCCACCTACTAGGCCCAGATACCAATCATTTAACCATATTTAATTTCTAAGTAAGACATCATCATTCATACAACCAAAAACTTGCTAAACCTCACTCCAAAGATTCCCAGAAAATTCTCCAAGGTATTAGGGCTCTGAATTTTTGGGGGCTTTCCATCTTCTGGCATACATGTGTCTTACCAAAGAATTAAGTAGCTCCTATTTCATCATCTTCAAGTCCAAACAATATGATATCATCAATGTAATCTACTAGTGTGATAGCCACTAGAATGAAAAGGTGATCAAAGTCATGAATGGAAAATTATAAACAAGAATCACAAAGTTGACATAGCTCTTTGATGGGACAATGATGATGGGTTGTTGGCCCTGCCCGTCAAATGAGCACTGCTCTGTATCTTCAGAGAGTAAACTTTTTCCCCAGTTAATCTCTCTTATATATAGGGACCAGAAGGACATGTCCATTTATCCAAGCAGCAACAATCTTACGTGATACAGTAGCTAGAGCTGTTTGACCAGTTGAATACATGTATTATAATCTACTGTTATTTCTCAAGATTTATCCAAATTTTGCAAAGGCTGAAAAGACAAGTTGAATGGGAATATGATAGGAGTTACTAAATCTCTAAAGTACTTGATGATGTCACCACCTCTACAATCCCTCCAGGAATGTGGTATTACTTTCACTTTATTATCTTTGCATGCAAAGCCAGTTCTAGTGCTTTCTACGTATCAAAGCCTTTCCTATCATCATTACCAATATGAGCAGTATGAGGATTGTGCAAGTTGCTAAATGTATCCATTCCAACTATGCAGTTCTAAAATTGGGGGGGGGGGGCAAAGGGGTGGGAATAACAGGGAACATTTGGGAACACGCAGGGCCTGAACCTGAACTCAATCATTGACCTCAATGAGCCCCTATGCAGAGTGCTAGTCCATAGTGGTGTTTGGGTCTCCGGTAATTAATGTCATTTATTTAACAATAACTCCCAAGAAATTTGATTAATTATCCTTTCTCAATGCATAGCATAGTTACATTCTCTGAAGTCCCTTTAGGGAAGACTAGTAGGGTGAATGTTCTACAAATTTTGGCTACAGGGGCCAGTAAGTAGTGCAGTGGTTAAAGTGTTAGATTCCCACATGGCTGACTGCAGTTTGAGTCCTGGTAGCTTGAAACTCATACCAGTTGCATCTTTGTGCATGCCCCAAATCCCAGGAGAATGGAGGAGAAGGGATTGTGGTGTGGCCATTCTCCCCTAGCTGTGATTTCTCTATTTCCCTCTGACTCTCTCTGGTGAACACATGCACCTTATGGGAAAAAAAATTTAATTTTTTTTCTTTCTTCTTTTTTTTGGGGGGTAGGGGGTACATAACAGAATACAGGATCCCTCCTCAAGGGAATCTGACCTTTCTTTCATCCAAGGTACTCTGAATTTTTTAACTGGCTCAATTTAGGGGATTAGTTTAGGGATTGATTACAATTCTCTGCTGTGATAATTCAAATTAGACTTTTGTCAATAAATCCCAGGACTTTTCCATGTAACACTTTAGTAAGATACCAATTGATTTCAGATCTAGGGACACCATTATCATCTTGCCTAAGTCAAAGATCTGAGTCAGTTGAGTCATCTAATTACTGCTCTGGCTCTGCTGCCCGATGTGATCATGATGTCCACATTGCCTGAAAATCCTGTACTTCTGCTATTCCCATTACCTCCACTGAATTCCAAGGGTTAATTTGTATGGCATGAGTTCCCCTCCTTGGGGCCAGATAGTAAAATGGTAAAATGTGATGCTCTGTGAGGGTGACCCACATGGGAAGGTTCTGGGTTCATGTCCAGAGACCTTTCCAAGTATGTGGGGTACACACATCCCCATAAGCCAGACCTAGCTGTAGCTAGGGGCAGATCATGGCAGTCAAGATCCTGTTGCGAATGCTATTTCTCTTTCACTCACTCACTCATTCAAGAAAGAAAGAAACTTTTAAAAGTACTTTTTTAAAAATTAAGATTTCCCCTACTCTTCCTGTTCTATAAAAATATCTACCACAGAGTTCTACAAGAATGCTGGAGCTCAACCAGTGAATGTTATTTCTCACATCTTAGCACTCTGGTGATAAAGTGAATGTCTTCTAGATCTTTTCAAGTTTAAGGAATGGGCATGAAGTTCTTATCATAAATCCACTCTAGCATTCCAGGCTCCCTAATCCTTTGGATACCTTTCTCTATAGGGCACCAGGAAAGTTCTAACATTGCAGCTTAATTTAGTGTAAGTGTAAGTCTGACAACAAACCAGTTAGTGCCACTCTTTGTTGCCCAAGGTGACACTATGAACCCAGAATCTGCATAGACGCTTTCATCAACAAATTCAACTTGATCTTACATTATTTCCTTCTACCTTTATCCAACATACTTACCAGAAATTTAAAACTCCAACTGCACCATCTTCTTTTTCCAAGTTTCCCAGTGTAATTAAAAGCGACCAACCAACCACACATTATGTACCTTATTTCCTCTAGAATGTTCCATGATAAGAACTTAATCATCCCAAAGTCTTGTCTCTTTTTTTATTATTTATTTTATTTTATTTATTCATTTATTTATTTTAATTTGACCAGAGAGAGAGAGAGAGAAAGCAAGCCACCAGCTCCTAGATTTGAACCATGGTCAACTATGTGGGAGTATCCAGCACCTTAACCACCATGCCATCTGCTGGTCCCAAGTCTTGTCTCTTATAAAGGCCAAAAAGTGGTCATTTGAATTACTGTTTTGTCAAAAGATTATTGGCATCCCATTTACTTCTGGCCACAGGAACATTAATGCCTTTAAATCCAAGAAGATAAGAACCAACATACTCACCTTTAAGTTTCTATTGCCTAGAAACTGCAGGTTTTATTACCATAACTTTAGCAATTCCTGTTTAATCAGGGAAGCTAAATAACTATGATAATACTAATTAAGGAATTTAATATAAAGATTAAACCTTATACAACTGTGGGAGAAGCTTAGGAAGAAAATGTCTGAAAAGGATCAGAAGAAGGGCACTAACAAGTGAACCAGTGGTGTTTTCAGGAAGCGAAGTGTGGACACTGGCTAGAATGTAGCTTGAAGTAGGCTAGTGTAGAAACCTATAAGAGATTTGTGATCCTTCATGGTTATTGTTTCTGTGATTTCATAGCAAAGCATTTTGGGGTAGGCCTGACATCGCTCTTTGTTAGATGAGCCAAAAGATGAAAAGGAGAACTGAATGCAGAATAAGAAAAGGCAAGAACATGGTGAAAAAGAAACATATGCAAATGTCCTGAAGTAGGAAACAGTTTGATTTAAAAACAGTCGAGGGCAGTGTGGCTAGAAGTAGAATAAGAGAGAAGAGCAACCCAAGATGAAACTGGAAAGGGAGAAAAGTGAGATCGTGTAAGGTCTTATGGGAATTTGTTCAATATTCTAACCATTGAAGTGTTTCTTGAACCTCCTAAATGTGATAATTGCTACTACTCTAATCTTAATTACATACTATGTGTCAGGGACTATAGTAGTCATTTTATATGATCATTCATGTAACATTTATTGAGCACCTAGGATGTGCTAAACAGTATGTTGGGTATCAGAAATACAACAGTAAACAAGAGAGAGATACACTCTTTTCAAGAAGGTTATGATCTAGTAAGCACTGTGGTATGTAATACTTCAAATAACTCTATGTAGTAGGAAACTGAGGCATAGGGCATAGGGGAGTATTAAATTGTAGGAGGTCAACCAACTAGAAAGTTACAGGGTCTGTATTGGACCCCATTTGGTCATATTCCCAACACTTTGTATTTAAACATTTTATCTGCCTCCCATGCTGTTATGTAAACACGCAGATAAACCCAAAGAATAAATCACTGGGATATGATTAATTTCTTAATCTCTTCATGCTCCTCAGTTCCCTGTGTGTATGTCAATGTGTACATTTCAGGTGATAAATTTCACTTGAGCAAGGAGATAAGACAGCCTTGAGTATGTGAAGTGTCCTTTCCATAATTCGGCGCAATGACGTTTACCAGCTCCCAGTTCATCATGTTCGAGGCCTACACTGAGCAGGTGCTTGGCTGTCCATCATGAGATTTGAAACTCCACATTATATTGGACATGCTCACTGGGATGACACATCTAATTTGGTGGCTTTTTATTAAAATCACATATCTTTGTCATGTTCTTTTCCTTAAACAGGTAATGTAATAAATTTTTTTAAAAAAATTTAGAAAGTTTCTTGCTAAATCTAAGAATAAAAGATTTAATGCTGAGTAGATAGAATCAATGTTGGTCAGATAAAAATCTAAACTCAGTCTTAACTGTCAGGGCATTTAGAAACCAAATAATTCACACCCTACTAATTGCTTTTATGTTCATTTATCCAAGAGACATGAGTCATCTCTCACAGAATCCTAATTATGAATGACTTACACCTTGTTGATGACAGAGCTCTGTGTTATTCTTACAGAAACTTTCCAAGACCTATTTCTTTCAAAATAATGTTCACTTTCTCTGATTAAAGTTTATCTGATAAACCTGTATCTTTCAGAAATATGTGACCTAGGGGCCTCACCTTCCCTGTCTTTTATTTCCTAAGCCAAAAGGTCATTCAGAAGCCAGAAAATTTGAGTTTCTGAATGTTTTGCTGCAAAGTGTTGATTCTCTGATGATGGATTAATCCAGGCACATGACAGCTTAGGCTCTGTGTTAGAAGCACTGCTTCTTTTCAGTAGGGAATTCAAAAACACTGAGAAAGACAATAGTGACATGAAAATCCATACCGTGCATATTTGAGTCTATAAAACAAGGGTCATTACATTCTAGAGAAATCCAGAGGTTGACAATGCTCTCTCTATTGGGTGTTAATTGTGAGGAATTATTCCAAAATTGAGAAGGGGGAGCTAAATGTATATAAATGTAACTTACAGAACATATCAGTTTAATGATTTACCAACACAAAACATTTGTTGTTTAAGATTTAAGTATTACCAACACTATCTCAGGTTAAACGGACACACACAAGGAACTCAGTAACAAAAAATTGTGATTGGCCCTGGATCAATGCAGATTTTACAACCTCTTTAAATACAGATGCCCTAATGGAAGAGTCTGGATAGCCGTGGAAATGGCTATTTTAACCCCGACCAAGCCAGCATTTCCTCTCTAGCCTTAAGCTTATGTCAGTCCTGGCAAGCAGATGCTTAAAAACTGAAACAAATAACATCTGGACCTATTTTTGGTATTTCTTTGGCCAAATTTTCTTTGATGACATCAGCTGTTCATAGCAGAGGCCGCGCTGAATGTACATCAGGCCCAAGAGTGGCTTTCAATAATTAAGCTATAGGGACTAAGCCTTGACGCCTCTAAAATAACTGCCAAAGAACTTCTATCATACATACCTGAGAATTTCACATTAAGGAAAGATTGACATGCAATTAAAATAGAATTCATGTATTTATCCAATGAAGGGAGTGGCAGTACAAACTTTCTAGAACATTATTCCAAATGGGAGGATCCAACAACAGGGATCAATCTTTCTGCTGAGTCAAATGTTGGCTTCCCTTCTGAGAACTCTGATATATGGGCATCCATGCGCACTCTCCACAATGATAGTTTTTGTTTTGTGAGTGTCTTGCCAGTAGATGCTATTTAAAACTGTTAAATTTTTTTTCTTTAAATCAGCAAGTTTCCTAGTCTCATCAACATTAATATTTATAAATTAGCATAAATGTGCTTCAAAAGTACCCCAAGGTTTTATCAAATAATTTATAGGCTTCCTGTTTTTCACGAGTGTAAATAAGAGCACAAAAAATAACTTAAGGTTATAATAGATAACTTAAGGTTATAATAGATAACTTAAGGTACTACAATTTACTGGCAGGCATAACCAGTAAGAAAACAATGCCCCTGCCATTATTTCATTGAACACAGTAAATCACACCTTTTTGAAAATACAGTTATAAAATAGCCTTTGAACTCCAGGCCCGAGGTGATTTCCTTATCATATTAAGCGTTCTTAGGGGCTTAATAATTTCTTCCAGCTTAAGCGTACGTTCTAATCAAGATACAAGTGTTAAATTTTTAGTTGAGAGTACAATAAAACCTCCTAGAATTAAACTATCTCTACAAGGAGAATACAAAATTGTCTAAGTAAATTTCTTATTATATGGTATATTCGGTTAATGGGCCTTATGGAAAGACAATGGTTACTTCTATCCTTCCGTCTTTCTTTCCTTTCTCCCTGCCTCCCTCCCTTCCTTTATCCTTCTCCTATTCCTACTTTTTGGTCCCATTGTTCATTGAGACAGGGAATTTTATTACATCTTTAGAAAGTTGTTGTCACATCAAACTACCACAGTGTTTTAAATTGCCCCATTCAGAGAAATAAAAATTTCTCTCCTCATATCCCTATTCAGCCTCTTCCTGCTGTCTCATTCTCAGTGGAGAAAGAAGTGCCTTACAACACAGAAAACACTTTTGCTATAATTCAGGGAGTATAATGCCCATCTATGTCACTTTATAAATTCCATATCACAGTATAAATCATGTCATAGTATAAATTCCATATAATAAAGCAAGTGGAAAGTTGTTATAATAAAAGACAAAAGACATTGTATGTTTTACCCATCTGTATAGCTATAGGAAGAATCCATACTGCAACTCTAGTCAATAGCTTCATGTCTGCATTAATAGGGAAATTAAAATTTTATCATCACGGTCCTTTTATTACAAGAAGTTCACTTCCTAGAGCAAAAGCTTATTAGGAATGTTTCAAAAACCAGTTTGTACCAAGGTTAAGAACCAGGAAGCATGGAGTTAAGTAGACCACATTTAGTAAAGCAGGACTTGGTTACCAAGCATTGGACAGGATCAGACAGGCTGGAAACCTGCTGTGTATTGTGCTTCCTGGTTGTGAGAACACAGGCCAACTACAGGAGTTCAGAACCGAGCCTGAAGCAGGATGAATGGGTTAAACAGGTAGAGACCATGCTGGAAGACAAATACATGAAAAAATATTTATTCATCATACATTCAAATTATTACTAATGACTGGAATCAAAGTTAATTACTTTCATAGATTAAAACATATCATAGGATTGAGACCAGCAGATAGCATAATGGTTACATGGCTGGACTCCCACGTGGCTGAGTTCCAGACCCAGGGGTTTGAAACTCATGTCAGGCACGTATGCATGCATGCCCAAGATCCCAGGAGAAAGAGTAGGTATTGCAGTGTAGCCATCCCCATGGGGAGTGATTTGTTTCTTTCTGTCTCTCTGTCTCTCTGGCAAGCACATGTGTCCTATAGCAAAAATCTCTCTCAAAAAAATAAAAATAAAAAGGGGGGTCACATTGGCAGTCTATTTATTTGTAAAAGTACAGCTTTCACAGTTTCTGAGGTATAAGAATAAAGTTGTAGTGTTCTTGATTTTTATATTTTGAATCTGTGATAGAAAGCATGTGTGTGGGCATAAAAAAAAAGAACCCCCAGTAGAAACTAGTCACCCTAGGATCCTTTGCCTCCAGACTTTCACCTCATCAGGATCTTGGGCATGCATTTGTGCACCCTTACAGTCTCGTCAGGGATCCAAACCACAGTGGCTATGTGGCTTCCAGCACTGCAGTCCTGCATGTTTCCGGCTAAGCCACAGAGTCTGGGCCTGCAATATTTTATCATTGTCAATAAAGTAACTTCACTTGGAAAAAGAAGACCACATTTCAGAATCTATTCAGTAAAGTTGTAACAAGGAAATATGTCTGAAGGTAGTTAAGTGTGTAAAGTTATAATCATACGTTCTACTTTTCTTTTACACTTAATATTATTGTTCGGCCATCTGAGATGAATTCATGCATCATTTTTGCCTGCAACAGATATGAGGTTTGGAATGGAGAAGTAGATGTGGAGATCACCATCCAACAAGAGGAAGCTGAAACTGTGGATCCTAGAAATAGTTCACCACAATGTCCATTTAGATCAACTAAGAGCCAACAGTGTTAAGTACTACTAACAGAGTAAGTCAAGAATTAACTTCAGAATTGAGCAAAATGATACTCATTCTTGATTTTGACAAAGTAGTCATTTCATTGGAGAAGTAAGAGCAAAACCTTGGCTAAGGTGAGGTCAAGAGAGAGTGAGAAAAGTTAGAGGCCCCAAGTATATTTAACACTTCCTAGGACTTTATCTAAAATGAGGACAGAAACAGGATGGAAGCTGAAGTGAGTCAGGTCAAAGAGGGATCCTATGAAGGGAGATTAACAGTTTATTTGTATGCAGATGAGAAAAATCAAGGAAGGAGGGAAAAATTGATGACGCAAGCAAGAGAAAAACTGCCACTGTGATATTCCTGAGTGGGCACGCATGGATAATAGCGAGGGCCTAAGTGATGAGTAGGGACCAACTATAGTGAAGACTCTCAATAAATAGTTGTAAATGAGGGCCAGCAGGTGGCGCTGGACTCTCACATGGCTTTCTGCTGTTCAAGTCCCCGACCTGGTGGCTTAAAAATCACTCCAGATGCATGTGGGTGCATGCCCAAAATCCCAAGAGGAGAATGGAGAAGAAGGGATTATGGCATGGCCATCCCTCGGGGTGGAGGTTGTGATTTCTCACTTTCCCTTTCACTGTCTCTCTTGTCTCTCTCCAGCAAGTGCACAAGCACTAATGGCAAAAACGCTAACTAAAAATAAAAAAGTTGTAAATAAATTTTAAAATGCTGAATATATTATTTCTCAGGATTTAAAAATCTTTTTTAAAAAAGTTTTTTTTTTTTTTTTTTTTTTTTTCCTTGATTCATGATGGAGCATGAGAAGAGAGAAGCACCTTCCTCTGGGCCTAGTGATGCCACAATCCCCTTCCTCTAGTCCTCCAGTCCATCAGATTTTGAGTGCTTGCACTCATGCCTGGCATAGTTTAGGCCGGTTAGGCTGGGTATTTAAATTATGGTCTCCAGGTGGGACCTGCCTTCACTGGAGCAGTACATTAATGTTATACCATGGAGTTGATCCATTTTTCCCAGGATTTTAATGTTTCATTCTTTGTATGTCTATGTATGTCTCTCTGTGTGTTTACTAACTCAGAGTTTTTGCAGGGGTGATAAAAAAGGTAATTAAGGGGGACCAGCAAGTGGCATGGTGATTAAGATACTGGACACTCCCACATGGCTGACCATGGCTCAAGTCCCGGGCCTGGTGGCTTGCTTTCTCATTTCCTCTCTCTCTCTCTCTCTCTCTCTCTCTCTCTGTCTCTCCTGTCAGATTAAAAATAAATGAATAAATAAATAAAATTTAATAAATAATTAATTAAAAAGGTAATTAAGTTTAGTTCAGAATTGACATGACAACTTGGGGGAATGAATTTTCATCCGTTAATGTTTATATGAAATACAGTTAGATTATATAAAATAAAAAATAGTTTTGGTCGGATACTCCTGTACACGATCCTCAAATTAAGGCATGGCTAATAAAATAAATACCCTACAACAGTAGGATATAGGCAACTAATCCTTTTGTTTTCCTTCACAGAAAATCCTGAAGCAGGTTGCAAAAGTGAAGGCAATAGAAAATATCTTTCTCCAAATATTATACATTCCTATGCCTTTTTTATCCAGCAGATATCCTGGCTACACATAAACTGATAATGTAATGATAATAAACATGTAGAACATTATTACCAAAAAGATAAGCATCACATCATTTCATGAGAGAACAGATTTTTTACCTTTGAGCTTTTCAAAGAAGAGTATAGGATCAGTTCCTCCCATGTGAATCACTTTGACATTTAAAGAGTTCATGGAACCAAGAGAAAGGTAAGGCCCATTATTGTAAAAGGAAAATGTTGTAACTCTCATGGAATGTTCCTGGATTTCTGCCATCCAGAGGAAGGGACTGGCAGTGGAGGCAATAAGGGATAATAGTCACCCAGGTGATGAGTAGCCAATCAAGCCACTTAAGGTTTGTGATCTTCAAGGCAATGAAGTGTCAGTCTCCTTGCGGGTTGGGCTCCAGGGCTAGTAGCCCTGACTACATTCTATCATCATCCACACAATGCGTGATCCAAAAGGATTAAGAGAATCAAGCCCTTCCTTTACCCACTCCCTAAAAGAGTAAAACAGACACTGGTAAATATTTGTTTAAGAAAGATCCTTTCTGATAACCAAACTGGATGCCTTTTCAGAGTAACCACAGAGGTAGGATTAGAATTGTCTGGGTGGTTAGAGAGGGGAAGTTGGGTGTTTCCATGGAAAGCTGGAATCCAGCTCTACTGGTACATTAGCCTCTGCCACTTTGGAATCTTTTAATTGCCACAAAGCTCCATTTTCTGGGTAAACACAATGGAACTCATTTGAAAAGGAGGAGGGGAAAGGGCAAAAACAGAGAAATAGCCTTCTTATTCAGAGAAAATGGTAGGTAACTAGCACTTCAACGACCGAGAATAAAGGTTTTAAATTCCATGAGACTTAAGGTTGACCAGGGGCCCGTATATAGTGTCAAATATTCTTTGAGAGAATGAAAATGTAATATCTGAAACCTCAATAAGGCACAAAAAAAGACCCAAAATATTCAGAATTACCACTTGTGAAGTTCAATGCATCACATTAGGAAAGGAGGAAGGAATGTCTCAAGTTCCTTGGTTACACAGGGCATTTCTGGCTTAAAATAAAAACGCAACTCTATTTTCCTCTATTTTACTAGAAACATCTCAGAGAGGGAAGCTAACTGTGTGTCTTTTATCAAAGCACTTCTTGCCCACAGGCCAGGCTAGACAGCTTGCTTTTAGTTGAGTGCCACGGGCTAAATTTAACACCATGGTTTTCTTGTTCTTGAGTATGAAGGTGAATAGCAATCAGAGGTGCTATGCTCTAGTTCTTTTTAATCCGGTTTTAATTATAGCATAAACACAATACATACAGCAACGGGGTGATTTTGATTTCTATGGATTGCTCTGGCAGGCATTAGCTTGTTTCCAACTGGATGACTTGTTTTCTTCTCCCCACCCCTTTTTTTCCTGAAGGAACTTATTTGAAAGGCCATTGTCTATCTTATTAATGACTTTTCCAAGTTATTAAAGATGTTTTAAATTAAGAGTAAACAAGGCAAAGCAAGAACTATTCTCTTGTGTAAAAAATGATGAAAGGGGGCCAGTCTATGGCCTGACCATTAAGGCCGCTAAATCACACATGACTAACTCTGCAGTTCGAGTCCTGTACCTGGCTAGTTGGAAAACACATTGGGAGTGTGTGTATGTATGCCCAAAATCCTGACAGGAGGAGGAAATAGAGAAGGAATCTCAGGAATTCTGAGAGAGGTGCTTTCTCTCTTTTCCTTCCCTCTGTCTCTTGTGAGCACACATGCCTTCTGGCAAATTAAAAAAAAAAAAAAAAAGATATGAAGATGGGGAATAATTAGCAATTTGTATACTTCTTTTAAAATGTTTTGAAATAATCTATATGTTATACTTTTGTAAATTTCTATTTCAATATGTGGATGAACAAAATTTAAAAATTAAATCTCTAATATGAAACATGTAAGTTAAATAAATAACACAGATTCAAATTCAATTATTCTCAATTTCATTAAAGGTAGGGACCACTCCATTACTTCTATATTATTGTGATTATTATCATTAGTTTATATATAATACTTTTTTAAACGTTTCTTTTTTATTTTCTTTAAGGATTTTGCCATAGAGCACATGTACGTGCCAGAGGGAGCCAGAGACGTGAGACGAAAGAGAGAAATCATCCCCCAGGGGGTATGGCCACACCACAATTCCTTCTCCTCCATTCTCTTCCTGGGCTTTTGGGCACACATGCATACTTGGCATGATTTTCAAGCCTCTAGGTCGGGACTCAAGCTGTGGTCAGCCATATGTAAGTCCAGCTCCTTAACTACCATGCCATCTGCTGGCCCCAATAATACTTCAAAATGTACAAAATACTCTTACATTAGCATCTACTTTATCTTCATGAATGAAATCATAAGGTTTTTTTATTTTTTCTTTTAGTTTTTGCTTTAGGTTGCCTGTACTAGCTGAAGGGAGACAGAGAGAAAGAGGGAAAGTGAGAAATCATCCACCCTCGTGTGTGTGTGGGGGGGGTGGCCATGCCTCAATCTCTTCTCCTCTATTCTCCTCTTGGGATTTCAGGCACACATGCACATGTGCTCAGTGTATTTTGCAAGTTGCCAAGCCTGGGACTTGAATCACACACTGGACCTTATGGGATCCAGCTGCCTTTACCACCATGCCACCTGAATGACTCAAAATCATAAGGTCTTAAAAATCCCATTTAAGAAATGGGGGAAGTGACCTCAGAGATCAAGTGACTTGACCAAGGTCACACAGCTAATAAGTAGAAGAGTCAGAATTTCTTGTTTTTTAATTGCACTAGGGTGTGTGTTTTCATCAGAGAGAGAGAGACAGGAAGAAAGCATCCCCACAATGGGGCATGGTCACATCACAATTCCATCAGGATTTAGAGATGCATGCACACTTGCCCGGTATGTTCTTCAAACCAATGGGACTGGGATTTGAACTGCAGTCAGTCAGTGGGATTGACTGTGCTTTCTATACACAATGTAATAATTGCTGTGCTATGGGGCTGGCCCAAGAATCAGAATTTGAATGTAGGTCTTCCAGATCCAAATTTAATCATCTTCGTGCTACATACACTATAAAATGTTCAGTATTCCTCATTTTCATTTTTTCTCTTAAATCTCATTCTTTCACACAGAAGTAAATAGTTTTAACCTTGTGTTTGTATTTCATGAGGGTCAAATTTATCATATGTACCTTTTGTGCCTACTTTTTATTTATTTATTTTTGGAGAGGGTTTTGCTATAGGGTGCGTGCTCTCACCAAAAAGATGGAGAGAGACAGAGAGACAGAAAGTGAGAAATCAACCCCCAGGGGGGATGGCCATGCCACAATCCCTTCTCCTCCATTCTCCTCTCTGGATCTTGGGCACGCAAGCACACGCGCTTGGTGTGAGTTTATGCCACCGGGTCTGGGACTCAAACTGCGGTCGACAATGTGGGAGTCCAGCATCATAGCCATTACGCCAATTGCTGGTCCCATGCCTACCTTTTGTTAAGTATTGCAAAATCACATCAAGAAAAGTTTACCTTACTCAATTAAGATGTTCTTTCCTAGGCTCTTGAACCTATTGAGATTTTGATTCCTAAATCTACAAAATGGGAATAATCATTGCACCTTTAGTGGAAATACTTAGATATGACTGAAGCCAAGTCCATCTTCATCATTATACAATTTTTTTCTACTTTTTAAAAATTTACTTTGTAAGAGATAGAGAGAGAAAGGCAAACACTCTTAACAGGATCCCATGCCATGATCTCCTCCCAGCCTTTCCAGCCAGCCAGGATCACTAGCACCTGGTATAGACAGGTGGATCTGGGAACTGAACCCTGATCTTCCATATGACCTCCAGCATTACAGAGCATTCTGTTACTGTGGTTAGGTCATTATACTTTATTTTTAATAAGAAAAGAATCACTAATATTTATTTTATTTTGTTATTTTTAAAAAAGTTAATAAGATTTTATTGCAAATGTCATTAATAGTATAGACTCCTCTCCAACATAATTGGAAATAACTTTAGTAAGAGAAAGGCACACGAACAAAGATTTTTTCAAATATAAGAAAGGAACAACAAACTCTGTATAAAAATAAAAGAATTTCTTATTTTTCTACCACGTGATAATAAGCAGGAAGGATTGAGCAAACATTTAAAATTTTTTAGAATAATTGCATTTTGAGATGTTGTGAAATTTCAAACTTAGCTTGACCTTTTGGTGTTTGAGTTTGTCTACTTTTGGCATAAGATAATTTCCTGACTTTAAAGACATCAGGCAGTTCTCACCAATGAATATTTTAATTATTCAAGTTGCATAAATGACTTGAAAACATATGGAATCAATTTCCCACACAATGTTCATTGGTTTAAAAAAAAATTGTGAGAAAAATGGCTTTGCCATACATGGATTCAAATTTTTTTGAACTTCACATTTCACAGGCTTAGAGATAGCAGGATTTCTATTAGACCTTAAATGACTCAGAGTGGACCACAATCCCAGTACTCATCTGAACTTTCAAGCATTATTTACATACATGACCATCAGTATACATCGTATTTGTAATATTTATCACCACTTAATATTGTATCACTACTATTCTCCAACCCTTTTCTCCAGCCCTTTAACTCATATTCATATTAGTATCCTTTCAACTTATACAAAAACCTTACAAGATAAATCAAGTATGCTATGATCTATATAATATCTAAAAGTACCAGACAACCTGTGTGCAGCCCTTAAGCCCTATGCATAGAGAACTGGATCCCACATGGCTGACCCCAGTCTGAATCCCAGCCACATGGCTTGAAAAACATTTCAGGCTTATGTGCGTGCCCCAAATCCTGACAGGATGGAGAACTGAGGAAAAGGGATTGCATTGTGACCATGTCCCACTGGGGTGTGCTTTCTTTCTCTATTCTCTAGTAAGTGCAAATGCCCTCTGGCAATAAAAATAGAGTTAGAATGTATGATTTGTGGCAATGTTAATTTTGCATGGACACTTTTAATGAAAAAACAAGCTCATTAATAATAAAACCATATTGTGAAGGCCACTATTTATCAACTCATCCGTGCTCACTGGGCTCCACGCTTCTCCGTTATGTATGAATTGTGCCACTTGTCTCCGGGGAGGATTCTAAATCATTGGGAAATATAATCCTGCTGTTCTCTCACTTATTTTTCTGTCGTTTCACTTAATAGCTCAGAGCATCATGTGGACTGTGTGGGATTATAGCACTTGCTATGAAAAAGTTAGTGGGAGGATATTACAGCAACAGTTATGTTGAAATGAAAGTCTGGCATACATGCAAAACCATCTTCCAAACCTTTTTCTTTTCCAGTTTTGGTCCTACTATCATACGGTATTACTAACATTTTGTTGTGCCTCTAAGTGATTTAATTCTGTGACACAATAACTTCAAAATTCATTATACTTCAATTGGTTTACCCTTAAAACTTTTAGTTGAAAATTCATCATCAGATTTGAAATGGTAAAGACTAAAGCGAGATTGATAATTATGCTAATAACCGGTCACAAACTTCCCATTGTAAAAATGAAATCCATCGAGTTCTCAATGTGGATAGGAATGTAAGTAGCCTCAGGGTTAAAATCCATTTCAGATTGTTTGTTTGCATTTACAACTGATTCTCATTATTTGCAGATTTCCTATCTGTATATGTGCCTATTAACTAAAATTTACTTGGAATCCCCAAATCAATACTTGCAGAATTTTGCATGCATTCACGAATGTGCAGAAGAGTGACAACAGATCTGAGCGGCTGGTTAAGCACATCCCAGCTCATGTAGAACAAAGCCCTGCTCTGCCTTTTTGCTTCAGCCCTCACACTGTAAACAAGTGGCTTTTCCTCAGTCCATTTAGGGATGCATTATTTTTTTATATATTTTTTGCTATTTCTTGCAATTCACTGTTTAAAATGAACCTCCCAACCACAGTACTGAAGTGCTATCTAAAGTTCCTAAGCTCAAGAAGGCAGTGATGAACATTACAGAAAAAATATGAATGATAGATAAGTTTTGTTCACACATGTTGTGTGGTTGGCTGTTCAGTTCTATTAATGAATCAATGATAACATTAAATAAGGGATATTTAAACAAACACACACAAAACAAGGTGATATATTCATCAGCTGATGAAATGTAATGAGGCTCATCAGAATCTAACCCTGTATTTCACCTAGAAGCAACAGCTCAGTATTTGCAGCAATTTTGTAGGACATACCCACCCTAGATGATGAAAACTGTGAGCATGATATTTTCTTCATCTTCAGAATGGATCACATGGAGTTTAGAAGAAGATATTACTATGTAAGATTTCTTTCTTAATGGCATGCTATGTTAAATTTTACCTTCTATATCACGTTCGCCATGTCCTTTTCATTTTATGATGATGTTAATTTTTTTGTTGTTTTAAAAGCTGGTTCCTAGCAATTGCCTTCTCTTATTATTGATAGGGTATCATGAAGACACTTCCTAACCTAAAGCTCAGAAGAGAGTGACTTGTTCAGGGTTCCTCGGAAGTTAGAGGAGAGCTCTTGGTCCCACAGGGCCACTCTGCAGTGCCCCGCATGAGCCCGTCATGAGAGAGACAAGGGCAGACCACGAGCCACAGAGAGAAGAGCGTGGCCTTTCCAGGTACCTGGACCCAAACTCAAGCTTTACCCGGCCATGCTTATATGATCTAGAACTAGCTTTTTGCCTTTCTGAGCTTCTCTTTGTCTCATCTGTAAAATGGAGATGATGATGCCAACTTAAAAAGGCAACGTTTTCCTTGACTAAAACCAAATCTAAAACCCCAAGATTTAGCCATGAAAGAAGC
Organism: Tupaia tana; assembly: GCA_026018925.1. Classification (NCBI taxonomy): domain Eukaryota; kingdom Metazoa; phylum Chordata; class Mammalia; order Scandentia; family Tupaiidae; genus Tupaia; species Tupaia tana. Next base: position 29,644,766 of record JAKSZU010000001.1, on the reverse strand, counting down.
GGGCTGGTGGTAAGATGGGTGGGCTACCAAGCTACTCTGGCATGTCCTCCAGTTTTCTCTTTTAAAGGGGAGTCTCACTTTACAACTATTGCTTACATCATGTGTAAGGCCTGGTGTTTCCCTTAACATGGTTCTCATCTCTTGCTCTCCTTTAGCACAACCGAGGCAGGCAGAAATCTCCCCAGACACTTTACAGACCATTAAGGGAAACACAGCATCAGGATGTCCTGGAGGGAACCTCTCTATGGTGCTTCATTTGGTGTGCCCCTCCATGGAGCAAAGACAGAAACCAGAGAGAAAAACGTCCAGGGAAATAAGGTATGCGTGTGGGTCTGTACTACCGATTCTTCAAAGTGCATTTGGGACAAGACAGGTGGATCTCATAAGGACGGAGATCTAGTTAGCAGATCTGGTGGCTGAATCAGAAATCTGCAGGGTATAAGCTAGCTTCTGGTATATTTTTGTGTCTTCTCTTTGTGTCCTTGTTATCTTTGCTTTATTATTTAATAAAGTCCCTTTAAATGATCAAAGACACAAGAATGCATGTACATAAGTGGGAGGGGGTATGGAGTGATGGACCGCAGAAAACTAGGCAATGTTATTAACTATTCAATTTTCATTTCCAGGGGAGGGGGGAACTAGGAGAACTATTATCAAATGTAGACAACGTCAGTAAAGCTCAGAGTTGAAGAAAATGAACATGTCTATGTCTGCGTTTTGGTAATTATACACTGTACACATGCTGTGAAAAACCACACCATACCGTCACAAAAAAATAATAAATATATCTTTTAAATTAACAAAAAAAAAATAAAAGCAGTAGCCTAGAAAAAGCAAAATTCCTGCTGTACTAATTAATTCAATTTAGTATTTCTGACTACGTTTTAGCCATAGCTTTAAAAGGGTTATAGTAGAGATGAAGGTTAAACATAATACGGAAGGCAACAAAATGAGTGAGTGACATTGAAGAAACTTTGGGAACAGAGTTGGGCTTTTTGGTTAGTCTTCCTTCACCTCTGTGATGAGTATCAAAGTGGTTGTCACAAGACCAAATATGGCAATTTATTTCAAGTGTTTAGTGATACAGTATGACACATTTTTCTGAAGTATTTTGACAAATATAAATACATATGCTAATAAAATTAGATAATGTTTTTAAGCTTTTCATAAGAAACTTGCCAAAGTTCTTTTAGAAAAGGAACACTAGTATAATCACTTTAAAAAATTTGTTCAGGGTCAGTAGGTGGCATGGTGTTTGGGGTGCTGGATTCCACATGGTTGACTTTGTGTTTTGAGTCTTGGACGTGGTGGCTTGTGACACATGCCAGGTATGTGTACATGTATGCCTAAAATCCAGAGAGGAGACTGGACGTGAAGTGATGTTGGCCTGCCCATCCCCCCGGGGGGTGATTTCTCACTTTCTTTCTCTCTCTGTCCCTCTCTGGTGAGTGCACGTGTATGATCATAAAAAAAAAAAAAAAAAAATAGAATGTGTTCAGTAATTCTATCCATTCAACTCAAGGATATCATGTAATATTTCCATATAACTTTTTTTTTCAGCCATATTCATTTATTTCATTTTTTCTTTTGATCTTTGGGTATTATTTTTATAAGTTTAATTTTGTGTAACAATTTTAAAACATACACAAATTTCCAAATATGCTTTCGGGGAAGTTTCTTCTTTTTTTTTTTTTTTTTCATCCAAATTACACTATATATTGTCTCAATCAAGCACATCAACAAACATGTTATTGTCAGCAAATGATCTTCCATTTCTTGTCTTCTGTATGTTTTGCTTTTTTCCCCCCATCCTAGATTCTCTATCTCTTACGCTCTGCCATCTCCCACTCTCCTCCCACAGTCTCTGGTAACTATGTTTGCTTTCTATACTGTTTTCTCCTCACATTTTATTGTAACGCCAAAGACCCTAATCAATCCAAATACCCTCATAGCAAACACAGGTGATACCCACATTTCCATGAACACAAGTCTTACTTTACGCATCCTATAAAGTAGTACCTAGCTGTGGCTACATATCCTACTGCAGTCATTGAATAGATATATTTTTTTTTCTGAAACTTTTTTTTTTTTGTAACTCAATTTACATTCCTTCCCTAAGCTTCATCACAGCATACAAAATGCAATCTCCCATCCAGTACACACTGCATAGTGATACAATCATGCACATTACAAAAAATTTTCCATTACTAGTTCCTAGAATTACTTCCACCCCTCTTTCTGACCCTCTGTCCTTTCCCACCCTCCTCTCACACCACCTCCGGTGTCTACAATTGTCCTTCATTCCCTTCCCACCCACGTTGCATTGATCACACAATTTCCTACATAATCTAACTACTTTCAATGGTGAGTTCACTCGTTACTATTAAGAAAACCAGTTTTAACTTAACTCAAAGAAATGCCAAGGAACTTTGCTTAAAGCCAGGAAACAACTTAGGATTCTGTTCAAATGGAAGGTGCATGAACCTATCAGTCTCATGTACTTTTATCTTCTGTTCTGGTTCAATTTTCCTGATTAAATTCTGGGATATAGTATTCAACTCCAGACTTGTCCCTCTGATTAAGTTGGCCACTTTCATAGTTTTTTGACTCTTATTTCCATGTGTCTGTGTTTAATTTTCTTGATACAGCACACCCTTGAGAACTTCTTGGAGATCTGGTCTGGTGCTGGTAAATTCTTTCAGGTTTTGTTTATCTGAGAATGTTCTTGTCTTTTCTTCCCACCTGAAAGATAATCTTGCCGGGTACAGTATTCTTGGCTGAAATTGCTTCTCTCGTAACACTTTGAATATATTTTCCCATTCTCTACTCGCTCTCATTGTTTCTGATGAGAGATCTGCTGTTAGCCTGATGGGATGTCCTTTGTAGGTAACTTGATGTTTCTCTCTTGCCAATCTTAGTATCTTGTCTTTGTCTGCGGTTTTGGTCAACCTGGCTATAATGTGTCTTGGAGAAGATCTTCTTGGGTTGATTCTATTTGGGGTCCTTTGTATTTCCTGGGACTGGATCTTCGAATGCCTCTCTAGGTTTGGAAAGTTTTCTTTCAGGATTTCATGGAATAGATTATCAATGCCCTTATGGGTCTCTTCACCTTCTGGAATGCCAATTATCCGGATATTTGGACGTTTGATGGTATCCAGTACTTCTCGCATATCATTCTCAAATTTTTGAGTCATTTTCTCAGTCTTTGTGGTGGACTTTTCTAAGCCAGCCATTTTCTCTTCTACATCTGAGATTCTATTTTCTGAATGATCTAGTCTGCTTTTAATACTTTCAAGGGAGATTTTGACTTCTTGTATTATAGACTTCATCTCTAGCAGTTCCATTTGAGTCTTTTGTAAAGTGTGTAATTCCTCTTTTAGATCTTGCAAGAATTTCCTCATCTCCTGGAACTCGGCAACTTCTTTCTCCTTTCTCTTTAGCAGTTCATTATCTCTCTTTTTTTCCATCTCTGTTAGCTTCGACATTACGAATGTTCTAAATTCCTTATCAGACATTTCCATGACTTTCACCGAACTGCTTGTGGATGAAGGAGAGTTACTCTTTTCCATTGGAGGAGAGGTATTTTCTCGTTTTCCCATCTTTCTCGTGATCCGACGGTGATTTCTTGTCATCTGATGAATGGCGTGTTTCTTTCAAATTCTTGAAGTTAAGCCTCAATGTTCAGGAGCAAGCAGACAGAGGTGTTCTAGAATCTGATTGCCGTTCTGTTGTGATCGCTGGTGCAGCAGATTCAGTAGATATTGGGTGAAGAGACAAGAAAAAGGAAAATGAAAAAGAGAGAGAGAAACAACAACAAAAAGAGAGAAAAAAGACAAAAAAATAAAAAATTATAATTGCTTTTCTTTTTTTTTTTAAAGAAACAAATCACAAAATAGAAAACCGCGCGGCGCGCAAAATATCTAGTTCCCAGTTTCCATGAGGAATCTTCTCAGAGAATGGCTCAACTCTCCTGCCTGGGAGAAAGGAGCAGAAGGGATTATTAACAAAACAAAAGATGGAGCTGAGAGAAAGAGAGAAACTCTACCTTTAAAAAAATCGTAAAAAGGAAAAATTACCAAAAAAAAATGAGGAGACAGGAGCAGAGAGAGACAGAGACCTCAGAGACACAGAGACAGAGATAGAAGGCCAGAGGGGCTCCCTACCACACTAGCTTTGCTTGCTGGAGGCTGAATTATGAGTAGAAAATCTTCATTTCTCCTGTGCCCTGAAATATCTAGTTCCCAGTTTCCATGAGGAATCTTCTCAGAGAATGGCTCAACTCTCCTGCCACACTAGCTTTGCTTGCTGGAGGCTGAATTATGAGTAGAAAATCTTCATTTCTCCTGTGCCCTGAAATATCTAGTTCCCAGTTTCCATGAGGAATCTTCTCAGAGAATGGCTCAACTCTCCTGCCACACTAGCTTTGCTTGCTGGAGGCTGAATTATGAGTAGAAAATCTTCATTTCTCCTGTGCCCTGAAATATCTAGTTCCCAGTTTCCATGAGGAATCTTCTCAGAGAATGGCTCAACTCTCCTGCCACACTAGCTTTGCTTGCTGGAGGCTGAATTATGAGTAGAAAATCTTCATTTCTCCTGTGCCCTGAAATACCTAGTTCCCAGTTTCCATGAGGAATCTTCTCAGAGAATGGCTCAACTCTCCTGCCACACTAGCTTTGCTTGCTGGAGGCTGAATTATGAGTAGAAAATCTTCATTTCTCCTGTGCCCTGAAATACCTAGTTCCCAGTTTCCATGAGGAATCTTCTCAGAGAATGGCTCAACTCTCCTGCCACATTAGCTTTGCTTGCTGGAGGCTGAATTATGAGTAGAAAATCTTCATTTCTCCTGTGCCCTGAAATATCTAGTTCCCAGTTTCCATGAGGAATCTTCTCAGAGAATCTCCATATAACTTTTTAATGAAATCTGTTGCAAATTTAATTATCCCTGTTTTACTGAAGCAAAGAAATATTCTGAAATTATAGGGAGAGTTTAAAATTAGCACCAAAAACTTTTGGCTCCTATCACACAATCAGTGCTAAATAAAACCGGATGCACGGATTAATGTTATTGACTGAATTCTGCCGCTCCTTAGAATATGTCATGTTTCATGATTTTTAAGTTTCCTAAAATCTGTTCAATGCCCACTTCAACACAATAAAGAAAAATCTTCTGTAAATAGTGTTAAATGATTCTTGCTGGCTGGGAGAATCAGGGAAAAGGGAATCATAGCTACCAATTTATTTCCTGATTCAAAAAAATGACTCACTATGTAACTTTGTGAACGTTGCTTAACCTTTCAGCATTCCAGTTTCTACAGCAGAAAAACAGGGATAATATTTGTCTACTTTACAATGGTAAATGCTCTAGAAATACAAAAAAAAAAAAAAATTAATCTTGTATCAAGGGACAGTAAAGCTGGTTTTTCATGTACTTGAGATATCACTGACACATTCACAAAACAGTTTCTGCCAAAGTTGTATGGTTAATGCTTCCAGATCACCTCCCTAAACACCACATTGTGCACTGAACTCTTTTTATCCTGCCTTGAATCAGAATGGTGATTGCCGTGGGGTGTGCTCAACATGACTGATAGGCTGCATCATGCAGCCCGCATCGCCCGCCTCCACCTCTGCCAGAGTGCTTTCTGCATGGTTGTCAAAGAAGACAAGAGTCAACAGAAAAGATCCATACAGTGGGAAGAAACTGGCTCCTTGGATTTCAATCTTGGAATATATGATGAAACTATAGAAGAGCCAATTTCGTTTGGAGTCTTCCTGCTATAAGATACAACTGTTCTGTTTCCCTTATATTCTGGATATCATCTTTCAGAGAAAATAAATCCATTTCTTTGGCTGTTCTTTGTTTATTATTTCCTTCCCCTTTTTGTAAGTTTTTTGTTTTGTTTTGTTTTGAAGTTTTTGCCATAGGGTATGTGCACTTACCAGAGAGAGCCACAGAAAGACAGAAGGAAAGTAAGAAATCACCCCCCCCACCCCCACCCCAGGGAGGATGGGCACATTGCAATCCCTTCTCCTCCACTATCCTCTTGGGATCTGGGGCACATAAGCACACGTGTGATTTTCAAGGCACTGAATCCAGGACTCGAACAAGGGTAGGCCACATGGGAGTCCAGCACCTTAATCACCACACCACCTGCTGTCCCCTCCCCTTTTTAAAGAATTATCTAATTTTATTTCTTCTTCTTCAATTGGACCAGAGAAAGACAGAGAGAAAGCGAGCAAGAGAGAAAGCCACCAAATCCAGGACTCGAACCATGGCCGGCCATGTGGAGTCCAGTACCTTAACTACCATGCCACCTGCCAGCCCCAGCTGGTCCCTTTCTTAAGAATAGTTACTTAAGATAATTGATTAAGGATCTTCACTATCTGTTGTTTGACAGATCCATATCTTATTTCATTATCCCCACAGCTGGCAATAATTATAGTTCATTAAATGAAAGTATGTCACTTAAAAGGGATTTTAGCTAAAATCACCTTTTGTTAGTATGATATGTACTTTTGCTTTTATGTGGCAAATTCCAATATACCTTAATCGGGTAGGGGCTGAATGTTATTACAGCAAAGATATAATGAGGTAGAATCAAAGACTCTCTGCTTTGGTTAAAGTCCTCCTTCCATGAGAACAGGCCTGTCAATTGGTAAGTATATTGTTAGAAAAGCAAACAGCTTGAGAGGAAAAAAATAATGCAGCTTGGGGAACAGCAGATGGGGAAATGCTTATGTTGCTGAACTCCCACATAGTCAACCACAATTCAAGTCTTGGACCCAGCAGCTTAAAACTCATGCCGGACGTGTGTGCGTGTGTGCCCAAAATCCTGAGAGGAGAATGGAGAAGAGATTGCAGGGTGATCATCCTCCCTCAGGGGTGATTGTTCACTTTTTGTCTCTCTGTCTCTCTTTCTCTGGCAAGTACACACGCCCCATAGCAAAAGTTTCTCTTAAAAAAAAAATGGGTCTCTTGTCAAATACCATGTGTCCACTGTAAACAGAAAAGGGTATTTTCTAGCTTTGTTTTGAGCTCTAATCAAATGCCACAGCTTTCTGCACTCAGTGACTGCCCTCCAGTGTAAAATTGCTTGGATCTTTGTTGTTGGTGTTTCACTGCTCATCACAGCACAACAGAGCAGGATGTCTTAGCATAAACAGTAACTTATCACACTACTGGAATTAAGTAAAATGGGATGGCTATAGTGTATCAGGAATGATATCGAGACATTTGCATATTAATATGGTACAAGAAGACTTTATAATGTTCATTGAAAAATGAAGTTAAAATACCAGTTCATTTTGGTGAAAAAAATAGAAATTAACATATATATTTTAAAAAATATGCCTTTTCTATAAACTTGTTGAAGATACCTCATATAACCTGCCTAGAAAACTTGGCCCAAACTTCAAGAGTAATTCTTTTCTTTTCTTTTCTTTTTTTTTTTTTTTTTTTTTTTTGAGAGATTTTTGCTATATGGCACATGTGCTCACCAGAGAAATAGAGACAGAGAGCCAGAAAGCAAGAAATCACCCCTCAGCGGGGAATGGCCATGCCACAATCCTTTCACCTCCACTCTCGTCTCAGAATTTTGGGCACACATATACACACGTCTGGTGTGAGTATTTAAGCTACCAGGTCCGGGATTTGAACCATGGTCGACTATGTGGGAGTCTAGCAATTTAACCATTATGCTATCTGCTGTTCTGTGTCAGATTTTTCCAGCCTGTTTGCCTTAACACATGAGACACTGTTTTGTGTTGCCAAAATAGATTTACGTTTGAGAATTGTATACATCCCTCTCAGAAAATTCAGAATATATATTAGCACATTAAATTTCCAAAGTTTTGCAGAATGCAGTAAGTTTAACTCAGCCTTTTCCAGAATTACTTAATAAAGGACAGTTTTTATATTTTATTTTCCTAGGACTACCTAACAGAAATTTCAAACCCTCAGACAGAGTTTGAAAAATACTATCCTGTACCAGCAGATGGCATAATAGGTACATCACCGGACTCCCATGTAGTTGACTGCAGTTTGAGTCCCTGATCCAGTGACTTAAAACTCATGCCGGCTGCGTGTGCATGCGTGCCCAAGATCCCAAGAAGAGAATGGAGGAGAAGGGAATGTGGCGAAGCCATCCCCCGTCCCCACCGTGGTGATTTCTTGCTTTCTATTTCTGTGTCTCTGTCTATCTGGTGAACACATGTACCCTATAGCAAAAATATCTTTTTAAAAAGGAGAAAGAAAAATACTATTTTAATATTACAGTTTTCAATCCCTTTGAGACTAAACTTCTGACTACTTTTTCATCAATGATTCCTTCAACATACACTGAAATGTGTATTTATATTTAAAATACAACTCACTTCCCTATTGCAGAGACCTATTTTAGGTGTGACCTGGGAAAGGATTAACTGCAATTCCTTTTTCTTCTGAATCTTCCTTTAGAGAATTTGTGGGCAAGCAGCTTCCTCATTTTGATGGTGAGCAAGCAGAAAGTATTTGTTCAATTGAATCAGAGTATACCAACATCAGAAACTTCTATTTCCTATAATAAAATCATTCAAAAGGGCAAAAAAGAGTTGGTTAGATTATTTTTTGCTCCCTTTTTATACATGATCTGTTTAAAGAGCAGCTGCCAAAGATAAAAAGACAGACAGGGAGGTGTTTTATCTGTGTTTATCACATGTTTATCTGTGAGTCCCCACGTCCTTTGAATGCTAAACTGTTCAACTGTACAGGTGTCTGAAGAAGTGAATTAGAAGTGTGTTTAGGCAGCAGAAGCTGGAAAGTGGTTTAGCAGTTCTCTTGAAAAAAAATAGAAATAGAAGTACATAGACTTCATAATAAAAGTATTATGAAATTTGTAATACTTTCCCTCATAAATATTGGAAAATTTGGAAATTTTTCCCCTGATAAATATTGGAAATTTTCCCCCTTTTTCCCACCTTTTCCCCACTCTATTCTTTCCCCATTACTATACACCATGAGCTTCTCTTTTTTTAGTTTTGTTGTTAAGTATGACTTTGCCTTCGCATTTTCAGATAGCATCATCGTATCAGAAAAACCCAGAAAGTCTTGAAAGGTTCATTTTTCACATAAATTTGCCTTCTCCAAACTTAAATCTCCCCTTCCAGGAAGACATGCACTTCAGCACATGAATCTTAGGTACCTTGGAGATGTTTTTTGAATGATGACATTTTGGAGTGTCCCAGTCCCCATTTTAAAGGTGGAGGCTAGAACATGGAGACTCACTGACTTATGCATTGTCACTCAGTGAGTCATTAACTTCCCTGGAAGACGGAGCCATTTTTCCTATCTATTCATGCAAACATTCTTTTTGTTTTTGTCCTGAATTTCATATCTACTGTCAAATACATTAGGTGATTTAGAAACACACACACACACACACCCCTACTTTTGCATCACTGCAGAATTATTCCTGAATTTTTTAAACATTTAATTAGCATTTGTACCAGGTCAATACTAGTTTCCCTGTTATGCAAACCCACACCCATGCTAAGTGTCTCTAAGGTTAGGAACACTGTGATAATATGACTACTTGGTTTCGGTGTTTGTGTGCAAGGAGCCCCAGGTCATTTACAGAAAAATATGAAAGGTTCTGAGGCGAGCTCTACCAAGGAACATAACTGTTCTTTTTTTTTTTAATTATTTTTTTTTCTTTTTCTTTTCTTTTTTTTCCCCCACTGACATAGGAAAAAGCAACTATGCTGAAGAGTCCCATATTCCCTCAATCCATGCTGAGGGAACATGGAAAATTAAAAATAGACAATGAATCAATTCTCCACTTAGTCAAGAAAGTTGGAAAGCTAAATTTCAGGTGAAAACTCTGAGTTCTTAGGCAGTGTACTCCAACTGGGAGATGTTTCACATCTATGACAGAGTGAGCTACCCTGCTCCTTGAAAGTTAGGTGACACTTGTGCAAACTCCCCGAATTCCAAGATTTGTGTACACCCAGAGCAGCTCCTGTGATTTCTACAGATTTTCAGGGAGCCAAATGTCCCAGAAACTCTTCCCCTTGTAGGCTTTTACAGCTACCTCTGCTGAACATAGAGGTGATCTCAACCCTTCCCAGAATTCCATCACTTCTTTCCCAACATAACGGATGTGTGGGTGGGACCCACTGTAGGGATGGGGTTAAGAGAGTGGTTTGATAGGATTTTACATTGGAGCAATGCAAACACCTTCAAATCAAACTTTAAAAATCTCTGTTATTGGGCCAGCAAGTGGTGTGGAGGTTAAGCACTGGAACCCACATGGCTGGTGGTGTAGTTCGAATCCCAGATCCATTGGCTTGAAAATCACACACCAGGTGTGTGTGTGTGTGTGTGTGTGTGTGTGTGTGTGTGAGTGCCCCAAATCCTAAAAGAATTAAATACTTACATTCTTTATTGTACACAACTTCCTTTTCCGTGTCCCACCCTACCCCAGAAATCATGGGACATTTTCACTTGCCTTTTTAATAATGTAGTTCTTAGACTTATTCTGCTACTGTTCCCTTTATGGGCCACTCCTATTCCATTCTTATCCCTTCTCATAAACTGTAACAACTACTTGTCTTCAATGTCTGTACCTTCAGGTCTCATTTTCTATACCAAGCAGCTGCTAAAGGATTTTCCTGAAACAGTGGGATTTTGGGGCCTCTGCTTTTTCTTTATTGATAGAATTTTATTCACCTCACAATTTTTTCCCAGGGCCAGTCATTGCTACTTCTCTTTCAGAGGCAATGCCATTTAGAGACAGCTCTGTGAGAAGATATTCAGCAAAGGCTCTATTTTACAGTGAGTCTTTTTCTAGGCTCCTAAAATCTTGACACTTTATTGAATTAGATGCAAAACTCGGAATAAGGATACTTGCCTTGTGGGTGAGTTACTATCTGCAGTGAGACCACTCACAACCTTGGAGCAGCACAGCAGGGGGATTTAAGAGACCAGAAGCTCTGAAGCTGGATAGCCTAAGTCTGAATCCTGACTCTACTGCCCTAGCTGTGCAATCCTGGGCAATTCCTTAGTCTCTGGGTGCCTCAGTTTCCTCACTTGAAATTAGCAGAGCCCACCTTAGAAGGTGGTTGTATGGATTAAATGAGTTAATATGTATAAAACCTCTTGAAAGGCACCTGTAAGTGTTAGCGGGCTTTGTTTAAACTTGGTTAGATGACACAAGGCTGGGGAAGGCTGGGCAGAGTATAGATGGGCAGCAAACAAGACTCTTTTGGCAGTAGTTTTCCCCACGGGAGGCAGAAGAGATGCCTGATTTTACTATTGTAAGAGCTTGGAAAACTCCACTCAGGAATCGGTCTTTCTGGCAGACTGGCTGTAAACTATTGCAGGTTGAAATCTCAAAGAAAATCAAGGATATCTCCAGCCTCGGTATTTCACATCAGGGCTTTTCTTTTCTTTTTGCAGAATAAACAATTCATTAATTTATGAAAGAATTTGAGTATTGTCACAGAAGTAGACCAGTTTCATTTGAAGTGGATTTCTACTCCTCTGGTGGAAGAAAATAAAAAGCATAAATACTCACAGCTAGCATAATTCAGTTTCTTTTTATATTCATCACTATATTCAATCACTATGGGTAGGTTGGATTTTCCAGTCTAAAAATATTGGAAAGTCTGTTTTAAAAGATTTGCAACTTCACTGAAGGTTTAACAACAGCAATTTAGGTAAGTTTTCCATCTAACTCTGGAGGGACTTAACCACTTGGGTTTGTATGTTAATTTGCTGAGTGTTTAACCACACAGGAGTAACCTGTGAGAAAAGAATATACTTGTTCTCATTTTCAAGTGTCCTACGATAAATTGTATTCAATTCACCGGTGCCAGAAGAAATTAATACCAACCATAACAGCAAAAATATTCACTATTTGTGAAAGAAAAAGAAGTAAAAACACCCTACCCCCCCCCCCCAAGAAAAAAAAAAAAAAAACACCTGAAGAAAACAACAAAAAAGAAAACATGATGCAAAGGAACTACAGAGGAAAAGCCAAAGTACACCAGAATCACCAAGACCCACAACTTTAGGTGAGCACTGTGTGCATTCACTGGAGTTGTCCAATGGGTGCCTTGAAGAATACCTTTGATATATAACTTTCCAAAATTGTCAGAGGGCATGCGCACTCACCGGAATCAGACAGACAGACAGAGAGAGGTAAAAAGCACCCTCAGTGGGGCGTGGTCACCCACAATCCTTTGTCCATTTCTCCATCTTGTTGGGATTTTTAGTTATACATGCATAGATGCCCAGTATGTGTCTGAAAGAGAGAAAGAGAGAGAGAAAAGAGAGAGAGAGAGAGAGAGATGCCCAGTATGTGTTTGAGACATAGAGAAAAAGCGGGAGAGAGGAAAAGTAAGAAAGCAAGCTGCCAGATCCGAGACTCAGACAACCGTGGTTTGAGTCCTGAACCTGGCAGCTTGTTTTCTTACTTTCTCTCTCTCACTCCCTTTTTCTCTCTCTGGTGAGTGCATGCGCCCTATAACAAGTTTTAAAAAATACTACTACTAATAATAAATACAACTAAATTATTATTAAAATAGTAAGTACCATTTTTTGAGTACTTGGTATATGTCCAATGTGAGTCTAGCACTTCATGTATATTAATTAATTTGACTTTTATAAAACTCCCATAAGATAAGTACTCTTATACCGTTATATAGATGAAGAAACTGAAACCAGAAATTCATTCAAATTTACAAAACTAGTAGTGGAGTTAAGTGCACAAATGCATGTGGTCAGGTTCTAATGCTTCGGGTTCCACAATACTGCCTGATCTGTCAGTCCCTAGTATGTGCCTGGGCACCATGGTTTAGTTGGCCATTGGGTTTAATGCCAACATTCCCTGAACTGACTGACAGAGCAAGAGATTCTTGATGAGAATTTTATAGAGAATAGAGACTCCTATCTCCCCAAAGATCAGAAGGGTTTCTGACTACTACAGACATCTCCAGAAAGCCAGTCACTGAACATAATCAGGAAAAAAATGGATATTAAACTATTTCAACAACCAGCTGGGTGTTTTGGGAGACCACAGACCCGAAGTCTGGCTCTTTGTGAAAGTCATGGTTCCAGGGCCAATGGTCTTCCTATTTAAGTGCTGAAGGTCGGGGACATTCTTCAGGACTAGATCATTCCCAGATCAGTAACTCTCTTCCATTATACAATTTTTGACTGTCATTTATTGTTTTTAAGATAGTACTTACCAAAATAAAGTAGGCAAGGGAGTTATAAGAACATACAAAACATTTGGGATTGTGTTATGGTAAATTTTCAGCAAAAGGAATAGGAAAAAATGAAACAAGAAACAATGAGAGATTTTCATTTTCTCAGACTACCAGCGTCCCACCTTAGTCAGGGAGTATCAGGTTAGAGTAGTTCTGAAAGGATTACTTGGCCCTCAGCCCTTGGGAATTCTCAGCTCTATGTTTGTTTTTGTCTCCCAGCAGAGGTGTGGTATGAAGGGGTCACGTAGAAGGTGAGCAAGACGTTAAATGCTCCACTTCCTCACTATGAGGTAACACTGTGCAGTCACACCAGGTGAGCTGAAATAACTGGATATGCTTCTCCACAGAGCTAATACATTTTGTCAAACACTTCCTCAACAACGCTTATTCCTTCACTGGAGTATTTTTTTTTTTTTTTTTACTACTGCCAATTATAGAAGGTTAGAGATAACCAAAATAACTCAAAAAAAAAAGGGAAAAATTATTGTCTACAAAAAAGGACATTTATACTACACCATATTTTCTTTTAAACATTTTTTAAAAATTATTTGCATGTATGTGTGCATGCCCACACATGCATGTGCGGTGTTTTTTAGACAAGGTACTGCTATTTCCTGATACTCCTGCCTTAGCCTCTCAAGTAGCTAGGACTATAGGTCCACCATTCCATCATTGTTTAAGGTGGGCCAGGAATCAAACCTGAGTCTTCCTGTGGCCTCAGCCTGCCCTGTGGCAGAGTCCAATGCACACTACCAAGGCAAGCCTTATTTTGTTCTTTATAACCTATTATCTATATTTCCATGAGTTAGAGATTTGCAGCTCAGTCTAATAAAGAACAGATACGAATGAGATTTTGTTTTTTTTGTAATGATGCTGTCTTATCAACCATAGTGGGGTAGAGTCAACTACGTAGCATTCAGAGGAAAACAACTATTCAATCAGGAGACGATGCTGGAAAGGTCTCTAAGTCAATTTGAATCTTATTTCCCTAGTCTACAAAATAGGGGACAGATCTGGATGTTCTCTAATAGCAATTTTTACTCTGAAAACTCTCTGATTGTTTCTGGGCATTCCATAATTCATAAATGTACACCCTACACTTAGCCAATGAACAAAAGAAACTGAATGGTATCAGTTATATTTTACTAAAAGCTGCTACAAGAACCTACCTTTGGGGGCTGGCCCCGTGGCCTACTGCTTAAAGAAGCCAGTTCCCATATGGCAAACTATGTGGTTCAAATCCCAGACATAGAGGCTTCAAAAACATTCTGAGCAAGTATGCATGATGCCTCAAATCCTTAAAGGATAGAAATATAGAAGGAATGGGATTGCACATGACCATGGTTCATTGAGGGGATGCTTTCTCCCTCTCCTTCTCTCTCTCTCTCTGGTGAGTGCATGTGCCCTCTGGCAAAAAAAAAAAAAAAAAAAAAAAAAAAAAAAAAGAGAGAGAGAGAAAAAAAAAGAAAAGGGAACAAAACAAACAAAATCCTACCCTAAGCTTGCAGACAGAATTCAGGAAGGTATTCCACACACCAAGTGAATATGAGTAAAGTACAGTAGATTCAATAAGCAAGAAATACACCAAAACTTTTGGTGAAGGTTTCCTATGTGGTCTATTTGCCTTTGTTGCCTTACTAAAACCTAATTAATGACAGTTTATCCCTTAAAAGCTCTCATATAAATCACAGACTACTATTAAAAGGTCACAATCTTCATTTATTGACAGTAGGACACTTTCATTTCCCTTATTTAAGATGAGCCCAGAAACTCAAACAATCTAAGAAATGGGGACTACTTGCAGTTGCCAACGTAATCAAACTCCCCTTTGTAAAAGAAAACTTGGGTATTCTGAAAGGATTATATCAGTTGGCTGACAAGTTTTTGAGCATAAGAACCCACTTAAGCAGACCTAAATAGAGTCTGTTGCTAAAAGGAATTGATTCATACAATTCTTTTAAACCTGCCCATTTCACCTCCTACGCTTCCTGCACCTTTTCACCTTTTTTTTGTTTTGAAGATCCTCCAGTTCTAGTTGGGTTTCAAATAGATTTTGGCATTCTCATCCAACAACTAGTTTTGAGCATAATTGGAAGGCAGCCTGGTCCCTGGAAAGAACATGGGCTTTGTAGTAAAACAGATCTTCCTTTGAGTCTTCTACCATTTACCAGCTAGGTGACTTTGGGCAAATTACTTAAACTGAGTTCAGTTTCCAACTATACACCTAGAACAATGGTAACTGCTTTAAATGGTTACTGTAAATAATAAGTATTTTTTTTAAGGTTTCTTTTTGCCATTGGGCACATGTGCTCGCCAGAGAGAGATGGAGACAGAGTTAGAGAGAGGAAAAGTGAGAAATCACCCCTCCCAGGGCAGATGGCCATGCTACAATACCTTCTCTTCAATTCTGCTCTCAGGATTTTGAACACATAAACCCACATGCCTGGCGTGATTTTCAAGTCACCGGGTCTAGGACTCAAACTGCAGTCTTCAGTGTGGGAGTCCAGTACCTTAACCATTATACCACCTGTTAGTCCCAATAATCAGTAAATCAATGTGAACCAAGCATTTAGCATGAAAATGACATTTGATAAATAAACTAGATAATTATACCTAAACAGGCTTGATCAGTGAAAACAGAATTTTTTTTGGAAATTTAATTATTTAAAATGTATACTATAGGTATAAAATGTATACACATACACACACACATATATATATATACACACACACACATATCTATATACACACACACACACACTCACACTACGATCCCCAATCACATAAATATTTGCATACATACTTAAATATAGTAAAAATAGAAAAAGAAAAGAAATGGAAATTTGAATTAGTCATCTCTAGGTGATTTTATTTCTTCCTCATACTTTTCTGTCTAGTCAAATGTGCTATAATGTCCATGCCTTAATGACACAATTTTTCAAAATTAATGAGAATAAAGTCTTTTTAAAAACAAACAAACAAAAAAACACCTCAAGTTTGTTTTTGTACCAGACAGAAGAGGGAAATTCTGGCCAACCACTGATTTTTTTTTTTTCCTTCTCTTTCTCTTTCTTTCTTCTCTCTTTTTTTTCTTTTCCTTTTTTGGTTATCTTTCTGTCCTTTTCTTTCTTTCTTTCTTTCTTCTTTTCCTTCCTTTTCTGTTCTTTTTACTTCCTTTTCTGTTCTTTTTACTTTCTTTCTAAAGATGTTGTCAGTTGCTTGCTTGAGTTACCATTTCTTGCACATGTAAGGTTCTCTAGGCTTTACCTTAGTCTCTTTACCTAGAACCCCTCAGTCAATCTGCATTTCACTAGGTCTTCACTTCCTTTATAAAGTTTTGCCAGTTAAGACACTCATTTGATGAGAAAAGTCTTTCCTCACTTTCTAGTGAAGTCTTTTAGCATTTACACAGTCTGAGGTCTGCTTTCTCTATTCTTTACTATTGCCTTGGTTTTGTTATTGTTTATTTGTTTGCTTTTCCAATTTCCCAATTACATTTTTTGCTCCCTAAAGTCACGAACTTGCTTTTCAAAAATTCTATTGATTTAAGGATGGTACTGGACACATAGTAGTTTATTCCAAAATACTATTGATTTAATAAATTGTATAATAAGATGCATTCTACAACAACATAGTAAGTAAGAATGCAGTCATTCTCTGGGATGTAGGTAATCAGTTGCTGACTTTAGGCCAATATGCAGTTTAGAAACCAAGTATATTCTTCTAATCAATGCAATGACTAAAAAATTTTAAATCATTTTCCTTTCGAAATCATTATGAAATGTTATATTTGTACTTACCTTTAAAGACAAAAGAAAAATGCGACAAAATAGAATATGTTACTAGAGCATCAATATATCTTGCCTGTCCACTAACAAAGTTTAATAGAATGCATAAATAATTTTCAATGATTCACAGCAAATTTCCTGCTTAATATTATAAAAAAGCATTAAAAATATTGCTATGGGGGTACTGGCAGGTGGCACAGTGGTTAGGGTGCTGGACTCCCACATGACTGACCATGGTTTGAGTCCCAGACCTGGTGGCTTGCTTTCTCACTTTCTCTTTCTCTCTCTGTCACTCTCTGGTCAAATTAAAAATAATAATAATAAAAAAAATCATTTTAAATTGCTATAGGGTATGGATGCTTGCCAGAGAGAGAAAAAGAAAAGATGATAAAGCACCCCTAGGAGGAATGGTCATACCACAACCCATTCTTCTCCATTCTCCTGTCAGGATTTTGGGCAGGCACACATGCACATGTGCCCAGCATGTTTCTCAAGCCAATGGGTCTGAGACTCAAACCATTGACCACGGGGATCCAGGAGCCTTAACCACCAGGTTCCCTGGCTGACCCTAAAAAGGTTTTTTTGTTTGTTTGTTTGTTTGTTTTTTAATGGGAATGCAGTAAAGATTTTTCCTTTTTAGAAACTCTACTATGTTAGAAATATTACGATAGTCAAAATTTCTACCACTATTTGAGGTTCAGCATATTAAAATTTTATGCTTTCTTAAATGTACCTCATCAAATCAATGTGTTTGCTGATTGGTATTTCTGACTGAAAATTCTACTGGTTCATACCAGTTGTTCTTTCTTTCTTTATTTTTTTGGAGAGGTTTTTGCTATAGGATGCGTAAGCTCGCCAGAAAGACAGAGAGAGAGACAGAGAGATAGAAAGTGAGAAATCACCCCTCAGGGGGGATGGTCACACCGCAATCCCTTCTCCGCCATTCTCCTCTCGGGATCTTGGGCACACACGCATACGTGCCTGGCGTGAGTTTAAGCCACCAGGTCCAGGACTCAAACTGCGATCAGCTACATGGGAGTTCAGCGACATAGCCACTATGCTAACTGCTGGTCCCAGCAATTACTCTTTAGAAAAGTGAGAAGCTTCTTAATTTTTGATTTTATCAGATTTAGAAAGTTCACTGGGAAGAAAGAAGGCACTTTAATGGAGAATGAAAATGGTCATGTCCTTGGAAATGCCCAGCATTCCTTGGTTCTGGACCTGGAGGCCTGAACTAACCTGAAAATGACATAATAGCATTTCCTGAGTCTTATTAATGGTCTTTTACCTCAGCAAACTTGCGAGAATAGTAAAAGAAGCTGCGGTTCTCACCGTCACTCAAATCTCGGTTTTAGAAACTTCCAATGATTCAGAGACGTGCACTCTGTCCTGCGTACAGGAGGCACTTGAAGGTTCATTGTACCATACTTTAATCATTGAGCACAAGTATAGGAAGATATTGTAGTTAATGCTTCCCAGGGCTACATTTAGCAAAATCCCACTCAGAATAACCAGGAGTCACTTCACATACCGCCTTAGGGGAGATAAAAGGATGGTGATAATGGCAAAGGCACTCTTTTCTAGATTCAGATGTACTCTGTCTTTTTTATGCTTTCATTTTTCCCTCTGGAAAATGGGAATACCTCTTTGCCACTGAGCCATCGTAATGCTGCAGAGACAATGAGTTAGCATTTGATAGGGATTTAAGGTGAAAGGTACTGTATGAGTTCAAGGTATTTGTTAATGTTATTACTCAATCCATTATGACCCAATGTGAGGACAAAAGCAACTTTTAGTACCAATAACACAAGGTTGCTAAAATAACCTTAGGAAAGAGAAAATAAATAATCTACCAAGACAAACAAGTATTAGCTAAATTATTGAGATTTCATGTTGAAATGATAGGATTTTAACACCAAATACCAAATCCTCTTTTCTTTTCTTTTTTTTTTTTTTGGAGAGGTTTTTGCTATAGGGCGTGTGTGCTCACCAGAAAGACAGAGAGAGACAGAGAGACGGAAAGAGAGAAATCACTCCCCCGGGGGTACGGTCATGCTACAATCCCTTCTCCTCCATTCTTCTCTCGGGATCTTGGGCATGCACGCACATGCGCCTGGCGTGAGTTTTAAGCCATTGTGTCTGGGACTCGAACCGCGGTCGGCTACATGGGAGTTCAAAGGCACAATCATTACACTAACGTTGGTCCCAATCCTCTTAACTTTCAATTAAGAGTATGGGGATGGGAACCAGCAGTTGGCGTAATGGCTATGTCGCTGGACTCCCACGTAGTCGACCACTGTTCGCATACCGGGCCCGGTGGCTTAAAACTCACGCCGGGCACGTGTGCGTGAGTGCCCAAGATCCCGAGAGGAGAATGGAGGAGAAGGGATTGCAGCATGACCATCCCCTCTGGGAGGTGATTTCTCGCTTTCTGTCTCTATGTCTCTATCTGTCTGGCGAGTGTACGTGCCCTATAGCAAAAACTTCTCCAAAAAAAAAAAAAAAAAGAGTGTAGGGTGATGTGGTAGCAGCATTTAGGTAAAACATGATGTTCTGCAAGGTTGATCCACTTGGAAAGTCCCAGGTTTGCCTCTGGAGGCTTCTCTGAGTATGTCAGGCACATGCATGCTCATGGTCTGTGGTTGGCTGAAGTAGGGCTGGATTGCAGCATCAAGACCTTGTCAGGGGTGCTGTTTTTCTATCTTTCTGTCTCTCTCACTATTTGAAAATAAATAAGCAAACCTAAAAAAAAAATAAAGAGAGAGAGAGAGGGAGAGAATCATTTTTGTAAATAAAGCAGGCAATCTATTAGTACCTGTTGTGACAGATAAAAGCTCACATTTCTAGGTACACTCTGACAATTATTTTTATAAAGATAGTTTTATTGTAAGACAGTATAATGGAGAGGTATATGTAATAGATTTAAAAAAGGGGTGGGTAAGTATGCAAAGGAAGACCCAGCTGAGTGGAGAGGTTACTCAGGCTTTTACCAGACTTCAGCAGATCATTTAGGACATGGTCCAAAGTATAATTTACTTCAGCTGAAAACAGTTATGATTTTACCAGCTACCTTTTGTCTTTCTCAAAGCTTATAAAAACTAGAGTGTCACCATTTTTACCAACAGAGAGCTATTACTCTTGACCCATGTTGGAATGGCGTCATCAGGAAAGCTTCTTCTCTACTCTTAATATGTAGACAGATTTCCACTAGTGTAGTAGTCTTGACATATCTGCCCTCAGGGAAAAAAAGGAATAATTTCATTTTATTGAGTCCCTTTATCTCCTTACTGATTTGGGAGCTGGGTGCCAACAGAAAGCATAGATTACACTTTGCCATTTCAGACAAGATTTAGACTACTGTGTGGTCTGCTCTTGGGAATAAGGTAGATACATCTCTCTAAATCTGAGGGCTGGTGTTAGTAAGCCCATCTTCTACAGTCAACTTGAATGGAAAAATGATAAATTTGTTCTCTATTTGTCTTACTATCTTATTGTCCAACAGGTACACTCAGTTGGGGAAGAGAGATGCCCCTTTGCCAAGCCCCTTCAAACCCCGAACAATCTATAATACGAGAGGCATACCTGCTTTATCTAGGCTAATGAAAAGAAAAACAAACCTAGGTATCCAAAGGCCTGGGATAAAATAATATGGATATCGTGAATGTAAACATAGCAACGTTGAACCTAGCCATTAGAAAATGTAATTGGATAGGTTCCCTACAGCTGCTTTTGATAAACTGACTACAAACTGTGCTTAAAATGATAAAAATTTTAGCCTCTCACAGTTCTAGAAGATAGAAGTCCCAAATCAGCATCACTAGGCCTAAGCCAAGGAGTTAGGATCATGCTCTCTTTGAAGGCCCTGAGAAAGAATATGGTCCTTGTCCCTTCCAGCTTCTGATGGCTGCTGGCATCCATTGGTTAGTGGCTGCATCATTGCAACCTGCCTTTAATCACACTGCCCCTTTCAACTCTATGTTGACTCTCCCTCTCATATGTATATATATGACTGCATTTAGGGCTCACACTGATAATTCAGGGTAGTGACCCCATCTCAAAATACTTAATTCAATCATACCTATGAAAACCTTTTTTTTTTTTTTTTTTTTTGGAGAGGTTTTTTTGCCATAGGGTGTGTGCGCTTGCCAGACAGACAGAGAGAGACACAGAGAGACAGAAAGCGAGAAATCACACCATTACGCTAACTGCTGGTCCCTTTTTTTTTTTTTTTTTTTTTTTTTTTTTGAAGAGAGGTTTTTGCTATAGGGTGCGTGAGCTTGCTGGAAAGACAGACAGAAAGTAAGAAATCACCACCCAGGGGGTATGGCCATGCTGCAATCCCTTCTCCTCCATTCTCCTCTCAATATCTTGGGCATGCACGCACATACACCTGGGTGTGAGTTTAAGTGGCTGGGTCTGGGACTCAAATCGCGGTTGACCATGTGAGAGTCCAGTGATGTAAACATTATGCCATCTGCTGGTCCTTTTTCTTTCTTCTTCTTCTTTTTTTTTTCTATTAAAGTAATATTTACAGGTTCTAACGATTAAGACCTGATACCTTTAAGGAACATTTTCCCCCCCACCACCTTGACTTAGTAATAACAAATAAGTATTATTTATTTCTTCTTTCCCTCTTTCCTATATTCGGAATTTTACAATTTAAGATACAACACCTAGTGGTCTAGCTTTAGAAAATCAAGAAGGAGGGTTAACAGGTGGCATGGTGATTCAGGCACTTGCCCCCAACATGACAAACCATGTTTGAGTGCTGGATCCAGTAGCCTGAAAGTTATACCAGGTACATGTTTGTGCATGCCCAAAATCCTGACAGAAGGATGGAGGAGAAGGGATTGCAGCATGGCCATCTTCTTGGGAGGAAATTTCTCACTTTCCCTCTCTCTCTTTCTGTCTCTCTCTAGTGAGCACACATTCTCTATGGCAAAAAAAAAAAATCTTAAGAAAAGAAAAGAAGAGAAAAAAAGAAAAGGAAAGGGAAAAAAATGAAGAAGGTAAATTCATCCTAGAGTTAAACCAAGTAAAATTATTTTTGGAAGCAATATATCATGTGTATGTATGTGTGTTTGTGTGTGACTCATTAAATTTTCAAATATATCTCATATCATTTTCTACCTGAAATTTAACACAGTATAAATTGAAAAATGTATGGGGCCACTAGGTGGCACAGTGGTTGGGGCTCTGGACTCCCACATAGTCAACTGTGGTTCGAGTCCCAAACCTGGAAGCTTGCTTTCTCATTCTTTCTCCCTCTGGTGAGCCCATGTGCCCTATAGCAAATTTTTAACATAATACTACTAATAATAACAATAATTAATAAAATTAAATAAATAATTTTTTGAGAGGTTTTTGCTATAGGTAGGGCACGTGCGCTCGCCAGACAGACAGAGAGAGACAGAGAGATAGAGAGCCAGAAATCACCCCCCCAGGGGGGATGGCCACGCTGCAATCCCTGCTCCTCCATTCCTCCATTCTCCTCTCGGGATCTTGGGCACGCACGCACACACGCCCAGCGTGAGTTTAAGTCACCGGGTCCGGGACTCGAATAGCGGTCAACTACATGGGAGTTCAGTGACATAACCATTACGCTAACTGCTGGTCCCCAAATTAAATAAATAATTCTTAAAAAAGAAAAATATAAATGATCTTTCTATTATGAATGATAACACACCTTCAGGACCATAGTTATTTACAAATATGTTTTTCCTGGTTAGAAAATTTGCTGAAACCATTTAAGAATTAAAGCTTCTGTTCTTTCTGTCTATAGAGCATATAATAGAATTATTCATATTATTGATATAAATTTGACATTTTACTATTAAATTATAGAAAACATCAACTTTTTAGCTAAGAATCATTGCTTTCTTAGACAGAATTCCATTTTACTTTTGTTGCTAATATTTAGGGATTAGTTTATGTTGTAATTTTCCACTAATATTTAAAAGATTTACCTCATGGAAAGAGTTATTGCTCACACTAAGATGAGTAGGAGACAGCAAGTCATGGTGAAGGGCCAGCACCCACCTTCTACTGAGCACCCTTATTAGCTAATGAGCTTGCACTGCGTACCACGTGTGTCAGTTAGGACAGACTTGATGCAGTAACTGATTCCAAATTCAGTGTCTCAGCAAACAATATACTTATTTTTCTTTTGAGTAAAAGACCAGGATGAGGGTTCCAAGGAAAGGCCAGTTCAGCTTTATGCAGCCAGTCAGTGGATCTGGGTGACAAAGGCTCTGCTGTCTTTTCAAGGGGTCTATGGTGGCTCCATTTCAGGAATCCAGATGGTGGAGGGGTATGTAAGAGCCAACTAGTGCAAGAACTCTAGGACCTGGCCACAGTGAACAGAAAATGAGACTAGGAAATATAATTTAGCTGTGTGCTATGAAAGAAGAGGAGAGAGGATATTGGTGAATAGCTTGCAGTCTGCTACATGCCTCAGCAAAATAAAAGATGAATATATAGTGTTCATGGACCTTTAGGGTATACACAAGTTTGAGGGGTCTCCAAAAAACACATGGAAAATGGATATTATGAAAAAACTATGTATGGGTTTATTTATTTATTTATTTGGGGGTACCAAAATGAACCTGTATTTTAATTCCACTTTTCCACAAACCATTTGAAGTCCCCTCATATTCAAACCTTTGCAAAGAAAAGATACATTCTAAACTATTTATGCTTAATGTTCAGGAGAGAAGAGGAAAAGGAAGAAAGAAATTTATTTTAGTTTAACTGTCCTATATATTAGCTTATATCAATTTTCTCATATGATGGGAATGTAGAGGTTAAGTTTTCTTTAAGTAACTTGCACTATTGTATTGTATATGTGAAGAGTCTTTTCAGTCTTCATGTCTTGAATCTATTGAGGAAAAAAATAGGGGAAAGAAGTTAAATTTATTTTCTCAAGGGGCGTAACTGTTGGCCCAGGCTCAGTTCCAAGAACTGAAACAAGGATTGGTAACTGGTGGGGTTGTCCATTTGTTGAATGGGGAGAAGAAAAGAAGGATTCCAAGGCTGTTTCCCAGACACAGGAAGGACCAGGAAGCAAGGAAATCTCCAATTTTCAAGTCCACTGAGCAAAATACAAGAACAGGGTCCTGAACAAAGAGTTCTCCATTGAGAACCAGCAAGATGGAGCAAGCAAGTCCTGCAAGAAGGCCGAGCCTGGAAAGATGCCCAGAGGCTACAACACTCTTGGGCCGGAGTTTTTCTGGACCCTTAAGGATACTTTCATATTCTAACCCTGCCTTAAGCTTGAGGTTTGTCCACTCCATCTGCAGAAGAGTAATTTGAAGCTAAATCATTTATATTATGAGAATGCTGATACATGAACTATAGTAAAGGGAAAAATAAAACTTCACCAACAAAATCATTAGACCCACCTAGAGAACTTAAAGAGAAATCAGCTTTCATGGAGAGGAGGTGTTATGACATAGGTTTAAGGACAGTCTCCTGACTGAAAAGGAGCGTGATTAAGTCCCTACCTGCTAAGTAGTTTGTGACTTTGGGAAAGTGACCTACACTCTCTAAATCTTAGTCTCCTTGTCTGTAAAATGGGGAATAAAAATAATGCCTAACTCATAGTTTCATTTTGTTATTGTAGAAAAGGTCTAAATAAAAGAATGTTTAAATGTATTTAAGGTACAGAAACTTAACAAAAGAGTTAAAAATAGTTCAGAGAATGTTTTTTTTCCTTTATTTCTAGATATAACACTTGTTCCTTATACCTAACAATCAATGAATCACTCAGTCAATCAAATCTTTCTACACACAGATGGGTCGGGACAACTGACATATCTAGCAAAGTAATATGCCAATTTAAGAATATTTCCTTTCAGACATGAGTGTTCCCTTGCAAACATAGATATAATTCTAATATCTTAAGGAAGTAAATACCATAAAAATGACACAGTTAAAATAATGTGGAAGAAATGTTCACAGGAATATTTTGATGTTTTCTTTTATACCAAATGTATCACATGTGAGGGATTCATAAATCTCTGTAATTTATTATTATTTCCAAAAAAGACAATCTTTCTGATCATTAATCTGTCCAGATAAGTATGAATTACATTTCAAGAACTCCCAATCCTTTCTATGGAACCCATCATCCCTGGGCATGCCAGTACATCTCCTGGCAAACTGTGAGAACAGTCTTCTTTGGCAATCGTGAGAACAAATGAAGATTTTTCTAAAGGTGCTGAAGCAGAAAAGGAAAGCAGATGCCCCTGAGGAACAGGGAGAAATGGCAAGGGAATTGGTCTACCTTCTTGGCACCCTGAGGCATGACCATGAGGAGGATGTAGCCGTTCATTGCCTCATGAAAGCTGAGAGAGAAGGATCCAGCTGATTGCACATTAAAAACAACTTGGAAAAGGAGCCTGACAGTCTTGGAGAAGAAGAGTTGTGACATAAATTGGGAAGCAGATAAATTCTCCAGTGTGATAAAATCAGAGAAACTTCCCAAATATGCTGGGAGAATTAGTGGAGTCCTCAGGTTATTGCAAAATCATTTCATAATATGTATATTAACTAGTATTTATTAAGCTCCTGGTATGTGTCTAGCACTACGTTAAATTCTATACATGCTTTACTTCAGTTAATACTCAATGTACCTCTGAGGACCAGCAGGTGGCACGGTGGTTAAGGCACTAGACACTCCCACATAGGAGACCAAGGTTTGAGTCCCGGGCCTGGCGGCTTGCTTTCTCACTTTCCCTCTCTCCCTCTCTCTCTGTCTCTCTGTGTGTCTCTCTCTGGTCAAATTAAAAATAAATGAATGAACAAATAAAATAAAATAAATATTTCTTTAATTAAAAAAAAACTCATTGTACCCTTAAGAGCTAGGTACTGATATTATCCCTATCACACAGACTGAGAAACTGAGATTTACATAAGTCTTCAGTTCTAAGTAACTTTATGGGATACAAAGTACAAAGCAAAAGTCACTTATCCAGAATCTAGCTAGGAAAAGAAGCTTGTCATAAATGCACTTTTAAGAGACTCTCAACTTTACTAAGAAAAATTTGCTTACATCCTTTTGGATGGATTGATAACTAGTTTGGTGTCTGGAAAGGAATGTTTCTTTGAGGTCACATTGCAGTACTTTTGAAAGGGTTTCCCTCAGTGGTGTTTCAGCTATTAGTATCAGCAAAACGATCTCACAGAATGACTAATTTTTAGTAATTGTGACCGGCAAGACTTTGTTGAGTCATTCTCTTCAGAAATAACACCCTGATCATCAGATCTGCTTTTAACATTAATTATATTTAACATCTGACATCTTCTTTACCTCTTCTTCACATCACTGAATATTAGGGAGAAAATAAGCCAAATCCAGATTATAGTTAAAATAATAATTGAGCTTTAGTGAGTTAAAGTGAAAACTGAATAACTTCAACATTCTATGAAAAAAATAAAATTAAATTCTTACATTTCACAAGGCCAAAAAAAACATTAAGTACTTTTTCTTCATGTTTGATGTTACTTTTGTCCACAGGTTGTATACTATAAATTATATGCTTTTATATGCAAAAAGTGATGTTAATGTGATGATTCTAAGAAGTAAAATGATCAACAAGACCATATCTATTTAAAATTAGCTGCCTTTCTAAATCATTATAAAACTGCAAAATGACTTACAATGCTAAGACTTCCAAAACTGTTACTAATCTGTGTGTAATGAAAAGTGCCCTGGCCTTTAATTAAAATAGTTAGTTTTTGAACCACCAGTGCATATATGAAGAAAGAGGTCAGCAACACTGGATTGGATAAACAAACTTAAAGAGAGGTTTTCCTTTTCTTTCCCCCCTTTGATAAAACAAAAAGGCCTGGGGGAACATGTTGTTTTTGCCAGTCTAGTACTCTTCTAATTTTGACAGGCCTCTGATTTTCTGAGGATCTGCTTATCGCCATCATGAACTACCTTGGTGGAACTGACTGTCAAATATAGATTGAAGTCCAAAGGGGAGAGTTGGCAGTTCCAGGTCATCCTTATTCCACTTGCCAAGACCAATCAATAGAAGTCTTAGGAATCTGGCCCAAGAGCAAAACATGGTTGTAGGTGAATCTTGTGATTATGGCTTCCAAGAGAGTGTTTCTATTTCTTCATCCAGATTTCGGCCACTGTCCTGCTTCTGTCTTCCTGTACGTCTGGTTGTGCTTTCACTTCTTAGATACCCAAAGTTACTCCACATTCTTCATTAAATTCTACTTTTATTTATTTATATATTAACAATTATTAATTAAGTGACATTTATTTTAATTTGACCCAGAGATGGAGAGAGAGAGAGAAGGTGAGAAAGCAAGAAACCAGGTCTGAGACTCAAACTAGGGTCAGCCATGTGGGAATCTAGCATCTTAACCACCATGCCACCTCCCGGCTCCCAAATTCTACTTTTAAATTAGTCAGTTTCAGTTGCTTACAAAGATCATTAACTGGTATAGTACAATGTCCCCCATTTTTTTTTCTGAAAATCTAAAATGCTTTTACACTCTTTTTAACATTCTAAATGAGGTTAAACCTTTCTTGAAAGTGTTTGGTCTTAACAGATATCACATTTTCAGTGTATGACAAACTAAACTCTTCCTGACTAAAATAATCAATCACCAGAATCTAAACTCTGTCATAAGAGATACAGGTAACCATATATATAGTAAAAACAAAAACATTCTTATTCTTCATTAATTTCTTCTAAACCCATATTATTCTGAGTTACGACTGAAAAAGAAGTTTAAATGTTTCAACTTGAACTTTTCAAAATCTGTTTTCTCTCCTATGGTTAAAGTCAATGAGAAGTTGTTGAAGGCTCCCTTTTCAGATGCTAAAGATAAGTGAGAGGCTATCTTTCTAGGTTATGCTAAAAGTACGCCCTAAGGGTACACTGCAAAGAATAAAAGTAATAAATTTACCCCATCTCAATTAACTAGCCACTTGAATTTGAAATGGCTAACAGGTTGAGGTTGAACTGATTACATCAACTGAACCTAGAGCCATAGGCTAACTAAGGAGTGACCATTGCCAGGCTGGGGGTTGGGATTGTCTTTCCTACAGCCAACATGCTAACCCAGCTGAGAGCACCTCAGATCACTTATTACTAGCAAAAACAACATCCATCAGATCCACTTGTTGGTTTTATGAAATGTACATACAAAGAAGTATATAAAATACTCAAGGACAGTTTAAGAATGATTATAAAGTGAACATAATCAGAACTGTTTTACACTCAATATATTCTTTTTTTATAATTATTTTATTTAACTTTATTTGCTTATTTACTTATTTTATTTTGACCAGAGAGGGAGAGAGAGAAAGAGAGAAAGTAAGCCACCAGATCTGGGACTCGAACCACAATCAGCCACATGGTAATCCAGCACCTTTAACCACTATGCCACCTGTGCTGGCCCCACTCTATATATTCTTGATGAGCTTTAAGTTCTTGTTCCTATCCCTGTCAAAGCATGGATCATTCCTTTGCCTCTCTGTCTACTTCTCACCCAAATACCAGAGCTCATATATAAAGCTCATTAAGGGCATGGACTGTGCCTTATTACCACCATATCTTCACAGGTAGGCATGAAGCAGGTCAGTTAATACATAACTGGTAATATGTGAATAAGTGACTCATTATTGTCTTCAAGTTGCTCCAAGGATAGTTGGAGGAAAACTAGTACAACAATTTCATATGATTTTCAAAGTGCTTTGATAAAAAGAAACCAGGAAGAGGTGAGATGGAGGAGGCTGGCACCCACATAGACCAAAGCCTCTTAGAAATTATGTGCTGAGCCTTAGTGGAAGAGCAGGAGTGACTAGTTGAAGAAGGTGACAGAAAAGGTGTCAAAACACAAGAGGATCAAAAGTCCTAGCAGCTTGAGTTGCCCTATGAGACAAAAATACAGTATAAATCAGGAGTTCTTAATCCAGATGTCCACATATGCTTTATTCTTTGCTAGCCACTACCCTGACAGGAAAAGGCACTGGCTTTCAGAAGTCTTTCCACTGAATTTCTTGGCATTTCTAGCGCCATGTTGCCTCGCTGCATGGAGAAAACTTTGCTGAAAGGCTCTGATTGAATTACCTAAATTCCTTCACCTTTTCCTATTTAGCTTTTACTCAGGCCAAGTACAACTAATATTGTCATTTTGTAAATAATTATAGCAAATGCTTCTTATAGTTCAAATTTGAAGATGTCATCTTTTTTAATATTAGCAAAATGACTATTCAAATTATCTCCGAGTAATTCATGACGCTTACCTCAAATGACATATTCTGGATGAATATTGATTTCCTCTTGGCTTTACAAATCCTTGACAACCCATTCCCAGGACAATATTTGTGAGGTAATATGCACTGTACAATTTTTTTCAAGTCCAGAATATACTCTCTTTTTTCTAAGTCAGGTCTTAATTCTTCAGAGGCTAGGCAATGTTTCTTTAGTAGCGCTCTGATTCAAGCAGCATTAAGTAACCGAGGAACGCTCCATACTCAAAGTATGGTGTTTACGATCTGCATTTGAACTATATAGATCCCTAGATGATTTGTAGAAGGTTTAATATAGTGAACCTACTCTAACAATTGGTGAGTGAGGATACAGCATTGAGATAAAATCCCCAGGCAAATTCAGGCTAAGTGGAAAAGAGTAACAGAACTGCCAAATGAACAGTGGTTATCTTGGGAAGGAGGGCATCTTAACATCTTAATTACATCACCATTCTAAATGTTCCTCAACTCTTCTTTACCTTCTCTTACTATATCAAATTAATTTTATCTTGATTAACTAGAAGTAATAAAATGTGGTCACAGATACATGAAGAGATTTACTACCAGGAACTGACTCACACAGTTAAAGAGGCTAGCAATTTCTAAGACTTGAAGGGTGTGTTGATAAGCTGGAGACTCAGGAGACCCAAAGATTTAATTCCAGTCTAAATCTGAAGACATGAGAACCAGAAGAGTTGATGATATAGGTTCAGTCCAAATAGGTATAGGTAGAAGCCAGCAGAGTTAAGTCCCAGGAAGAGATGATGTTTCATTCAGTTGAAGGAAGTAAAAAATATGATGTCCCAGTTCAAAGGTCATCAGGCTGGAAGAAGGATTCTTTCTTACTTAGATGAGGGCCAGCCTTTTCTGTTCTATTTAGATATTCATCTGATTGGATGAGGCCCACCTACATTAGGGAGGGCAATCTGAGTAGATATTGCCCCTCTTTACTCAGTGAAAATGTTAACTTCTCATAAACAGTCAGAATAATTTCTGGGGGCCAGCACATGTCATGGTAGTTAAGGCATTGGAGGGAGTCCCACATAATCCACCATGGTTCAAGTTCTGAACCTGAGTTTGAAAAAATCATGCCAGGCGCACATGTGAGGACAATGGAGGAGAGGGGATTGAGGTGTGGCCATCCCCTCTGGTGTGTGTGGGGGGGTGATTTCTCACTTCTCTTTCTTCTCTCACTCTCACTCTCTCTCTCTGTCCAGTGAGCAACACATGTCCTATGGTCAAAACAAACAAACAAAAATCTAACCAAATTTCTGCATGCCCTGTGGCCCAGTCAAGTTGACATATAAAATAAGTCATCATATTTATCAGGTTCCCAGTCCCTAGAAACTTTCTCTTTCCATCACAGATCTTCCAAGCCAGAGCTCAAGGTCCATTTTTCTGGGGAATTTTTCCCTAACTTTCCTTCATGGATTTTCTTTTTATCTCAATTGCCTAAAGTATTCAGAGTCAATATCACATTCTTGTCCAGGGCAATTTGTTGTCTTCATTTTCAATACTTATTTTTAGTGTGTTAGATGTATTTCAATCCAACTGGTAACATCCTTTATGATAACATACAACCTAAGCTGGGAATCTTATCATACTTTTACAGCAAACCTCACAGTACTCAGGTACTCACAAAATCCTAATTGATTATTTTCCCAATTCAGTTCACATGTTTATTGTAGTATTTTTCTTATATTTACTCTTTTTTTCATGTGTGAGAGAGACTGAGAAGAAATGAAAGATGAGAGACAACAACTCTAACAAGATCTTGAAGTCACAATTCACCCCTAGCTTTAGTCAACTCTGGATCACAGGCATACACTTAAAGCAGTCAGGGAAACCAGAACCTTCCCATGTGGGCCAGCCTCACAGAGTGTTCTGTTTTATTGCTGCACCAGCAACTGGTCTCTTCCATAGTATTTTTATTAATTGGAAGGTACTATGACATCCTTCCTGCAAGAATCACTTGCCATTCAAACTTCAGTATTATTAAATATGAAATAATTGAGACCTTCTTGTGACTATGTTGAATGTTTTAAGTATATGTGTGGGTGTCTTTCTGTGTGTATGTTGTTTTTCGTGTTTCACAGGGTCTCACTATGTTACAGGCCTCTTGCCATGGCCTCTTGAGCTTGGACCTCAGGCAATCACAATGATATCTGGCTCTTTAGAGTGGACCCAGAACTAAATCCAGGCCTCCCATGTGGCCGCAGCTTGTCAAGCAGCAGTGCCATGTGTGCACTATCATGGCTTGGCTGCCATGTTGAATTTTTATAGTACCATTTTCTTTAGTACAAAAAAATATGAGGGGATAAACAGTGGTAAAATAGTAAAACTCAACACTCTGTAGGACAATCCCACATGTGAGTGTCCCTGGTTTAAGTCTAAATACCTTCCCAAGTATACAGAGCACACACTTGCCGATAATCCAGGGATAACTGATGGCTGCAGGGTAGACCAGTGTTGAGACTGTGTTAAGGTGCTCTTAATGAGATGACACAGAACAGACCATGGTGGTGCTCAATGATGTTTGTTTTCAGCCTATAGTCCAAACAGAAAATGGCTCTTCCTACACAAAGGAGTTTGAAATGCCCGTTTGGCTTGCTTCAGTAAATCACATACTGACCATGGTAGAAAAGATAAAACTAAGCATGTTTATAACTTTGGAAGCCTGTAACTCATTCTCAGGACAGTTCTTAGCTCTCTGGAATACACAAGGAGGACAATAATGGGCCTGTAGATGGAGAGGCAAAAAGTGAGGATGAACAAGCAGATCTCTGTTCACCCCAGTCTGTATTCCTGTCTGTGAGAACACCTTGACGCCACTGACTACTCTTGCTGCTGGTTCTGGATAACTCTCTGTATCTTCAGAGCAGCTTTTAGGACTTGACCAACCACATTCTCTCTGACTATGACAGTGGAGCATTAGCTTCCTATTCTTTGATAAATCCCACACCTCTTTGCCTAAAACTTTTCCCTCTTAAAATATATTCATTTTTGCTTACCTAGACTGTCTATATGTGAAGAAGAAAAGAGAATCTACTTGTTTTTAATCTGTAGTTGGAGAGACCTGGCCTCTTATTCACTACAAATGGAGGTCTACTACATCTAAATATTTAAAAGTTTAAATGAAGTGAATGAGCTCTTAAATGGAATACATTCCTCCCTATGTTTATGACTAGAAAACAAGGTTCAAACTCAGGATGCTCACAGTCTTTGGAGGGCCACAGTAAAACTGCAGCAAGTAGGAGAAATCCAGTCATCGATCCCAGGCAGTCAGCTTCTGCTAACAGCTCCACATTATCCTGCACAAACAGGCATGAGTACCATGTGGACATCCTTTAGCTTTCAGGTACAATTCCATCCACAACTCATTCTCTTTACCCCAAAACAAAACAGAACAGAACAAAACAAAACAGGAACCAGCAGCCCTTAGTCACAATTTTGGGAGGTAGCCTAGTCCATGCTTGGAGAATGAATAAGACAAAGACGCAAACTGGGTCTGATAGGCTCAGAGTCTTTTGGGCAGAGGATTCTAGAGTCTCAGGAACCCAAACAGTGGTTTCAGAAGAGAGGTGCACAGATTTAGTAAGAAGAGGCATAGCCAGCAAATGGTTACAGTCAAATGTAAATACAGGAGCCTGGGGAGGGAGGGGTCTATTCCCCAGGTCTAAGGGCAGCACTGAGGCTGAGAGGAAGAAGCTAGCAGAGACTGTTCTACACTGGTACAAAAATTTTTACCACTGTAGAGCAGAGAATGCAGAGAATACCCAGTGGAAAACTCACACACATGCGCCTTAGGTCAGAGAGTCAAGAGCTCCAGTCTTGGGAAATTTCCATACAAGTGGGCATCTGGTACTTTCAGCTGATATTGGATGGAACTCAAGTCCTTCACACAGATCAGACTCCATATACTGTTGTCAAATATATAAACACGAATTCTGGCTTTCCTATAATTTCTCCTAAAGTCTCTGAAGGAAGATGAAGACAACCAGGGTAGAACCCAGAGAAGAGGGGCTTCTCAGAATCTTAAAAAAAAAAAAAAGCACTCAGGACCATCCAAGGTCAGAGATTCTGTTCTTGGCTACAGAGCCTATGATATATCCCATGGTTTAGGATATAGCAAAATGCAATGCATATAGTTCTTTCAGTCACTCATTCTGAATATAAACCATCATTATCTTTATGAACATTCTAAGTCTTAGCACTTGCAGATACACACATAGGCACTAGTGCATTGGAATCAGTGCACATCTCTTCCCAATCATGACTTTAAAAAATCGCCTGAAATTTGCCTTGGTGAGAGTATTTTTTTAACAACATGGAAACTAGCAAGCATGACATATCAGGGCTTTTCTTTCGATAGAGAGCTATTTGTTATCTATTTTCCAGCACATCATTGTACTGAGAATCAAAATGGGTAAAAACATCAGATAGCTAGCTCTCCTATTTAAAGATGTTAATTTCAGGGCCAGCAGATGGCATGGTGGTTAAGGCACTAGACTCCCACATGGCTGACAGTGGTTTGAGTCCTGGACTTGGCAGGTTGCTTTCTTACTTTCTCTTTCTCTCTCTCTCCTGCCCTTGTCTGTGACTCCCTAGTGAGTGCACATGCCCTATAGCAAAATTTAAAAAATAATAATAATAAATAAAATTAAATAATTTCTTTAAAAAGTAACAAAGATGTCAATTTATGAGTAGGCTACATGCTTAAGCACACTTTATATACTTAGATCTAAATCTTATTTCTCTATATATTCATCCAAAGATACTTTAGATTTTGTTTTCAAAGGTTATGAACAAACACTTCACTATTTAAAAGTTATTGGTGTTATTTCTCAGATTATTTTATCCAACTATGGTTTCGAATGAACGCTTTTGTTAACCAGAAAGGTAATAAACATTAGTCCTATGTCTAGCAAAAAGGGGGAAGATTCTCCCGCACCTGGTCAGAAAGGGCTACCTGGCTTTTGAGAATAATTCTGAATGGTACAAAGGCAGTCTCGGGTTGATGAATTTACTGTGGGGTTTGTTTTCGGGAACTGCCCGGAGCACCAAATCCAAACAGGTGTGTGTGCATTTCCTATGGGAATCTGTCATCCCTTTGGTTTCTCTCTCCTGTAAGAAAATGTTTAAAATTCTAATTTCCTCCTGCAAGTCGTGCTTCAACATGTCCGTGGCAGACACTACACACCTGCTCCTGGGTCCTGGCACGTCACTCAGCTGCAGTAAGAAGGACTGCATTGAGGGACCGGTGAGGGAGGAACAGCAGTCACCTGAAGAACTGGGCACAGTCAGTGTCTGAGGACACAATGTTACAAAATTTGGAAAAGTCAGAATGGTAGGTCAAACTAGCTACATACTTCCTGAAAGGGGAGGAATGGTGGAAAACAGTCTCCGGTTTGTCAGTTTCTAGCACAGTTAGGATAATACTAAACACATGAGCCATGACTCTGTTCTTGTTCTGATTTATTTGTGCCATCCGCGGAGAAAACCACAGACTAGAAAGAAATTACCTTGACAACTTCTTTTATCCAAAGAATTGTTGTATTTTCTCCATGCTCGAGTCTAAACTTGTTCTGAAAAACACATTCGTGGAGTTGAATTGGAAAATTTCTTATTTGAATTTTCTGTAAGGGTTCTGATCTGGTTGGGAATCATTTGTCTAATGGGAAGTAAATACTTTGATACTGTATCAAATTTTTAAAAATTAATGTCTCCTTAGAGTAAGAATGATAATATCGACACCCATTAATTTATTGTGGTAGGCTTAAGAACGGGCCCCTTGCTGGCAGGTGGTGTGGTGGTTAAAGGCACTGGAATCTCACATGACAGACCATGGTTCAAGTCCCGGTCCTGGCGGCTTGCTTTCTCACTCTGCCCCAGCCCCCTCTCTTGCTCTCTCTTACTCTGTCCCTCTCTGGTCAAATTAAAATAAATAAATTTAAAAGTTAAATAAAATAGTTATTTTTTAAAAAAGAAAGAACGGGCCCCTAAACTTTTTTTCTACCATGTGAAATAAACAAATAAACTAAAAAAAAAAAAAAAAAAAAAAAAAAAAAAGGCCAGTCTCAGTAGTGTAGGCAGAAGGGTACCACTGTTTGATACTAGACATAGGAGAAAACCCAGGATTCAAATCCTGTATTGACATGAACTCGTCACACCTGACTATGATTCTGACTGGCTACAATTCTGGGGTGGATTATAGCATGGAATCAGGACTCCCTATTAGGATTGTCTATTTCTTATGAGATTAATAAGTAAATAAAATTTTAAAAAATGCCAATCACAGTGGCATAGGCAGTAGCTACCACTGCACAATACTGGAACCATTTGAGAAGACCTAGGGTTCAAAACCCTGTTGACCTGAACACATCCTGCCGATCAGTGATTATGGCTGGCTAGAAGGCTAGAGAGGATCGTGGCGTGGTAAGACCCTATCAGGGCTCGCTCGCTCGCTCTCTCTTATGAAATAAATAAATTTAAGAAATAAACAAGAAAATAGACCCCCAAAGATGCCCACATTCTAATCTTAGAACCCATATATATATTTCACAGATAAAAGGACTTAACTGGTTTGACAAAGGTAAGAATCTTGAGATAGGGAGAATAGCCTGAATTTTCCAGGTGAGCCCAACATAATCACAGGGTTCCTGCAAGAGGGATGCAAGAGGGTCAGAGTGAGAGAAGCAGAGAGAGATTGGAGTATGTTATATTCCCATCTTTGAAGACGGAGCAGAGGTCTAGAGCTAAGGTACACAGCTGGCTTCGAAAAGTTGGAAAAGCCGATGAAATGGATTCACTCGTAGGTCCTCCAGAGACATGCAGCCCTATTAATTCCTTGCTTTTAGTCCAGTGAAAGGCATTTTGGACTTCTGATGTCCAGAATTACAGGAGAATAAATTTGTGTTCTTTTAAGCCACTACTTGGTTATAGCAGTAGTAAAAACAAATACATTTACAAAACGAAGCTTAAAAATCTGTTCAAGTCTTATGAGGGAAATTGTTTTGGAAGCCCACAATAATCAGAGACCACACTATTACATTTCATTATACAGTTACTTTTTACAATTACATACAAATGGCTATCCATAATTTTATACCCAAGGTACTTGTGTTTCAATAGCAGTGTTCCTTTTTTCACGCTAAAGGATAATTTTTAGATTTTACAAACATACCATATCATTAGTCAATATAGACACTAACACAAATTCTGCCAGTTAATTCTGATAACTGGCTTTTTGATGAGTAAAATCTCACATTCTGCAGAAATAAAGTTTGTGTACATGCATGCAGTTAACTGGAAGGATTATAAGAAGCAAAAGAACCTAAATGTTATCTAGAACTTCAAGGGAAATCTAAATTTGATACCCCACCCCTCCACCCCACACACTTTAAAACCAAAAACAAAGCAAGATAGGGCTGGCCCTGTAAACTAGTGATCAAGGAAACCAGCTATATCCCACTCAATTGACCACAGTTCGAATCCTAGTCCTAGTGGTTTGGGTAGATGCTGAGCACATGGGTGTGTGTGTCTAGAACCCCAGCAGGATGGAGACGTAGAGGAGAAGGCATTGAAGCATGACCACACCTCATTGAGGGAATCTTTCTCTTGCCTCCCTCTTTCTCAATCTCTCTCTGTTGAGTACACATGCCTTTGCAATTAGTAAAAACAAAACAAGAACAAAGTAGTACATGTGACAAGTGAGGTGCCAGGGTACATGGCAGAGGGAATACCCCAATAGTCACTGGCTGAGAAACTAGTGAGTGAGGCTTATAAGGCACCAATAGTGCAATTTCTGTCAGAGAAACAGACAAATGAAGCACACAGTCCAAAAGATGAGTCAGAAACCAAAAAAGGCTACAGGTTTTAACCAATTTGTCACTAACCTAAGAAACCATGAGATGAAAGAAAAGAATAAAAGTTCTACAAAGAAGAGGGCTATCTTGGAGAGAAGCCTAAGCCAACTGGAGCCAAGTTTCTAGTTGTCCTCATGGCTGTTCTTGCTGTTTTCCTGTGGTGGATGGATGTGGAGCTACTGGGCTGAATATGGAAGGAACAGGCTAAGGTGGCTACCCTGTTTGGAAAAAAGCATCTCTGATGTTCCTGTGTAGTATTTACCAAAGGTAAAGAAACAGTATCTTAGAGATTAGAAGGTAGTTTGTTTAGTGAATAGAGGATTATGAAAGGGACTATGGATGTAAGGCAAAGGACATACTTAGTCAATAAGCAGACACAATGGCCGAATGGAATGGTGGAGGCTATCTGGGAAGATATCTGGCGAAGCATTCTGGCTGTCAGTTTTCCGAAGGATAGAAACTTCTGTTTAGGTGAATAAGTTGATGGTACCCTGATGCCCCAGGTGGCAGGGCTTCATTAATTTTCTTTAGCTCCACTCCCATTGCACTGTCCTTAAATTTACAGCAGTGACAAGGCTTCTCTGACTTCTATGTCTACCTAGCTGGCCATGCATGAGAGGAACATGCATAACATGCATACTGCCAGTGTCCACTCTTAGTCCTTCTCCTCTTTCCTTCCTTCCTGCCAGAGGGCACATGTCAGAAAGAGAGAGAGAAAGCACCCCCTAATGCAACCTGCTCACACCTCAATCCTTTTTCCTCTTTCTTTCAGGATCCTGGACATGTGCACGTACACACTGGCAAGTAGCCACTGGGCTGGGATTCAAACCACCGCATCAGCCATAAGTGAGTTATCTGGCTCCCTCAGCACAGTGCTTAACCACTGCATTACAAGGCCAGCCTGACTACCCACATTATTAAAGCTGCTCAAGTTAGATCCCAAAGCTATAGTTTGTAAACTGCATTGTTCCATAGACCCCTTTAAAAATTTAATAAAACATGTACACGCACCGTCCTCTCCCGAATAGGAGACTGTATGTATGCACATACTGGTGCACCAAATACAACAAATATGCAGGAGTTTATGAAGCCCTACCCCCCCACCCTGCAGCCAAAGCTCATTTATGGAAGTGCATGTAAAAATGTCCTTACCTTAAAAGATTGTTTCACTCTGTTTGAGGGTTGCCAAGAGCTTTAAAAAGAGAGAGCAAGTGCAATGAGGCATGTGTTCTTTAAAAAGATAGCTTGGATCTCTCCATGAGATGTTGAAGAGTTGAAAAGCAAATAAACGTCAACAGTTCTGAATCCCAACATTGTTTAATGACAACCTTCCCATGTTTGCCAACTTGCTGCTTAACAACAATCCTGTTGACACTGTGTAAAAAGCCTTCCAGTTCCTCCCAGGTAAATAACCCACTCCTACCAATCACCTGGCCACCCAACTGAACTCTTTGATGAACAGAGAATTCACAAAACTGATTGATTCTTTTTGCCAAATGTACCTTAACATATGATAGATTTTACTTCTTCATGATGTATTTTCATGTACTAATCTCAGCAAAGACAGTGATAAGAAGGCATAAATTTCAAGCGAACTCCTCGATTAAGATGAAATAAAGAATTAAGTTTCTGTGTTTGTGAGAACTATAAACATCTAACATTTCGATTCATTCTGGCTTGCAATTTTCCAGTTTGTTTAGCCCATATACGTGACATTTTTAGATAGGCAAGAATATCCTTTTTCATGGGTGGGAAGAGGGGAGCTATTTCATTTAGTCCTGAAATTCAGTTTCACAAATCATGTGAAATTCAGTGATAACATTGCCGGGAACAAGGAGGTAAAGTTGTCATATTTCATTAAAAAATGATAATGAAATCATAGATTACTCATAAGCCAATGGGAGAAGTGATAGATTTCCTTAGGGAGAAAAAGAATGACTAAGAGTCAGAAGAAGCAGAACTTCTGTTAAAGAAAAAGACAATTGTGGGGTGGAAGGTAGATAAACAGCATTGTGCCACTGCTGGCTCTGCAAAGGTAATTTGATCGCTTTCAGGGCACTTGGCAAGACGCCTGCAGGAGAAAAGGAACCAGTGGAAGCAGGGGGTGGGGAGTGGAATTTGTTGGACTGGCTAATTAGGCCCTTCCCTAACAGCCAAGAAGGAAATGGATTACCTGTGGCTGTGACTAAGAGACCTAGTGCCAACAAGGCAGTTGCCGGCATAGAATTCTTCCAAGAAATTTAAGGATAATACCAGCACTCAGTGGTTTTACTCAAGTTTGAAAACAGAAACATCTGACAAAAAAGTCAGGTGACTGTTTTAACTTTGAACAGCAAATGAAGATAACAGAAGAGTTCCCAAAAAAGTGATTTAAATTACTAGAAAAAACTTTAAATGGCAGAATTTAGACCGGAAGTAGACAGATTAACTAGGACAAGGTTCTGCTGTAATAGGAGCATGAAGTAGAATTGTAGCATAACGAAATTTTAGAGGACAGAGGCATATTAGTTATAACTTTATACATCTCATTCACACTTTGCATAGGAGGAAACTCAGGTTCACAGAATTACTATGTCACTGTGTGGCTTAGCCTAAAATCCTATAGTTAGTGGCCAATCTAGTGGGCTCCAGAGTCTCTCAAAGCTGATTTGAGTACCTGGAAAACAATCTAATTTGAGTACCTTCTCGGAAGCAAGAGGTACTACAATGGCAAAGCAATTGTAGAGGAGCCAGTGAGTGGTGTGGTGGTTAGGGTCCTAGACTCCCACATGGATGACCACGGTTTGAGTCCCAGACCTAGTGGCTTGCTTTCTCACTTTCTCTGGTGAGTGCACATGCCTTATAGCAAATTAAAAAATAATAATAATAAATAAAATTAAATAAATAATTCTTTTAAAAATGAAAGCAATTGTAAACTAACAACTGAAGAGGTCAGAAATTAGGGAAAGGAATCATATTGTAATCAAGTATTGGCATATATATATAGAACTAATTCCAGTGCTTTCTTCCTACTTTAAAAAAAAAAAAAAAAAAAAACAACAAAAAAAAAAAAACTTTTTTCTTGGGTTAGAACCTTATTTTTGAAAAGTGCACCCTAATCACTCTTTCTGTAACCAAGCCTACCAAAAACTAAAAAATAAGACATAGTGAAGGGGTTTTACCACTAACAAATGTCAAGAAAGTCACACAATCTAAACTGTTCCTCTTATTTAAATAGAAAATTCTTAGAAATGTTATTCAACTATTTGAACATATCATGAATGATTTAAAGTGAAGACTTCTAATTATTTCTAGCTATAAGTTCAGGATAAGTTCTAAGCTAGGAAGCATTACTAGATTCTAATATCCTTATAAACTTTAAGGAGCTAGAGGCCAAAGAGCTACAGCATAAAGGAAGGATACCTTGACCTTACTGTAAGAAATACATATTTGTGTGTGTGTGTGTGTGTGTGTGTGTGCATATAAAAAATAATATAGTCTTTCCAAAGCTTTTTAATATATTACACAAAACAGAGAAAATATTTCTGGAAGTTATTTGCTATTTAATAAGAACTTCATCTCATGGAATTTGTCATTATTATTATTATTATTGAATAAGGAAAAATTGATCTTTCTGGAGTAACCAAAAAGTTTATGTTCTGTATATTTGAAATTAAATTTATTAACTTATTTATTTTAAATAATTATTCTATTTAACTTTATTCATTTATTTATTTTAATTTGACCAGAGAGAGAGAGTGAGAAAGAGAGAAATGTCCAGGACTTGAACTGTGGTCGGCCATGTGGGAGTCCAGTGCCCTTAAACACCATGTCACCTGCTGCCCCCTAAAATTCAATTTAAATTATTATCCCATATATCACTCTATGGAAATTTTTAGTAATGAAACACCTTCTCCATAGCTAATATGTTAGATGTTTTGTGTTCATGCATGTAGAATGATAAAGATATATATTTTAAAAATATGGACCCTAACCTAAGAACGGCAACTAGAAATAAAAATTCATTTTTAATCATGATAACGCATGATTATAATTTTGGAACTTTCTTTATTAATTTAAATTCATTCTTCAATTGTTGTTTATGACTGCAGTTGAAAATAAGCTAGTGGTAGTGCATTAAAACACTTTAACTAAAAAGGAAACATCTAAAATATTTTGAACTCCTCTGATGATGAATATAACATGGAATGTGTTAGCACAATAAAATTTATTTTGCTGTTAATCACTAAAATTTTTCATAGCCTTGGATTAATATATAATATCCATCTGGCCATTCAATGTGACAATAAAAGGCCATGGTAAGTTTACTGGAGTCCAAAATGTAATCACTCTGCTAGGGAATCCAAAGAAAATATATGAATGAAGTGAAGTGCCCAGTCCCAGAGCATGCAAAGGGACGTGGATCCCACATGACTGACTACCGTTCACATCCTGGCCAGCGTGTGGGGCGTGTATAAGCACACATGCCAAAATCCTGAAGGGATGGAAAAAGTGGAGGAAAAAGGATTGTGGTGTGACCACATTCTATTAAAAAGTGCTTTTTCTCTCTTTCTTTGGCAAGTGCATATGCCCTCTGGCAATAGGAAAACAAAAGTGAACCCTATCTTTTTCATTTCTATAATTTTCTCTTCAGAAGTGAACTTATTTTCACATTACATGATGGATATTTCCATAAGGAAAAGAAACTACAGTTGTGTGCCACTTATGACTTTTCAGTCAATCACAGACTACATATGCAATGGTGGTCCCATACAGATCACATATACAGCCTAGGTGTACAGCCTACAGAGCATATAGACGATATGCCATATAGCCTAGTAGGCTACACCATCTAGGTTTGTGTAAGTTCGCTCTATGACGTTTGTGCAATGATGAAATTCCCTAATGATGCATTTTTCAGAACGTATTCCTGTCGTTAAGCAATATACAATGGTAGTTTAAAAGAAGTCACTAGTGGTGAGTGAAAGCATTTTGATATAAAGGCAGAAATGTCTATATTATTTTGCATTCTTCTGAAAGGAATATGATAAATATTATAATAGAACAATATAATCTGTTTTGTTCTTAATTACCAAAGCCCACAGGATGAAACTTCATTCAAACACTTACTTCAAAAGGATAGAACATAGAGAAAGAGCAATGGAATCATTATAAGATATGAGCTCAAAATGGCAAGAGTATATTTCAGAGAAAAAGCACAGTACACTGTATTGGTTATCATTTAGAAATATTGTAATTATAATATTCTGTAGAGTTCGAAAGATATGTATTGATTAAAAGAAAGTAAAGTGTTAAAGATGATGACAGTGGAAATTTAAAGATGAGGCTTTCTTTTTTTTAGTTCTTTTTGTTTTGTTTTGTTTTTGTTATAGGGCTCATGTGCTCACCAGAGAGAAACAGAGAGGAAGAGGGAAAGTGACAAATCACCCCACAGAAGGATGGCCACGCTGCATAAGGGAGATGGCCTTTCTCCTCCTTTGTCCTCTCAGGATTTGTGACATACATGTACATGTACCTGGCATGATCTTCAAGCCCAGGGTCCAGGACTTGAACCACGTAGCTAGCTATGTAGGATCCAGTTGCCTTACCCACCGTGCCACCTGTTGGCCCGAGGCCTTGTTTCTTAAACGTGAAAAGGCAACAGCAATGATCAAGCAAAGTTGAGTTGGATTTAGGAACTGGTAAGTTGCAAGCAGAGTGACTCTGCATCACTTCCGTCTCCAAGAAACTGCCACGGCAGGTTCTCAGTCATGTTTCCAGGTGAATTATCAGAAAGTCAGTGTTAATCAGAGCGCCAACTTAACCTTCAGAGAACTTCCATATTACTCATGGTATTTAGACAATGTTAATCCCAAACAATGCAGAGCAGCAGAAAGAATCAGAGTTCACGTTCAGTCACTGACACTGGGAACCGACTCCAGCCAACCCGCAGGTGCCAGCATCTTTGCTTTTGTTCTTTTGTTTTTTCTTTTTAAGATTTACATTCATATGCACTAATTTCTTTGATTATGAACAGACTGAGTTTTTAAAATAAAAAAAAACCCACGAGAACATTTAGGATTTGGGGTTATTTTAGTTAGTGAAATGATCAGCTTTCAGCCTGTATTTTATGTATATACTATAGTGTTGTCCATCACAGGCTTTTCTGGCATCTTCCTGCTCATAGGCCTGTGTCGGCTGCAGCTTCTACACTTCTCTGCTGCCTGCGCTACTCGAGTGCAAAGGATCTAACTGCAGAAATTTCCATTCTATCAATTGTGGAAAAACAAACAAAAAAAGGCAAAGTCACTCAAGGCAGAGGGTATAAACATTAACAGAAATCTTAGTAATGTCAAGGTATCAATAATCCCTTTTTAGACCTTTTTTTAGACTTAATTTATTTGTTTAATCTGTGAGTGACAGCAACAGAGACAGAGATATAGCAAACCTGCCCCCAACAGGGTCTTGATGTTAGAAACCACCTCCAGTTTTAGCCAGCCCCAGATCATGGGCATCCAGGTACCTGGAGTACTCAGGGAGGTCTCTGGATATGAACCAGTAACGCTCCTATGTGGGTCTGCCTTATTGAGCGCCACCAGCCTGCCCCATCTTACTAGCCTTAATAACATTTTTAAAAATAATTATTTATTTTATTTCATTTCTTGTTGTTATTATTTTTAATTTGATATGAGGAAGACAGAGAAAGAAAGAGAAAGTGAGAAAGCAAGTCACCAGGCCTGAGACTTGAACCATGGTCAGCCATGTGGGAGTCCAACACCCCAATCACTATGCTACCTGCCAGCCCCAAGCCTTAATAACTTTTATTCAGGTAAAGCAGTGAATATTACCCATTATATAATTCTATTAATGCTATGTGTAGTACCTTTTATTTAATCACTAAAAAGAGAAATATTATATATTCACAGCATAATGTCAATTCCAGATTTGGGTGGAGTGCTGCAATTGTTTATTCACAAATACACAAATCCATGAAGAAATAGTTTGCTGAAAGAAAGACAGAAGGAAAGAGAATTTCTATTTATTCTTGACTAAAGTCATGTAAGTATAATATTTGCCATCACTTTGATAAAAAACAACAATGTAGTTTAAGGTTTATGTCTTTTAAAAAACAAAACCTCTACTTTATGCTTTTTATAAAAATCCTTTGGGATAATTAAAGAGAGCTCAGAGGGAAGAGAGTGATAGCCTGAACTGAGAGTTCATTATTCACTCATTTATCCAGTACTCGCTGAATAAAAGGAAGGCCTTGAAGAAGATGTTCCCTTTTCCTTCCCAAGCCTTCAACCTTTCAATCTCCTAAGTCTAGACCTCTAAAATTATTATTATTTTTAATGCCAGAGTGTGTGTGTTTGTGTGTGTGTCTGTGTGTGTGTGTGCAGAGAGACAGAGACACAGGAAGAGACAGACATAGAGACAGAGAGAAAGAAAGTACCTCTGAGGAATCTGGTCATGCTGCTATTATTTTCCCTCCTGTTTTCTACCTTGTGAAGACCCTAGGAATACACTCAGTGTATTTTTCAAGCCAAGAAGGCTGAGACTTGAACTTTCAGTCTGTCAGACAGGATCTAGTTTCCTCTATGTAGTGTTTAACCTTAGTTACAGAGCTGGCCCCACAGACCTCCAAAATTCTTATGTACTCACTTGACAAAAATTTATATGAACATACTGGTGCCAATGTGCGGGATGCTGATGATGAAGGGGGTATGAAGAGTAGGCCGAGAACAGAACTATTACCTATAGAAGCTGAAAGCACTTG
This sequence comes from Tupaia tana, assembly GCA_026018925.1. Taxonomy (NCBI): domain Eukaryota; kingdom Metazoa; phylum Chordata; class Mammalia; order Scandentia; family Tupaiidae; genus Tupaia; species Tupaia tana. The sequence goes on along the minus strand of JAKSZU010000001.1, from coordinate 29,599,832 downwards.
GCCCATTCCTCTGAAATATGACCAAATCTCATTCGTTCATACAGTCATTGATCTATTCAATCTTTAATGTATTTCTTTTGAAGCATTTACTGAGAATCTACAATGTGTCCTTAGCACAGCTATTCTCCTTTCAGATAGCTAAATAGTAAGCTGAAATAACTCAAAGAAAAAACTCGCCTGGGTTTGTTTCACGAATATCAAAATGGTTGGTTCCAAAAAAAAAAAAAAAATACAATCCTAATTACAGATATCCATCTGTGCTTATTTATCTTTATCTTAAAATTAATACCAATTAAATTATAGCACAAAACAAAGCTCTGGTCAAGAAAAAAAATTAAACCATGAAAGGGAATAACATGAATAAGGATAACTTTATCTACCTTCATATATTAAGTCGTCGGGAAAGTAATGACATAATTTTCTATGCAAAACTGTTTCAGGATTTTTCAGACAATCCAGTATATCTAAAAGCAAGCCTATCTCTTTGCACACCTTTTCTCTGTGTTCAGGAAACGACAGACTTTAATGATGTTACGAATCTCTGTTCCTACCCAAACTGGCAGCTTAAATATGAAATACAGGTCTTAGCAGCAAACACTATGAAAGAAAATTTTGATGAATTTTTTCTTTGAAGCCAGTTCCCTTTAAGAAACTAGAAGTATGTTTTATGTGTAAGTGCATAACAAACAATTCTAGAGAAAAATAAATCTTTTCTCAAGAGATGATTAAATCCTTCCTTTGCACGAGGTAGACTGTATCTCAGTTCTGTCGTCCAAGTTTTGCTGAGGGAAATACAACAGTATTCACCGTGTCTGGGCACCCTTTCTGCCAATTTCCCAGCCCATTACCGGAGTATCCCAGGCATCAGCTGAAATGCCTTATCTTTTTCAATTCAGTGGAATGGATATGAACTTTACCCTACATATGGTAAGAACTCCATATTCTTGGGTCTTCCCACAAATTCTGGCAGGGGAGCGAAACGTGTGGATGGTGTGTACTTTTCAACTCGTTATCTGAATTACTTCTAAATTCATGTTACAGATTTCCCACAAGAGTTGTGTTTGTATTGTACCACATCACCCTGAAGAAGAGTAGAGATGTTCCCCCTTACGGTATCACACTAGCCATGTGCATATGTATCACATTTTATTGAAGGATTGGGGGTAACCAGGAAATGTCTTTTATTTTCTTCTTCTTCTTCTTTTTTTTTTTTTTTTATTTTTTATTTTTTATTTTTTTTCTTTTTTTGGAGAGGTTTTTGCTATAGGGCGCGTGCGCTCGCCAGACAGACAGAGAGAGACAGAGAGATAGAAAGCAGGAAATCACCCCCCAGGGGGGATGGCCACGCCGCAATCCCTTCTCCTCCATTCTCCTCTCGGGATCTTGGGCACGCACGCACACGCGCCCGGCGTGAGTTTAAGCCACCGGGTCCGGGACTCGAACCGCGGTCGACTACGTGGGAGTCCAGCGACATAGCCATTACGCTAACTGCTGGTCCCTTCTTCTTTTTTTTTTTAAGAGATTTTTGCCATAGGGTGTGTGCATTCACCAGAGAGACAGAGAGAGACAGAGAGACAGAAAGCAAAAAATCATCCCCCAGGGGAGATGGCCACATTGCAATCCCTTCTTCTTTATTCTCCTCTCGTGATTTTGGGCATGCACGCATGAGTTTTTTAAGCCTCCAGGTCTGGGACTCGAACTGTGGTCAATTACATGGTAGTCCAGCAATGTAACCAGTATACCATCTGCCAGTCTCAACAGGAAAATTTCTATAGTAGCCCAACAGTGCTGTTTCTTCAAAGCAGTTCTTACATTTTTCATTCCCTCACTTTATTATGCAGAGCAATGATGTTCTCCACCTCTGGATAACTAAGGATACTTTGCTATGCCAGCCTGAACCACGGGCTATGTACAAAAGAGTCAGTGAAATTCAAGTCTTTGCAGAGTATGCCCCCATTAAACTCTTTGGGGAAGGGAACAGACTTGATTGATTTCTACTGATAGAAGTTTTGTCACTCCATGCACCCATACAAGGCAAAGAAACTACAGGTACTCAGAGTTTTGAACCACCATTTGATTTATCTCCATTATATTAGGTGGTCCTCAGTATTACAGATTCACTTTTCCTGCCAAGATCACATCACAGGCAAAGTCAACAGACCTAGGGGCCAGCTATGGGTTGTCCATACTTACAATATCAAGATCCAAACTCTAATTGTCATGTCAAGAAACTTTAATTAGGTAAGGGAAATAAACCTACAATTTCTTGATTACCTACCCTGTGCCCAGCATGGTAGATCTATAGGTACTAATGTTCCTAATACACTAATAGTTAAAGAGACTGAGAACAATAACTTGCATAAGATCACCTAGGAAATGGGAGCAGGACAAGGACTAAACCCAGATCTGCCAGCTAGCAAAGCTGTGTGCCCTATCCATCAAATCCCCCTCCTAGGAGGAAAAAAAAGATTGCATTGCATTTTTCAAAGTATTTGCCCTTCCTCCACTCCTAGAGAACTCCACTGCTGAGACTCCTACGCAACTTCTCAGATTCTTCTTGCAAGTGATGAGGCGCATTGTAAGTTACCCAGGGGTAGGTGCCTAAGGACTCCAAAGAAGCCTTTCCCTAATTCCAACCTTGCACAAATTCAGGCCCTTAAATCAAGGATCTGTAAGTAAATATGGAATTAAGAACTGTCCTAAAATCAACTAATATGTTGTGTATTTGACATAAAGAGAAAAATTAATTTCTGGATTGAGGACGGGTTTTGTGGAGGTGGGAGAATCATTTGATGTGGGGAGACCTGGGCATGACCTGCTTACATGTTTGTGTATACATACTTCCTTCTATAAATGAAAACAGATATCCCCACGTTTGCTGCAAGTCTTTAGGAAGTAACTTAAGCAAGAAGACAGAAATGTAGCATTTTGGCTGCCCTACTATTTTTGTTTATTATGGTAAAATATGCATGACATGAAATCAACCATTTTTAAGTGTACAATTCAGTGGCATTAAGTACATTAATGTTATTGTGTAACCATCACCAGAAGCTTTTCATCATCCCAAGCTTGTAGCCATTAGACAATTGCCCTTTCTTTCCTCTACCCAGTTCCTGCTAACCATCATTCTACTTTGTCTTTATAATTGCCAGAGAATATGTATGCTTGCCAGAGAGACAGAGAAACAAAAAGAGAAAGAGAAAGAGAAAGAGAAAGAGAAAGAGAAAGAGAAAGAGAAAGAGAAAGAGAAAGAGAAAGAGAAAGAAAGAGAAAGAGGAAGAGGGAGAAAGCAATCCCCCCAATGGGGCATGCTGCAACCCTCCTCCTCTATTTACCCATCCTGATGGAATTTGGGGTATATACACATATACTTTGGTCTGGTGTATTTTTTAAGTTGACAGGGCTGGGATTTGAACCATGGCCACGCATGTGCCATCAGCTCCCTTAACCACAAGGTTATGAAGCTGATCCCCTATTCTATTTTCTGTCTGTATGAATTGGACTACTTTATGGTCACATGGAACCATATAATATTTATCCTTTTGCACCAGGCTTATTTCACTAAGCACAGATTTTCAGGGTTTTTCCTAATATTTTGATTAAATGTTCATCTCCCAGTAGTTTCTCTACAAAACAACTTCTCTAGGGTAGCATGCTTGGTTTTGTTCTGTGCATAGATATCCAAATGGAGAAATCTGATAAATATGCAGATTAACCAAGCAAGAACTGCATGTTTATTTTTATAAATGTTGGCAATTGTGCACATTAGTGAAAATTCAAAGTGGTCAAAGGTGAGCTTTATATACTCATTCTGCATACATATATAGTAATAATCTAGGAGTGCTTACTTAAATTTAAGTGCCTATGTATTCATTTAGTAAATATTTACCATGCCCTTACTGCATTCATGAGATATCAAGAGAATGATATAAAAATCTTGCCCTAGGGCCAGCAGGTGGTGGTTAAGGTTCTGGACTCCCACATAGTTTACTACTGCTTGAGTCCTGGATCTGGTGGCTTGAAAATCACACTGGTCATGTGCATGCATGACCAAAATTCTGAGAGGATAGTGGAGAAGTGGTTGCAGTGTGACCATTCTCCCTTGGGGTTATTTCTCACTTCCATGCTCTATGTCTCTCTCTTGCAAATGAATGCACCCTATGGCAAACAAAAGCCTTTAAAATAAAGAGAGAAAGAGAGAGAGAGATGAAAAGAAAATACTGCCCTGAGTGAAAATGTAAAAATATATATGTTTCTTTTCCTTTTTTAATAAAATTATTTATTTAATTTTATTTATTCATTCATTTAATTTTTTTTTTTTTTTTTTTTTTTTTTTTTTTTTTTTTTTTTTTTTTTAGTTTGACCAGAGAGACACAGAGAGAGAAAGAAGGAGAAGTAAGCCGCCAGGTCTGAGAGTTGAACCATGATAGACCATGTGGGAATGTCCAATACCTTAACCACCACGCCACCTGCTGGTCCCAGAATATAATGTGTTTCTTATGCTCATCATTAGCTATCATTATGAACAGCACTCTGAGCTGTTATGTGCAATAAGACAATTGAAGGTTAGACATTTTACTGGTGCTCACATGGATATTTTTCCTAAATAAAGTAACTCTTATTATATCAGGTTGTCAGGAAAGTCATGATGTATTTTTCTATGGAAAAATGTGACATGACTTTCCCAATAGAAAAGGCATTGTGATGCAATACAATGAAGAGTATGTTAAGAACAATGCATTCTTGGTAAAATAATACAATCCAGTCAAGAAAATAACCCAAGCTGCTGAAGAAAGTTAAAATATCATATTTCATCAATTCAAGACACATTTCTGACCTCTTTTTAGATCTATAAGATTGAAAGGCATTTTACAACCTATAGAGGAAACCATGAAGAGTAGGTAAAAAGTATATTCAGATGACATGAGTATATTCATAGAAAATCCAAAATAATCCACCAAAGAACTCCTGGAAGTGATAAATGAATACACTAAAGTGGCAGAATACACAATCGATATACAAAAATTTATAGCATTTCTATACATGAACAAGGACAAGAATGAAGTAGAATTAAAAAAACAAAAACTAATCCCATTTACAATAGCCACAAAAAGTATAAGGTACCTAGGAATAAAACTAACCAAAAAAGTCACAGATCTCTACATGAAAACTAAGAAAAACTAAAAAAAGAAATTAAAAATGACACAAAAAAGTGGAAAGACATCCCATGTTACTGGATTAGAAGAATTAATAAAATCAAAATGTCAATCCTACCCAAAGTAATCTACAAATTTAATACAAACCCAATCAAATTACCAGAGCTATTCTACACGGCTTTAGGAAAAACAATCATATGATTTGTCTGGAATCATTAAAGACCCTGTATTGCCAAAGTAATTCTGTGTAAGAAGAGTGGAGTAGGAGGCATTTCACTCTCTGACCCCAAAATATTAGGCTTTGGGGAAGGTCATGATGTATTTTTCTATGCAAAAATGTGTCATGACTTTCCTGACAATCCAACATATTACAAAGCTGTGATAATCAAAACAACATGGTTTTGGCACAAAAACAGGCATGTGAACCAATGGAACAGAATAGAGACACTAGAAATAAACCCTCAAACATATAGCCAATTGATGTTTTACAAAAGGCACCATTCCAGTGGGGAAAAAACATCTCTTTAGCAAATGGTGCTGGAAACATTGGGTATGTACCTGCAGAAAGATGAAACTGGACCCCTATCTCTTACTAGTAACAAAAATGAACTCAAAACTGATCAAAGAACTAAACACAAGACTTAAAACTATAAAACTATTGGTAGATAACACAGGGAAAACTCTTGGAGACACTGGAGTAGGCAAGGATTTCTTAAATAAGACCCCAAAGCACAGGCAATAATACCAAAACAGACAAGTGGTACCACATCAGATAAAAAAGTTTTGCACAGCAAAAGAAATAATAATTAGAGTGAATCAGCAACGCTTAGGATGGGAGAATATATTTGGAAACAATGCCTTAGATAAGGGTCTGATAACTAGAATATACAGGGAACTCAAGCAGCTCACTCTCTAAAAAAACAAGTGACCCAATTTAAAAATGAGCAAATGAGCTGAACAGACAACTCTCTAAGGAAGACATATGAACAGCCAAAAAGCATATGAAAACATGCTCAACATCCCTTATCATGAGAGAGATGCAAATCAAAACCACAATAAGATACCATCTAACCCCATTCAAAATGGCTAAGATTTTAAAAAATTTAAAATGTTAAGTTCTGGCAAGGCTGTGGTAAAAACAGAACTCTCCTACACTGTTGGTGGGAATTAGTACAACCACTATGGAAAATAATACCAAGGTTCCTCAAAGACCTACAAATAGAAATACCATATGATCCAGTAATTCCACTTCTAGGTATCTACCCAAAGGATAGGAATATACACACAATCAGAAAAGTACTTGCAAATCCATGTTTATGGCAGCATTATTCACAATTGCTAAAACATACAATCAATCAAATGTCCACAAACAGATAAATGAATTGAAAAAGTGTGGCACATATACACTATGGAATGTACTCAATCATAAAAAACAATGAGGGACCAGCAGTTGTGCTAATGGCTATGTCATTGGACTCCCATGTAGTTGACCGCAGTTTGAGTCCTGAACCCGGTGGCTTAAACTCATGCCAAGTGCGTGGGCGTGTGTGCCCAAGATCCAGAGAGGAGAAGGGATTGTGGCATGGTCCTCCCCCCTGGGGGATGACTTCTCGCTTTCTGTCTCTCTGTCTCTCTCTGTCTTTCGGGCAAGTGCACGTGCCCTATAGCAAAAACCTCTAAAAAAAGACAAAAAAACAGAACAAAACAAAACAAAAACCTAAAAAAACAATGAGACTCTGACATTTGATATAAAGTAGAAGACTATGGAAGATTTATTGCTAAGTGAAGCAAGCTGACCAGAAAAAAAGAGGCATCATATATCCCTATTCAATATATACCAAATGTATGAACTCTATGGCAGAAACTAAAAGATGGAAGATATAAAAGTATGGAAAACAATTGTAGATACTAGAGACAGTGTGGGAGGAAGGTTGGAAATGGGGAAAGAGGAGAGGAAGGAATCAAAGGGAAAAAGAAAGAAGGAAAACATTTAAAGGACACAAAAATGGAAAATTATCTGTTGATGATAATGTGTAGGATAATATCTTTAACTGGACTAATATGCAGTGTATTCATGCTAGGAAAATTCATTTTGCATCCTGTAATGATATGCAGTGATTGAATATATATATATATATATATATATAATATAAATATATATTTTTTAATTTTTTAAAACTTGATTTATTTAAATTTAATCACATTTTTACAAACACCATGCATGTCAGTCAAGACAAAGATATTACTATATACATTATCAACATTAAATAGCTTCTCATTTTTTGTCAACTAAGCATACTTTTACTTATATTTTCCTTCCCCTTTCCCCTCCTTACCTTCCATACTAAACTTTTTTTCACATTTTATTGATTTATAAAATATCTTAAACTAAAAATATGGACAAAGCTAGACTCTAGATTTTCTTCTGAAACATTTTTTTTCTCTCTCCATTTCACCTTTTACTAAAGAGAGGTTAAAAACTAGCTTATTTGCAAAAAAAAAACAGGTTAATCTAAATGTGATCTGTTATTTGCAGAAAGTCCCATAAGAATTCAATTTCAGATGCAAGGCAACAGATAGTATTTGTATTATGGAACTCATGCAAATAACCATTCTTACAAAAAATAAGAATGCTCACAAATATTTTCCAATTGCAAAGGGTCAGGAAGGGAAGAAAGTTTTTCAATTAAAAAAATTTTTTTAACAAACTGCTAAAACTATCAACAACTCAAAAGAAACCAAAATCCTGGGACCAGCAGTTAGCGTAATGGCTATGTCGCTGGACTCCCACGTAGTCGACCGTGGTTTGCGTCCTGGACCGGTGGCTTAAATTCACGCCGGGCGCGTGTGCGTGCGTGCCCAAGATCCCGAGAGGAGAATGGAGGAGAAGGGATTGCGGCGTGGCCATCCCCCCTGGGGGGTGATTTCTCGCTTTCTGTCTCTCTGTCTCTGTCTGTCCGGCGAGCGCACATGCCCTATAGCAAATACCTCTCCAAAAAAAAGAAAAAAAAAAAAAAAAAAAAAAAAAAAAAGAAACCAAAATCCTTAAATCTGGAAGGCAACTCAAAGAAGAAAATCAGTAATGTTTTAGACAAAAGTCATAGAAGTCTATTTTACCAATTCAGTCTTACGTAATCTCCCTTTTGTTGAATTTACAGTGTTACTGTGATCTGATCTTTCCATTTAAATCCTGGACCTTAACATTCAACATTATTATTGATCTTTCTGCACTTGTCCCTACCATTAAGTTGGCCTTTTTCAGTCATATTTTTGTTCTCTTATTTCTGTCTGTCTTTAGTTTTCCTGGTATAGCACTCCCTTCAGAACTTCTCGAAGAGCTGGTCTGGTATTGGTAAATTCTTCACCTGAAAATATATTTTAAAATTAAAAATTAATAAATAAAAGGTATATTCATTTCTTTTCAAGGTATTGGTAAATTCTTCACCTGAAAATATATTTTAAAATTAAAAATTAATAAATAAAAGGTATATTCATTTCTTTTCAAGAGTTGTTACCCCCCCCAAAAAGGAACTGTTTCCCTTTCTTTTAAAGAAAGGTTTGTTTGATTTTGCATTTTGTTTTTAATAATTTATTTATAAATCTTCCCTTTTCTAGTGTTAATGATTATAGGAGCCTAGAATTGAAATGGTACACAACTGTGACCCTTATTTTATTTCCCCCAGTTTATTCATCCACCTTTTCTGAGAGACATATACAGAGAGAGAACCACCCCAACAGGAACCCCATTCAATGACCCACCTTTATGCTTAGTCAGCCTAGCTCATGGGGACACTTGTGCTAAGTGTGTAGAGGGAGGCCCCAGGACATGAATCTGGAACCCTCCCAAGTGGCTCCAGCTGCACCATCCAGCACAACCTTTTTATTCTTAATTGTTACCATCACTGGGGTACAAGGCACTGAAACAGAAACAAGGTCTGAAAAGGTAACATGGAACCGGAGCCTTCTCTCTGGAATATTCTGGCACTGGGTTTGAATCTTCGTTCTTCCATTTATTTAGTTTTGTAATCTGGAAAATTACTTAACTTCTCTGCGCCTCTGTTTCCTTAAGTGGTAAATAATCCATCGACCATATAGTGTTGCTATGAGGGTTATATGAGTTTAATATTTAAAATAAAGCACTTAGAATAATGCTTGGCACATACTAAACATTCTCTCAACTGATAGCTGTTGCCTTTGAGCCTCACTTCCTTGGTAATTTCTAGACCCACATATTTAAATATGTCCCCTATTTGGGACAACTCCCCAAATTATATATTTGGGTGGGGCCTTTCCTCCGAACTCCAGATGTCTACACCAAATGTTTATTCCACTCAGCTATCTACAAGTATCTCAAATGAATAGGTAGAACTTTCAATTCTATTTTCTTTAACTTTTATCAAATTTTTTCTTCTCCAGTTCTTATGATCTCCATAAATAGCTGTAAATCATCCTTAGACTACCCTCTTGGTCTCACACACCCCTGTATGATAGCCTGCTAGCTCTACCTTCAAAAGCCATCTACTTATGAACACTTCTTAAGACTACCACAGCATTTACCCTGGTTCAACCCATCAATTCTTTTGTGAAAAACTGGAGTAGCTTTCTACTGATGTCTAACTTCCACCTTGTCTCTGATATACACACTCTTTTATCCAGAGCAGTCCCTTTACATTGTGAACTGTCATCATGTTGCTCTTTTGCTCAGGATTCTTCAATCATTTTCCATCTTGCTTGGAGTAAAAATGTTAAGTCCTGCATAGCCTATAGAGTGATACTGACCTAGCCCCATGCTACACCTTACTCCTCCTCTCCCCAATCTGCACTCTGATCTAACCACTTCGACTTCTTTAAATGACTTGTACTGCGCTGATCAGGCTCTTCTCCTTCCATAAATATGTAGAATGACTTGTCTCCTTATTTCTGTCGGGTCTCTTATCAAATCGGCCTTCCTTCCCTGCCCCACCATAGGGAAATAGCATCTATTTCCCTCCTCCGAGTACACATTGTTTCTTACTTCACTTTAGTTCTCTTCCTTACACTTATCACTACCTGATAAATGATCTATTGGTTCGTCTTTCTCCTTGAGATCAGGGACTTTTTTTTTCAACTTGTATCATTGATGCATAGAACAGTACCTGGCATATATAGGGGCTCAGTAAATACTAAATAAATGAAAGAAGAAAGGAAACACAACCTCATGTTTTTCTAAGAACAACTTGGTTGGAACCCTCATTAGGGTGTCTGGATTTTTCACTGCAAATGGATTTGCATTTATTTTATGGATATGTGAAAATATTTAAGATTGGGTTAAGGGACCAACAGATAGCATAATGGTTATGTCGCTGGATTCCCACATGGCCAACCATGATTTGAGTCTGGAGGCTGGAAACTCACGCCAGGCATGGGTGCATGTATGCCCAAAATCTGGAGAAGAGAATGGGGTGACTTCTTGCTTTCTGTCTTTGTCTTTCTCTCTCACCAGAAAGCACATGAGCCCTATTGCAGAAAGTCTCTATTTAAAAAAAAAAAAGAAAAAAGAAAAAAAAAAGAAAAGAAAAGAAAGAAAGATTGTGTTAAAATACCTTTCTTTCTCTTCTTAAGCTAGTAGATGTCCAACACCCACCCCTGCCAATCATATTTTCCTCTGGAGATTTGGATACTGTTTCTCTTACTCATTTGTTCAAAGCCAATCAATGTCACCCTTTAGTCTGCCAAAGTGGTTGCTGAGTGATGAGGTATATTATACCTCCGGGAGCTTAAAGTTCAGCCTGTATAGCATGTACAGTTGCTGCTGGCTATGAGCAAAAATCTGGGATTGATCAAGTCAGAATCTCCAACTAGGGAGCACAGGCAAGGAGCATTCAGACTCTGGGCCAGCTCAGAGTCTTTTAAGTCTTCCCTTCAATCTTCCTGTGGAGTTTTAGTGCTCATGAAAGTAAGGCACCCAGGAGAGTTTGCTGTAGCCTAATGCACTGAAGGATCCCTGTAGAACTTCAACCAGTTCTGAAGAGATGTAGGTCTTTTGTCATCATATACTTTTATAACTTAATTTTTAATAAAATATTATTTGAACCGAGAGAAAAATCCCTTACGGGTTTTACTGTTACAGATGGAGCAGTACAGAACTCAGCTTTTTCTCATTAAGGTTATTTGTCTTTTCATGCTATAGAGCCAATATAATGAATGCTTAAGAACACAGTTAATAGACTTAGTCAGAGTGATCTGTGTTCAAATCTTGGCTGAGATGACTAGCAGAGTGCATTTAGGCAAATTCTTTAACTTTTCTTTTTTTTTTTCTTTTATTTTATTATCATCATAATCTTCTTTGTATTACATTGGATTACATATAACTTTACAGTGTATTACAATGCTTTTTCAAAAGGGAATGCCATGCATGTCAGTCAATACAGAGACATTAATCTCCCCACTTCAACATTCAATATCTTTTCTATGTTTTCCCCAATCATTATTATTATTATTCTAATTATTTTTTTAAAACAGTCAATCACTATTTCTCATTTTGCTTGTAAAAAGACTTTGCCCATCGTGAAATACTTCTCAGACCAATCCAGTTGAGAATACTATACATGTCATTATCTACAGTTAATAAGCCATATCTGTTTCTCACAATTCTTTAACTTTTCTAAGCTTCAGATTTATAAATCTGTAAAATGGACAGTCAGCTGCTTCACCGAAAACCTAAAGAACTTAGGAAATGACCTGACTTAGATGATAGCTGTCATTTTTATATTTAAATACCTTTGATTACCTTATTTTATCTTTAAAAATATTAAGAAAAGTACTCTACTTATAACATTGTTTTTAGTATGATTTATGATATATTAAAATGTAAAATGCATTGCATCCCAATAGTTTTATAGGTTTCTTAATTTGTCTCATTTTAATGTGCTGTAATCTATATTACTTAGACTTATCAAGTATTATTTTATAAACATAAAATTAAACATTTATGAAAATCTTATTTTGTATTCATACATAAATATTATAATTTATTTTTATCAACTTAATATAAAAGTAGAAAGTGAACATATTCTGGGGGCTAACTGGTGGTGTGGTGGTTAAGATAGCTGGATCCCACATGACCAACTAGATGGTTCGAGCCCCAGGGGTTTGAAAAACACACTAGGTGTGTGTGCATGTGTGCCCAAAATCCTGAGAGGAGAATGGGGAGAAGTAATTGTGGTGTGGCCTTCCCCCCTTGTGGGTGATTTCTCACTTTCCCTCTCCCTTTGTTTCTCTCCAGCGAGAATACGTACCCTACAGCATAACTGAAAAAAAAAAAAAAAGTAAACAAATTCTGACAAATATATTATTTTTCCTTTTTAATGTGAGGAACTTAGCTAAGTTCCAGGCACCTACAGATAGATCTTTAAGAAATGTTAGTTACCTCCTATTCCAATATCTCCAAACACTTTAACATAACCTAAACTTTAAGTTAGCTGTCCATGGTAAAGATGTTAGTTTTTAAATTTTTTAAATATTAAAAGTTCTATTTTTAACATTTTTAAAAGTATCACTTTGATCATCTACATCAATTCTTCAGTACAGTGCTGTGAGCATCTATGTTGTATTATCCAGAGTGGCCCTTTTAACTGTGAATCATCAAATCACTTTGTTAAATGTTTTCTGGCTGCCCCAATCAGTCATTCATTGATTAACAAAGCTGATATTTATTAAGTGCCTGCTGTGGACCAAGTACGATGTTAGGTGATGAGCATACATAGTTAAGGTTGTTCTCCATAACAAGGTTAAATTCTAGTGTGGAAGGACAGGTAATAAACAACCAAATAAATAAACAACCAAAATGATTTCAGATTTTCTGGAGTAGTAAAAAAGACTGAAGAATAATAAACAAGAGTAGGATATGTTCTTTTCTATACCTGGTCAGAGGAAGCCTCCCTAAGGTTGTGCCATCTGAACTAAAACCTGAAATTTGAACTGTAGTACCTAGCTCAGGAAAAGGCCGTGGAAGAACCCAGCATTATAGGGAAAAGCTAACCCAAGCCCTGAAGGCTGATAAATTTAGCATATTTGAAGACCTGGGAATAGATGAGTATGGTTCCAAGCACAGTGAGTAAACAATCAATATTTAGATTTCATTCTAAAATCAATCAAAAGTCAAAGATGGATTTTACATAGGAGAGTAAACATAATTTTATGAACCTATTAAAAAGATAAACTTGGGACCAGCTGGTAACATGGTGGTTAAGGTGCTGGATTTCTAGTTGCCTGACTATGGTTTGAGTTTTGGACCTGGTGGCTTGAAAATCACTCCTGGCACATGTGTATGTGTGCCCAAAATCCTAAGAGGAGAATGGAGGAGAAGAGATTACAGTAAGGCCATCCTTCCTGGGGAGAGGGGTTGCGGGATGATTTCTGACTTTCCCTGCCTCTGTCTCTCTCTGTCTATCCAGAAAGGGCATATGCCCTGTGGAAAAAAATGAAAAATCACTGAGGGTTTAAATCTGACAGAAGAGAGAAAAAGGCAAAATTACTTCTAGATTTTTTCAACTTGAACAAATTAGGAAAATGGGGGGGGGGGGTGGAACTCTTAGGATTGGTTTTGATAAGATGGGGAATTATCAGGAGTTCTGATTTCAATATAGTTAACTTGACATGTTTATAATATACAAATAGAAATGTCAAGTATGCTATTGGATCTGGGTCAAGGCTAAAGATTCATTTGGAGCTGTTGGCATTGAGGTGATGCCATTCACTGAGCTAGGAGACAGCATGGTCGAAGAAGCTCTAGCGCACTCCAATGTTGCGAGGTCTCATTTATATGAAGGTACTGGCAAATATGGAGATGGAAAACCAGGGAAAAAAACAGTTGTGTGTTGCTGATTAATGCTAATGATGATTACTAGCAATTACTATTCCAGATACTACTATTACTGCCTTAAACTCAATCCCCTCAATTTCAAGAGGTAGATGTTGTTATTGGCCCTAAAGGCAGGGAAATTGATGTACACTGAGGTTAACCAATTTTATCAACTTTATATAGCTCATAAGTGGCTGATAAAGGATTCAGATCAAAGTTATTTAAATCCAGAGTCCATGTTCTTAACTAGACCTTGATATTGCTTCTCTGATTTGCAAATGAAAAGTTCTTTTTTTTTTTTTTTTTTTTGAGGGGGGTAGAAAAATGATGTCAAATGTCATTGAGAAACAAAATGACAAAATACAACAAGGAAGTACTCACTGGATTTATAATACTGAGCTAGGTAGTTGGTGACTTCGATACTAGTTTTTTTCACAGGGATATCACTAATCAAAGACAGTAGATGATAGTTAACAAGTGAGCAAGAAGTAGGAAGTAGGAAGCCTAGCTTTAGGCAGCTGTTTTGAGAAGTTCTGTGGTAAAGCAGAAAAATAAATGGGGCTATAGTTAGAAAGAGATTTGCATTCAGGGGAAGTGTACTGGTTAGGTCTTGTAGGAAGCAGACCCCAAAATGGAGACAGAAGTACAAGAGATTCACTGGGATAATGCTGTTGAAAGATAATGGAGAAAAACGGAAATAGGCACGGACAACCTTTAAATCATGACATAGGACACAGGCCTAACACTTGTGAAGAAGGACGAGAAAGAGAATTGGGTTGGAAAAGCTTCCAACTTATGGTGCAGCTTTGAGAAATTCCAAGCCAGCCCAATTGGAAGCTCCGTTATAAACACTATCCATAGAGGAGTCCTTCATGAGGCATGGCCAGGAATTCAAAGCCTTGCCATGCTCAGTCATCAGCTAGGAGTTATGGCAATGCAAAGGTGTGAAAAGGTGTTCAACATCACTAATCATGAGGGAAATAGAAATGAAAACTTACAATGAGATATAACCTTATACCTCTCAGAACAGCTAGCTATTACCTACAAAAGGGAAAAGCAAACAAGTGCTGGCAAGGATGTGGAGAAATTAGAACCTTTGCATATTGTTGGTGAGAAAGTAAAATTGTAATGCTCTATGGAAGTTTCTTCCAAAAATCAAAAATGGAATTAATGTACAATACAGCAGTTTCACACTGGGTACTTATCTGAAACAACTGACACCAGGATCTTGAAGAGGCATTTGCATGCCCATGTTCCTTGTAGTATTATTGGCAACAGCCAAGATGTGGAAACAACCGAAATGTTTTCTAGCAGATGAATAGATAAAGATATCAAGGAACGGGGTACCTGGTGGTGTGGTAGTTAAGGTGGCTAGATCACACATGGACAACTGTGCAGTTTGACACCTGGACCTGACAGCTTGAAAAATAAGAGAGGTGTACATCCATGTGTGCCCCAAATCTTGAGGGGATAATGGAGGAGAAAGAACTGGAGCATGGTTATCCCCCCTGGGGAGTGCTTTCTTTCTCTTTCTTTCTCTCTCTCTCTCCCCTCTCCATGAGTGCACATGTCCTATAGCAAACAAAACAAAACAAAACAAAACAAAACAAAACAAAACTGGAATATACATTCAACTGAATATTACTCAGCCTTTAAAAAGTAAGTTCTGCCATATGGGACAGCATGGAAGAACTTTGAAGACATTATGCTAAGACATATAAGCCAATCACAGGAGAACATATACTGTTTGATTCAACTTACATGAGGCCTGTAATAGTCAAAACTACCGATGCAGAGAATAGAACAGTAGCTGCCAAGAGATGGGGAGAGGAAGAAATGGGAAATTGTTCAGTAGGATGAAAGTTTTGCAAGGTGAAAAGTCCTAGAGGTGCTGTATAACATTTTGCCTATAGTTAACACTTTTTTTTTTTTTTTTTTTTTTCTTGGAGAGGTTTTTCGCTATAGGGTGCGTGCGCTCGCCAGACAGACAGAGAGAGACATAGAGACAGAAAGCGAGAAATCACCCCCCAGGGGGGATGGTCACGCCGCAATCCCTTCTCCTCCATTCTCCTCTCGGGATCTTGGGCACGCACGCACACGCGCCCGGCGTGAGTTGTAAGCCACCGGGTCCGAGACGCGAACCGCGGTCGACTACGTGGGAGTCCAGCGACATAGCCATTACGCTAACTGCTGGTTCCCTATAGTTAACACTTTAAAATGTGTTAGGAAGGCAGATCTCCTCTTAAGTGTTCTTCTACAATAATAAAAAAAATCTGGACACTTAAGTTTGAGTACATGAAGTTTCATAGATCAGTACGTCTTAGTTTCGGGCCACCTGAATTCACATGGCCACACGTAGGCTACAAGAAGCAAAATTCTGGGCCAGCAGATGGCATGGAAGTTAAGGACACTGGATTGCACATGAGTGACTGAGCAGTTTGAGTACCAGATCCTGTGGCTTAAAAAATCACACCAGATGTGTGTATGCATACATGTCCAAAGAGTCCTGAGAGAATGAAGGAGACAGGATTGCAGCATGGCCATACCTCCTGGAAGGTGATTTCTTTCTCTCTCTGCAAATGTCCTAGAGCAACAACAACAGGGAAAAAGGAAGAAGAAGGAGAAGGAGAAGGAGAATGAGAAGGAGAGGGAGTGGGAGAGGGAGAGGGAGAGAGACAGGGACAGGGAGAAGAAGAAGAGGAAGAAGGAGGAGGAGGAGGAGAAAGAAGGAGGAGAAGGAGAAGGAGAAGAAAAGAAAAAGAAAAAACAAAATTCTGAAGTAGATCATGCCCTTAATTGTATCTCACCTTAAAAGTTTGGCCAATCACATAATCAAATACTGATTTGAAGTGCTTCCTTGTGGCTATTTAATTTCATCACATGAGCTCAAAACCCTTGGTAAATAAGTAAATACCATTCAAACTGTTTTTTTTTTTTTCCTTACTGTGTCCTTAACATTGTGATATAAAGATACAACTGAAAATCTTTAATGATAGACACCAAGCCAAGTTATGTAAGACCACAGAACTATTTATTTAATTTAGAAACACTTGGTACTGAAATGACATTAAAGCAATCAACAAACGTGAGTCAAAACTATTGAGAAACTATTCTGTGCAAAACACTAGGCTTGCTGCCTGCTTAATTGGATACAAGGTCAATGGCACAGTTTGCATAAAAGAGATTCATGTTGTATACATTTCACTTGGTCTGAAAGACAAATTAAATGCCTTGGATTGATTGTTGTCCACAAAAACACACAACCCTCCACAAATTAAAAAAATACCCTCTCAGATTACCAAAAGAAAACAGACAAGATTTTTCCATACCAGATCAAAGTGTGTACACGTTTCTGAGTCAATCCAATGCTTGTAAAACAATACTTTAATGTATTCTCTCTGAGTTAATGGGCTTCCCATTATGAGCAGAATAATTCCTGAGATGTCAATTGCTTGGGGGATTCTTGGTGAAAATTACTCTAGTAATCTGAGACAACATTAAGGCAATAATACAGAGGCATACACACAAATATTCACAGCTACTCTCTGTTCCCAGGGAATTCAGATGAGTAATCCCATATGGTTACTAGTGCTTGTTATGTATATTCGAGAATGATTCCAAAACAATAGAAATTACCAAGGGATAGAAAGAGGGTATTATAAATGAAGAGAACTTTGCTTTAGACAGCAGAGCTTCTGGTAATTTTGCCAGTGGTTGCTGATGCCATACTCTTCAACTTAGTTGCTAATTTTGTTCAAGACCCTGAAATGGTGGAATTTAGTTTATTTGAGTACTTGTTTCATACGTACAATGATGATCTCGGCACAGAATGACAGTAATGCTCTCAGAGATACAGCTTCTATAAGGTTATGGGTGTGGAAATTAGCAGGAGTAGTTTTAATTGGGTGGGGGAATGAAAGTTCAAAATTCTCATGTATCATGGTTACAGGCACAAACTTGCTGACTCCCTGCCTCTGAGAGAAAAATAGCATTGTACCTAACGGGCAAGAGCAACGTGCTTCCTCAATTTATGAGGGGATTTCCTTCTGGAAGTGGCAGGTGCTGTCATTATGTCATGTTTTAAGCAAAGCTAGGAGGGCTTCATTTTTCCAGAAGATCCAAGAGTGAGATAAAATAGGTATCATATTCATAAATTAGGAGTAACAACTCTGTTGAACAAAACCAATTTTTTTTATTCCAGTTAGACAATAGAATTCAGTTAATATCACAAGTGCTTGTCTTTTTGAAAGGTAAATTTCTCTTGGTTGCAAAGAACAGCAATAATTATTCAAAATTCCTGAGGTAGGACAACCATTTGTCCAGAGGGCAAAGCAATGCTGCTCAACTGGCTTCCACTCGAAATCAGGGTCAAGTTCCTGACCTTAGAGCCTTCCCAGAACAATATTTGGTATAAAAGGAGAAGCTATTATCTTTAGCTCTTCTATGTGTCTTTTTTATAAAGAGCAGGCAATATGGTTACGTTCGTATTGACATTAAGATTATTTCTGAGAGGAAACTGCTATATTTGATTATAATCTAATCTAATCTAATCTAGTGGATTTCTAATCTGTGTAAATTGGGTGAAATTTTTCTTAGTTTTCATTTCTTAAAAGGGTGTATGCCTTAAGGGAATCCTTTCTTTCCTTAAGGTGGTGGTGCCAGCCTCTATTGTGTGTGTACTCTTAAAATGTTACTTCTGTGAGATATTATTCTTGACATTGAATGTATTATATTAATACATATATGGCACCAAAAAATAAGATTCAAACTCAAAGATAAAAAAAAATAGTAAATAAGAAAAACACACAAAGGAGAGAAGAGTAAAGCTTTCGGCCATGAGAAGTCAACTGAAAAGTGACTAGCTGGACCAGAAGATGTTGTAATGGTTAGGTCTCTGGACTCCCACATAGTCAACTGTGGTTCGAGTCCCAGACCCAGAGGCTTAAAACTCACTCCAGGCATGTATGTGTGCATGCCCAAAATTCCAAGAGGGGAATGGAGGAGAAGGGATTATGGTGTGGCCATCCCTCCCGGGGGGTAATTTCTCACTTTCTGTTTCTGTCTCTGTCTCTCCAGGGACTGCAAGCACCCTATAGCAAAAATTTCTCTAAAAAAAAAAGTGATTAAAAATCTACTACCTTTTCCCATTAAGTGTTTTCTGGGTGGGACATGTAACAACTAGTCCTAGAACTGAATAAAAGTAATGGAAGAGACTAGGCTATGTAGTGTAATATCTCTTAAAAGGTGGATAGCACGTATATCTTTTTTTTTTTTTTTTTTTTTTGAGAGGTTTTTTGCTATAGGGCATGTGCGTTCGCCAGAAAGACAGAGAGAGAGAGATAGAAAGCGAGAAATGGATGGCCATGCCACAATCTCTTCTCCTCTTGAGATCTTGAGCATGCATGCACACGTGCCTGGAGCGAGTTTAAGCCACCGGGTCTGGGACTTGAACCGCGGCTGACTACATGGGAGTTCAGTGACATAGCCATTATGCTAACTGCCGGTCCCAGCATATACATCTTTGAAAATCAGATAGAAACAAGGAAGGCACACTCAGTAGAGAGGGAAAATAATTCCTAAATTAATAGTAAGATTTAGGGAGAATTTCAAGAATTTCAGATCCCCTATGAACTACATCAGTGGATCCTCACACAGCTTATGAGTATCAGGAAAGCTTTGTATAAGAAAGGGATAGAGGGATCAGCTCCATGGTGCAACTATGACACACTACTCAAGAGAAGCTGGATCCCACATGGCAATGGTGGTTCAAATCCTCAGTCCCATCAGCCTGAAACATGCTGGACACACACAAGAGCTCAGAATTTGACAGACTGGAGAACTGGACAGAGGGAATTACAGTGGGACCAGACCTCTTTAGAAGATATTTCTTAGCTCTCTCTTCTTTCTCTTTCATTCTTTCACTCTCACATACCTACACATGTGCTTAATCATGAATAAAGGAAAAAGCATTAGAAAAAGGGGCAGAATTTTTGCTCTATTTTACTAAGTTTTTTTTTTTTTTTTTTTTTTTTTGAGAGGTTTTTGCTATTGGGTGTGTGTGCTCAGCAGAAAGACAGAGACAGAAAGCAAGAAATCACCCCCCAGAAGGGATGGCCACACCACAATCCCTTCTCCTATATTCTCTTCTTGGGATCTTGGGCATGCACACACACACGCCCTGCATGAGTTTAAGCCACTGGGTCCGGAACTCTAACCATGGTCGACTACATGGGAGTTTAGCAACACAGCCATTACCAACTGCTGTTCTTGTATTTTACTAAGTTTTAAAAAACTCGATCACCCCACCATCCCCAACCTATTGCAAAGTCTAGTTCCTTCTAGGCAGCTCCATTGCTCTGGACTCTACTGCTATCAAGAAATACAGGTGGGTTAGCATTAGCAATGACTGACTCTTCATCAGCACTGGTTATGAAACAAATGTTCTACCCTATCTTCTCTAAAGGTTGAGTTCTTAAAACTTTAACCACACACAATACATTGCAAAACTCCCTTGGAGTGCTCTGGAGTTCTTATGAGAAGACACACATGATTTCAAAACTGGCTCTAGCTGGGTGGTTTTGCAGTTGCTTATATGAAATGATCTGTCAATTTTAGCTTTGATCTGAGTGGAAATATAGCTCCATCTTGAAACATTCTTCATAATCAGCTTGGATAATACTCCTACTCCCAAATTCAAAGATTAAAAGTACTCAGAGGAAGAACTAACCTCTCTCTTCTTGAGACATTCCCTCCGGGGCAAGCCAAAGGTATATTGGAAAAAGCAGGCAAGGATAGCTTATCATTTTTCTATCCGTAGTATCCTGAGCTGTCAACTCAGCAGCTTTCACAAGAACTAAACCTACTTTTAAAAAAAGAGCTTGAAAGTATTGTGCCATTAGCTATTCTGATTCTAGTCCATGCTAGGAAGCAAAGGTTCTTATTATACCATGTTCTATTTTTGATCTAATCCGTATCAACAGCCTGAAGTCTCAGCATAGTAATGCTGGGGAAATTCTTTGATGATAATTGGAAACTGCACTGCCTTGCCCCTTAAGTGATACAATCTGACTGTCACTAGGAGTGTCATTTGGGCTATGAAGAGCCAGGGATAAGAAAAATGGGGATCTGAAGTCTATGTGGAGGGTAGGGTAGCAAGTTCGAGCTTCTGTAAAAGTTCTCTTGGTTAGACTGGGATATGGAAGGCGAAGTCGTGTATCCCTACTCTGATATTTTAGAGCCTCTAGACACTCCACATAGCATCATTCAATTCCTTACCTTTACTTTACTGCAATGCTTACTGTGCAAACAACACAACACAATCAGGGAAGAAATGTCATACTA
The DNA here is from genome assembly GCA_026018925.1 of Tupaia tana. NCBI lineage: Eukaryota > Metazoa > Chordata > Mammalia > Scandentia > Tupaiidae > Tupaia > Tupaia tana. Next base: position 29,578,493 of record JAKSZU010000001.1, on the reverse strand, counting down.
CACACCAGTTATCAAAAACAGTTAAATATAACACCAGGCGTTAAAACCTGTACCTTCTTGTCATGATAAAGATTATGACAAGAACAGGAAGTGGCGCGGCACAAATCCGTTTTCATGATAATCATCTCATGAATGTAAAGAGCATAGGAAATGGAACAAATGTAACCCATTCCACTACCACCTTCAAACGGTAACCTCCCTGTCCTAGTCACATGCCCTACTTATGGTCCTGATTAAAGCACAAAGGAAATCAGAAGGGTGCCTATGACGCTGAGGGGGAATAAAACAGCCCCCTATGATTTGTGTATATGAGTGAGTGCACGTTGTTCCTCCTTCAGACTCTGCTGCACTAGAGAATTCCTTAGGGCTGATTCCCCAGTGTTGGCCTGAATAAAGCAGGTCAGACATGGGAAGAACAAAGAAAGCTAAAAACCAAGGAGTCAGCTGGGAATAGGCACTTTCTTCATCACCCTTTATCAGGATGAGCAAATCCTGACCTTCCCCTAAATAGAAGCAGTAAACAAAGACTACGGCTGAATGCTTTTATTCTGTCTAGCCCTCTTAAGTCCTTAGTTTATTGAGAAAAATGGAGCTTCTATCTCATAGTGAGTGTGTTCTCTCTTTCCTCTATCTAAAGAGGTTGCAACTTGATTAGGGCTCATCAGAAAGTACAAAGGAAAGTCGTAAGGATACAAGAAAGCCGGCAAGGGCTGAGGCCAACTGGGCTAGGTCAGTGCTGGTATTGCCATTCCATATTCCTCTTCTACCTGGACATGTTTTCCAGGAGGATCTGTTCTCCTTGGAAAGCTCTTCAAGTAACACTCTGTGAAATGTATGTCATCTCACCCCAAGATGACTGCTTCAGATATGAGGGGGAGTAGTAAGGAACGATAGCTGAGTTTGCCAAATAAATACTAGAGAAGATGAAAGCCAGATTGCCTGGAGTACTGTGCCCACACCCTGCCTCAACCAAATGTCACTCACTGTGCCCAGCTGGCTAGTACCTCCTTACATGGGATCCAAGTAGCTGCACTATATGTTTTCTTCCACTGAGGATTTGTCCAGGCAAGCAAGCCTCAGTGTACTTTACATTTCAGGCATCTTGGGTATCTGTTCCTTCCAGATGATATCCCAGTTACTTAATGGCCACGATTGATTAATAGGGAATGCAATAGTGTTCTCTGCCCTGATTATTTGTCCATTTGGTAAATAATGTGAGGAGATTCCCAGGTGATTTCATACCTTAAGATTGCAATTTGTGGCCTCTTTGTTGCCTCCTTATCAGATGCTACACGAAATATTTTCATGGGTGCTTCAGTTCCCCAAGTATCCTGTCTTGCTTTCCAAGACAGATTACTCTGGAATTATCTTTTCAAAGAAAGGAAGGGAGATCTATATTTCAAATAGCCTAAAATTAAAGTAGATTAGAAAACTGAAAAAAGAAATCATTATTTGGGGAGAATCCTACATGCACAAAACTGGGAAAACAGGCTAAGTTGTTTCTACTTTGCAATAATTTTAGAGGTTTTTAAAAAGACTTATTTAATTTAATAATTTATTATTATTATTATTTAATTTTCCATAGGGCACATACAAGAGAGAGAATGAGACAGCAAACTACCAGGTTCAGGACTCAAACCGTGGTCAGCCATGTGAGAGTTTAGCACTTTAACCACCATGCCACCTGCTGGCCCTTATTTTTAGAAATTTTAACTGATTGTATATGATTGCAGTGAATCAGAACAATGGGACTGTTTTACTTATTTTAAAACATTCTTTGATATTCCCTCTTTAAAAAAAAGCACATAATCGGGATAACCAGAGTCTAGGTCAGATTATTAAACAGATCTCCATTCTCCAACTTTTAAAAAATCACATTTACCCTCTCTTATCTTTTATCATCCCCAAATTACTAGATTATATGTACATATATCTTTGAACAATAGCTACTTCTTTTCATTCTTTTACTCCTTTTACTTCCCTAGGGAGACTTTGAGGTAAATTAGAAAGGAAGCTGAACTGCTAGCAGGATGAGGAGGTGAGTATCACTAGCTGTAGTCTGGAAGGAGCCTTTTGGCATTTCTGATCCTCAATTATTTTCTTTTGCAAAATGAAGATATTGGTATACTTGATATTTAACATTCTTTTCAGTTTTAAAACCTAAGAGATACTAGATTTTTATGAAACTAAAAACTATGATGTCAACATCACTCTTATTTGTTGTTATTGATGTTCTGTGGATTTCTGATGACTATCACACTGAGTATCTTTTCAGGAAGGCATTATCTTTTCTTTCCAGAATATCAAAGCTCCACATCTCCTATTTCTCGCCTAGTTCTTTATTTTTATAGGTAAGAGGGTAATTTTCTTCTTCAATGTTTGCTTAGTGTCCACTTTTAAGAAACAGTTACCAGAATAGGAAAAGAAAAAAATTATGAAGTGAGTTATATAGAAAGTTTTTAAAGCACGAAATGGACATATAGTAGAGGCAAAATTAGGAAGAGAATTTCCATGAGTACACTGCACGTATAATCTCCAAAGCATGGGGGTTGCATTTTTAAGAACTGCAACTAACTGAAGGAGGAAATAGAAAACATTTGTATACGTGAAGCTCTGGATTATATTTGATGAGGAGATTTTTGACTTCTGTTAAGTTGTCAGGTTTCAGTTTTAAAGAAATAAACCATTCTCTGGACATATCATTAGAAAAAGAATGTTAGAAATGATTTCCTAATTCAGAACCATGAGCCCAAACCAACATTCTTACTGTCGATTAATGTCATCTACACATAATCCTGAAACACTCCCAACTAGAGCTACTAACTAGTGCAGTTGCCACTGTTCTCCCTATCGGCACTGCTCCAGCACTCTTTTGGGTAACCCAAGTCTGTTTCAAAGGCTTTCACACTGTGGGACCAGAGATAAGAACTTTCTCGGGCTTGCACAGACAATAAAGACTGACCACAGTAAGAAGCCATTTCCCATCCCAGAAGTGGTATCAACTGAAAAGGGAACTTTCTTTGATCTTATCCAGGGACTTCATGCCATTTTAAATTACTCCACTTTGGCATCCTATTTCCCAATTCCACAGTCATCTTGGTTGTTTATTCACTTGAGGACACCTTACTTAAAATGATTTTCCACCTAGAAAAATTAAGCAGGGATTCAAAGCACTCATCTTGTGCTGTGCAAAGGATACAGAGACTTGCTAGCATACAAAGACAAACTAGTAGGAATGATGTCATCTCTGTTAATAGTCTGTGACTAGCATGCCTTTCTGTGAATCAACTGATGTCTTCTAATAAGACTTTGGAGTTGTTTTAGACTTGTGGTTTCATTCCAAGATGGGCTCTGGTGCCAAGATGCCTCTGGCTAAACTAATGGACTGGCGATCAAGCAGTTGTGACTTTGCTACCAAAATTAGGAAGACTCTGGAAAAAATAAGCCAAGCACTATAAGCTATCCCACCACCACTTAGTAGAGACATAACAACTAATAGGATACGAAAATAACATATACAAACAGAATTTTCCCCAAAAACCATATTTCACTACCCCACTTACCATTGTAAAGTATCAGATTCCAATACATCTGGTAATCCCTTTAGTAAGATAGAAAGAAACAGAATCAGTATGAGTTTTGGTGATGATTAGAGACCTAAGGGCAAACAGGAGAAGTTTATTATTTGTCATCTCATCTGCAGATCTATGGACATGGTCAAACATCAGCATTTCTTTTCTTGTGAACCACCTGCAGTATGTCTGAGTAAATGTTGCTTATGTTCAGCCATTTGAGCTGTGGAGGGAGGTTTAAGGAAGGTATAGGTTGGTCTTTACATTTGAGATGATCTGATAAAACCAAAGCCAAGTTAAGTACATGTGATCATATTCACATGATTGTATATATCTAAATCCACTTTTAGGTAGAGAAATGGTCAAGTTAAAACCACATTTATAATATCATCTCTGGAAATGGCCCAAGGGCTCGATTTGCCTTTACTGGGGTGGGAAAGGCTTTATGAATAAGGTGAATTTCAACCTGAGTATCAAGGAAAGGTTTGACATGAATGTAGATGGGAATGTGGATAAAGGATTATAGCCAGGTGGGACCAGCAGTTAACATAATGGCTATGTTGCTGGACTCCCATGTAGTCAACCGTGGTTCACATCCTGGACCCAGTGGCTAGAAACTCATGCTGGGCGCGTGTGCGTGCGTGCCCAAATCCAGAGAGGAGAATGGAGGCAAAGGGATTGTGGCGTGGCCATCCCCCCTTGGGGGTGATTTCTCGCTTTCTGTCTCTTTGTCTCTGTCTGTCTGGCGAGCACACGCGCCCTATAGGGAAAACCTCTCCGGGAAAAAAAAAAAAAAAAAGGATTATAGCCAGGTCATGAGAAGTAAGAAGCAATAGAACAAGAGCTAGGCACAACACTGGGAATATGATAGAGGACTCAAATCCTAAGTCAGGCACTTGAGGGATTTTCAGAAAAGAGTGATGGGATCCCAGGAAGGTAAACAATGAATAAGAGTTAGATGAATTTACCTATAGAGGAGAGAGTCTTGAATATGAATGGTGAATTCAAGCTAAAACCAAAGATAATCAGAACCCAAATAAGGAATGTAACTGAAACAATGCGGATTAACAACAAGTGCTGGGAGCAAGTAGTACTCACAACAAACTTTGGCATTGTTAATAAAATTTGCTGATGCCTGACTCCCCTGAATTTTCTGGAAATAGTAGATTGGCTGAGAAGTCATAATGTATTTTTTCTGTTTTTCTATGCAAAAATGCATCTTGACCAACAACTGAATCGACAAGGCATACATGAAGCTCTGGATTATATTTGATGAGGCAACTTTTGACTTCTGCTAAATTGTCAGGTCTCAGTTTTAAAGAAATAAACCATTTACTGGATATACAATTAGAGAATGTTAGAAATGATTTCCCAATTCAGAACCATGAGCCCAAACCAATATTCTTACTGTAGATTAATATCATCTATACATAATCCTGGAACACTCCCAACTAGAGCTACTAACTGTTGCAGGTGCCACTGTTAAGTCAGCTAGGGAAGTCAAAGGCTAGCTCTGTCTATAGTAAGCTGAATGAAGTCTTCTCCCCATTTTTCTTCTCTAAATGGATTTACAGCATTCTAAATGGATTTCTTAATTATTTTAAGTTAGTAAAACATAACATACAAAATTAAATGGTATGGAATATAATTGTATTTTTTTTTTGACTCAAAAGTAACTTTAATTTCTTATATTTCTATAGTTAATCACAAATGTTGGTAGGGAGAAGTGGGAAGAGTGTAAAGAAATAATGAAAAATTATTGAACATTGTCTGTTGGGTACTATACTGGGGCTTTTCCTATGTTTCCCCATATATTAAAAAATTATAAGACTTAGGAACAGCAGTTGGTGTAATGGCTATGTTGCTGGGCTCCCATGTAGTCGACCATGGTTCGAGTCTGGAAACCGGTGGCTTAAACTCACACCAGGTGTGTGTATGTGCGTGCCCAAGATCCTGAGAGGAGAATGGAGGAGAAGGGATTGCAGTGTGACCATCCCCCCTGGGGGATGATTTCTCGCTTTCTGTTTCTCTGTCTCTCTCTGTCTTTGCGGCAAGCACACATGCCCTATAGCAAAAACCTCTCAAAAAATTATATTAAAAAATTTTAAGACTCTTTTTCTCTGTTTTAAATAATAAACTGCATTGCATATTACATATAATATTATTCATCAGCTTAATAGTCTGAAGGAAGAAATTATTTAGGGTAAAAATCAGTATGGAGGGTTCCAGAAGTGGCATGATGGTCAAGGCATTGGACTCTCACATAGCTATCCATGGTTTGAGTCCTGGACCTTGTGGCTTGAAAATCATTCCAGGTGCATGTGCACACATGCCCAAGATTCCGGGAGAAGAATAGAGGAGAAGGGATTTGCGGCATGGTCATCTGCCCTGAGGGGTGATTTCTCACTTGCCTCCTCGTGGTTTTGCTCTGTCACTCTGGCGAGTGCACACATTTCATGGCAAAAACCTTATGGAATGGTAGCCACATGATAATGGGGATGTTAAAAAAAAATAAGGACTTTTTTTTTCTTTTCGACAAGTTTAACATAAAGATATATTGGTGGATTCTAGATGTCTTATTTAAGAAAGAAAGTCCAGTAAAGGAAGAGCTTTATATTGTTTAAGCCAAAACGTTCTGTAGCTATAAATGGTCGAATTTCAGAACTATTAGGGGAGAAAAGCTAATATTGTTAATCATTTGTTGTAGTTTTGAGGCATTATTGCAATTACTTTAATTTCCTCCGTTTCCAGGAGGGCAATGAGCACATTTTGTGAATGATTAGGAATCTTGAGAAATATTAGCACACATAGAAGATAATCTTAGGCAAGACTTATATTTCTGTACATCAGTAGCAAAGCTTGGCCTTTATCTTCAGGTAGCCAGTTCGGAAGATTTGCTAGTCAAAAAGGAATTTATGTCGAGTTCACAAATACTTACTGAGTATTTACACCATGTAAATCTCAACCACAGTCCCACAGGAACGTAAGTTGAAAGTCCTAAAAACGCATTTTCACTAAGATGCTTCACATTTAGTTTGAATATGGTTGTTCCAGAAGAGCAGTGCCAATGTATTATTTTCTCTAGTTCAATGGCCTTTTTTGTGGGTCTCTATATGTACTACATAGGATTAGATAAGGCAAGGGTTTCAAGGCTAAGTGAGTAAGAAAGGTTTGAAGTCTTGCAAATTAAATCACAGAATCATAGTTGTAAAGTACTGCTAGGTATTACAGCTTAAAAAATATACAGAATGTATCAATGCTTGCCCAAATATTGTACTTTATTCTGTCTTAAGTAGCAGGGCACACTGAATTGGAATTTCTAAATTTTCTAGGTGTAATTAGAAAAAAAATTTCAGTTATATGATGTTCTGGGATTGTATCACTATTTATAGAGCTAGATTTATATGTTGTCCATTTTCTATAGCAGAATAAATTATATGGTACTATGTGTATAATTAGAAAAGTCCCCTAATAGGAAGCTTCTAGGGAATTTACCAAATTATTCTATTTTGTGTATTAGAATCAATATCAATGAAACCAAAATATAATAAAATTTTGTAGCTATTTTTTATAACATCAAATGATATGTTAGGCTAAAGGGGACAGGGCATATTTACAAGAAATAATTTATAGACATATTTATAACCAGTATAAATCAGTCAAAAAAAAATTCCAACTCTGGATACTCAAAACTATAAATGATATTCCAAAACAGGAGTGACTTGAAAAAACTTTTCTTGAAAATTCTGATTAAGCCTTATCAATGCATAGGAAGTAGATAAAAAGTCCAGTAAGCCTTTCTTTATTATAGTGCATTCCATTGCCTTTCCAAAGCTATTTCCCATGGTACCTTCATGTATAACTGAACTTGCATATACAATATGCAAACACACAATTCTTGACTTGAAAATGTAAACAAAAGTTCACAAAATTTTGAGAGAAGAGAATACACTTGGCATTTGGAAGAAATGTTTTTCCTCAGTGCACTCTCAAATCCATTACCCTCTTGTTTTATTTTAACAACATTCCAATGATATAGGTAAATTTGGCCTTTAGAATTATTTACAGTTTAGTATAAGAAATGAACTTTTTACCTGCCCAAGAAAAGTAGGTATGGAATTTGTATTCAGGTTATGACATGATCATCAGTGTTCTTTCCAAGAAAATCTGCTGCCTTTCAGAAGGCAGAGGAGGATAGACCTCAACAAGACATTAGAAATAACCCTGAAAAAATGAATTATAAGGTGTCTTGGCAAATGAAGATGATGCCTCACTGCAATCCTTGGAGTTGATTGGGTTAGCATTTGTGATCTAACCCCTTGCTTATGATTTTGAGAAATAATATTTCCTCTTATAATACTTTTTACACAAATTACGCACTTTTTAAACTATTCTAGGGCCAGCAGGTAGCACAGTGATTAACACACTGTACTCCCACATGAATTAACTTTGAGTTGAGTCTCAGACCTGGTGGCTTGAAAATCACCACGAGGAGTGTGTTTGTGTGTACCCAAAATCCCAGGAAAATGATAGAGAAGGGAATGGGCATGGTCATCACCCTGGGGGTGATTTCTTACTTTCTCTCTGTCTCTGTCTCTATCTTTATTTCTCTCTCTCTTTATTTACTTATTTAATTTTTTTTGAGAGGTTTTTGCTACAGGGCACATGTGCTTGCCAGAAAGAGAGAGAGAGACAGAGAGACAGAAAGCGAGAAATCACCCCTGAGGGGGGATGGTGATGCCGCAATCCCTTCTCCTCCATTCTCCTCTTGGGATCTTGGGCATGCATGCACATGCGCCCAGCGTGTGAGTTTAAGCCACTTGGTCCAGGACTCGAACTGCAGTTGACTACATGGGAGTCCAGAGACATAGCCATTACGCTAACTGCTGGTCCCTCTCTGTCTCTCTCTCTTCAGCAAGCACACCCATAGTATGGTAAAAACCTTTAAAATATATATATGTGTGTGTGTGTGTGTGTGTGTATGTGTATACATATACACACACTCTATACCACATATCTCCAAATATATATGTATATATTGCTGGATCATGATACGAATTACTACTGTCCCCTCTTCTAACTCTCTTTTCCTAAAACCACAATTTCTGTCACTTTCAAATTGGTGTTGTGTAATGACTGACAAAATAAAATGACGTCTTTAAATCATTTCCTATATCCACTTAAGAAACATTGTCCATAGAAGGTAACTCTTCTATGAGCATATGTGGTATAAATTTGTATAAACTTTTTTTAAAATGGAAGGGCTTTTAAGCCAGTTAATAAAGATACTATAGGGTCAGCTGGAGGTATAGTAGTTAAGGTAACTGGATCTCACATGGCCAATGGCACAGTTTGAGTCGCTGACCCAGCAGCTTGAAAAACACATCTGGTATGTGCTCAAAATCCCAAGAGAAGAAGGGATTTTGGCATGACCATCACCCCTAGAGGGTGATTCTTACTTTCTCTATTTCCCTTTCTCTCTCTCTCTGTCCCTCTTTGGAGAATGCATGTACCCTATGGCTAAAACTATAAAAAATAAAAAAGATACTACATTTTAAATAGATATATGAATTTTTGCTAAAGTTGACTTGAGCTTTTATTTATCTAGAGGAAAAAAATGACCTGCACATTAAGTTGTTCACATTTTAAATGGTAGGTAGTGGTGTATCTTAGCAATTTTAAAAAATATATTTTCTTTTAATTTTTTTTATACATTCAATCACTATACATCACTTAGCTTGTAAAGTAAATTTTCCAACATGAATACATTTCACACCAGTCCAGTTGGGGATACTATACACCTAGCAATGTTTTAACAAAAAATTTCTCTATTTCTGATGCAGATATGTGAGTTCCTTTAGTGGGAATGAAACTGAAATTTCAATTGGCAACACTTCTTTTTGCTGTTTCCCAAACTTCAGTTCCTTGAAATTTTAACAAGTATTGCTTCCTACATTCCTTACAAAAACTTTTGGGGCTGGACAGTGGTGTAGTGTTAAAGTGCATGGGAAGTGGATCCTGGTGGGGCTGGGGATGGATCCTGGTGTCAGAACATTCTTGGGGATGCTATCTGTCTCCCTTTCCCTGTGCATGTTTTTGCTCATGGAATAAATAAGTTCATAGACTTAAAAAAATTATTTCAGTGCTAATTGACTTATGGAATTCTTCCAAAATTTTAAAGTAATCCAGGCAAGTTAAAAAACTAAGCTAACTTGGGACCAGTAGATTAAGTAATGGTTATGTGATTGGAATCCCATGTAGTTGACCTTGGTTCGAGTCCCAAACCTGGCGGCTTAAAACACACCAGGCACATGTGCGTGTCTGCCCAAGATGCCAAGGGGAGAATGGAGGAGAAGGAATTTCAGCATGGCCATCCCCCAAAGGGAGGTGATTTCTTGCTTTCTGTCTCTGTCTCTCTGGCAAGCACATACATCCTATAGCAAAAATCTCTTTCTTAAACAACAACAAAACTAAACTAACTAAAAAGTGAACTTTATATATAGTTCAGGCTCTAAAACTCCTCCAAAATTGCTTCACATAGCAAGACTATTCTTGAAAGCCAGGCAGGATTGGTGCTGTCTTAAAGTTCTGTCATCCCTCCAACACTACCTATTATAATTCTGGACAAATAATACATGTTCTACTGATGTCTAATTGTTTAACAAAAAATGCTGTATCTTTGATCTTCTCCTTTCCCTCCTAATGATTGATTTTTGCCATAGCACACTGAAGGGAAGTTATTTCAGTGTTTATCAATTAAAGCATGTAATAATTAACCATTGGGTTTAATAGAGAAGGGAGATGCAAGAACTGGCCAATAGGAAGAAGTGATTAATTCTGAAATAATGAAAGGGTGCAGCAGTAGCAGCAACAGTCAGTTTCATGCTTGCAAGAAAATGATGAGTGGGAAATTTGTGACACCTGACTTAAAATCAATGCTCCTGGAAGGTTATATAATAGCTCTAAGCTGGAAAAAAAAAATAAGTACAGGGGGAAATCAAAGCTGACACAGTGAAACTGCATAGAAAGAACTGGGTAGAATAATGACAATGTCAAGCAACTAATGAAGCTAATGAGGCATAACGTGATGGCACTAAAGATCTCATGTCTTCTAAAGCAACTAGTTAATTCAGCTGACTAATTTGCTTCCTCACCTTTTCTTCTTAATTGCTTAGGGAGAGAGCCTGTGGTCCTCTTCCATTATATTTTATATCATTTCTTAGAGAAGTTCCAAAATAATACTTAATATCAGAAGGCTACACCTAGAAAAAGGTAATACACGTCCGAAATAAGACCTTCAACGTATTTAACAGAGTGAAGATCTTCTAACTCCGAAACAAATCCAAAGTTGTTTCACTTGATGAGAAAATAGGAAGGGAAGAAACATGAAAATGAAATGTGCACCACTGTTCCCTGTTTCTTCTGGGTCTAAGGGAAAAAAGAATTAAAATAACTTAACCTTTGTAAGAACAAGAGAGAGTAACATTTGAGATCTAAAAAATCTGTACTCAAGCTTTATTTTCTTTCTGTTCAATTATTCCTGAACCCCTGTTTTGGTGGTAAGGAGACCCATCAATGGTTTGCCTCACATTCTTCTGTCTTAAAAATAGTAGGAGGTGTGTGTATAAGTGGCTAAATGAGAACACAAATGAAAGGGCTTCCAAAGACGTTTAGACCCTGCCAAGCAAACTCCTTAAAGTTGCAGTAGAGTTGGTTTTTAAGGTAGCAGTCAGTAAGCACACTTCTCTGAAAGCCGATTTCACTTGCTAGTTGATAGGCATCTCTTTTGGTGAGTTAAAGGGTCTCAAAACAATAAAGGATGCTTTATCTTGGTTATGCTGTTAATTTGTCCTACTTAAGCAAGTAAGGCAAATTCCCCTGCAAAGTTCTGTGTTCATTAGTTCATAATTAGGACAGTACATCTGGAATCAGCAAACAAATCAGTGGAAATATCACAGTACTGTAAATGTGGAAGAGAGGTTGTCTTATCCTGTAGGAACCAGTAGAGTTTGTAGAAATCAATTCCCATTCTTAATATGACTACACATAAGTACCATAAATTTTAAGGGCTAGAAGAGGAAGAACGGAACATGCTTTAGCAGACCAGGTGAAAACTGAAACTTTAAAAGGCATTTCTTGCTCTGAGGAATATTTAATACTTCTAAAGTATATTATTTATGAATTATTTTTAAGAAGGCTTTCACGCAAGTGAAAGAACATTTTGCAAGCAAACACTTACTATACTGCGGGGGGAAGCGGGTGACCTGCAGGTACTGAGCAATTAGTCAGAACTCACCCTAGTGAGTCAAAATACCATGTCAAGAAGAAAGCCCAGCAGAGGACTCTTCAAGGTACAAAGACTGCACTCCACCCTTCATATGCAGAATTCTGGTGTGAATAGATAGCTTGAACTACTCTAGTGACTGGAGAAAGAACGACACAGTCATGTGAACTCAAACAATTCAGTTTTCTTTGTTGTTTAACACAAAGATGTTAACTCTACCCAGATTATTTGTATTGCCTAAGAGTATACCTTTCATTCTGCTTGCAAAGTGTTTACTAATATGCCCTTTCCTCCCTAAAAAATTCATATTTACTGATACCAGTCTAAATCATGCCTGGACACGCTCTGTATTTGCTGTTTATTTCTGAGCTCCACCCAACTTGCTCACTTTTCTCATTACTCAAAATTTAGAAAAAGTTCATGTTAGTACCACACCATGCAGATTGACTAAAACTGACTTCAAGGTTAGGGCAGACATGTCCTTTTTGGAGAAGAACGTGGGATTTTCCATAGACTCCATGCATTTGTCCTAATAGATGAGACACCTAAGTTAACAGAGCTGGATTTCTCTGTGATTTGCATCACAAGTAAGAAAATGTTTCTTTTTGCTAAAGAAGTAAGATGTAGAAAGTCTAAATCTTTTCAGTCTTAGTTGCAGAGACAGGATGGGTTCTTCAGTGATTTATTTAATCAAATGATTGCGAATGAAGTGCCATCTTCTTCCATTATTTGAGTTAAAATATAGACCTTTAGTTTAAAAGAAAGTTTTAGAAATTAACAAAATAGAAAGCATAAGTGGCCCCCTCTGAAAAGCAGTGACAGCAATAAGCTAAATAAAGCAATTATGATAATTATCTATCTTCAGTCAATCCTGAAAAGGCAAGCATCTACAGAAAAAGCCAGAGTGGAACCCTAGTATTTGTTCATAAGAAAACAGGAAGATACCAAGAGACTAGGAGTGCATGGTGAGTGCAAATGGATTTTCATTCTGGATTTAACTCTTCAGACATCTTTTCAATAGTCTGGCTGTAGTTCAAAATACAGAAAACTATAGATAGGTGTGAAATCTAAACACAGTTGTTGGTAATGAGTAGCTAGAACATATGTCTTCCTCCAACTATTACCATTATAAAATTAATCTAGATATTTCTTTTTCTCCATTCTGTTTTCTTTATCAAAAACACACATAAACATACATAACTGCTATCCTAAACATTCTCTATATGAAGTTTTCAGCATTAATTTACATTTTATCAAGGTATTCATATTTGCCTTTTAACCTTTTAGCAAAGCTTAAAGATACTAAAAAAAAAGTAATGAATATCCATCTACCCAGAAGTCTTCCAGAAAAATTCTTTAATTTATTTTATATTTTTAGATTTTTGCTATAGAGTGTGTGCACTCACCAGAGAAAGAGACAGGTGGAAATATATAGAGAGAGACAGAGATAGAGAGAGGGAAAGTAAGAAATCACTCCCTGGGAGGGATGGCCATGCCACAATCCCTTCTCCTCTAGTCTCCTTTTGGGCATACATGCACATACACAGTATGATTTTCAAGCCACTGGGTCTGGTACTCGAACTGCCTCAGCCATGTGAGAGTCCAGCACTTTAACTACTGCACCACCTCCTGGTCCCCAAAACTAAATTTAGTAACAATTAGTTTTTCACACAACAGCAGCTGTATCCTGACATTTTCCAAACAGCACCTCACCTTGCAAATCCACAGGCATCATCCAGTGGTAAAGGGCTTAAGATCAGATTGCTATTAATTAAACTGGAGTGAGGGGCAAAAGTGATGGTTTCCAGAGCTAATACAATATTAGAAAGGAACTGCCTTTAAATAGGTTTAGATCTTAAAGACTAAATAGTACAAGAGAAACAAATATATAAAAGCACGAATCATTTAGAATTTTTATGAACTGCTAGGGGAAAAGAAATAAATGAGGCCAAGCCACAGTGTTATATGCCAGTGGAAACTGCTACACCAGAGGCTGAGACTAGATGGGAGCCTGAGTTCAAATCCCAGCCCATTTTAAAAAGCAAAAATAAAAACAGCAAAAGAAAGAAAGACAAGAAAAACAGGATGAAAAAACCAAAAGGCAAATATAAAAAAATAATCAAGAATTCTCACACCTCTATCTTGCAGACTTCATCAGCATTCTACTTTACCACATTTCAAGAAAGACAATCCTACCTTGTGGTCCACATTTTCATACCTCAGTACTAAGTAGCACATCCCTAAATTTCCAGATCACAACTCTAACCTCATTCTTATTTCTTCCCTCTGTGTTAATAGTGTTATTGCTTAAACAAAATGAGGAGCTAAATTCTGAAAATAGACCTTTCCTATCTCCAAATACCCACCCTCATTTCAAGTTTTCTTTTCTGTATATTTATTTTTAAAAGACAGGGTCATGCTACATTGTTAAGTCCTACCTTGGTTTCTGAGTATCTAGGTTTACAGGGGTGTGCCACACCACAGCTTGGCATGTCTTAGGGTGGACTGGGTATCTCACCCAGGCCTCCCATGTGGCCTCAGCCTACAGAATATCATTGTCTACAATCATCCACTACCACTGCTGGGCCTTTGCCTAACTTATAATAAATAGATGACAGGAAAACAGAGTGAGCACATTGCATTTTAATTCTAAATTTAAATGCTTCATATTTATTGTGAAGAATCTGGACAGTGAAATAAATAATAATCTGTGAACTTCTTACAGATTAAATTAGTGATTCCTTTGGCTGCCTCTTCATTGTTATTTATGACAGAAGGTACTTAATACATAGAATCGATTAAGTTCAATAAAGAAAAAATAAGCAAATATGTCTTAGACCTCACTTCAGTTCTGTCCTCTTTCTTGCTTTGAGATCTCAACAAGAAAACTCTCTGTTCCTTCCTGTTTCACTAACACTTTCCTGAGAGTGTTGTGTGCTACTCTTTCTTCAGTGGGATTTGCATTTTAACCCTGGCATCCAATTATGGAATGGTATCCTCTGCCCATAAAATATTTGAGTTAAGACACTAAGTTTAATTATGAGACAGGCTCTGAAAGTCAACTTCCTTCATTGTCTTTATGATGGAGGAAGCAGCAGTGGTAGGTGATTTTGATCTCCATCTTCCTTCCCATGACTTGTTCTGTGTTGGAAGCAGTGCAAAAGCCTGCCCCAAAGATAGCTGATGCATACGTATGTCCAGGAAGTACAAATGATAATGGACCTGGGAGCCTCTTTAAAATTCTACTAGTCAAAACTAAGAGATGGTGCACCCACAGTTAAGCAGGGCTTCATTCTGCCCCTAAATCAGATCTCATATCTTCTCTCTCTTGGTCATGATATCCACCTTCCCTAGAAGCAACTAGGGAAGATCTGGAATATGCAAGTGTCCCACAAGCCTGGTGATGCACAGTTCATGAGCTAGTGCAAAAGAGAGCAGTTAAAGCTATAGGTCATGACCTTGTGCAAGGGAGAGCAATTTGGCAATTTTTCATTTAGACAAATTCAGGAAAAATAAAGTTGTTTACAGATCACATTTTTTTAAAAAAAATCAGTATTTTAAATAGCTTTATCTAGTTCTTTGTAAAAGTAGGTATAGTCACTCAACCTAGCGAATCCATTCATTATTACTGAAAAACTTGATTCACTACCTAGTTACCACATGTTAAGATTTGTCATAATAAAGACAAGTTTCTTTCTTTCTTTCTTCTTTCTTTCTTTCTTTCTTTCTTTCTTTCTTTCTTTCTTTCTTTCTTTCTTTCTTTCTTTTCTTCCTTCCTTCCTTCCTTCCTTCCTTCCTTCCTTCCTTCCTTTTTCTTTCTTTCTTTCTTTCATTCTTTCTTTTTCTTTCTTTCAATACACTGTAATAGGACACATGCACTCACTGAGAGAAAGCGAGAGTGAGAACGAGAGAGAGAGAAAGTGAAAAAGCACCTCCTTGTCCCCCAGAGTGGATACCCACATCACAATCCTTTTTCCACCAGTCTCTAGATTTGGGGCATACTTGCATACATGTCCAGCGTGTTTTTTAAGCCACAGGGTCCAGTATTCAAACCACACAGTAGGCCATGTGGGTTCCAGCTGCCCCACCCAACAAGACACTGGCTAGCCCCTGGGTTCCCTCACACATGCAAAATTTGGGAGGATAGCAAATCTGAGTGGGGAGTTGTTCACCACTGGCCTTGTTATGCCCAACAAGTCATTCCAAATCCAGAACAAATTAATGTCAGAGTTTCTGTGAAGGGAGCATTCTTTTAGAAGTAAGGACAGAAAGCTTCCAACTTGAGCCATGTAAGAAGAGGAAGAACTGAGGATGTGAGTCCAACGCTTAATTTTTAATGAGAGTCAATGCCGAGGTGCATGCATGAGAGAGGTGAGGAATACACCGTCACAAAATAGGGAATGCTGCAACTGGGTGGAAACCTTAGTGACTATCTAATTCAGCGTCTCAGATTTTTAGACAAGAAATCAGAGCGGTTACATAATTTCTCAAGGCATTGACTCGTAAAAGCATAAGAGTCAGAATACTTTGCCTTTTTTCTTTACTGGTTCGGTAGTTACCAGCTGTGGGAAATTTAGTATGTTACTTTACACTTCTTTGCTGGTTTCCTCATCTACAATATTGGGATGATTTTGCACTGCTATCTCCTAAGGTTTTGCAAGAAATAAATACATTGACTCATGCATATAAACCATTCAGATCAGTGTTGGCAATTGATGTGCACCCCAAAATGATAGACTTTCACAACTCTCAACTATTCCAGACATTTTCATCTTTCTTTTATGACTTTTAGAATCATTCAAAGGATATATAGATATCTTCCATTTACACACCATCCCGGAAGAAAAGGCATCCCTATGAATTACAATGCAAAATATATTCAATTTAAGTTCTCATGTGATATTTAAGTGGGTCTTTAGTGTGAACTTAGGTCAGCCTTGAAAACATGCAGTGTCTCAATATGAGGAATTTCAGGTCTCAATAAGCCTCTAAGAATGGGAGAAAAAGGAAGTGGAATGGTCTCCTTCACTCAGAGGTAATACTTCCCCACCCTGCTCATAACTGAGGGCTCTGAACTTTGGAAGGAACAGGAGCAGGGAGGGAACCTTACAGGAAACATAAGAAAAATAAGGCTTTCTTGCAACTCTGCCTTTCTTAGAATTTCTCTTACCATAAATGTCTTTCTTTCTCTTTCTAGCTCTCTATCTATTCATAAAGGTCAAGTTCATCAAGAAAATTTCCCAGGGTTGCGAGCCAATAGCCATAGTCCCATAAACCTCTGGCACCTGTTGTCTCTGCCATTCACTGGGATCTTAATCCCAAACCACAGCCTAACTCTTCTGCTACTTTAGTGTTTTACTATTATTTTTCTTGTGTTTATAGGATGGAGAACTTCAAGAAATTCACAGAAAATTTTTTTCACACCAAGAATAAACTCAGAGTTTCCATAAACTTTTTGAAATACCCTTATATTTTGTTTCCCACCTGGATTCTAAGTAACTCAAAGTTCTTGGAAGGCAGTTTTTTCTTAATTGGTTGATCAAAAAAAAAAAAAAAAAACCTAAAAAAGTAATGTAGAAAAATAAGCACTGTAACTCAGGAGAATTTACAAGAACAACTCAGATACTGGCTTTGTTCCAAAGCCCCACCCAAAAACTTAGCAGGACCGAAACAACCAAAGCAAAGCCATAACGGACCTCAGTAAATATTTAGCTTGTCTTGAACTATTGCACTAGATTCCTCACTAATCTTTTCACCTCCAATCTCTCCTATCCAATTCATTCACCACGCAAATGATCAAATGATCTTACCTATGTTACACATTCAATAATCAGTTTAACTGAATTTATTAAGCATATATATATCTTATACATGGAAAAGCAGTTACCTTGGTGATTTAAACATTTATATCAATGCTATACTATGAATAAAAAGGTATAACGAGTTTGAAAGAGAAAAAAAACCCAGAAATTAAAGTTTGTGTATTACGTATGCAGGCAGTTTCTAAGTTTGTAAGAGTGACTGAAAATTAAAGTATATTCTTCATTCTGTCAGCAACCATCACGAAACAATAATTTTTTATCTTCTTTCTCTAAGTACAATTTATAAACTGATCATTGATTATATGACTGCAATATTGCTGATGTTAGAAACTGTAACTCAGGAAATCTTATACCTTACATAGATCTGTTCATTCGTTCAAAACGCAGAGATTCAGTGCCTACTACATTCCACACACTAAGACTGATAAAATACAAGTAAAACAAGAAATACTGGGATGTTATGATAACTTTGCTTTTTGTTAACAAAGACAAAATAAATGCCTGTGGAGAAATCATACCTTTTCAATCAGTCAAGGTCTAAGCAGGAAACAGAAAGCATATTCAAATTAGGACATTGTGGGAAGAGATTAATGTCCCTTTTATCAGCTCTGTAGCAGGAAACGCTAGCCAGTGCAGGGCATCTGTGTGAGAACAGGGCTTTATCCAACACTTAGGCCTAAAGGAGCAAGAGGGAAGGAGCAATTACTGGAAACCAGATAGAAAGGGTACTTGGACAAGGCCGAAACCCCATTACAGATAATGCAGCCTGAAGAATACATACCCCCTTTCCCCTGCACTCCCTTCTCTGCCTGCCTGCAAGTCAGCGAGTGAGGAAAACCCACCTGTGGGGTCCATACACTTTCGCTACCAAGGCACTTCAGGGAAGTGTGGAACACAGATCTGGACCTCAGAGTGACTTTATTCATAACCTTTAAAATGTAATAAATAAATATGCAGTCAAAATGGGTTAGTGAGACAGCAAAACACCCAGAGGAATGAATGCTTTCAAGTCCATTTTTAAAACAGCACAATAATTTTCTATGGAGATTACTAAGGCAAGGTGTCAGGGATGCTGTCAACATTCAAGCTGTTTATAGAAAATGGAAAAATTAACGGAGCGAGAAGAAAATGATCAATTCCAACTTGGTTTGGTTGTGTAAAACTTCTTCTCATTTCAGTCATATATATTAATTGTTTACCATCCATGCCTAATTACCATGTAGCACAATAATGTGTATCATTAAACATGTCCCAAATTAACTTTATAATGCAAACTTTGCAAAGTTAACTTTACACTATTACCTCAGTCTCAGTTTGGGTGGTTTTTGTAGGTTTGACTCATAGAGCAGGCTCTTCTTGTACTACCAAGAAAATATTCACTTCCATGTTATTCTGCCCAATCATGTACTCTCCAAAGATTCAGGAATTGAGAAATAAAGTTTCTCTGGCAGACCATCCAGAAGTAATATATGACTTAATTTAGTTGTGCTTAGAGCCAAACCAAAGCCCAGGATTGGGTTATCAACTAATTCCAGTCATGATATAAAGCAGGGAAACACTCATGCCAGACTCTTTATAGCTCTTTAGTCATAGGACTCAGTATGCAGTGAACTGCTACCAGGAGGATCAGATGGGCGAGGGGTGTGCTATCTTTAGCAAATGTATCCTGGTCACTAAGACTACATTCCATTTTCGTACTTGAACTAATTCTTGATTGTAGCCTAAAACTTGAGACAAGCTGACCTACTATCAAATCATCAATGATTAAGGTGATCAGGATGCATTCATATTACATATACTATATATCTGAATTTCCAGTTAGGTCTTATTACTGAGCTTATATGAAAAAAAAATTATCATAAAAGTTCTCTTTTGCCTTGATAAACAGACAGTAGACAATCCACAGATTCTAGATCCTTTAAATTGTTGAGCAGAGAATGCATGAAACACCCTACACATTGCTCCTAAAAGACTCAGTTTAACTGTATCAGTAAGTCACAATTCATCAGTAGGCCCAGTACTATAATAAAAGTTAAGTTGAAAGTATGATGTAGTATGTTTTTAAAGGATTCACTTAATTTAAAGACATGTTCCCTTTGATTCCAGAAAATGGTTATGTTATTTTGTCTCATTTCTGGATCAGGATCTATGCTTGGAAATGTAAAAGTACAGGAATATGCTGGAACATCAATTTGACTTCATGGCCTTACAAAATATCCAGCACATCAGAGGTTACATTGGGGAATTCCTCCTTCATGGGGTTCATCATGGAGGGTTCCCAGGACCCCTCTCAGTTACTCTCTCCTCATAACAGGCCTTTGGTGGTGACAAGAGGGGAGCATGGTGGTATTATGTCCCAGGATGCACCAAAAGAGAAAGCAATCTGCTGACATGGAGAAAGGACAATTGTTTGCATTTTTACTTCATCCTTGCGTGCTGATGTGTTATCTGACCTTTAGTCAGTTTGCTCCTGTTGTACAGAAAGGACTGCTATATTAATCACTAAAATGATAACAGCCTTTAGTCAAACAAATCATGAAATTAAGACACCTTGGGAATATTTTTTTATGAGTTAAGAATACCTACTATATAACATCAAAATAATAAGTAATAGTTTACCCCATATTGTTTGCCTAATTTCCAATCTTAAATCCATCAAGTGATTTAATTCTTGAAATAACCACGTGAGGTAAGCAGTATATCCATTACATGGATGAGGCAACACGATGAATGGAACACAGCATATGAAGAAGAGGAAGCTGGATCTGAGACAATCTAATTCCCAAGCTCAGACCCTTTCCACTATCCTGTAAGCCTTAGCAATGCCTGGCAGCCTTCCAGTTATGGCTGTTTAGTTTCTCCATGGAGATTTTGCACATTACCTGTACACATAAACCCACAGCTTATCCCTGACTCTTCTCCTGCTCTCTTTTTCTTCTGAAATGCCTGACTCAGAGTAATCTCTCTGAGTCAGCAAGAAACGGAGATCAACAAAGCAGAGGTACAATTGTGTGTTGGGGCTTGGGACAAACACCTAAGGTTGTGGTCAGTCCATTACAGCAGGGGGAAAAACAATCCCATTTGGGGGATTAGGAATAATGATTCAGGTGTCTTCATTTATCAGAGATCAGTTTTAAGAAATGTCAAAATGTCAAGCTATCCAGGTATTTGAAGAAATCTGCTGGCAAAAGAATGAGTGTTCATTTTGTCCCCCTCGGTGTTTAAAATAATGCACTTTGGTGTTTGGTACACATCCTTTGGGAGGACTGTGAGGAGTTAACAATTGGGAGTCCTCTTTTCCAAACTCCCTCTGGCACCTGTGCCTTAGGTCCCATCACTTCCAAATTCCTCAAGAATCTTGTTCCCACATGTTGTACCTTCATCTCTGGAATCTTTGGTTTCATCATTCCTCTTCTATTTTTTTTTTTCCTGCTTTCAAACTTCACCAAAAACCTTTCATTTGCTTGGCTGTCCCCTCCAGCTACTGTCTTATTTCTCTCATTTTCATTTCCAAGCTTTTTTAAACAAGTGATCTAAACTCACTTCCATCATCTCTGTTTTATATAGTTGCCCTCAGCCTCTGACTTTCTGGTTTCCATCCCACACTTTCAGGGGTGCTCAGTGACTTTTTCTTTGTCTCAACAGGTGACTTCTCTCAGTCCTCAGTCTTGATAACTCTGTGTCATGGTATTTAACTGCACACTGCTTAAAACACTGGCTCCATTTTCGGTTCATGCTCATCTCTTCTTATCCCCCTTGGTAGCTTCCCCTCCTTTTGTTTCCTCTTTCATTTGTATTTATTTATTTTTTTCTTCATTCACAAGAGTACATGCACATGTATAAGAGAGAGAAAGAAACATATATATAGAGAGAAAAACACCCTCCACAGGGTCTGGTCATGCTTGGATTCCCTTCAGATCTCTAGCTCATCAGATTCTGGGCACTGATGTGCATGGATGGTGTGTTTCAGGCAAACCAGTCTGGGGATTTGGGAATTTGAACCACAGTTGCCATGTGGACTCTGGCATCTCTTAAGCAGTGCTTTACTGCTGCATCAGAGAACAGGTCTTCCTTTTGAATTTTATTTTATTTTAGGGTTTCTAAGGGGTGATGACTTAATGAGTTTACAAGCCTTTTTTTACTGAAATATAATTGAATGAAACAAAATAAACACACTTAGGATGTACCATTTGCTATGCTGATGTATTTCTACACTTATGAAACCATGACTACAATCAAGATAGTGAACAGATCCACCACCGCCAAAGTTTCCCAAGATCCTTCGTGATCACTCTTTGCACTTTCCAACACCCCACTTGTATCCCTAAGCAACCATTAATCAGTTATACTTTCTATAACTATAGATTAGTTTTCATTTTCTAGAAGTTTTATAAATTGAACATTATTTAGTAATTTTTGTTCTGATATTTTTAATCAGCATAACAGTCATAAGATTCATCATGTTTCTTATATCGATAGTTCATTCCTTTTATTGTTGCATAAAAACTCATTGCTTAAGTATACTATAATTTGTTAAAACTTTCAATTCTGCACTCTTTTATGGATGTCTGAAATACTTTCAGTATTTGGTTATTACATATAAAGTTTCTACAAATGTTTGTATGCAAGTTTTCCTTTGACTATTTACTTTCACTTCAGTTGGGTCGAATGCATAGATCAAGAGTAGGTTATTTCCCTTTTAACTGGCAATCTGATTTCCAAAGTGGTATACATTTCACATTCCCATCAACAAATGCATGAGAATTCCAGTTTCTTTCAATTCTTGCTAACACTTGGTATGGTCAGTACTTTAGTTTTAATCATTCTAAATGTGTAGTGAGTTGCATTTCTCCAATGACTAATGTTGAACATGTATTGATTTGCCATCTATAAATCTTTTTTGGTGAAGTGTCTCCAAATCTTTTGCCATTTAAAAACAAATGGGATTTTTTTTTTTCATATTGAGTTTAAGTGTTCTTTATTTGGATATAAGTCTATTATCAGAAACATTATTTTTGAACATCTCCCTCACCCTCAGTCTATGACTTCTTAACAATGTCTTTCAAAAAAATTTTTTCCTTTTGACAAAATCTACTTTATTCATTTTTATCTTTGATGAATTATGTTTTAGTGTTGTGTATCTAAGATAGCTTTGCCTAATTAAAGATAAAAAAGTTTGCTTTTAAGAAATTAGTTTTGGGACCAGCAGGTGGCATGGTGGTTAAGGTGCTGGACATTCCCACGTGGCTGACCACGGTTCAAGTCCTGGCCCTGGTAGCTTCCTTTCTCACTTTCCTCTCTCTCACTGTGTCTCTCTGGTCAAGTTAAAATGAAGGAATGAATGAATAAAGAAATAAATAAATCTTTTAAAAAAAAGAAATTTAGTTTTAGGTTTTACATTTAGGTCTGTGATTCATTTTTTTGTTAACTTTTATATATGGCATGAGATATAAATCAACATCCCTTTTATAGCAGATGGATATCCAAATATTCCAGCATCATTTGTCGAAAGGTCTTTCTCCACATAAATTGCCTTCACAACTGTGTAAAGCCATCAGTTTCTACATGTGTATATGTTTTTTCGCTCTGTTGCATTAGTTTTTTTGTCTATCACTACACCAATATCACACTATCTTCATGATTGTACTTTATTTTAAGTCTAGAAATCAGGTAGTATTAATCTCCAACTTTGTTCTTCTCCCACTTTCTTTATAAATCTCCCAACGGTAATTATTCCTGTAGATACTGCTGTTGATTTGAGCTTTTTTCTCTAAAAGCAACTGGCCTTAGGAAGCTCTGGAAATTTTCTATTCCCATAAATAATTTTATACTGGAAACTTTCAAAAAGCAGAACCACTAGCCCCAGCTTCTCCTTTGAGTTCCAGAATTTTAGTTCCACTAATACAGACAACTATACTTGGAAATCTTTTTTTTTTGCGGGGGGATAGCTATAGGGTGAGTGTACTTGCTGGAGAGACAGAGAGACAGAAAGCAAGAAATCCCACCATTCTCTCAGAATCTTGAGCATGCATGCACGTATGCCCCGTGAGATTTAAGCCTCGGGGTCTGGGACACACACTGCCATTGACTACGTCGGAGTCTAGCAACATAACCATTATACCAGTTGTTGGTCCCAGAAATCTTATTTCTTCAAACTCTAAACTTTCCTGTACTTCTAACACTCCTCATCAACCTTCCTTTCCAAATTCATGACATGAGGAACACTACTACTCTCCTCTCTGTTGCTCATACTTAAAACTTTCTTTGATTTAGCTCTGTCCTTCTTATTCAATAAACCACCATACCCTGGCCATTTTCTTTTTCATTTAAAACACCTTTCATATATGTTTTCTCCACTTATCCACTGTTATAATTTTTAAGTTCATGCCTGAATGGCTGGCCGCCCAATTTCTACACTCCTTTTCCCAAGCCATTTCTCAAATTGATGGTCCTAAAGCAAATTTATGCTCAAGTACAACTCTGGCCCTCAATGTTCCCTTTCTAGTTCTATTCCTATCATTCTCCCTTCTTATAACTTGCTCCAGTCTAGTTGTTTTCTTTTTTTTTTTTTTTTTTTTTTTTTTTTTTTTTCCACTTTAAATTTACACATTAGTCTGGCTAGTTTTTTAAGAAAGGTTTTCTAAGAAGAGGGAGATTTTAAATAACATTTATGTAAAGACTTTATAGAAAGGCTGTGAAATCTATGCATCATCACATAATTTGGTCCCAATTTTATTATTCTATTTGAACTGTACTTTCATTGGACATGGAAGACACTATCATTTGATACGAATAATTTTATTTCATTTAAACCCGTCTCCTGCCTGGCAGTCAAAAACAACTTGTTTGATACCAAAAGCAACAACAAAAGTAAAAACCAAGGTGTAGTGAAAATTCATTCTTTCCATGTCTCTAAGAAAGAAGTAGAATAGTTGAACTGGTGTCCTATAGAAAAAAGGACAAACTCACTTGCCCATAGGCAACAGAACGGAAATTTTCAACACTGACTGGTTACAAAAACCCCCTTTCTTCAATTAAAAGTGCAACAAGCTCAAATACCCTTTACGGTTCCCATCATAATTAAGAGTCATGCCATTTACTTGTTGTAAATAAAACAAGCTTTGAACGTTTAACTGCTTATGATATTTTGAGGAAGAAATAAGAAATAAAGCATCATATTTACTAATAAATATAAAGCTCTCTTAAGGAAAATATTCAAAGATCAATTGTTTCAGTAATAATAGGAACTTTGAAACCTTGCCTTTGGATACAGTGGAATATAAACTATGAGATGTATCTTCTGGATTTTAAGAATGTGATATCCTGAACACAGAATCAATATTATGAGACTGCCACAGGTAGGGCAAAATACCATAATTCCTAGTACACAATTATTTAAAAGATACTTATGTTTTATTTCCCATTAGTTTTTAGGAAATTACTGTAAGAGTGATAACAATATTTTGAGATCAGCAGATGATGTAATGGTTATGTCACTGGACTCTCATGAGGTCAACCCCAGTTCGAGTCCCAGACCCAGTGGCTTAAACTCATGCCAGGTGCATGTGTATATGTGCCCAAGATCCAGAGAAGAGAATGGAGGAGAAGCAACTGCTGTGTGGCCATCCCCCCAGGGGATGACTTCTTGCTTTCTGTCTCTCTGTCTCTCCAGTGAGCCCATGTGCTTGCTCTATAGCAAAAAATCTCTCTTGAAAAAATAAGTATACATAATTACAAATATTACACATTACAAATCAAATTCACTGATACTGCCTTTCTCAATATTGGTAATACTGACACAGACAATTGACTTCAAAGGGGCCACTGGATTCCCAATTTGCAAGAAGAAAATGAAAAGAAGCAATATAATCCCAGGATTCAATCTTATTCTAAGATGAGAAAATAAAATAAAAGTCCTGAATCAGAGCAAGGCACCAATGGATAATTTTCTGTTGTGCAATATGTTTGAAATTCTAGAGTAAATGTGTTTTTAAAAACAAAACAAAACACTTTGTATTAGTGAATGATTTTCTTCCAAGGAGCTTAAGTTCTTTTGGAAAGACTCCCAAATGTTCAAGGACATGCAGGTTCAGGTACATGAGTTTGTGTGGGATAAAGCTGTCATAAACCAGAACACGGTGTTTACCACACTGGTGTCCTGTGCAGTCTCACACAGTTCAACTGAATAGTTGTTCTGAAGTATTGGACAACTGAGTTTTCTAGGATTCACCCAAGTAGAAGGAGACTAGCTTATTTTTTCATTTTCCCATGTCACTTATAGGAGCCAGGGTCAAAGATAGGTAGTGTCACAGTTAATCTCACACAGCACACTAGCCTAAACCTAGTAGTTACATTGTCTGACTGTTTGGAGTCTATATGGCATTAACTTTCACCTGCTCAGCAAAGTGCAGGCAAGTGCAATGATTTATTTATATGAAAACACAAGAATTCGGGTAAGCCAAACCAAACAGATTAGATGAGAAGATGATTCAGGCTATTAGGATATAGGCAGACAAATAGAGGGAAATGGGAGCGAGAGAGGAAAAAACAAAAACAAACAAACGAACAAACAAAAAAACAACCCAATCCCTCAGGAACTCTAATCTCCCTCTGGGGGAAAAAAAAAGAAAAGAAAATCAACGCGAACATTTTAATTTTTAAGAAAAGATATATGTGGAGTAAAAAAGCCAAAAGTCAGAAAAGAATTAAAAATATATCAAATTACAGGGACTACATGCAACAGGATTTCTGATCATTTTAGAAAGAAATTTGAAACATGAAGAGTTCTGAACGGACTTTAAAAGGAAGGGAGAGGGACATGAGAGACCGAACTTGTCCATTTAAGCATGTTTTTGCCCCAGTCCTTACGGCTCATCTGAAAACAAGAAGTAGAGCAGGTCAGGAAAGGGGTTATGGTTAACACTGCAAGATGAAAGATAAGCAGCTAGGCAGTTAGAAGCCAAAGCATTTTATCTAGAAGAGCAGGTCTGGCCTTGTTTCCATCTTGATAAGAATTAGATTGGAGAGCTTGTTTGTCTATAGACTAGGATGGGGTAGAGGGCTGGCGTGCTGAAAAAAGGGGACAGGGAAGTTGAGGGCTTTAGCTATGGAGCTGTGGGAAACCACTAATGTAGTGGTAATTCCTTCTTTTGTGTTCTGTGTCTACCTGAACTCTGAAATTGCTAGACTTGTCTATTTAGATAACCATGGCTGTGTTTCTTTCAAAGGAGAGACTTAAATATCTAGAAAGTTGTGGTGATTCGAACAGGCTAATCTCAGTCTAAAATTTTAAGACAATGGCTAACTGGTTGGGCCATTGACTCAGAACTTGAAGGACATGACATCTGAATTTAAACTTCTCTTTAAATGGGGTATTTTTATCTTTATTCTGAAGCACATGCACAAAAATTTTGACTTTGTCTTTAAAACTGTATTTTCACTTCAGGTGCTTTTTTGTTGTTAACGGATTTCAATTTAGCAGCTTCTACACTTTCACAGTGCTCTGAATTAAAGATATAACTGAGTCAGAAATGGCATTTTCTTATAAAATAATTCAAATTGGCCAAATTCTAAGGTCACCAAGGATTTTACTTGCTAATTTACTTTTAGAATTTTAGCCCATAATACAATCAATAAGTTGGAAATTCAAAATTAAATGAATCTTTTTTTTTTAATAGGCCATTAAAATTATCTGTATCTAGGGGCCAGCAGGTGGCATAGTGGTTAAGGTGCTGGACTCCCACATGGTTGACCACGGTTCAAGCCTTAGACCAGGTGGCTTGAAACATATGCTGGACACATGCATGTGTGCCCATAATCCCGAGAGGAGAGTAGAGGAGAAAGGATTGTGATATGGCCATCTACCCTAGGGGGTAATTTTCTTGCTTTTTGTCTCTGTGTCTCCAGCAAGCACACATGCCTTATAGAAAAATCTCTCTAAATAGAGATGATTTATTTGTGTCTAAGTGAAATCATTTTTAATGCTGGTGGATGTTTGTTACTCAAGCTATTAGTTACTTGGTTGAGTTTACTGAATATGTAAGATGATTAGCACAGGGGCAAACATTATAGGATGAATGCAATAAAAAAACCTGCTGGGATTTACAATCTATATGAGAGCTAAACCAGAGGATTTTCAGCCCAAAGAATCAGATGTGTATAAATGACAGGTAGGAAGAAAGCATCTTTTATTTTTAAAATTATTATTTGTAAGAAGGCATATGTGCTCACCAGACAGAAATAAAGAGAAAGAGAGAGAAGGAGAAAAAGCACCTCCCCTCCACCAATGGAGTGTGGTCACACTGCAATACCTTCTCCTCCATTTCTATATCCTGTCTGGATTTGGAGCATGCAAACCCATGTGCCCACTGTGTTTTTCAAGCCATTTTGACTGGGATTTTGAATCATGGGGTTGACCATGCAAGATCTGGTCTTCACTACACCCTGGAGCCAGCCCAAGAAACCATTTTAAATAATATATTCTTACTTATCTTGGCTACTTTACAGCTGTTTTACCCTCTCTGTGGCCCTGAGGCAGTCCCTGTAGATAACTAGCTCTGGACACTGCCTTGACCACTAGACGTGGTGTCTAGAATGCTCTGCCAGGACAGTTCTCTTTCTAGAATGCTCCTCATTCTGGTTATTTTTCTTCTTTTCCCTCATGCCCTTTGCTACTCAGCAGAATTATGCTGGAATTCAAAGGCTGTGAGGTCTGAAGGAATTTTAATAATAGGAATAATAATAGCTTTCATTTATTTGAAGCTTCTCTGATAACAGAATCCTTAAAGTATTTTATAGACGCTGCTTTTCCATTGGTTGTAAGGGTGTACTAGCTCCTAAGTCCTAACTTCACTTCCTTTCACAGACAAGTTTTGCTGAAGAATAATTATCATTTGCTACGCCACATCCTGATCTCCAGAATGTTTTTGATTCTTTTCTTATTATAAAAATGATGTTGTCAATATACATCATTTTGAAATGCGTAAAAAATAAAAAGTGAAATAGGATAAATCCATAATCCAACCTGGATATAGGTACCTTGGAATACAACTTTATAAAAATCATCCTGTGTATATAATTTATATTGTTTATTACACAGAATCCCTCTATTAATATGGTTTATATTTTTTCAAATTAATAATCCATTCATATCTTTCCACATTGTTAAAAATGACTTAATTTTTCATGGGTGCATGGTGCTACAATCATAGAGATAGAAGTTCTTTTAACCAATCTTATTATTAAATATTTTCCTCTGTATTAACAAACTTTCATAGGGTCAGCAGACAGTGTAGTAGTTATGTTGCTGGACTCCCATATGGCTGACCATGGCCCAAGTCTGGGATCTGGTGGCTTGAAACTCACACCTGGTGCATGCGCATCTGTGCCCAAGATCTCAGGAGGAGAATGGAGGAGAAAGGATTGTGGTGTGGCCAGTCAGTGGCAGAACTGAGATTCAAACTCAGACTTTCTGGCTCTAGAGTGGGTAGTCTCAACTACTATGATATGGTTGCTATCGTAAAAAAATCCTACAATGCATGTCCTCATTCCTTATTGTTTCCTTCAAAAAACACCTAGAATATAAATTTAGGCTTTTAAAATACTTCGGCAATTGTCCTTTAAAAGATTTATTATTTTCTAGTGATTTAATATATAAAATAAAATAAATAAAAGATTTATTATTTTCTTTCCCACAAACGTACATGCTCGGACCTTAGACAACACTTAATGTTATAATTTAAAATGAAATCTCATGCCATTTTCACTTGTATGTATCGTTCACAGTCCTCGTAATCTCCTGGACCATGTTCAGTCGTCCTCTTCCCTAACCACTCCACAGCATTATTTATTTATTTTTTTTTTTGGAGAGGTTTTTGCTATAGGGCGTGTACGCTCACCAGACAGACAGAGAGAGACAGAGAGACAGAAAGCGAGAAATTAACCCCCAGGGGGAATGGCTACACCGCAATCCCTTCTCCTCCATTCTCCTCTTGGGATCTTGGGCACGCACACACACGCGTTCAGCATGAGTTTAAGCCACCGGGTCTGGGACTCGAACCACAGTCGACTACGTGGGAGTCCAGCGACATAGCCATTACGCTAACTGCTGGTCCCCCCCACTCTACAGCATTTGACGATATTTGATCACTCCGTTCTCTTGCATCTCTCCTCTATCTATCTCTCCTCTATCTATCTCCCACTCCACAGCATTTGACGATACTTGATCACTCCGTTCTCTTGCATCTCTCCTCTATTTTGGTGTGGTATCACCTCTGCCACTTCCCTCTAACACGTATTAACATTCCCCCCATCTCTCTCACCAATACTTCTCTCTGACCTCCTTTTTAATTTTGGTGTTTCTTAGCTCTCTCTTGATTCTCTTCTCATGTTGCAGTCTCCCTGGGAAATCTCATCTAGTCCCATGACTTTAGCCACAATTTAAATACTAATGCCTCATAAATCTTTATCGCCTTTCAGACATTTCCCCTAAATTCTAGATTTACATATGTAACTGCCTATTAGATAACTTCTCCAGGGATATTCTCCAGGCTTTTAAAAAGCAGAATATGTTTAAAATTGAACTTACTATTTCTCACCTAAACCTAATCTTTATCTTTTAGTTACCTGAATTAGATGTTACCACCATCCAACCAAACACCTAAAGTGAAAGTCATTCTAGATTTGGGCAACAATGGATAGCTTTGGTTTTGAAAGTGGCAAATCTGGGTTTGAAGTTAAGCTATGCAACATAAAATATGGATAACCTTGAGAAAGTTGCCTAAACACACTATGTTCTCATTTTATTCTCTGTAAAATGGGGATGTAAATACCTACTTTGCAAGGCTGCTGAGAAGAAAAGGGACAATACGTTACATGTGATCTTTTTGGACTGCTTGACAAACCAAAATCATTTGATAAAGAGTACTGTTATTTTGGAGATGATTTCTCACCTCTCATATACAATCAGTTCCTGACTCTAGTTGTTTCTTAATTCTGTAATTTCATTCCGACAATCCTTTCCTTTTTTACCATCACTGCTGATAATGCCTAATGGGGATCTAGTCATTTCTGCTTCGATGGTTACAATTTTCACTAACTCAGTGGTCCTCAACCCTTTTTCCCCTGATATCAACATACAGAATGAATACTATTCACATGTATGACTCATTCTCTCAGGGCACTGGACATTAAGGATAATTCTAGAAGTTTAGGCTATAAGACCATCTCCTTCTTTCCCTCTCTGCTAGAAAATATAATGGAATTAAAGTAAAGGTGACACTAGGAAAAAAGGTAAACTTGAATCTGCTTCAATTATTTAAAATTTTTATTTATTATTATTATTATTATTATTATTATTATTTTAAAATTTGCTTTAGGGCATGACTGTGTGTGTGTGTGTGTGTGTGTGTGTGTGTGTGTGCATGTGTGTGTGACAGAGAGAGAGAGAGAGAGAGAGAGAGAGAGAGAGAGGTTGGCCATGTGGGAATCTACCACCTTAACCCCCACTCCACCTGCTGGCCCATCTGCTCCAATTTTTTAAGCCTTGTGCAAATCTAGGTACTGTGTTTTTTGTAGCAAACTGTTTGTAGCACATTCAGGTGCCATGATACCATTGTTGAGAAGCTCTGTATGAACTCACTTCTAATACTAACTCTCTTGCCCCACACTAATTCCATCTTCCATACTATTGTCAAATCGACCTAGTGTCTATCTTATAGACTTTACTATGTGCCCTGAATTTTCTGTGGGACAAAATTTAACCCCCTCTAGCTTGACATACAAGGCCTTTCCAGACTTGCTTTTTCCAAGCTATTTTTCTGCTTTTCTCTTTCTATATGCCACTTTGTATATGATTCTCAAAACAGCAAAATAATGTTATCCATCTCTTTTTCCTCACATTCCCTTCACTCTTCATCCTATTGTTGTCTGCCTTAGGCTCTAGATACTCTCTGAATGTACCCTCAATCCAAGGTCCCCATGACCTATATACTACTAAATCCACTGGGCATTTTTTTGTTCAGTAACAACAAATATTTTGAACATTCTCCTTTCTCCTACTTCTTTGGTTGATCCTTTTTAGATCTCACTTTTTCCCTCCTGCTACTTATACTTCAATATTCTGTCCTCTGAACTCTTCCCTAAGCAGCATTCTCTTCTCTTTAGATTCAATTCTCTCTGTAAGATGTGCACTTCTCATTATGATTTAAATTACTGTCTATGGGTATGGGGTGGAAAGGTCTTCAAAAATTTCATGAAAAATGTTTATTATGATAACACTATGCATAAATTTCAAACATTTTACATCAAAATAAACTCATACTTTAATTCCATTTTTCTAAAAACTTTTTGAAGTCCTCTCATATGTGTAGATACCAAACAATCTTCTCTCTTTAATCCTTATCTCTTTCTTGAAACCAATATACACAAATGCTTACAGAACTTTTCTACTTAATGTTCATGTAAGTGATATAAGCATAGTAGTTTCAGAAGGAATTCATTCATCCTCCTTCTACCGTCTCCAAACAACCTTTTTCATGAAAGTCACATACTTAGATAAATGGCACAACCCATCCAATTTCTTAAGTCAGAATCTAGGAGATATATTTGATTTTTGCCAATATTTTTGACTCTGATAATTCAACTAGTTACTATATCTTATTGATTATACTTCACAAATTTCTCTAAAATCTACCACAGATCTCCAGTTCCAACGCTACCACCTGAACTCAGGCTTCCAACATCTCTTACTCAGAATAATTAATCTCCTGCCTCTAATTTTCTCCTTATCATGTATCCTCCTCTACACTCAACTAGTTCTTAATATTGAATTTCAAATCTGATAATATAATCCCCTAATTTAAAACCCTCAAGATAAAGTTCGAAGACTTGCCATGATTTGAAGGGCTTTCTTGATCTGGGTCTGGCTCTCCCCTACCATCCCAGATGACTCATCATGTGTACTCTCAAAGTGTATGGACCTGTCACATGCATTCTCACTGTAAATGGACCTGCCATGTGCACTGTTAGTGGGAATGGACCTCCACGTGCACTCCTAGTGTGTATGAACCTGCCACGTGTACTCTGTGTATTGACTTACCACGTGCACTCTTTAATGTGAATAGACTTGATATGTGCACTCGCACTGAGTATGGAACTATCTATTATTTGCACTCTCACTGAGTATGGACCTGTCCTGGGCACTCTCAGTGTTGTACAGACCTGCCATGGGCACTCTGAGTATAGACCTGCCATGGACACTGTCAATGTGTATGGATCTGCCACAGGCACTGTCACTGAGTATGGACCTGCATGCACAGTCTCACTGAGTATGGACCTGCCATGTGCACTCTCACTAAGTATGGACTTGCCACAGACACGCTCAGTGTGTGTGGACCTGCCACGGGCACTCCTACTGATTATGAACCTGCCATATGCACTCTCACTGACTAGGCACTTGCCATAGGCACTCTCACTGTGTACAGACCTGCCTCAGGCAATCTCACTGAGTATGGATCTACCAGGGGTACTCTCATTGAGTATGGACCTATCACCTGCACATGAACCTGCCATGTGCACTTTCACTGTGTTTGGACTTGATAACGGCACTGTCACTGAGTATGGACCTGCATGTACACTCTCATAGACCTGCCATGAGCACTCTTACTGAGTATGGACCTGCCATGGGCAGTCTCAGTGTGTATGGATCTGTCATGTGTGCTTTTTTTTTTTGGAGAGGTTTTTGCCATAGGGCGCGTGTGCTCACCAGAGAGACAGAGACAGAGAGACAGAGAGACAGAAAGCAAGAAATCACCTCCCAGGGGGTATGGCCACGCCGCAATCCCTTCTCCTCCATTCTCTTCTTGGGATCTTGGGCACGCATGCACACACGCCAGGCGTGAGTTTTAAGCCACCGGGTCCGGGACGCGAACCGCGGTCGACTACATGGGAGTCCAGCGACATAGCCATTACGCTAACTGCTGGTCCCTCATGTGTGCTTTTGATGTATACGTAACTGCCATATTCATTCTTGGTGTGTCTGGACCTACCATGTTCACTTGCATGTGTTCTCTCACTGGGTATGGACTGACCATGTTCACTTTCAGTATGTATGGACCTACCACGTGGACTCTCACTGGGCATGTACCTGCCATGGGCACTCTTAGTGTGGATGGACCTGCCACATGCAATCTCACTGTCCATGGACCTGCCATATGCACTCTAAGCATGTATGGCCTAGCTATATTTAAGTTTCCATAGTTCCTTATGCCTTCCTTTTTGTTTGTTTACCTTGAATGTTCTCCTTTCCCTGTTCCTTTCCTTTGCCTGGCTAATTCTTATCACAGGCTTTCTGATCTTAGGACAGATCCCAGTATAAATTTCTAAGGTTCTTTCCATATTATTACATATATCACATTACTTTACAGGAAGTTCTCATCCTTTATAATTGGCAGTAGATTCAAACCTGAGAAACATAAAATATCTACAGTTCTCAAACACTTTAGTTATTTATGCATTTATTATTTCCCAGAAGACTTACCAGAGAGAGACAGAGAAAGAGAGTGGGAGGAGCAAGGAAAACGTACTCTCCTGATGGGGCATGGTCCCGTTACAATTTCTTCTCTTCCATTTTTTTCATTCTGGGTTTTGGGCATACATGTACATACCTCCAGTGTGTTTCTCAAGCCGTAGGGGGCAGGATTCAAATCACATGGTTGGGCACGTGAGATCTGGCTTCTTTTACCAGTAGGCAACAGGGTTGGTCTCTCAAATATTTACTAACACTTAACACATATAAACGCACAATCATTCATTAATTTCATGATATAGGGCTATGGTCTTTAATTTGGACATGAAACCATGGACTGAATGAAGTTTTTGTTTTTTTGTTTGTTTGTTTTTACCATAATGAATTATCTGTAATTTCTAGTTAACTTTCTTTAAAGTGGAATGAAAATCTAAAGACATTTGTAAACCAATCTGCATGTAGAACTTTCTAGATTATTAAGAATTTTTTATTCTTGGGAACCAGCAGCTAGCATAATGGCTAAGTTGCTGGACTCCCACATAGTCGACCGCGGTTCGCGTCCTGGACCCGGTGGCTTAAAACTCGTGCCAGGCGTTCGTGCCCAAGATCCCGAGAGGAGAATGAAGGAGAAGGGATTGTGGCGTGGCCATTACCCTGGGGGGTGATTTCTCACTTTCTGTCTCTCTCTGTCTGTCTGGCGAGTGCATGTGCCCTATAGCGAAAACCTCTCCAAAAAAAAAAAAAAAAAGAATTTTTTATTCTTTTCCCATTGTATCTCTGCTAATTTGATAAAGAAATGTTTTTAGCAATTCTCCTTTATTGAGTATTTCCAAAATATTCAACTTAATTTTCAAAGACACAACTCTTTCATTTTATATTCTTATTTCATTGAATTATGTAAGCAATATTTAATTTTATTACATGGTCATGATAATAAGTCAACCAGAATAATTAGTTTGGGAATAAACACAACTAATTCTTGGCAAGCACGCAACTGACCTGATGAGGGAAGTGTGTAGGCTTACTGGAGCATAGCCTATTAGCTGTGAACTTTCACTGAGAACTGATGTTAATCAGTTTGTTTTGCAAAGAAAATTGATAGTATTGATTAACAATTTGCCAAGTCAGTTAAGTGGGCACCTGTCAACATAGTTGTCTATCATTCACATTGATTGTAGGCACATTGAGGACAGGGAAAACATGTTATGTCTTAGAAAGGGACCATCCTCTCTTTTATTTACCACCATGCTCACCACTATGTCCGGAGCACATAAATATTTCCTGATGGAACAAAGACATAAATGAAAAGAGTATGTGAGGGACCAGCAGTTGGCGTAATGGCTGTGTCGCTGGACTCCCACGTAGTCGACCGCGGTTCGAGTCCCGGACCTGGTGGCTTAAACTCACGCCGGGCGCGTGCACGTGTGTGCCCAGGATCCCGAGAGGAGAATGGAGAAGGGATTGCGGCGTGGCCATCCCCCCTGGGGGGTGATTTCCTGCTTTCTGTCTCTCTGTCTGTCTGGCGAGCGCACGCGCCCTATAGCAAAAACCTCTCAAAAAAAAAAAAAAAGAAAAAAAAAAAAAAAAAGAGTATGTGAATAATCAATATCCAGAATGCCTATCCCTCATACTCTGACCTTTTTTTCTTGGAGAGATTTTTGCTATAGGGCGCATGCACTCACCAGAAAGACAGAGAGAGACACAGAAACAGAAAGCAAGAAAAAAAAAACCACACGGGGGGTGGTCACACCACAATCCCTTCTCCATTCTCCTCTCAGGATCTTGGGTATGCACACACACGCACACACGTGCCCGACGTGAGTTTAAGCCACCAGGTCTAGGACTTGAACTGCAGTCAACTACATGGGAATCCAGCAACATAGCCATTATGCCAACTGCTGGTCCCCCTTCATCCATTTTTATTCAACTGTCAAGAGCTTAATACAGCTTGACATTCCTAGATGATTTCTCCATCCTCCAAAGTAAAATGTGGAAGTCTCCCATTTCTGCCTCAAATATATCTTGTACTTACTCTTAACATAGCACTTCAAATTACTCTAACACTTGGTTTTGTTTCTATTTCCTTTAATCTATTGTATACCTGTAGAAGGAAATAAATTGTTTTCATTTTTATGTCTTGTGTTTAATATATAGATGGCACACATTATCTATCCCCTTCTAAATCAATTGATACATGCATTAATAAATTAAATAGCTCTGTCACATATGTTTTCTTTTCACCACTTTATATGAGGAAACCTAGGCCAGAAAGATTAAACTACTTGGGGGGACCAGCAGTTGGCGTAATGGCTATGGTGCTGGAGCATAGCCTACTAGTGTGAACTTTCACCGAGAACTGCATATTAATCAGTTTATTTTGCAAAGAAAATTGATAGTATTGATTAACAGTAATTACATGGACTCAATGTAGTTGACCACAGTTCGAGTCCTGGACCTAGTGGCTTAAACTCACTCTGGACACGTGTGCGTGTATGCCCAAGATTCTGAGAGGAGAATGGAGGAGAAGTGATTACAACATGGCCATCTCCGCTGTGTGTGTGGTGGGTAATTCTTCGTTTTTTGTCTCTCTGTTTATCTCTGTCTTTCTGGCAAGCACACGTGCCCTATAGCAAAAACCTCTCAAAAAAAAAAAAAAAAAAAAGATTAAACTACTAGGGGGGCCAGGCTGGAGAAAAGCAGTTAAATGCGATTCATCCCAAAGACTTCTCTGAGCATGTGAGACACAAGTGTGACCAAGACACAGGGCTAGCTGAGCCTGGGAATGAATCACAGCACTGAGATCCTGTGCGGGTGCTGTTTCTTTTCTCTTTCTATTTCTGTATCTCTCATTCGTTGAAGAAATCAATAAATAAGGTGTTTTTTTGTTTTTTTTCCCCCCACTGGACAGTTTTTGTTTTATTGAAGTCAGTACCTACATGAGAAACAATACAACATCCAAAGAGAAAATTAATTTATGATACTGCCATGAAAGAGAAGAAAAATAAATCTCATTATTGACAAGAGTGAACAGTATTTAACATTTAGAATAGCAATTTATTTTTTAATTTATAAAATGATTTAGCATTTATAATTTGAATATTATATGAAGTTTATGAAAAAGTATAAAAGATAATCATTTTCATGTAAGACACTTGAATATTCTGGAGTAATTCACAGCATATTCAGTAGAGTTATGAGCTTTGAGGCAATGTTTGATCTGTCAGTATTTAATGGTGATTATTATACTTTTAATATTGCTTAAAATTTTTATATTTAATAGGCTTTTCAAAGTAATATTAAAAAGCAAATAACTTTTGTCTCAATCTCTTCGAACTCTGTTAGATCTCCTTTAGTAAGGTAAACCCTATTCTAGGAAGGGAAGTATGCACTTCTTCATCCAAATCATTCTTTTTACTTGCCACCTGCTTATAAATGTTAATATTTTTTGCTTGTTTTTTAATAGACTCACAGGTGAACAGCAAGCAAGGGGTAAGAATAGAATGCTTAGGAAAGAGGATACAAATCTAGGAAATAGGGACGATTTTGTGGTCTGTACCAGAGAGGTATGTGGAGGTTGAGGTGGGAAAGAGATTACAAAGCAAACCAAACCCAAGGATATAGATTTACCCGATGGCATTACTTAACCCATGGAATGAGAACATTTGTATAAATTATCCATGCTATTGTCTCCCTCTATACAGGATATTTTATTTCCCATATGTGGTTTAGGAAGACTTCCTAGAATAGATTGATTCCATGTGGTATCTTGAATTGCAGGAAAATATAGCTTCGTGTTTGGAAAAAGAGATCTAATTTGCAGACTGAAAAGCCAGGGAGATTGAAGGAACTGATAGAAATTAAAAAAATAGTCAAATCTTGATAATGTGGAAATGAAAGAAAATGTGGAGGAATAAAAGACCATTGTGATGTTAGAGAGAGCAGCAGGGAAACTCCACAGAATCTTGAGTAGAAGGACAGAAGATCTTATGAATGATTTCCCAACCTCCAAATCCATTCCCCCAAATCCGTGATTGTTTTCCCAATTATATTTGCCTACTATTTATCTTAGCGCTTCAGACACCACACTTGGTGCCAACTCTCTGAGCTCTCACTAGTAACTTCCTATTTTAGAACAGTCATAGCAAAGTAAATGATCTGGTTTCGTTTTGGTTTTTGTTTGTTTGGTTTTTTAAAGATGTCTTAGCTTTCCTGTTCAGACTATAGGCATGTGTCACCACATCCAGGGTTTTTTGTTTTCTTTCGTTTTTCCTTTTTAGACAGTGTCTTATGTTGTATAGGCAAGCCTTGAGCTTACAATCCTCCTTCTTTGGCCTCCCCCAAATTCTCGGATTAGAGGTGAAGGCCACTGCTTTACTACTTCAGGTTGATTCGGGAATGGAACCCAGGCCTCCCATGTGATCTCAGCCTGCAAAAGCTAAGCATCTAAGCAGTGCAGCCACTGCAGCTGAGTCCCAAGTCTCCAGTTTCCTAAACCTTCCGTGACTGATTTTCATTCACTATACCTCAGAATACAAAGGCTCAACAACTCTTTGTGCTTCATCATATATTAATACTGTCCCATAATACCTCATTAAAACACACCAAGGTATACAACTATCCTTTCTACCTCTATTAGTCCTTGTGTCTCACTTGATAAAGACATAAGGCTCTCTGGTTACTTCGCCTAGTATCATTATCTTTTCTATTATTAATATTTTTTACTATTAAAAATGATATTATAAGTGTCATGGGGAACTGGCCTTATGGCCTAATTTTTTTTTTTTTTTGAGAGATTTTCGCAATAGGGCGCGTGTGCTCGCCAGACAGACAGAGAGAGACATCGAGACAGAAAGCGAGAAATCACCCCCCATGGGGGATGGTCACGCCGCAATCCCTTCTCCTCCATTCTCCTCTCGGGATCTTGGGCACGCACGCACACGCACCCAGCATTGAGTTTTAAGCCACCGGGTCCGGGACACGAACCGTGATCGACTACGTGGGAGTCCAGCGACATAGCCATTACGCTAACTACTGGTTCCCATGGCCTAATTTTTAAGGTATCAGATCCCACATGGCTGACTGTGATTGGAATCTTGGCCCCAGTGGCTTGAAAACATGCTGGGCACATGTGCCTGCAAGCCTAAATTCTGACAAGATGGAGAAATGGAAGATAAGGGATTGTGGCATGACCATGCCCTGCTGGGAGTTGTTTTGTCACTCTCTGTCTCTCTCTGGTGGGCACACATGCCCTCTGGCAATTCAAAAAACCCCAAGAAACAAACTGATATGGAATGGTGGTCTCTCACTTTTTTTTTCTGGAGAGGTTTTTGTTACAGGGCATGTGCACTTGCCAGAAAGACAGAGAGAGACAAAGAGAAAGCGAGAAATCACCCCCCAGGGGCGATGGCCATGCCGCAATCCCTCCTCCTCCATTCTCCTCTTGGGATCTTGGGCATGCACACACACGTGCCCAGAGTGAGTTTAAGCCGCTGGGTCCAGGACTCGAACCGTGGTCGACTACATAGGAGTCCAGCAACATAGCCATTATGCTAACTGCTGGTCCCTCATTTTTCAACTATTAAATCACTTCTATTACTCTACCTCAAATTTACTTTCCCCTAAAAGTTTACTTTACCCAAACTGGCTATCTCTGCTGGATATTATTAATTCAAAAATATATAAACCATAATTTAATTATAAATTTCACTTCACTATGCTTACATGTTCACGTTTGAATGCTTAGATTATCACTTGCTAATTTCATAGCTTTAGGCAAGCCACCAAATCCTTCAAAGTCTTTTTACCCCATCTAGAAAATGAGGTTGATAATGGCATCTACATTATAGGATTGCTTTGGAAATGAAATAAGAAAAATATGGAAATCACCATGGTGACTGCCACATAAGTTCTCAATAAGAGGTAGCTATGGTCACTGTAACACAGGGGTATTTATATAGTTGGGTTTAATTATTAGGACAGACTATACATAGATATGCTATTAAACCCTTGAAATGTAGCTATTCCATACTGATATAAATGTTAAAAACATGCTGATCTGGGGCCAGCCAGTGGTGGAGACAGATGGATCCTACATGGTGGCTTGCATGCAGCATGTTTGAGTCCCAGACATGTAATGTGAAAAACATACCAGGTATATGTATATGTACGTGTGTGTGTGTGCATGCGCGCGCACGCCCAAAATCCCGAGGGGAGCACTGAGGGGGAGGGCTGTGGTACAGGTTGCTCCACTAGGGAGTGCTTTCTCACTTTTCCTCTCTCTTTCACCTTCTGTCTCTCTCTGGTGAGCACACACACACCTCATATCAAAAAAATAAAAATAAAAACAAAAATCCAAACCAAACAAAACAAAAACAAATAGACAAACAAGTAAAACAAAACAAAAATAAAACCCGGACCAGCAGATTGCATGGTAGTGATATCACTGGGCTCCCATGTTACAGAATACAGTTCAAATTCTGAACAGAGTGGCTTGAAATTCATGCCGGGCGTGTGTGCATGCATGCCCAAAATCCTAAGAGGAGAAGGTACTGCAGCATGGCCATCTTCCCTGGGGCTTGAATCCTTACTTTCCACTTTCCCTCTCACTGTCTCTGTCTGTCTCTCTCTCTCTCTGTGATGAGTGCACATGACCTAAGACAAAAACCTCTACCCCCAAAAAATTCAAAATACCAAAAAGCAATAAAACTCACACTGATTTCAGACTTATGAGATATTTCAAAGGAGGTATAATATCTTATTAATAAGTTTTGATATACTTACACATGAAAATGACATTATTTTAGATATATTTTATTAAATAAAATACATTAAAATTATTTTTTAAAAATATTAGTAACATGGCTACTAGAAAAAAATGTAATTACATATGTAGTTTGTATCTTTGGCACATATTGCATTTCTGCTACACGACACTACTATAGATGAGGATAATCACAAATTCATAAGTGGGTTTAATTTCACTTAGAAATTTTGTCATAAACATCCTCTCATGTAAAATGTCACCCATAATAAGTTTTTATTAATTCTTATAAAGATGTTTTTAATATTTTGAAATCTTTTATTATATGATACAGAATATGTTCTTTCTTGGGACCAGCAGGCGGCACGGTGGTTAAGTCACTGGGCACTCCCACATGGCCAATCATGGTTCAAATCCCGAACCTGGTGGCTTGCTTTCTCACTTCCCCTGCCCCCTTTCTCTGTGTCTCTCTCTAGTCAAGTTAAAATAAATGAATGAATAAATAAAAATAAATTAAATAATTTTTTTTTAAAAAAAGAAAATGTTCTCTCTTAGGGTTAGAGATTTTTAACATACTATGGCTTCATTTTAAAATGAAATAAATTTAATAATAAATTTAAAATGAAATAAAATCTTTTTATATGGACCAGCAGTTAGCATAATGGCGATGTCGCTGGACTCCCATGTAGGCAACCGCGGTTTGAGTCCCAGACCCGGTGACTTAAACTCACACCGGGCAAGTGTGTGTGCGTGCCCAAGATCCCAAGAGGAGAATGGAGGAGAAGGAATTGTGGTGTGACCATCCCCCCTGGGGGGTGATTTCTCGCTTTCTATCTCTCTGTCTGGCGAGCGCACGCGCCCTATAGCAAAAACCTCTCCAAAAAAAAAAATCTTTTAATATCTTTTGAGACAGCTCCATGGCTCCTGCGATCTAGCCATTTTGGGAGAAAGGAAGATGTCCCACTGCTAA
Source organism: Tupaia tana (assembly GCA_026018925.1). Taxonomy (NCBI): domain Eukaryota; kingdom Metazoa; phylum Chordata; class Mammalia; order Scandentia; family Tupaiidae; genus Tupaia; species Tupaia tana. The sequence goes on along the minus strand of JAKSZU010000001.1, from coordinate 29,536,560 downwards.
CTGGGCCTCCAGCATACAAAACCCGCGTGAACAGCTCTTCTTCAAGAGACAGACAGCTCCATGGCTCCTGCGATCTAGCCATTTGGGGAGAAAGGAAGATGTCCCACTGCTAACTGGGCCTCCAGCATACAAAACCCATGTGATTGAACCTCCAAATTCGGGAAGAAACCAACCATCCACCAGATGACTAGAAATCGCTGCAGGACCACAAGAAATATGGGGAAGCAAGAAACTACCTCTCCCACAAGGGAAATGGATAGCTCCTCTTCATCCACACACAGTTGAATGAAAATCATGGAAATGTCTGATAAAGAATTCAGAACATTCATAATGGCAAAGCTAACAGAGATGGAAGAGAAGAGAGACAAGGAACTGCTGAAGAGGAAGGAGAAAGGAGTTGAAGAGTTCCAGGAGGTGAGGAAATTCATGCAAGATCTAAAAGAGGAATTTCACACTTTACAAAAGAATCAGATGGAACTGTTAGAGATGAAGGCTATAATACAAGAAGTCAAAATCTCCCTTGAAAGTATTAAAAGCAGACTAGATCATACAGAAAATAGAATCTCTAATGTAGAAGAGAAAATGGTTGGCCTAGAAAAATCCACCATGAAGACTAAGAAAATGGCCCCAAAATTTGAGAATAATATGTGAGAAGTACTAGATACAATTAAACGTCCAAACATCCAGATAATAGGCATCCCAGAGGGTGAAGAGACTCATAAGGGCATTGATAATCTATTCCATGAAATCCTGCAAGAAAACTTTCCAAACTTGGAGAGGCACTCAAAGATTCAGTCCCAAGAAATACAGAGGACCCCCAAATAGAATCAACCCAAGAAGATCTTCTCCAAGACACATTATAGCCAGATTGACCAAAACCACAGACAAAGACAAGATACTAAGACTGACTAGAGAAAAAAGGCAAGTTACCTACAAAGGGTATCCCATCAGACTAACGGCAGACCTCTCATCGGAAACAATGCGAGCGAGGAGAGAATGGGAAAATATATTCAAAGTATTAAGGGAAAAGCAATTTCAACCGAGAATTCTGTACCCAGCAAGGTTATCGTTCATTTGGGAAGAAAAGACACGAACTTTCCCAGATAAACAAAACCTGAAAGAATTTACCAGCACCAGACCAGATCTCCAAGAAGTTCTTAAGGGAGTGCTATGTCAGTAAAATTAAATGCAGACACACAGAAAAAAGAGTTCAAAAACTAAGAAAATGGGCAACTTAATTGTAGGGACAATATTTGGAGATGAATATTATATCCCAGAATTCAATCTGGAAGATCGAACCTTAACAGAAGAAAGATTAAGTACATGAGACTGAACCGATGAAACAGCATTCTGTGACTTGACTAAATTATTGATGCTTTTCTCCTAAGCTTTGTTTTCCGGTTTTAAAGGATTTTTGTCCTGTCTTGAACTGTTGATATGTGCATGTACCTACTATTTGAACAGAATACTAACCTGTTTCTAGGCTTTAAGTTTCAAGGAAATATCATTACCAGTTCAAAACTACTCTTCTCAAAATTACCTGCTGAAAGTAGTTAGATTACTTATGATATTGTGTGAAGCCACTATGCAGTTTATTCTAGATGGGAAACCACATTTAGTACGTTGTGATGATGCTCAGGGAATGAATGTTAAGTAATTTAAAAAAAAAGTTGCAGGAGGAAAAAAAAAAAAACGGTAAAACTGTTCGTATTGAAATTTAAAAAAAAATTCATATTTGATGACTGCAGTAAGCTATATAGCCCCAGCTGGGTACTACTTTATAATATGTTCATTCTACTCACTGGGGTTTATGCCTAAAGTCAGACTTGGGTTCATGTATAGGTATATATCAGCTGTTCTAACTATTGGATATATTTAGACTAATTAAGTTCATTAGCAAATCAATTAAATGGGGGGGAGGCATAGAAAGCAACCATGGATACCAGAGACAATGTGGGAGGAGGGTGGGACATGACAGAGGGTGAGGGATAAGGAGTCAAGGATGGCAAAACAAAAAACAAAGTATACAAGACATAAGAATATGTTGATGTGCTTGATTGAGCCAATACACAGTGTATTTTGGATGGAAAATTCATTTGTATGCTGTAATGATGTATAGTGAATTAATGTAAAAAATAAATAAATTTAAAGAGAAAAAAAGAAAAGAAAACAATAGAACTAAATAGAAAATGGAATGCACAGCAAAAAAAAAATCTTTTTATATCTTTTAATGTTATTAAAAAATGCCTTCCTTATAAAGTCTATGAAAATAACAATAAAGATTTACTTGCGTATCATATACTTATGTATCCAGTTAATTTATATGTGTGTGGGTAACTGAGACATATATAATGATAAGTGAGAAAACTTAGTTAATTTCACTGCAGGGCACACAGGTTACCAGAAGATTGGTCATAGATGGTGGTTAAAAAGTGGTCCCAGAGAAGCCCATGTTAGTAAATTAGATTGTCTAAAAGCTGTGTGGAGATGTAGGGCTGTTATATAATAACACGTCCTGCCTTTCAGTCTGACTTTGAGGACTGACGAAGATGAAACCCTTGTCTTTAGTCATTTGATTGATTTTTTAAGATAAAAAGGCTTATGCTGATTGTCTGGAAAGTCATGATGTATTATTTTTGCCTAGAAAAAATAGAAAAAAATACATCGTGACTTTTCCAACGACCTAATATAAATAAATTTACCAAAAGCTTTATTGTAAGGGATTCAGTTTCCATCTCAGTAAATTGAGATGATCTCCAAAGCTCAAAAGAAGATAATAGTAAAAAATGTAATTAATTGCAAACACATATTTGACATTTATACGTGTCATCTGTGTGTGTGTGTGTGTGTGTGTGTGTGAGTGTGTATAAAGAGAATAAATTTTTAAATATTACAGTAACTATAAATCACAATGAAAAATAAGAAACTACTCAAACATTGGGACCAGCAGGTAGCGTAATGGCTATGTCGCTGGACTCCCACGTAGTCGATTGCGGTTCGAGTCCCAGACCCGGTGGCTTAAACTCTCACCTGGCGCATGTGTGTGTGTGCCCAAGATCCCGAGAGGAGAGTGGAGGAGAAGGGATTGTGGCGTGGCCATCCCCCCTGGGGGGTGATTTCTCGTTTTCTGTCTCTCTGTCTCTCTCTCTCTCTGTCTAGCGAGCACATGCACCCTATAGCAAAAACCTCTCCAAAAAAAAAAAAAAAAAAAAAAGAAGCTACTCAAACATTCATGACAGAAGAGACAGAAATGGCTATACTTTCTAGACAGCGGAAACACAGAGTCTTTCTGGACCAAGGAATGCTCTACATTTGTGGAGGTTTGGGCTGTCGATTTCTACTTTTCACTTTCCTTTCATAGACACATTCAAATGAACTGAAAATTGAGATTCACTTTTCTTAAAATTCCTCTGTAATATGATTTTTTTGGAGACATTTTTGCTACAGGGCATGTGTGCTCACCAGAAAGACAGATGGAGACAGAGAGACAGAAAACGAAAAATCACCCCCCCAGGGGGAATGGCCACACCTCAATCCCTTCTCCTCTATTTTCCTCTTGGGATCTTGGGCATTCATGCACACGTGCCTGGTGTGAGTTTAAGCCACTGGGTCCAGGACTTGAACCACAGTTGCCTACATGGGAGTCCAGCAACATAGCCATTACACCAATTGCTGGTCCCTGTAATATGATTTTGATTTAATTCTTTTGTTATCATTCTGAAAACCTTCCAATAAAATTTCAAAATCTCTTAAAAATATCACCCTTTCCATGAGGCTATTCTTGGCACCCAAACCTTTACTCTCAATGGCTATCCAGACATTTGTACCTCGGTTTTGTCCCTTGGCAATGGTTTTTCTTTATAGTTATTTTATACAAATCTTATTTCTTCTGCTGTACTGTGCATTTCTTGATAGAACTCTTCTTACATTTTATACATTAACATCATGAACTTTACTTTCTTCTTTTTTTTTTTAACTTTCCAGTGTCCCTAGGTGATCTCACCAAATTTTTGGTTTAAATTGGCATATATGTGTGTGCATATGTGTGTATCACTTAAGCCTAGATTGCTTTCCTGATATTTCCAATTTCCTACTACACATCTCCACTTGTATGTCATACTGGTATTTCACATCCAACATGTTCAACACGTTTGTCATCTTTCCACCCCTATGTCTATTTTCCCCTGTGGTTTTTTGTTTGTTTGTTTGTTTTGTTTTGTTTTGTTTTGTTTTGTTTGTTTTTTGAGAGAGAGATTTTTGCTATAGGGTGCTGGTGCTTGACAGAGATACAGAGAGGCAGAGAGACAGAATGTGAGAAATCACCCTCCAGAAATCACAGCCACAACACAATCCCTTCTCCTCCATTCTCCTCTCAGGATTTTGGGCATGGACGCACACATGCCCAGCATAACTTTTAAGCCCCTGAATCTGAGACTGGAACTGCGGTCAACTACGTGGGAGTCCAGTGATGTAACCATTACACTATCTGGTGGTCCCTCCCCTTTGTTTTTAATGTCAGTAAATAGAATCACAATTAACCTAACTTTCCTAGTCACAAATAGGGTATAAATAAATAAATAGCTCCTTTCCCTTACTAATACACTCTAGCACATTCTATCTTTTAAATATCTTTGGAATCTGACTATGTCTCTCCATTTCCAGACCACTCCCATAGTACAAGTCATCATTATCTTTTCCAGGATTTGTTGCAGCAGTTTCTACTTCTACTTCAACAACTGGCCTTCCTCCAATCTGATCTCACATCGGAGCTGAAGCAATTTTGCAAATCTAATCATGTCACATCCACATAGAACCTTCATTGGTTCTTGTTTCCTTTCGTATAAATTCAAATTCCTTCAGTTAGAAAAATGAAGCCTAATAAGTGACTTCACTCATCTCTTCAGTTTCATGTCATGTTAAATCTTTGTTCTCACGCTACGCTCTAGCCATTATGTATATGCAATTCCCTGGATGTAACCCATCCTATTTATTCTCTGCTTCTGTCATTGTCTCACTCTGACTCTTTGCCTTCTCCCCTTCTCCTTCTCTCTGTCCTCTAAGACTCTGTAGACATCTTCCCCCTCATTACAAGATGGTTTCCATCTATCTTTCTCACCTTCCTTTGCCAAATTTACTTATACTTATCTTTTTAGACTCAGCTTAGATGTCACTTCTACCAGGATACAGTTTCTTACTAGAAGACCAAATTAGTTTCCCCTTACTTGATTTCATAGCATATTACTATTACACTTATTGTAATAGCTCTCATACTTTATTATTTACTATTATTTGCTTCTTCAGTGTGTATTTTTAATTTCCTTGAATATGGGGATTGTGTCTAATTCAATTTTTTTCCTCCAAGAACCTAGACTGGCACATTAGAAGTACTAAATCAACCAATCAATTCCCTACAGAACTTAGCAAGGGGATTGCATGTAATAAGGCACTAAAATCTCTTCAAATGTATATAATTCCCTCCCCCAGGTGATACTGTAATGAACCAATTGTACAGAAAGAAAAGGGATAGAGCTTATAATCTCTCCAAAATTCCAAGTAGGCTCAAATTTTCTGTTAGGTATTAAATCAACTGCACATCCTATCTCCTTATGGTCTCATTCTAAAGGCTAATTCTTTAGACATTTGCTTAAATTTCTCCAAGGACCTTTACAAAAAAAAAAAAAAAAAAAAAAAAAATCCCAGAATAAGTAATGTTTACTGGGCCAGAATCCTAGAATGAAAATATCAATATTTGCTCCCTACTTGTTTTTCATTCCTTTACTACTATTTCCAAGTAACTTTTCTAGGGTTCTCAAAAGAAAACCAGCAAAAACCTTATCATCTTTGAAGGATAACATTTTACTCCCCTACCTTGAATTTAGGTTTAAATCTAGGTTAAAATTAGGTTGAGTTGGTTTTATAATGTATACAGTATTTCATAGCATCTAGACACTGTGTTTAATATTACTCAATAAAATGGTCAAGAATACTTTTCACACTTAGACACTTTAGAGGCTTACTTTACTTACTTTACTTATAGTAAAATATCAAAAGGCCTTGCTGTGTCATGAATTAGGTGTTGCTCTGTATAAATCAGACCTGCTTTGTACATGGTGATAAATGAGGTGGGATAAGTCACTCACTCTTACTGTCGTTCAGATGGCCAATGATGTTGCTGTCTTTGCTTCTCCAAATTAGTTTTATTATGGAGTTCTACCATAATAGTCTGGACAAATGGAATGAATTCAGATCTCAAACCAAAACCCATTTAGAAGCGTGAAAAAGGTACGGGGTCAATTCTCCCAGACCATTGCATTTGTAATTTACATGGCCGCAAAATAATGAAAATAAATCTACTTAGTTTAAACTAGGAAAAGTAGAAAAAGGCTTTGCTTCTGAGATAAACACAGGTTATTTATAATCCAGCCCCTAGAGGACAAAAGAATAAACAGCAGAAAAAAAGAAACCAGAGAATTTACAGATTTAAAATGTAACAAGTGAATAAATGATACTAGTTGTACCTTAACCCCTGTGCTGGTGTATTATTACAGGTGACAATCCTTGTCCAGCAGCAGATTGACAGATCACCATAGCTGATAAGTGATTCATGGATGTGACTAGTAACAATGGGACACTAGTATTGCCCAAAACCACATATAAACCTTCCTGTGAAGACTAGGAACTGTATGTGGGTTATACACACATTGGGTTTGTGGTTGGCAAGGGCCACTGATTTAATGTGAGCCCCCAAATTACCATACCATATTAAGCTCTTTAGTGTTACATTTTCTGTAGATTAGAAATTACAAACCAGGATAATTTAAGAGTTCGAAATACGTTAGCAGAAATGGGTATTTTATTAAAGTCAAGAATAATGGCTGATCTCTCAAGATGATGTTTAATAACAAGTTTTTAAAACCCCAAAATATTTTTTAAAAAAACTTGTCAGAGGGTGTATGTAGTCATAGGAGAGAGACAGAGAGCGGGAAAGCACGCTCTATGAGGGGTGGTCAGATCGCAATCACCTCTCCATTCCACCCTCCTTTTCGGATTACAGGCATGCACATGCACCCAGGTTGTTTCTCAAACCACCAGGACAAAATTCAAACCACACAGCCAGCCATACGGGATCCAGCCACCTCAGCCACCATACCACCGGCTGGGACCCAACATGCATTTGTATAATTAAGACAGAGAGCATGGTTTTTAGCATAAAATTTAAATCGATCTTATATTATGTATATTAGAGTTTCAACTAAAAACAAAACAAAACAAAAATATGTAAGGGATAATAGTAACGTAGACCTCTTTATCTCAAAAGAATTAGACAGTGACCCACTTCATATCTCAAAGATTCAAGAAACGTAAGTGAGGAAAGTGCTGTTTTCTCTTTATCCATGCCTGCAGCAGAGTTTTTCTCCTGCTCGTTATGTGATCAAGTGACCACTGTCTAAGCTATCATCATGTTTGTAGAAACATTAAAGAAGGTAGAAGACTCTAGGCTTTTACTTGTAGATTGGAAAATTATCAGTGTTATGGTATAGCCTAACTACCATTTGTTAGGATGATTAAAAAGTAATTTGGCTAAGAGTTAGGAAAATCATGAGTCATTTGCTGTCCCAGTTTTTTTTCCCCTTTGAGTGTTATCGAATCTCAGTAATATGTATGCATGTTACAATCTGATGCAAGTAAATACATAAGCAGTGAAAGAAGGCAGGGTGAAGAGACAAAGAATAGGCTGTTAGAAGGCCAAAAAATTTGCTTACTTACTTACATTGTAGAAGACAGACAAGGAGAACATGGCAGATGTAACTACAGCAACCATCTCTGAAGACTGGGGAAACTTGTCAGGTCAAAGCCAAGAGATTCCAAATGGTAGAACATGTCTCATTCCTAAGGGCAGACAACATGAGATTGGATTTTACAGTAAATATACAGCTCACTTCATAAGGATATAGTTGGGATTGGGGTGAATGTAAATATTGCATTATGTTACAGAATTAATAGTAAAGAGATGAATTAGTAGCCAGGCTTTGGCATCAATGATTAAGCCAACGTCCAGGCTGCTAAACAAATTTGGGAGATATAATAAAATGACAGCTGTATCTCTGAAAACACTTTTATATCATGGCCAGAGCTTTCACTATTGGTAAATTTGTATATTCAGGATGAGTCAGCCCAAGGTTTTTAAATAGAGAGTTAGAAAACAAAGTATAAATACTAAAATTAGATTCTGCATTGAAAGAACTAAAGAATATGAGTATGAGAATATGGATAAGAGTGATTTTACAAAGCTGTGAAGGAAATTCAATAAATAATTGAAAATCAATACTTGTTTAAAGTAAGTTCAAAAAGGTCTCTAGAAGACTAAGTTGGGATAATTTATTTATTAAACAATTTCTGTAGCAAAACTTTAATTTCAGGTTATTTTTATTCTTTCACTTAATTCTGTAATTTTCAGTCTTAACTGTTCCAATGAGTTCACTGAGATCATTCTGTTTAAAAATTAGAATAAGCAAAACATTACTTTAAAAGTATGTCTTCTGAAATATTTTTATTATCTACTTATTTATAATATTTGCTCTTCCTCTTTACTAATGGAGTTTATTGATCAAATGCTAACTATAGTACTTTATAGAGAATAAAACAATGGACTAAGGAGAGTACTTTGAAAAGTTTGTAAAATAATGGAATTAAGGAATGTTATTTTGGTGCAAAAATTTTTGAAATCCACAGTTTTTGAAATCATACACATTTTCCATGAACTTTTGGAAGAACCCTTTTTTATATCCAGAATCAGAGACTAGATTTATCTTTTTCACTGACTAGGGTGTTTACAAACAAAATTGCAACCAATCTGGATCTGTTTCCTTGCCAACAAAATGAAGATAAGCCATAAACTCTATAGTTTCTGTGAACATTTTCAAAGTGAGCTATTGGGTCATTGGGAAAATCATGACACATTTTTCACAGAAAAATACATCATGTCTTTCCAACAACCTAATAGATAAAGCCAGTAACAATTCTGATCATTTGTGAGGTACTTGTGGAAAAGGGCATGGTTAACATTCAGATACAGTCTAGTCACATTTCAGTCTCATGTTGAAAGAGATTACATTTTGAAGTAGTGAATCAGAAGTGTGAAGGGGTGGTCAAGGAGAACAGATAGCAAACGGCAAAACATACTTCTAGGGAAGTGAGAGGAAAGAGAGATCAACATGGAGAAACAAAGATGAGGAGGGAAGAGAGAAAGGATTCAGAAACACAAGTGTATTTCCATGATCTCAAAAGACCAAGGAAGAAGGAAAAAATAAAAAAGAAGAAGAAGAAATTAGGGCCCCTCTGTCCTTGGACGAGGAATACAACTTCCAAGTAAGCTTCCACATTTACCATTTACTCTAATAGTCAAATGCTCTGGGTCGCCCATTCCTACTTTTGAATGAGGAATATTAGAGTGGGAGACCTCTCCTTAAATTATGAAAATGGTATTGGCCAACATCTTTTAAGCTTTTACATCCACCAAGTGAGAACCAATACTTGGGCTGAGGACATTGACATAGCACGGACTGTGTTCCCATTCCCTCTGTTCAATTCTCCTTCCCTATGAAGGAATCTTGCTAAGCACTCCCAGTGAAGACAAGTGATTCTGATCCCCACTGCATCTGTTCAGAGTAAAGGAGAACACGGGGTGAGTTTCTCTTTAGTCAGAGGCTTACCCAAGGCCCAGTGCAGCCCAACACACACGTACTTACCTTTTTTATCCCCCCTACCTTTCGTGGATCCTGGAACACTTAAAAATCTTTTCTTCACAGACATTCCAGCTGAATGACCCAGTTGAATGATGAGGGTCATAGAGTTCTTCTAAGGGTAACAAACAATTCAATACCAATATGGGCAATATCTATTTCTGTTTTGAGGGTTTTGTCCTTTGTCTGACAAATTTCAAGTGAGAAGCACTTGGTCTGATCTAAGACATAGTACAGGGTTATACAGAAACAGTAAGAAGAAAAAGGCTAATACATTTATTTTTCACGGATGAGGCATATATTTATTTTTCATGATTTCTTCCCACCTGATACACTTTTTAATATGAGATTATGGATGTCCAAATCACTTTGTCTTCTTTGTCCATCTCTCCAGTTTGCCTGTTTGGCTACTTTGGAAGCACATCATTCAGGTATTATGCCATGTAAGAAAAAAATCAGCAAAATTCAAATTCACCAGTATTCTTTGTTGGAACCTCTACTGAGAAATTTCCAAAAATCACACTGGGAATTTTCAGTAGCACTATTAATAAAAAATAGGGTTTTGTTGGAATTTAATGGGTCCATCTTGGAAGTCTCTAACAGTAGTTGATACAGTTGCTAACATGCTAAATAAAAACTTTCACCATGTAGTTCACACTCCAAGAACGAACCTTCTTGCTTAAGCATATTGATAAACAGCTTGCAAACACATCAAGATTTCTATTAATTATCATTCCTCTGACCCTGTTAGAACAGAAGAGTCAAGAACATATGGTGTGCTTTTTTAAAAAAATCATTCAGGAGGCCAGCAGGTGGCATGGTGGTTAAGGAACTGCACTCCCAAATAGCTGACCATAGTTTGAGTCCCAGACCTGGCGGTTTGTTTTCTCACTTTCCCTCTCTGGTGAGCACATGAGCCCTATAGTAGAAATAAATAAGTAAATAAATAAAATTGAACTATATGATTTTTTAAAAAAATCTTTCATTTGGCTCTTGATACCATGAACCAGAACTAGTTTTTTTCGCTGATCTTGAAGGGTTCTTTCATAATAAATATTAGAGAGTAATTTGGTAAGTTCATCCTCTTTTTGCTTTATTTCCTTGTTTGCATCCCTTCTCCCAAATTAGGTTAGTATTTTAAATTAGGAGACAGTTAATAAGTAAAATTTCATTTGTATCTGTTGTATTTTATTTTTTTATCCTGTGTGACATGTGGAAGTAAAACTGTTGACGAATGTTGATAAATATTTAAGAAATTGTGTAAATACCTATCAATGAGGAACAACTCTAAATAGCTATCTCAAATGTGATGGGGGGCTTTAAACTGGCATAGGAGATAAGCAGATACCTAAAGCTCAGTGAAATGAGTTTGTTATAACATATGCCTTTACATTTCTGGATATACAGACGTCTGAAAACGAACAAACTTCTCATAGCTAAAAATCTGTATCTGTAAAAGCTGAGAAATGAGGCGTTTGTGATTCACATATGTAGCACAACGAGAACTGGAACCAAATTTTTCCAAAGTGCTTGAACAATTTCTATTAGTTAATCTTTCCTTTTATCTTGGTCTGACTTAAAAAAATGTTATTGGGTTGTTGGGAAAGTCCTGATTCATTTTTGCACAGAAAATCATAGAAAAATATGTCATGACTTTCCCGACTAAATTTCTAATGTGGTTATTGGCCATTACTGGGGGCATTTGTGTAATTTGCCAGGCATGTGGTGCAATTGGAGTTTCTTTCCTCAGAACTCCCATTTTTCTTCTCTAAAAAGGGGATAGGTTCTGATGTATATTCCTCTTAGATTTGTATTTCAAGTAAAATAAGACTTGTATGGAAACTGTCTGCAGGGATAGATGTCTCCTTAACAAGTCATGAAATACTGTTTTTGGCTGTGGTGGACTGCACAATAAGGATGGAGAATGAATAGTGATGGAGGTGGAGGTGGCTGAGATCACACGTCTCCACATCTCTGGGACAGGAAGTGCGACACACATACCATGGTAATAACTTGAATGAGTCTGGTACTACTCAACAGTTAAGTCTTCTGTATTTGGAAGATGCGTCTGTGTACAGAATTTTCACCAGAAAGTTTTTATTGGAAACTTTTTTATGTCAGAAGTTTATTTTATTGGTAAAATATTAAATAATATACAGAATTAAAAACTGCACTTACACTTCTGAGAAGAAATAAATCTTGGACAAATTATATGCTTGTTCCTGAGATTCCCTAAGTTTATTCCAGTAGCTGTGCACTCGGACAGTACAAACCTTTATAATATAATCCTTTTCACAAAGTATTACAAAGTTTCTGCAGCTTCTTTAGTTGTACACACATACAGACACACACTCACACATGCAGATACAACACTCATACACATATACACAGTACCCACATACATGCATATGACATGTATGTGTGTGCATTAAAAACAAAGAAAATACAAGTCCCACATTTTAGTCTGCAGTGATAAAACCATTCAGCGGAGGTCTCCAAATCAGTATATAGCAGAGTGACTTGTTACACAGCTGCAAAGACTGTCTCAGTATTTCCATAGTAAACCTCATTTTCTGAGGTATAGTATTTGAGCCTTAAAAAAACTACATTACACTGAGCAAACCTGACATACAAGGTTGAGAATTTTAACTTTACATATATATGTATATATATATATTTCCTTTTTAGACAATAGTTTTTATTTTCCCAAATTAGTTTGAAAAAAATGAGGTTTACTGGTTTGACCTATTTTTTTTTTTGCTTCTAAAACTCAAAATATTCTAGAAACTGTCAAGCAATTAGTCTTTAAAATAGTCTAATTACCTTTGGTATTGTTAAAGAAAAATATCTAAAATGGCCAAGACATATACTGTACAAATGCAGTATCTGCCTTTAAAAGAAATGCCAAATAAATGTTATCTTTTAACAAAACATGTATTTACATCACAGCAGTTTAGCTACAGGGATACAGGTATAAAAAAAGAAAACCAGCACACTACATATATGTAGATATAATACGAAAACTGTTCAGCCTTAAATTTCTATGAAAACTGAACTGCTCCAAATATTTTTAAAAATTTTTCTTCAATAGGTGATGTTTTTAAAATTGAGCTAAGTGCTGTGTTTTTATTTTAAAGTTCATTTCCAAAAGTAGAGAACTGAAATACAACTATTAAATATTAGGTTCTTAATTAACAGCATTGGGTAAGGTTATAAGAAGAAAATTCAATCTAAGAATTTCAACTTTGGGACATACTTCTCAAGCAAAAGATTGCTCATTTCAGTAAAATGAGGCTAAAAATGTAGGCTAAATAATGATATCATGAGATTAGACCCGCGGTTTTCACAGTCTAATGTTTTGATTATGGAGTGGTTTTCCTCTCTGCTCGTTGTATCTTTTAATATATTATGATTTTCAATGGTTTCTTTTTGTCATTATATAAAAAGAGAATATGTCAAAAAAGAAAAAAAAAAAACACCATAGTTTTTAAGACTTCAAGGGGAGTATTGCACTTGTACAGAAAGAAAACAGTAATATCTTTCAAGCTACGTAGCAGAAGCAATCATTCTGAGATTGCAAATAACACATGGTCTAAAAGGTCTAACTATTTAGAGTAAATCTGGGACCTAGAGACCCCCTCCAAACCTGGAATATTATTATAGTAATGTTAAAGCATTTTTTTCCCAATAGGGAGAAAATTAAGACTCTCTGCTTTACATTTTTAACATCTTACTAAATACCTGCAAAAATCTGTCTAGTCTCTCATGATACACATTTTTTGAAGGAAAGCCAAATTAGAATATAAAACCCATCAAGAAAAGAAGGCAAACATACCATAACATGATTACACAATCTCTGGAGTCATATTTTATATATCCAATATTTGAAAGTGAAAGTAACACGAGGGTTATATAGTTTACTATTTTTAATCCAACCACGTTTCAATATAAAACTACACTTGAGTATAAAAATATGTCAGCAGATTACACAGCCAACAAAAATCACAAACAAAAAAATTAAGACTTAAGAGACCAATGAATTCAAAGTAAGAAATGACCTAATCATCAAACTAGTAGGGGACAAGAGGGGCAAAGACAACCAGAGACGATGATGGAAAGAAGACGAACAGAAAGTACAGAGGTGTGTGTGTAGGGGGTGTGAAGGGGGAGGAGAGGTTTATAAAATTTAAGAAGAGATAACAAATAAAACTTTGTTACACAGAGGGAAACTGATTTATGTTCAAAATCTGCGTGCTCGACAGTCAATTTTTTTCATCACAGTTTCAGAATTTGAACGACTTAAAAAAAAAACAATAAAAACAACTCAGATCTCTTCCCTTGATACAGTGTATTCATCTTTTTAAAAAATCAATTTCCAGTAAATTAAATGAAGTAAAATCCTGGTAAGTGCATAGTAGGGGATTCAGTGACCTCCACCCATTCAACCACCTTTTTTTACTGTGTCACTTGAGGTAATGTGAAGGCCCAATTCACTGCGAACGTGCTTACTTATACCTACTTGAAGTTATATGCTGCACTTTATGTGGCTTAGCAGAGGGCCCCTTAATTTTATATTTCATTCACAATAAAAAGGACATCTTAGAAAACTAGTCATTCATGTACCACTCTCCGTAAGGGATAAAGGTTAATTCACAACAAAGTTACACAGAAAATATACAAATGCCATGTTATGGGAGAAAAAACCCATTGACAGAATTATGAACTTATTCTAAGAGTGCATGTGAAAAATATTCACAAACTTACAGTACAGCAAGATAAAACTAAAAAGCTAGAAATAGAATGTTACATAAAAACCTTATGGAAATCCCAAAATTGTAGGTTTCTGCAATAAATGTAAAAATAGTCAAGGTGTCATTATTTGGCCTAGCAATACACTATGATAAAAAGGACACTAGCATATCACAGCTTCTTGGTCATTGACATTTGCTTTGTATAACCAGCAGCTCAATTTCTTTTTTTTTTTAAAAGCTGTCATATCCTAACACATCCATTGCAAGTAATACACAACCATGGTATGGAACCATTTGAGATCATGCTTTGGAGAATAGCAATGTGATATGACTGTTCATTTGTTTTGTTCAAGGAGAATTAATTATCTGCTTTTTTCTTCTATAAAACCTTAACAGATTAGAAGACAGAAGTTTCAAGACTAGAATAATACTAGTCTGAAGATGAAAATCCAAAACAATACTGTATTTTATTGACCAAAAATCCCACTAATAAGTCCTTGTGTGAGACAGAACTTATTCATCCTTAAAAACAAAACAAAAACACATACCGTAATTCAATTCACAGCTAAAACCAATCTACCTTATGTTTTACCTGCATAATCTTATAATGGTATTCAGAAATACTATCAAACTAAAAAATTTAAAATCAGGTGTCTTTTTACTTTTAACAGCTGAACTGAAAGTTTTTGTTTTGGAAATTGCTTGAACAGTTTTGCTCTAAGAACACAGAAATGAGTTCCTTAGTACTCAAGTTTAAGTGATTTTTAAAAATACATAATAAAAGTGTCGTGGAGCTACAGCAGCTAACCAACACTCTCAATGCATTTTAAAAAGGCACCAATATAAAAAAAAAGTAAGTATTTAATACATTAAATTCAGAATTTTAAAAGACCAGTTACTGTATATTTTAATTATTTTGCAGAAACTGGAGGTTTAAAATATTACTAAGTTAGCTTTCATATATACACACTTCAATTTCACCCCCCACCACACATAAACTTTTTTTTTTTTCCTTCTGGATTTGGGGATTTTCTGTTTTACAATAGTCTTCATCCAGATAGTACTTGTTAAATATATAAAATGTAATGAAGATGAACAAAAATATAACAAAAATATAACTTATCCCTTTTGGTAAAATGAACAATCCAAAGTCAAAAAAAAAAAAAAAAAGATGAAGCTAGTACCTCTTACAGTCTAAGTTCTGTTTTGAAACACAGGCATACAGTTTTTGTTTGTATTCTTGCAGCCATTTCTGCCTTTTTCTACTCTAAAAATCATTTTGGAGACAGGGTGAAATATGATTTGGAAAATATTAAAACATAATTTTCATCTAAATGCCTTCTCTGGTGTAACTTTAGACATCTATAAAATACCATAAAGACTTCATGGTTTGTGAAGTGTACAACAGAGACACAAAAACTACAAATAAGAAAATACTTATTAAGCGCACTAAAATACTCTTATCACTTCTATTTGTCAACAAATAAGGCTGATAATTCTGCTTTTCGGTATTTTCTTCCTATCAAAAAGGAGATTGTATTTCTTTAAATTTACATCAAATCAGCTTAAAGTCTTTTTTTTTTTTTTCATCATTTGTTCCATTTTGTTCTGGAAAGAGATAATAAACACCCAGGGTTTAGTTTTAATAGTTGCTGCTAGGCCTAAAGACACACTTGTAACTGTAGCATTTCTTAATACCATCTGGTAAAGTAAATCCTCCTAATTGCTTAGGCATTAACTACAATTTTAACTATATGTTCTTATACCACATACCCTAATTGCTTCTTTTCATAAATTTTCTTTAAAAGAATGTGTGTGATACACACGTACATATGCACTATGATTCATACATACAATTGCCGGTATGTATGTAGGAGAAACACTTCCTACTTTGTAGTCAGATCTAAATCCTTATCTCTCATCCTCTCATCCTCCAGAAGATTCTTAACGGAATGTTTCAAAAACTTGAAATCTTTTCCAATCTGCCTACTGGTCACTTTAACTGTCTTAAAAAGCCTGATTAGAATGGCTTTTTCAACATGATTCATCACTATTAGGGAGAGGCTGCACATTTCTTCAGTAAATGCTATACAAAATTCTGTAAAATTAGGGCAAAACAATGTGATGAATTTCTGTTTTTTGCCAAATTGGAATATACAGAGGATAACCCATTTTCATGCCCTGCAAATACTTCCTGCCATGTGAAATCTCGCCTAAATAAACTGCATACAACTGTTATGTAAAACTTGATTTGGTGTCTGACCCTTATGTTTATTTTTAGGTGCTACCACCTTGCATATTTCCTTTTGTGAAGAAGAGGCATGCAAATAGAGCCTTCTAGAGTTTCTCAGAAAGCACTATGTCTACAAAAATTCCTTCTAACCTACAAATTTGAATAGACCTTGTCCTCATTTATCCCTGCCACACCCTAGCCATCTCCACTTCTTTCTGTTCCTTGTATCATGAAGCTAAGGAAATACAAGTGCATACTTGTATCAAATATACTCTCACAACTGTTAACTCTCTTCAATAAAAGAGATTCCCATAAAGAGCAAGCAGAAAAGGAGAGTGCATGAGTACTATCTTCTTAGGGAATTACATAATTCTTTAGGTCCACCCAAATCCACTTTCATCACAGGGCAGGTAGCTACATGATTGTTCATACACTGGAATAAAAAAGAAAAGAAGAAAAAAAGAAAAGAAAAGGAAGCAGGAAGAAAATTCACAGATGATACTAGCAGAAATTCACAACCAACCAAAATTATAACCATACCGACATCCAACATTTTCCTGAAATTGCAGTAAAACACTAAATCGTGGATCTGAAAATTATTTGCTTCATCCAACAGGAAAATAAATGGCATTCCAAATTACTATTTGGGAGTGATTTGGGTAGATGGAGGTGAAGGAGTCTTAAAGACAGGCTTTACCGCTCAGTAAATTGTATACATGATCACAATGTACCAGGGCATGCACGAAACAAAAAAAATGCCCAGCGGTTGACATTCCATACATCTATTTTGTGCATTCTCTTAGGTTTAAAGAAACAGTTGAGACATTTCTCCAAAAATAATTATGATGGGGATTAATACAAGAGAGCTGAGTTTAACCATTCCCCCCCCCCACACACACATACGTTCTAGCTGTGTTAGTGCTTAGAAGTTGCTTAAGTAAGCAAATGGTAAATTAGAAAATGAGTTGACGAGCTAGGTACTGGGGCCAGAGCTGCTTATCTGTCCACAGTTCTCTGTCTTGGTAATTCTCACATCACACTATATTAAGAAATAGTTTCAGATCCTAGTTGAGGGTCTTTTAGAGCAGTTTATCAGTTACTACTTAATAGGATTTCAGTATTCACAGATATTTATCAGATAATCCAGTTCAGTCAGGCCATCCTCCCCAAACAAAAGCAAGTGTGTCCTCCAAAATGACTTGAATGAGTATCACTCGGTTCTGCCTCTCTAATGCTGTTGGATTGCAAAGAAAAATCAGCACCTGCATAAATGAAATTGAAATCTGCACATGAAAATGGCAACGTATGTCATATATTGATTAAAAGAAGAGACATTCTATATGAAGAGATTGATACTCATTTCTGACAAGATTTACAGAGTTGAATGACTCTGAAACAGAAAAACGGGCAGGACCTTAACTTGGAGGTTCTGTCATATTCTAGACTCCAGGAAGAATAAAGTAATCTTTGATTTTTGTTTTTGTATCATCTGCAGTACAATGTACAGGTTACAAAGTAGTTCCCTTTTTTTTTTTGCAGCAAAAGTGGTAAAAATCATTACTGACGAAATACTAGAAAAAATAGCCCTAGTTTGATAACCTTCCAGGGTTCAAGTTACCACATTCTGGTCAAATTAACAGTTGCTCTGAGGATTTTTTTGAATGAAATAGCCTATAGCAAGACTTTTAAGACCTTCTACTCAAAGAGTAAAATACAAATGGACTATAGACAGAACACTGGGTGGTCACAGCTTGAAAAAAATCAGTGAAAAAAGAGAAATACCAGAAAAGAGATTTGTGAGTGAGTTTTTTTTTCCTCCTACTGTTAGCCTAATTATATTTTTCTGCTGACTGGTTAACACTGATTAAATGCTGATAAAGTGACAATCGTAAGCATACTTTTAGAAACATATGTGTATACTATGCTGCCATCACATTACAACTTTTAAAAGAAAATGTCCCAAACAAATTAAAGTAGGAGTCTCTCCCAGTAATTACTGACTGCCTCTTATCCACTCTTAGACCATATGTTATTCTGAAAACCACATAAAATAACTATTTGTTAAAGGTGTTCAAAGTAAGGCTGCCAGGGTGTCTACAAAATGCCAGTCATCAAAACTATGGAAAAACAGTGCTTAAAAGTTTAGAAAAATAAGATTATAGGACCTCAGGTGTATTGTAGGTGGTCCTTGACTACCTGTAGTTCAAAAGCTTTGCTCTATGGTACAGTGTAAAACGTACTTAATTATAAATTCCATAGGGGAAGTAAACATAGAACCCACAACAACTCAGCTCATCCTAGGAGTTATTACTGAAAATAACATGTGTTTGTGTTCCATGATCTCTAAAGAAGGAAAAAAAAAAAAAAACCTGGTTTATATTTTGAAACAAATTCTTCTTTCAAAAATAAAATTACTTACACATTTAAAACTGCCAAAGTAGTACCCAGAAAACTGAATTTTCCTGCCTTCAATCATAATCCTGAATATCAGTGGCAAAGTAGAATCTTTTAGGTGACTCTACACAGATCAAATGATTTTCCAAACCATGATTATTTTTTTGTATCTAACCATGGCAGAAACAAACTCTCTTAAATTCTCACAAAATAAACAAGCCAATTTATCAAGAAACAATATCCCCATCCCTTCTCTTCTGTATTTTTCTTACTGTAATTAGGCAGAACAAATGACACTGCGTCCACAAAATAAGAATTATTGACAGTAATAATATTAAAAAAAAGGTATGTCAAGATCTGACGGATGGTGGGATTGTAAGTGCAGTATTTCTTCATGTGCAGTTCGTTACTTCATAGGGGTCCCCTTTGGAATGAAAAGGCCTAGTGGAATGTGTGCTCCCCTCGAACAATGTGTGATGAAAACTCGTAACGGTCCTGGCTTCTATAGCCACAGATGTTGCATTCCAGTGGGTCCCGGTAGCCATGACAACCCATGTGAATGGTGTACATGACATGGTCTAGGAAAAGGACACGGCAGTGCTCACATTTGAAGGCCCTAATTTGTTCTCCTTCTCCATTGAAGACCTTGTAGATGTCCTTCAGAGAGCCCTTAGGAGCCTTGGTGGTATCCAAAGCCTTTACATCCTCCTTCATGTAAGCTGGGCTTTGTTTCCTCTTGGGATTTAAGGCAGGGTTTCCTTGGTAGGACTGGTGGTCATCATGGCTGCTTTCTGAGTCAGTAGAATCCAGGCAGCTATTGCTGGGAGAGGCCTCTCTTTCCTGGGGTCGACTCTTTGGTCTGATGAGAGAGATAGGGCCATCCATGTTGTTTTCATGACTATCAGAGGTTTCCCTGCTAATGGGTCTTTCTATCCTATTTGGATGATAGACCTGAGAATAAGCTGAGCTTATAACTGGGGCCACCTCAGCGATTGTGCTTGGCGGGTGCTGCATCAGAGGGTGAAGGGCCTCAGCTCCAAGGTAGGTGATTGCATTGTTGATGGCTTGGTCCATCATGTGAGACTGCATCAGCTCAGCCTCCTTCTCATATGTTAAGTTCATATCAAAGTGAATATCTGGGTAGCTGAATCGCATGAGCTTTTCCCCTGAAAGAGAGCGGGGGTGCGTGGGTAGAGAGAATAGAAATAGAATACAACACAATTAGCATTTGGATTAAAAATAAAAAAGAACACAAAGCTACTAGATCACCTCCATTTTCAAAATATGGTATGTCTCAGTTTCTAAATCAATTATTTGGGCCAAGATAAACTACCTCACTGTTACGTACGTTTAATTTGGTTGATTTAAGAGCTGTTTCAGAAAAAAAAATTACAGATTCAATATATGTTATTCTGGAGAATTCAGAAAAGTCATTATTTATGATACTTTTAAAAGTTCTATCATCCAATAAATACAATTTAGGACAATTTAAAAATAACATTAGGCATTATTTCCAAAATGTTCCTACTCATAAACTTAGAAAATTTTCTTTCTTTTTCCCCCCTACATCTTGAGATTGATAATTATTCAATTCTGTATCATCTCTTTCAACTTAGAAAATTTTCTTTCTTTTTTCCCTACTTCTTGAAATTGATAATTATTCAATTCTGTATCATCTCTTTCTCATTCTAGCATGTATGTGATGGTGCTGATACCCACGATTAGCTCTCCATACTTTTTCTGGACTAAAGTATGTTTTTAGCTTTTCCTTTACTATTTACTCAACAAATACAATTTTACTTGAACATAATGTCTGAACATTAACTACACAAGAATACTAGAGATTAAAACAGAAATACAGTTGAAAAATTTCTCCAAATATTATCAATTTTGAACAGAATATTTCATCTTTTAAAACTTTGGCCATTAAAACAATGTGGATTCTATTTACCTAATTTGATAGGCAAATCTTATGGATAAATGCTTCTTTTTTTTTCTTTTTTTTGGAGAGGTTTTTGCTATAGGATGTGTGCACTCGCCAGACAGACAGAGAGACAGAAAGCAAGAAATCACCCCCTGGGGGTATGGCCACGCCACAATCCCTTCTCCTCCATTCTCCTCTCGGGATTTTGGGCATGCACACACACGTGCCCAGTGTGAGTTTAAGCCACCAGGTCCGGGACTCGAACCGCGGTCGACCATGTGGGAGTCCAGCAACATAGCCATTACACTAACTGCTGGTCCCAGGATAAATGCTTCTTAAAAATATATGTGGTCTTCTTATGAATGTCTAGTATGTTGTTGCGAATGCATACCTAACTTGAAATGTTGATTCACAGAACTGCATTGTGGAAAACTACATTCAAGTAGTTGGTATTATTTCAATTTTGAATAAATGATCCTAAAGTGAGATCAGGGTAATGACTGAAATAATAAAAATGACAAGGAATTATCACATAGCATTCAATTGCAGATATTGGTAATGTCAAGCATTTCAAAGATAAGCTAGACACACCTGATCTAATTCTCAAAGACTTTACAGTTTAGAGGAAAAGAGCAATTTGAGGATCATTTATAACACAGTGTGATATGTGTTAAGGGTCAATTAAGAAGGATTTTTAACTCACATGAGGGGAATAAAGGAAGATTTCTTGAACGAAATAGAATTAGGGGTAAGGATGTAATTGATAGTAAACATTAGCCAAATAAAGACACGTAGGGTAAAGCAGCTGTTAGAAAGGCTCAGAGGCAAGGGGACATAACTCAAAAATAAGGAATTACTTACTCTTCAATATAGCTGAGAGTAGAAACAGGTGAGAAACACAAGCTAGATAATATAGGGCTCATTCAAGAGCTAAGAAATTGGGATTTTATCCTGAGAACAGTAAGAACAGAATGAGATTGAACAGGCAGGAGGCGTGACTAGATATTCATTTAACAAGTGGGTTTGGAAAGTTGCTGCTACAGAGATTACGGTGGCTGAACAAGTGTAGTGGCAGTGGAAATAGAGAAGACAGTTGCTAGGGCTACGTGATAACTAGACATAGAGAATGAGAGAAAAGCATGAAGCACAGGTTTCAGGCCTGGGAAATTTAGTGGATGACAATGAGATAGAAAAGATGATGAATTCAGTTTGGGGAAGAGTATGAGTAATAGTCATGTCCAGTAAGTACTTAGATATAGTATCAAACCCAGGAGAGAGATGTGGGCTTGAGTTGTAGATATGAGAGTCATCAGTTGATAAAACACAACTTCTGAAGCCATGGGAATAGATGGTATCACCCAGGCATAGGTAAGTGTGGAGAGGGTAATAAATACGACCTAGAAGAACATCAAGATTTTTATGAATATTTATAAACCAGACAAGTGGGATTCTTATAGGGGACCCCATATTTAGAGAACTCTCGACCTTGCTCCTCATAATGATGATTTTGTAGGGCCAAAGGAATGTGTCAATCTGGACCTTCTGCGCCAGACCATCCTTCTGGGTACCCGAAAATCCCTTATCCAAATGACGTGGCTTTGAGTCTGTTTCTAAGGTCTGTATAGTTCTCTTCTTAGGGTCTAACCTCCTGAATACTAATTATTCTGTTGATAAGCACACATCTAGGCGTGAAATACAGCAAAACAATATATATATATTTTTTTTTTAAGAGAGATTTTTGCTATAGGGTGGGTGTGCTCGCTGGAGAGACAGAGTCAGAGAAACAGAAAGTGAGAAATCATTCCCAGCGTGGATGGCCACGCTGGAATTCCTTCTCCTCCATTCTCCTCTTGGGATCTTGGGCATGCACACACATGCACCCAAAGTGAGTTTGAAGCTACCAGGTTCTGGACGCGAACCACAGCCAACTACGTGGGAGTCCAGTGATGTAATCATTACTTCATGTGCTGGTCCTGAAGACACTATTCCTTAAGTGCTATGTGTTGGCTGCAGTATAAAAAGTACTTGGATGTACAGGCTGGACGGCCTCACCTGTGTGTTTGAGGCCTCTTTTGGTAATAGACAGAACTGGGGGTTGTCTAAGAGAGACCTCACTGTAAGCCAAGGGGTGGTTCTGCTCACATGGTTAATGGCTCCTGTAAAGCTCCAAGGAATCTGAGAACTCCATATTTACTTGATTTTAGTTTTTTCCAAGTTAGGAGGGCAGAATCTAATACTGTTCAGCTTGATTTATAAGGTAAAAATATTGAGACATACGAATGGGAATCTCTACTAGAACTCTGGCCCATTAACATAGCTGCTAGGACTAAGTCCATAAAGAAGACTATGTTGGAGCTGTCTGAGAAGCTCAGAAAATGCAAGAGAGATCAATATCATAAAAGCCAAAGTAAGAGTTTATTTGGAAAAGAACTGTCTATTCAGTATTGTCTATTATACAACTCCTAGAGTTGTATAAGATCTAACAAGAATCCACTAGATTTGGCACTATGGAAGCTAGTAGTGACCCTGATGTGAATAATTTCAGTGGAGTATGGGGAAAAGAAGCCAGGTTGCATGAATTGGGAAATAAGAAAGAAAGTAAATGTGGAAAGTAAGCAGAGAATTCTTTCAACAATTCTGTCTTTGAAGAGGAGGAGAATACAGGTGGTAGCTAGAAAGAAACTTGGGCTTAAGGGAAGCTTTTACTCTTATAAGAATACTTGCTTACAGGAAAATGGCAATGGAGGGGAGA
Source organism: Tupaia tana (assembly GCA_026018925.1). Classification (NCBI taxonomy): domain Eukaryota; kingdom Metazoa; phylum Chordata; class Mammalia; order Scandentia; family Tupaiidae; genus Tupaia; species Tupaia tana. Next base: position 29,512,763 of record JAKSZU010000001.1, on the reverse strand, counting down.
GTTGAAAAGTAGTAAGTGAGGGGGCAGCAGGTGGTGTAGGGTTTAAGGCTCTGAACTCCCATGTGACCAACTGTGGTTCAAGTCCAAGAGGAAAAGTAATCATGTGAGGTATTTTGAGGCCCTGGATAGAAGTCTAGGGCATAAGAAAAGTAATTAACCTTAATAAATAGGAGATATACTGCTTTTGTTGGAATAAAGAAAAAAGAAGAAAGTATTTGTGTGGCTGCACATAATCTTAAAGGACCTGAGATATTACTGAAATCATTTCAACTGATTTTACTCTCTGTGCATACATTAATAGATAATACGATCACCAAAGAGTGAGACACTACATTCGCAGAGTAGACTTGGCTGAAACGACCCTGGTGGAGAGTTAGGAGAGAAGCAAGTTCAAGGATGAATTCAAGGAGTGCTGCTACATTTACAGGTGTGCTATTGAGTTTTGCAATAAGTTATTCATTTATCTACAGCTGACATCATTTCATAAGGCTGTGGAATTTTCTCCCAAAGTACCAGTAGCCTAGATGTAACTATGGAAAAGACCCTCAGACTGCTTCATGAGAGTGTGGTTTTACCAGAAAAAGGTGATAGGACAAGACAAGAAGAACAGGAGAATTGACAAGAGGCTGGCAAAAGTAATGAAGCATGGAACCTCAGCTGGATAAATGAAAAAGAAGATAAGCAGAGTTCAGGGATCATTGGCCTAGACAGATGGATAAGGTCAAAAAATAGTATTTAACTGAGTAACAGAGTGACATGGAATTTGTGGTGAATGCGGAATGATTGAATTTTTTTTCATTTCAATACCAATCATCGAAATAGTTACCATAGCTACTGCTTGTTATATATTACTGGAAAAGAATCCAAGTAAAGGAAAAAATACTCCCAAAATTTTAATAAAAATGTCACTATTTTAGAATCATACTTTAATTTTCTAAAAATCTGTTCCTTTTTTCTAAGGAATGTAATCAAGTCAAGAGTAGCATCTCTAGGTGATAGGAATGTGGCAAAACCATTATGAAAAGCAGACTATATGAATTCAGAAGGCAGAAATAAATCATGAAAAAATTTCGTATTTTTCCAACTACACTCGTATCTGATTATAGATATAAGCATTTAATGATATACATCAAACCAATCTTTTTTTTTTTTTTTTTTTTGAGAGGTTTTTGCTCTAGGGTGCGTGTGCTCGCCAGAAAGACAGAGCAGAGAGAGACAGAGAAACAGAAAGTGAGAAATCACCCTCTGGAAGGATGGCCATGCTGCAATCCCTTCTCCTCCATTCACCTCTCGGAATCTTGGGTACACAAGCACACATATCCGGTGTGAGTTTAAGTCACCGGGTCTGGGACTCAAGCTACGGTCAACTACATGGGAGTCCAGAGACAAAGCCATTATGCCAACTGCTGTTCCCCAAACCAATTTAAAAAATAAATAAACTGGCTTTACTGATAAAACCCTCTGGTTAGTCTTAAGAGTGATATTTTGGTCACTTGTTAGTTATTTGATTTTTAGACTGAAAGGAAATCTTCCCTAAGTGTTCACTGGAGTAAATAGGATTTTATCACCCTTTCCTCCCTGACATAACCAAAGAAAAGATATTCTCTGAGTCACTACTCCACTCCATCACAATGTCCCACAATGTTCTCTGACATTTGAATGTTTGCATATTTTAATCCTATATTAAGTCTATAATAATAGATACATATACAACGAATGATAATTCTTTAACAATTCTTTCTATTGAATCTCTGTTATTCACACATTCCTTAAAAAAATAGATGTTTTTAGTGTCCTTGGAGACACTTGACTTACAGCCTGCACTCAGAATCATACAAACACTGGATGTATTAAAGAACATCTACAGTACCAGCAGTTAGCGTAATGGCTATGTCGCTGGACTCCCACGTAGTCGACTGTGGTTCGAGTCCTGGACCTGGTGGCTTAACACGCACACCTGGTGCGTGTGCGTGCGTGCCCAAGATCCCGAGAGGAGAATGGAGGAGAAGGGATTGTGGCGTGGCCATATCCCTCAGGGGTGATTTCTCGCTTTCTGTCTCTCTGTCTCTCTGGCGAGTGCACATGCCCTATAGCAAAAACCTCTCCAAAAAAAAAAAAAAAAAAAAGAACATCTAAGGGTTTAGAAATGCAATAGGAAAAGTCTAAATACGATATTTGATATTTTCAGTTCAAAATCATAAGGTATACGAAAAAACAAAGATCAAAATATAAAACAGATCCAAACATGAAACATTTTGAATTTAGGTTTTGCATTATTTCTCTAATGTGGAATTATGAAAAAAAATAAAATTTCTCTTCTACTATTTAGATTGAATACTAAAAGAACTAATGTAATATTTAAAAGAAAAAAAAAAAAAAAACAGCTAAAAATCTGGCCCTGATGCAAATTTAAAACCAGATTATAAATCTGGCCAATAGACTAGATCATTTATTTGATCTATTATTGTTCTTAAAATAAATTAGCATTTTATACTTATATGCTATTTCACTTTATATACATTTTGAGATGGTGACTTTGAAATATCAGTTTTTTATTTCTCTTTCTTATGTTCATATGCCTAAGAGTGTGTGTGTGAGTGTGAGTGTGTGTGTGTGTGTGTGTTAGTGTGCTGCACAAGTGTCACGGAGTAGAAGAAAAGAATAATGAACAAAAGCGATGAAAACTAAAATATACCATATATATGTCTAAGACATGGGAACTTGTCTTCTCCCAATAGAATCACCTTGTAAAGAAGTAAAAGTATGTGTAATGCTTACCCACAAACTTTTGTGGAGTGGAGCTTTTACGTTTTCCCATATTCCCCGTGAGCTTCTCTATGACAGCAGGTCTCTCAAAAGGCACCAGAGAAATATTGTTGTCCATAATAGGCTCTTGTTCCTTACAATCTTCCATAGGAGGTACTATATAAAACCATACAAAAAATGCAATCTGATAATTTCTTCAACATTTTAGGGTACAGAGCTGGATTTGCCCTCTCAATGTGTGTTATCAAAACATAAGCTAGTATCCTTAAATAAAAGCAAGTAGAAAAAATAGCTGTTAGAGTGAAAGTATGCACTTTAATTTTACACACACACACACACACACACACACACACAATTTCCTTTTTTTATCTGAGTCTCTTTCAGATCAATGACAAACTGTTGCAACTACTGGTGGCAAACATGTTTATCTGGTTTCTCATTTAATTCCACCAGAAGTGTTTTTCTATTGATTAAAATAAATAATACCTGAAGACGGCACTATTTTCCAGGCTTTTTGAGTTCATTTTTCTAGAATAATTTAAGTCAGTCAAATTGTGTTGGGGAAAAGATTAAACAAACACACAAAATAACAATACAATATTAAGCTTGTTTTCTTTTTTCACCCATTTTTTCTCCTACAGCAGATATTCTATTTGACAGTAGCTGAAATACCTACACAAAGCTGCTTTCCTGAAGGAGATCTAATTCCAAACATGTTTATGCACAGTAAACGGTGGCATCTTTATGATTGTAATTTATCTTCAAAAAGAGCTCTTCAGCAAGATAAAATAATCCATTTCCACATTGGCACACTAAACTGCTACCCTAACTCATTGGACATAGACTCTCCAGTGCTGCTCGCTATTCATCCTGTTTGTCTAAACTGCTATAGGCTAATATATTCGCTTTTAGATATTGACATAAGATAGTGACATTTACAGTACAAAGAACTTACAAAAGTTGTTTTTGAGTGGAATACTGTTCAAGGCTGTTCAATTAAGGATAGGATAACATCTCAGATCAGTTCATTAAAATGAGTGTTTAAAGGAGAGACAATAACTTATTATTTATTTCTTGATTATTATTGATTTTTTCTAATAGCACTTGTCCCAATACTATTTGGGAATCTAAAGTTTTATATCTTAGGGTATCTTGACTTGCTCCTTATGTACTATGAAATGGTTTACTCTAGAGACCAGCAGATGGTGTAATGATTACATCACTGGACTCCCATGTAGTCAACTGAGGTTCGAGTCCTGGACTGGGTGGCTCAGAACTCAAGATGGGATGTGCATGTTTGCTGAAAATCCCGAGGAGAAAAAAGAAAAAAAAGGGGGGGTTACTCTAATCCTTTTCTTTGTCCTTGATAGTACCACTGTGTGAAACATAACACATTCTCAATTTATTGGGTCATTGGAAAAGTCATGATGCAATATAGCATGACTTTTCCAATGATCCAATAAAAGGGAATCTTCTGGAGGACACTAAACTAAAGCAAGAAAGCAAGAGATGAAAATCAAGACAATCAAATGAGCAATTTAGGTGACCTATTTAAATAACCATTACAGATTGCTGACTTTGAAGAAATTAAAAACAGGTTTTCCTAATTTGGTCATATCTAAAAAAATCAGCATTCTATCTAATTTTTGGTCAGCCTTGTGGATGGGCCAATTAAATTTAATATTTCATCTATATTTTATGAGAGGTCCTCTTGCTAAGAATAGCAAGGAATCCTATAATTATTAGACATTAATTTGGACAAATGATTCCACGATGAGTTTAAGTAACAAGGAAACACTTAAGTCATTTTTTAGACTAATATAGTTCATAAAGTTAGTGAATGGAAAAAGTATGTCTCTAGACATTGCATATATTATTACATATAAATTACTTAAAATATGAACAAAAAGTTATAAAGAATAAAAGTAAAAAAAAATTTAAAGAATTATTTATTTATTTTTATTTATTCACTCCTTTATTTCAATTTGATCAGAGAGAACAGAGAGAGAAGAGAGAAAAAGTGAGAGAGCAAGCCACCAGGTCCAGGACTTGAACCGTGGTTGGCCAGGTGGGAGTTTTCCAGTGCCTTAAGCACCACACCACTTGCTGGCCCTGGAAAAAAATTTTTTTAAATATTCAGGAATGACCATAGCATTTAGATAAGGGGCCCAAAAGACGAAATGGTGGTGGTGGTGTGGTGGAGAACCAGGCAATGAGACACAGATTACAATCAAAATCTTAACTTTTGTTTTTGGTAGTGGACTCACAGGCATTTACTACATTACTAAAAATAATTGTAAAACTAAAAAGCAGTCCACGTATGGATCAAAAATGAAAATATATCACACACCAAGATCCAAACTGAAATAATTTTGAAAGAAAAAATGAGTTACAGTTGTAAATTTTACTAAAAAAAAAAAAAAAAAACAACAGCAAAACTGGCTAATGGGGTTTGCCCCCCAAATTAAATATGCTAATTTGTTCTGAAATAAGTAGTTTAAAAGTCGGCAGTTTTGCTCTAAGTCTCACCCTGAATTTTCATATTTGCACAGATTTAACTCAAAATGAAACCAGGGTATGGGAACTGTCCCACACCACATCCACCTCAATTCAGATGATTCGTACCAAGTTCAATGAAGCTTATGTAAACTGAAAAAAATGATTTTGGCAGAGCTCAGGTCTCATTTCTACTTTATAATAGTTCCTTACACATCAAAAATTGGTCTTGTTTCTACGGTATCAGCAATAATAAAAAATGACATATACAATGTACTATATACTGTTTCAAGGCTTTGCATTTAATAACTCATTTAATTCTCTCAACAACCTCAAGGAATAGGAGCTATCACCATATTCGTTTTATAGATGAGGAAACAAAGACCCAAAGATGCTAGATAATATCCTTAGAGTTTGCATCTATTTAAGAGAATATTACTTGTAGGTGTTCTGGCTCCATACTCTCTATGTTATACTACTCTTTGTACAGTATTTTAGTTCTGACATTCTATAAGCCAGTTTGAGACATCTGTATGATCTGACATGATATATTTTTCCTTGATTATGTAATTAAACAAATTTTTTTCTGTCATGGATCTGGGTGCAAGTCATCAAAATGTCTCTGGATGTTGCATGAAACACGAAACGTACTTTCTAGCTATCTCAATAATGCATGCATCATATAATGAGATATGTATTTCAGCTAAAAATATATCAATACCCTAACTTCACTTGTTTAAGCAAACTTCATTACCAAACATCTTTCTTGACCTTATTTTTGGAGTTATAATCAGGATAAAAATATACTTACTCTTGTATTATATCATTATCTCATTGATAAGCTAGAAAAGGAGAACTATAAAAGTATTTCCCACACATTTTTTTTAACCAAACTATTCTTTCAAAATCAGATTCCACAAGAAAACAGTCTAAGGAACTTGGAGTAGGTCACATGTCTATATCCTGGCCCAGAAAGAGCAGGGTACTTGGACTCACAGTCACCGTAGCTGACACAATAGGAGAAAGTTCTTTATAGGAAAAATGGAAGGGATACCAGGGAGGCAAACAAAACAAAAGGTGTCTTCTACACTGTCACAAAACAAAAACAACATTTCAGTTATCTAAGCTCTTTTTCTTTTTTTTCAATCACATTTGACACTGCTGATACTGGCTTAGGCTTTTGTGAAATCATTCTTTCCATATTCTTTTTTTTTTTTTTTTTTTTTGAGAGGTTTTTGCTATAGGGCACGTGCGCTCACGTGTCCTATAGAGACAGACAGAGACAGAAAGCAAGAAATCACCCCTCAGGGGGGATGGCCACACCGCAATCCCTTCTCCTCCTTTCTCCTCTCGGGATCTTGAGCACGCACGCACACGCGCCTGGCATGAATTTAAGCCACCGGGTCTGGGACTTGAACCTCGGTCGACTACATGAGAGTCCAGTGACATAGCCATTACGCCCAACTGCTGGTCCCACTCTTTCCATATTCTTACTCTGTTCTTACTTATCTTCATAAATATTTATTTACTCCTAGTATGTTTTTGGTGTTCGAGATGTCTCATTATACACTTTCTCATATTACCCTATTAAAACTGATAGCTTTGGGCTAACTATCTATATAATGATTGCTCCCACATCTTTATTTCCTACCCAGATCTCTCTCAAGAGCTAGAGAGCTATGCATTTAACTTCTTACACAGTCTTATGTGATAACCTCACAGGCAAATCAGACTTCAAAAGTGAAATCTCTTTTTCCTCTCCAAATTTTCGCCTATATTTCTAAATCCTGTCTCAGTGAACTGCACTCTCTACCCGATTGGTCGTAATAGATACCTGTGGCAAATCCTGAATTTTTTCCTTTTACCTATGTCCTGCCTTTCTTCTCCTTAACACATCTCCTCACAGACAACACAGGTAGTATCAAGTGTTTTAGATTATACATCTGTAGTTATTCTCAGTAACCTCACCTTTTTGTATAGTTCAGTCTACTAAGCCCAGTTCAACCACTGTAATAATGTCTTAACTGGTCAACTTGTCTCTTGACACCTCTCATCTATCTCCTACATTTCTCACAATAGAATGTGAATGTTAATTGTTTGTTTTGTTTTGTTTTCACTTTTTCTTAAGGTGAAAGTACAAAATTCTTTGATTAGCCAGCAGTTAGCGTAATGGCTATGTCGCTTCCCACGTAGTCGATTCGCGTCTCGAACCCGGTGGCTTACAACTCACGCCGGGCGCGTGTGCGTGCGTGCCCAAGATCCCGAGAGGAGAATGGAGGAGAAGGGATTGCGGCGTGACCATTTGATTTCTCGCTTTCTGTCTCTATGTCTCTCTCTGTCTGTCTGGCGAGCGCACGCGCCCTATAGCGAAAAACCTCTCCATTCATTAGCACTAGGCCCTTGATATTCTGTCCAGAACTTATTTCTTTAATCTTATCACCTCCAATTTCTCTCGTCTTTACAAACTTTACAAATTACCCATGGGCTCCAATTATTCAAAGCTACTTGTAGAGTCTTAACATTCATGCTCTTTCAAACTTCTATTTCTTTACATATGGTGTTCTCTCTGCATGAAACACCCTTTAGCACTTATTAGCTCGTTCTTTTTGCCTTTCAAAACCCAGCTTAAACATAACTTTTCCTGTAAGTTATTTTTGGACACCCAGATTTATTTTCTGTCCTCTATATCACCATAATGCTTATCATATAGCATTCTAATTGGTGGTTTACTGATCTGCATCTTCCAATAGGTGGTAAATAACCTTAGAGCTTATGTTTTATTTGACTTTGTGTCTCTAGCACCTTTCATAATGGGAGATAAACATAATATTTAATGATGTTGGGCCGGTAGGTGGCATGGTGGTTAAGGGCACTGGACTCCCACATGGCCATCAGTGGTACAAGTCCTGGACCTAGTGGCTTGCTTTTTCACTTTCCCTCTCTGTTTCTCACTGTTGCTCTCACTCTGTCCCTCTCCGGTCAAATTAAAATAAATAAATAAATAAATAAATAAGTAAACAAATAAATAAAGTTAAATAAAATAATTCTTTACAAAAAATATTTAATGGATGTTAATGGATGGTGAATGGCGTATAAAGGTAATTATGTCACTCAATGGAACTAAGTAAAAAACGCTTACTAGCAAGTTTCCAAGTTCCAAATTATATCTCCATACTTGCAATAAAGAACCTTCTTACTCCCCAATAATTTGATGCATTTGCCTAAGAAAATATACATTTAAAGTTGGTTATTGTTTTTGTTCACACTTCCATTTTTGTCTTTAGGCATGGGAAAAAAGGGAATTATGTAGTACGGTGATATTTTTTTCTGGGGGTCAGGTTTTTGCTGTAGTACATGTGCATTCACTAGGGAGACAGAGAGAGAAAGACAGAAAGCAACAAATTACCCCTCAAGGGGGATGGCCATGCTGCATGCAATCCCTTCTCCTCAATTCTCCCATTGGAATCTTGGGCACATGCACACATGTGCCTGGCATGTTTTAAGCTGCCAGGTCCAGGATTCGAACCACAGTCGACTATATGTAAGTCCAGCGATGTAACTATATGCCATTTGCTGGTCCCCACACTTAGGTTTTTAAAGATTTTTCTTCAAAGTGGAAAAATTAAAACATGTGCATGAAGAAAAATATCCAAATAAGATACATAATTTGCTATAAAACCCAATTTATTGTTATCTTTATTTCCAAAACTTCAAGTCATAAAATCCCTCCCTTTTCCTGAAATTCAATAAAAATTTCTAAGATTTTATAAATTCTATCTCCTACATATGTCTTCAACGTTCCATCTTGCTTTCTTATCTGACTGCTATCTTTTTAAGTTATTTATTTCTTCCACGAGAGAGAGAGACAGAGCAAGAGTGTGTGAGAAACAGAGAAAGACAAACACCCCTAAGAGAGTGCCAGTGTTGTGAGTCACCCCAGCAAGCCTGGATCAGAAGCATGTAGGTGTCCAGTAAGGTCCAAGGATGTGACCTCTAGACCCCTTCATGTGGATTCAGCCTTGCAGAGCATTTTCTTACTACTGTGCCAATGTCTAGGTCCCAGCCACATATTTTTCTTGTCACTCTCATTTCCATTCTCTCCTTACACCCGGCCCTCTGCTCCAGGTATACATCTATACAATTGTCTGTTGGTGGTATTTTTCTTTATCAGATACATACTTGATTATCCCATAAGTTACATCATAAAATGTAAAACACTGGACTAACATAAAAGCTCTGCCTTTAGATCACAACCTACTATTTCAGTCTCATTTCTACCATTCTTTTAATTCTAATTATGCACAATGTCAAGAAATCTGTTAATAACCTTTTTAATAAATCCTTATTCCTTCAAGCCTCTTCTCTACTTGGAATGTATATCCTCCTGTGTCCTCTCTGATTCACACATTCTTTACTCATCTCTCATGCTCTGATCAAACACTGATGTATACAAAAAAGCATATCTTTATCAGACCTTTTCCTAATTTTATTTTTAAAAGCATATATTTCTTACCAGATTAAAATAAAAGCAGAACAAATCATTTTGCATTCATGTATTTTTATATTCCCAGAATGTTCCATATAACTTGTCACATACTAAGCCGTTTGTAATGTTTTCAGAGTGCAGTAAAAATATGTCACCTGGCCCAGCTGTGGTGGCACAGGCAGCAGAGGTGCTGCTGTATGATGAGGGGGAAACCATATGGGAAGGCTCTAGGTTTGCACTCCTGGGCTACCATAGCCTGCTGGCATGCCTGTGATCCTGGCTGGCTGTAGGGTGGGGGAGGATCCTGGCATGAGAACAGGTCAAGGGTGTTTCTCTTTCTCACATTAAGGAAAGAATTAAATAAACTTTTTTTTTTTTTTTTTTTTTTTTTTTTTTTTTTTTTTTAATGAATGGCCCCTTACATCCTTTACTTTAGACACTCCCTCACTGGAAAAGCCAAGATGACTGAAGAACCTGCTTTAGAAAAGAGAGGCTATAAAATAGA